>OY998255.1:41293830-42493830 GCA_963922045.1 Persicaria maculosa
GTATGTATGTATGTATGTATGTATGTATGTATGTATGTATGTATGTATGTATGTATGTATGTATGTATGTATGTATGTATGTATGTATGTATGTATGTATGTATGTATGTATGTATGTATGTATGTATGTATGTATGTATGTATGTATGTATGTATGTATGTGTGTGTATGTATGTATGTATGTATGTATGTATGTATGTATGTATGTATGTATGTATGTATGTATGTATGTATGTATGTATGTGTGTGTATGTATGTATGTATGTGTGTGTATGTGTGTATGTATGTGTGTATGTGTGTGTGTATGTGTGTATGTGTGTATGTGTGTATGTATGTATGTATGTATGTATGTATGTAAGTAACATTTAAAACTGGAAAAATATATAGAAATTTTATATGATTTTTTATTTGAGGGATAGGGCACGTCCCGTGAGGGACAAGACCCGTGCAGGACTATAAAAAATATAGTGATTCCCGTCCCGGTCCCGTCTCGTAAAAATTACGCGGGGCGATCTCCATTCCGTCCCATCCCGTGCCCATCCCTGATCATTGTTGTGAGGAGGAAATCAAGTATGAAATATAACAAAATAGATCAAACCAGATTTAGGCCCACGCAAATAAATACAAGACTCCTCCAATGCAGTAAGAGAAAGTCAGGATCGAATCCACGAGGAAGCGTGTCAGCGGATCCTAGGCAGCTGTAAATCTCACATAAAAGCAGAAAGGACAGAAACAAAGGAACAAAAGCAGAAATAGAAATAAAACAGAAAAGGACAAACAAAAGCAAAGATCAAACAAAGACAGAAAAGACAAAGCAAAGCAGAAACAAAAGCAAGGACACAGAAGTTGGTCGATATCGACTAACTATCCTCGATATCGACTACAGATGTCGACAACAGAAACTCAACAAGCAAACAGACAACTCGACCTAGACAAGCCAACTCGATCTCGACCAGTGTCTACTCGAGATCGACGAGGCTCTACTCTATATCGACTAAGAATGCAGAAAACGTAAATTGTAATTTCTCGAACCCAAAACTCAAAATTCCGACGAAATAAATCAATATAATAAAAGACTTCCAAGGCCAGGGTATCAACACCACAACGATAACCATGCAAAGTAACACATAAAGGCATAAAAGATCATGCTTTCCATCAAAATAACTTTCGTTACTAACAAATAGGCATATAGAGGCTTTCGCATAAACCCTAATTGTTACTAACCCTTTTCACATAATTAATCCAAGTTGCATTAAGATCACTTTCGCTTCAATAATACAAACAAGGATCACCTTCAACTCTCGTAAAAGAATCATGCTCATAGGGATAGAAGACGAATTGCATAACAAGATCTGACCTTTACCGCATCACCTCACATGGCTACCGTCGGGCTCACCCCAGCCCCAGAAGTGGGTGGACTACTCGCTCTTCATGATCAAGAAAGACATCAAATAACAAAAGAAACTAACTTGCATTAAATTAAATAAAGAAAGCTTACAACCGACAAGACAAATCCGCTTTCACCTTTCCACCTTGCTTGCTACAAACTCTCTCTCTCTACTCCTACTTACTTGGATGGAATTGATTGTGTTTCTGAATGAATGAAAAACCAGCCCCTAGGGCTTTATTTATAGTCTTCTATTCCTTGCTAATCAAGGATAGAATCTTCTATCTATATCTACTTAAAAGCTTAAAGATAAATGAATTGCTTAAGGGAAATAAATCTTTAAAGGAAACTATATCTAAATAGGCAAGACGTCTTCATGTTGATAGATCTTCCCTCCATAGATAGATTTGATAAATCTGGATAGAATCTCGGTCAACTCGACTTCCTTTGTGCCCAAGTAACTCCAACTTGACTCGGACTGCTCACGTCGACGCGTTTCCAGAAACTGGGCTACTCGATATCGACAAAGGCTACTCGACATCGAGTAGGATTGTCGTCGACTGGTGTGGCTTGGCTCCTCGGATGACTGGTGCTCGACAAGGCTCGGATCTGGGCTCCTTGGCTCTTCGATCTCGACTAGGACAACTCGAGATCGAGTAGAGGTGTGGTCGAGGATGGCTCGCTGGTGATGTCGAGGGCTCCTCCTCGTCATGGACTCGGACAGACGCGGTGCTGGTCTTCGATCTCGACTAGATCTCCTCGAGATCGAGTAGGGTTCTGCTCTGCGTCTTCGTCCTCGGCTTCTCGGCATGGCACATCTTCATCGATTCCGGGTGTGGCGCCTAGGCTTTGTCGATCCCGACAAGCTGTACTCGAGATCGAGTAGGCTTCCGGAGTTGGGTTGGTCTGGCTCTCGACACTGCTTTTAGTCGACAAGGCCTGTGCTCGGACATGTTCGTCGAGATCGAGTAAGGTTCACTCGAGATTGAGTAACCTTGGCTCTCAGCTTGATTCGACTGGTTCCGCTGCTTCTTTGACCTTGGACTTCTATAGTGGATTTCCGAGCTTTTCTGACCTTCTTTAGAATTGCTGTAAAATGCCTCGAATTCTGCGAATTTAAACAGAAACTGGTGTAGATTCCATAATTTGGCAAATAAACATAAGCTACATAGATTCTGTACTATCTTAGCCCAAATGCATGCAATGTATGCAGAAATCGATATAAAAGTTACTGTAAAACATGGCAGATTCAGCTCACAGCAATCATAAGGATGTTGGGAGTGATTTATAAGTGATTCAGGCCCTACTCATGTCACAAGAGCTCTTTCTTTTCAGGTTCCAAGTGAGGAGAACAAACTTGAGAGGGCTGGGTGGCATGGACTGACTCCTCTTAAGACCTCGGGTCTTAAAGTTGTTGTCGGGCCACCGTTACTTTCGATGTCCCGTCTTGTACCATTTCACAAGGAACCCCATCCAAGGGTTCCCATGACGTGGGATTAATCGATTTACCTATTGATTACCGGACGACTAGGCATTGTACTCACTTAACTTTGTCGAGTACATATCAATTGGCATCAGAGCCAAGCCGGTTTTGTAAGTCCTTCAATGTTCAATTGTTCATCATCCCCTATTCCCTAATTGTTTTTCAAAAATTGTCCTTAATTGATTTCTACAAGTTCATCAACTTAGCCGATTTTTTTTACCTTGCGATTGTGTGGTGTGAAGTGATTATTTTCATTGCATTAGGTTGTTGCTTGTTCTGATCGTGCATTGAATCATTTGGTATACACCTTTGCTTCTATTCTTGCTCGTGCATCCATTTCTTGGTGATTCAAAGAACACCCCATTGAAAAACAAAAAAAAATACTCAAGTTTGGTGATTCGAAGAACATCTTAAAAAAATTCATGTTTGTGACGCATAGCCAAAATAACGTAACTGTTCACCTTTTTGGTTCATCATAGCCAAAATAAGATGACCCGCACCTTTGGTTCGGAATATCCAAAATAAGGTAACCCAACCCGTTTCTTTTCTCTTCTCTACTTCTAGTCTTCATCTTCTTATTGCTATTGTTTCGTGCTTGATTGGGATTTGCTGGAGAGTTAGTGCTTGCGAACTAGTTGCTATAAACACCATATTCACCTACAACCTTAACCCGCCCCCACAACATAGCCTAATAGACAATTTTGGTGTTGAATAATTAAGGTCGTTGCCATATCTGTGCTTGTTGCTTTCTTTTGTGCATTTTACTCGCCATGTCTCATATTTTCATAGGTAATATCGATACCCCGTTGGCTGAAGATGGGACTAGAGGTAATAATAGCCAGGGAAATGTTATCCCTATAGGCACTGATATGATCCAGTCTTCGTCGGATACGACTCCGGCGTCGGTTTCATAAGACTATTTATTATTACTTCTATTTTTAGCTTATTAATAAGAGGCGTGGACTTCCTTTGGATAGGAAGTCCATCACATTAGTTATTTAGGCCCATTAGTAATTAGAGTTTTATTAAGTTCTCTTTATATACTCTATTAGGTTTACTATCTTCACGTCAAATTTAGGAGAATTGCAGAGCACTGAGTTGAGACTCTCCCTTTTCTCCCTAACGTCAAGTTTATCATTCTCTTTGCTACTTGATTGCTACTACATTGCTGCTTGCTTGCTTCTAATTCAGAACTGAGTTCTTCAATCAAAGGTCCTAGATGGAATTGATTGAAGAACGAGATCTCATCCTTGCTCGGAAGAGACTCGCTGGTTTTCGCTCACCACCACTGATGTGGATCAAGATGGCCTTTTGTGGGTCAAACAATGATCTTGATCCAAGCGAGCTCTCAAGAACGATTCGAGGGCCATTGATGGCAAAGAATGTCTTCCTCAAGAGGAAGAAGAAGGCTCCACCATGGATTAAAGAAAAGATATTATTTAATTATTATTATTATTATTATTTAGTTATTTCCATATTTAGTAACTCCTATTTAGTTGGAGCTATTTATGGATCTCTTATTTTTAGTAATAGTTAGTTAGGTGAATAAAAGGGAAAAGGAAAGTTTATCTCTTCTAGATATTTTCCTTGTCCATTAAGTAGAAATATTTATCTATGATTTATTTAGGAATATTATTAGAATTTAATATTTATTTATCTAAGTCAAAACTCTATCTTTTGCAAAGATAGAATTGGCATGAGTTGTTATTTAAACCCTTTTCTACATTCAATAAAATTAGATTGGAATTATATTGAGGAACCCTTTTAAGGATTAAAAGGTTCCCTCGATTCCCAATCCAAAAGCCTTCGCAGTCAATTTATGTTGTCCTCGAATCGAGTCGTTGATGATCAAAGGGGAAGGAGTAACCACCAAAAAGTAACTTCCTTGACAATCAACTTGAGATGGCGCCAGCAGAATTTGAGGCAAAGGAACCTAAAAAACAACACCTGTCATAGGAAACATTGAGCAATCAAGAGGAACAATATCATTAGCCTCAATAAGCCTATGAACTTCATAAATCTCAGCATTAGGAACATTCTCAAGAGGTACAATAGCTAACTCAAGAGAAGTGTCCCCAACGTCCTCATCATTGTCGTCAGAAGCAACCACATCATCTTGCAGAAAATTACAGCCAGCTTGCAGATCAGATTTGGATGCCTTCCCGGAGGAATCTTACAGCGTGTGACCCACCATTGGAAACCTCGTCGAGTCAGCTTCGCAATAAGACTGAGTTGACTCAATTCCAAGGTCGGAGTCAACGGGAATCTGTGAAACAAGTTTGACGCGCTGTTCTGTTTTCTGGGCAACGAAATCAACAGAAGGCTCCTTAGGCTCAATTACCTCATCGTCGGTTGAGGAAACTATAGCCGCTGGAGCAGGGGTGAGGGCTGAAGCAAGAGCTTGACAAATTCTATCCGAGATGGCCTTCGCCAATTCCTCCAAGTCCTCCTCGAGCTTCGCTTGAACTTGTGCCTCTTTCTCTCGCCGTCGTTCTTTCTCTCGGCGTCGTTCCTCCTCTCGGCGACGTTCCTCCTCCTCTTGTTGTTGTGCCTCCCCAGCCTCTCTTTGTTGGAGAAGCCGAATCTGATAGCGTTGTTGACACCTCTTATCTTCGATCTCCAATTGACGTTGTTCTTCCTCTTGACGTTGAAGCCAAAGTTGACGTCTTTTGACTTCGCGTTGACGCTCTAGGGTTTGTTGTTGTAGCCAAGCTCTCTGACCTAACTCTTGTTGGCGTCGTTGTTGTTTAGCACGTTCCAAAGCAAAATATCCATCCAATGGATCGGGATCATCCTCCCAGTCGCCCCAAATTTCCCAAGCCATCAAATCAAATTGTGAATAACATCAAGAAAAGACAAGAACTTGCGTAACCTACGGCTCTGATGCCACTTGATATATAGCAATCGGCTAGGCCGGCCAATTGCTAAACTAAAAGCGTCGATCTTGCTTATGCTCTTCGTATTCCGTGAATTGATGCCAGCGTACACACAATTGAATTAAACTAATTAATAAACTAATTCAAAGGATTAAAAGGTTCCCTCGATTCCCAATCCAAAAGCCTTCGCAATCAATTTATGTTCTTGTTCATCCGATACCAAACCAAGATCTAAACCCTAATTCCAAACACAAAACCAAACACAAGGAAGAAGAGAAAAGCTGAGAAACTGTCGCTGGAACCCAGGTCACCGTCGCTGCAACAGAGGATCCGTCGCTGGCAGCGGCCGCAGCAGACTTGATGCGCCCGCAGCATCCGTCACCACCGCTATTGCCGTCGCTGCTGTTGTTTCCTTTGTTGTCTTTTACTTGGTTTTATTTACTTGTATTTCTTTTATTTCACAATAGTTTCCAGTCCTTATTGTAATTAATTGTAAACATCGAGATTAGCAAGGATAATTGCAAGATCGGGCCATCAACAGTTTGGTGTTTTTGATTCCGAGCCCACAGGCGAAGGATCGGGGATTCCAAACGTATCAACCACCGCTCCACATGTGCCCTAAAATCGCACCACCGCTTGCGCCACCCACCGCCAGTGAACCACCACCACCACTGCCTCGCCCTTGCTGCTGGCCCCAGGTTCGAACCCATTTTACTGTTGTAACCCCCCACTCGAGCTGAATCCGAGGTCCCGTTGTCGACCTATTCACTCGTGAAGGAGGGGAAGGGTTTCACAAATTGTAGTGGCGACCGCAACCAATCTATGGTGATTATTATGGGTACAGAGAAACAAAGAAGAATCAAACTTAGACTGGGTAAAATTTAGTAATAAGAGTCGATGCTAACTTGCTAAACCATTGCCTTGAGGCTTTTTTCAAGACATACAATGATTTCTTAAGATGATAAACCTGATTGGAAGGATTATCAACATAAGGCATTGTCTTAAACTTCTTCTTGCAAATCTCCATGGAGAAATGCATTATTGACATTTAATTGATATATATCCTAACCTTTGATAAGAGCAATTGAAATTACAGTCCTTACTATTTTGATTCACTAAGGGTGAGAATGTCTCATCATAATCCACCCCATGTTATTGAGTGTAGCATTTAATTTTGCAGCAAGATGTGCTTTGAATCTTTCTATTGAACCATTAGCTTTAAACTTTATTTTGTAAGCCCACCTACAAGTTTACAACCAATTCCTTTCTTACCTGCGGGCAAATCAGCTAACACCCAAGTATTATAATTTGTGTTAACCTTATTCATAACTCTTGATTGTACCTTGTTGCTTGTGTTGCCTTAATAATTTTCCTTCTATCTGCTTACGGTGAGTTTCTTGGTGTGTGCATTATGTTACTTTGCGTTGCTTGATTTGTGAGGTGGTGTGTGGTTTTCTTGGAATGAATGGGGACAATGGGAAGAGCAGGGATAAGACTTTCTGTCTAAGGGTGGGATCTTGGAAGGGTTGTACCTTAACGAGTAAGTCTATCGAATTAGTCAAAACCCTCAAGGAGCGCGGAGTTGAGATCGCGTGCATTCAGGAGACTAAATGGGTGGGTGACAAGGCTAGAGTGATCAATAAATGGAAGTTGTGGTACTCGGGACATAACAGGAGAAGGAATGGCATTGAGATCCAAATGAGTGAGACTTAAAGAGAGCTTGTGGTTAAGGTTGATCGAAGGAATGCCATAATGATGTTGATCAAGTTGGTGGTTGATGAGTCTTTGTTGAATATTATGATTGCTTATGCCCCATAGGCGAATTCGAGCGAGGAGGAGAAGAGAAACTTTTGGGAGGAATCGAACGACATGGTCAAATGAATTCCAAGATCCAAGCGAATTATAGTGGGTGGCAACTTCAATGGTCACATAGGACGAAGTAGTGATGGGTATGATGCAGTTTGATCATGGAGGGTTTGGTTTCGAGGTTTGTAATGATAGTGGTCTAGCTTTATTAGAGTTCTCGGTGGCCTTCGGATATGTCATTGTTAACTCTTGTTTTGCTAAGAGGGAAAGTCATCTAGTTACTTTTGAGAGTAGAATTAGCAGATCATAGATTGACTACTTCCTGGTTAGGGGAGAAGATAGAGTCAAATGTCAAGACTGTAAGGTTATCCCATTTGGAGGCCTAACAACCTCGCATCATTTCCTAGTGCTTGTTTTTTTAGTTCAAGGGTAACCGAAAGAGAAAGACGAGTAAGTAGAAACCTAGGATCAGATGGTGGTGGCTAACATAGTATAATGGACCACCGGTAAGGGAGAAAATCCTAGAGGAGGCAGGGAGGAAGAGAGCTTGGCAAGCTAAGGGAAGTGCAGATTTTATGTGAGGTTGTATGGCTGATTGCATTCGAAGAGGGGCTAGTAGTCTTATGGGTGTGTCACGAGGCAATGGTGATAGTAAGACATATAGAGGCAACGAAGTTTGGGGTAATGAAGAAGTGTAAGAAATTATCAAGGCAAAGTAGACAGTGTATAAGTTGTTAGTGAGAAGCACCAAAGAGGATGAGAGGGCTGATCGGCTGGTTGAGTACAAGTAGGCTAAGAAGGAAGCCAAGGTGACAGTGGTCAAGGCTAAAGAGATGGATTTTGAACGAATGAACAAAGCTCTTGATGAGAAGGGTGGGGAAAGAGTACTCCTGCTCTCCCCTATCTCGTGCTAGGGAAAGGAGTAGGGACTTGGAAAGAGTAAGTTGCATTGTATCAAGGATGAGTTGGGTACAATGTTAGTTGATGATCGAGCTACATATCCAACAGAGATGGAAGAGCTATTTCGTTGAGCTTCCCAATGAGGGCTTTAGACTGTCTGATTGTAAACCAAGGGGCACAAACAATGTCACATTTAGTTTATGTAGGTGTGTATCATGTGAGGAAAATGAAGATGGTTGTTAGCAGCATGAAGAGTAGAGGGGTCTTGGGTTTGGATGAGATTCTAGTCGAAGTGTGGAAGTGAATTGGAGTGAGGGGTCTAGAATGCCTCATACAACTCTTTAACATTATTCTCAAAATAACAAAGATGCCAAAAAAGTGGAGATGTAGCAAGTTAATCCCTTTATACAAGACCAAGGGCGATGTGGAGCAATGCGGGAACTATAAAGGTATTAAACTCCTTAGCCACACGGTGAAGATATGGGAGAGAGTTATTGAACTGAGATTGCGAAGGGTTGTTTACGTGACCGAGAACCAATTTGATTTATACCAGGACGATCGACTACTAAAGCTTTACACTTGACGAGGAAACTAGTAGAGAAATGCAAGGAAAGGAAAAAGAAATGTTTTTTATTATTGATTTGGAGAAACCTTACGACAAAGTATCGAGAGAGCTCATTTGGGAGTGTTTGGAAGCAAAGTATGTTATGAGATCCTACACAAGGATCATCAAGGACATGTATGAAGGTGCTATGACAAGTGTTTACACCTCCATAAGGGACATTGAGTACTTTCCGGTGAGGGTAGGTCTTCATCAAGGAGCGACCCTTAGTCCTTTCCTTTTCACTTTCATTATGATCGTTGTATCAAGATCTATTCAGGGCGAGGTCCCATGGTGTATCCTCTTTCTAGACGACATAATGTTAGTGGAAAAGACGAGAGTTGGGGTGGGTAGTAAATTAGAGCATTGGAGAGAGACTTTGGAAGGCGAGAGCTTCAAACTGAGTAGAACAAAGACAAAATAGTTAGAGTTCAAGTAGTTCTGAGAATAGGGAGGAGAGCACGAAGATGTGATGCTTGGGGAGGATGCTCTGCTGAGAAGAGATAGTTTCAAGTGCCTAGGTTTGATGTTGCAAAGCGATGGGGGCATGGATATGGATATCAGACATCATACATCAGATTCAAATGGGATGGCAGAAGTGGAGGGCTGCATCAGGTGTTTTATAAGACAGAAAAGTGCCCCCAAAACTCAAGGGAATTTAGACCTACAATGATGTATGGAGCTAAGTATTGGGCGATTACAAAGGCACATGAGAAGAGGCTAATGGTAGCAAAGATGAGGATGATCAAATAAATGAGTGGATTTACTATACTCGACAAGATTAGGAATGAGGTTATCCGCGATAAGGTAGGAGTAAGCAATATTTGAGATAAGAGGAGGGAGTCAAGGCTTCGTTGGTTTGGTCATGTGCATAGGCAAGGCCCGAGTGTGTCAGTGTGATAGTTTGGAAATTGGTAGACTACGTCGGATTAGAGGGAGACAAAAGAAAAGTTAAAGGGAGGTGATTAGACAAGATTTTTCCCGTATGAACCTTAATGAGAACATGGTTAGGGATATAATACAGTGGAGGAGCATCACCCATATCAGAGAGGGATTGAATGGCCTTGGAGGATTGACAGATATCATATCCTTTCTCCACCCCCGTTCTTACTCCATGTCTTTTCCTAATATCTTTTACTATATTGTTTGTTATACTTGTCTCTTATTTTGTTATGTGTTTATGTCGGTGTCTGGGCCACTCGAAAACACTCTCTCGATGTAGTCGGGGAAAGAGTGCGTACAACTTGACCCCCTAGACCCTTCCTAGGCGGGATAAACTGGAATATTGTTGTTGTTGTTGTTGTTGTTGTTGTTGTTGTTGTTGTTGTTGTTGTTGTTGTTGTTGTTGTTGTTGTTGTTGTTGTTGTTGTTGTTGTTGTTGTTGTTGTTGTTGTTGTTGTTGTTGTTGTTGTTGTTCTTGCTCAAGCAAATGCACCACACTTTCTTTTTGCTAATACCAAAATGCGAGAACCCGAGCACCACAAATTACTATAGACCAATTAGTTTGTGTTCCATGATATATAAAATAATTGTGAAGATTATAGCTCATAGACTAAAAAAAGTACTAGGGAAATTATCTATCCACTTCAAGAAGCATTTGTGTCTGACCGGGCTATCTAAGACAACATACCCATTGCACATGAAAATCTTCCATTCTTTGAGAGAAAGAAAAGGCCGTGAAATAAAGATGGATTACAATTAAACTTAATATGGAAAAACATATGATAGAGTAGAGTGAGACTTCTTGTTTATAGTACTAGCAAAATTCGGATTCAATGCCTGCTTCATTTCGTGGATTGAAGAATGTGTAACAATTGTCTCATTTTTAGTCCTGGTAAATGATGGTCCAACAAATATTTTTAGACCAGAAAGTTGGTCCCTATTTCTCTACATCTATTCATCATATGAGTAGACATACTAGCCTGAAAATTGCAACAAACATGAGATGAATCAAAGAAAATGATTGGTTTTGACACCATTAGATTAGTGATCAGAATACCTTTCATATCATTCGCTAGCATATAATTTTCGCCAAAGCGAATACGGGGTCATGCAACAAAGTGAAATAAATTATATGATGACTAGTGTAGTATATCTGGACAAAAGGTGAATTTTAACAAATCGGCATTCCAGGTGACATCCGCTGAATCAAACCAACAAAAGCAATATATCCAACGCATCTTACACATCACCAACAACATTGCATTGGACAAGTATTTAGGATGCCTAATAATAAATAAAAGGGTGAACAAGAACACTTTCGAAGGCATAATTCAGGAAACTAGAAACAAACTAAGAAAAGGAAAGGCACACTCATTATCTGTAACGTCCCAGATTATAAAATCTGGGTTACGTTTAGAAGTTAGGATTTCCTTCAACTAGATCTTGCAATCTAAGTACGGGTTGTTTGGAAAACAAAGAGTTAACTATTTTAAAAAAGGGATTTCAAACCCTAAAATGATCGAGAGTCCATTGGGGACTTGATGCTTACGCACATGTACTTGTCCTAATTGCCATTACTCGCAAAATCAAGTAAAACCAAAACCAAAGGCGTAAAGAAATCCGAAAGGAAAAGCATACAAGAGTTGTCACGACAAAGTCGGATCAAAACCAAAACATAAGTATGAAAAGAGTAATCAGGTAAGTAGAGTGAAGCCTCTCTTTCTCTAACTAGCGTCCCAAGCTCAAGCCTCGCCATAGAAGCAAATCAGCAAACATCATCAGTAAGTGGTAGAGGTACATGAAACTATAACCACGGAGTCAATTGTCGAGCCACATAATGCGTGTGCTAAAGGCACAGTAGAGAGCTATATAACATACTCCCTCCTTGAATTTGTAAATAAAGAGCGGCCATATCCGACGTTCGAACCGGGGACCTTTGGGTACTACCCGCAAGTCCTTTCCAGTGAGCCATTCCGAAATGGTTATAACATACTCCCTCCATTAATTAAAACTTGACGTTTTGCTATTATGCACGCTTTTTTAATATTTTTTTTTTAAAATTTAATAGTTGTTACTATTAAGTATGAATTTATATAAATTTTTTTTTTAAAAAGTCAATATTTCATATAGTTTTTATCATTCTAAAAAAGCGTGCCTGAATAATAAACAACAAGTTTTAATTAACAGAAGGAGTACATCCTAAACATGATAACATGTTTAATGTAGTACAGAAATTTAAACGCACAAGTATGTTGGTAATAGAAATTAAAGAACAACGGTAAATGGGCCCACACAGAATGCTAAGTGGCATATCCCTCTCCTACTACCACACACACGATGCTAGTGTGGTACCCGACTGCGGTCAATGTGTTATAACGTTCAATTCCAGTTTCAATCTCATTCATCTCATTTCAATTTCTTTCTCATACTCATTTCTCTTTTTCACTTGCTTTCTCAGTTCAAAATTCTCGATTAAGGTACGAACTAGATGGGGCTTGGTCGTCCTAATGACCCTAGCAAAAGACTCCTAGACTCACATAACGGTCGTTCTACCAAAGACATTGAGAAAAATATGCTCAATCGATAATGAAGTTCCTAAGCATGCTACCACGTGAATGTTTTGCACCTAGCATACTATATAACACTTAAGCATGAGAGTCCGATGTCATGAGTAGGTTCTGGAGAACTTACCTAGCAGAAGCACGTCCAAAAAGCAAATCCAACAAGCAAATCACAAACCACCTGACATATAAAGAATACCATTATAAGGCTTATTACTAATGCATACATGTGCCATTATACCGCTTTAACACAATCATACAAGTTAGAAGCTAGCGAATTCCTCATCATAGTTGTAACCATTTAAAGTCATAACACATTCTCAAACCGTCTTTCAAACCATAACTTTATCCTTGTTTATAAATCTCCTAAACCATCTCAATATCTTTAAGACCACAAGGTGAAGTCTATAAGATCTTCATTTACAAATAATCATCTCAAAATACCCGAAATACTTCATTTAAAACCACTTGTTAAATCCTTCGAAAACTTATATTTGCAATTATCATTACTCGAAGAAATCACAAAATGAGGACCAATTATCCAACATAAAACCTCCCACATAATTATCAACAAGTCATGAAAATGCACACATATCGGTAGGGGCGGAGGGAGGGGGGGCAGAGGTAGCTCGAGCCCCCTTGGGTCGGGGAAAAACGTAAAAAATAAAATAAAAAATATGTATTTTTTTGTAATTTTTGATAATTTAAGGGTTAAAAATAGTTAAAAAAAAAGTAATGAATCAATGAGTTTGCTTAGCTTAGTTGGTATAGGTTGGGGAATAGAATGATAAGGTATTGAGTTCGAATCCTTATAGCTTTATTTTATGGATTTTTTCCTTCTTTTAGCTTTTTAAACTTAAAATAGCTATTTAAATCATACATTTAGTATGTTTTCTACTATATTCTTTATAACAAAATTTGTATCTTATATATATCTTCAAAAAAAAATCCCGAAATTATAGTTGAGCCCCCCCCTCGAATTTTTCCTAGCTCCGCCCTTGCATATCGGGTTAGTATTTTGCGTACCTAAAAGACACTCGAAAATTGTGAAATCTCGAACAAAGACCCGCAACCTCAATGAACTATCCTCGAAATACCTTCATACCACCAAGCAAATAAACATGTAATTATCTCATAATTTTCCCATAACTCATATAGCTTCGATATTTTTTAAAACATTTATTCGGATAAATTAATAAAATACCCATAAAAATACATAATTTTCCAAACTTTGAAATCAATTCCCAAATTTTTAGGGTAGCTAGATCTCATCAAGAGGATATATAGGAATCGGTCTCAAAACATTTTTTGGGCAAAATTAAAGGGGTGAACAGATCCTTGCAAGGTGTCGGTTTTCAAAGTCAAGTCATCGGAAGCCATGCCTTTGTCAGTGCTCGGCCATGACTTGGTTTGGACAAGGAATGTTCGGCCATGACTTGCATTGGACAAGGAATGTCCTACCATGACTTGCCTTGGACAAGGGAGTGTCCGGCCATGACTTTGTCAAATGGCATGGTCATGACACCAACGTTCAAGGCTCATAACTTACTCACTTTAAATCGTTTTTGAGTGATTCTAAAAGCAAAGTTGTTTGATTTTCTGCAATCTACAAAGACTAAGCCTCACAACAAACAGAATCTCATTGTGTGTTTCAATAAACAAGAGCAAAGTCGAGCAAAAATGCAAAAACCAACTTTTCATTTATAACTCTAGATGAGATGCTTCCAAAGGCAAAGTGGTAGCTTTTCTACCCAATAACTCAAGGAAAGGCCCATTTCCCATAGAAAAGCTCTAGCCTTGATCGTTTCCATTGGAGAAAAAGCTTGAATTTTTTTAAAATGGTAACCTTATCTTTTCTGAACCAAATTGAGCAATTCCAGTGGCTAAAGCTTTCTTTCCATGTATAGAAACTCAAGTCAAGAGATAATTGGTTCTCAAGATCTTATGTCGTAACCATGGAATTCGAGCTCGAAAATGTCATAAAAATGGTAAAAATCGATTTTGATGTGAAGCGGTCGGCTGGACGAATTTAAGAGTTTGGCTAGCTCTAACAGGTTTTAGGAACCTTTACGAAGCACAATGTACCGGTAGGAAGTGTAAGAGTTGGTTCTCTCCCTACTCGATGCATCAAAGGAGTTGTAGAAGATTTCTTGTATGATGTAGGGTGGTTGCCCATACGTAGGGCAAGATCGTATTAGCTCTTTGTATCGCTCCCATGCTTGTGCCAGCGGCTCACCGGGCTTTTGCTTAAAGGCGGTGATCTTTTGCCGTAACATTGCCGTCTTAGTTGGAGGAAAGAACTTGTTGAGGAACACATCCTTAACCTTCGTCCATGTTCTGAGCGAGTGGGGAGTCAAGCCTTCGAGCCACTGCAATGCTTTCCTTGCAAGAGACCATCAAAACGATTTTAGTTTTACATATTCTAAATTAGCATCATCGGCGACGGTCTCATATAGATCAACAAAAGTAGTAATATGGGAAAGGGGGCATTCATTAGGTTTTCCTTCAAAAGCATTTCTTTTAATTTCAGTAAAGAAACTAGTTTTAATTTCAAAGTCAAAAGGAGGGATAACGATGGCCGATTCAGGCATTGTGAGCGTCGGGTGCATGTATTGCTTGGTCGTTTGAGGCAACTGGTTGATTTGTGCCTCAAACTGCCTCCTTTGTTGCTTCTCTCTGTCGCCCCGTGCATTGGCATTCTCTAGTTGTCGCGTAAGCCTCAACCTCCTGAGCTAGGGTTTCGTTGTCCCCCATGATTGTTCGTAGCCGAGATTGGACGTGTAGAAAGTGTTCCGGCTCGTCTAAAGCGTTGAATTCAGGTGTGCGATCGCCTCGTTGCATACACCTGCAGAATATGCACAGAAAAGAATGTGAAAGTAGCTACTAGGGCGCGAATGATCGCTTCTCCAACAATGGCGCCAAAATTTGTTAACGGAGGAAGAATTGATTAAACAATTATAAAATAAATGCAAACCAATTCCTGAACCGCACAAATAAAATTTCAAGACTTCCTCCCGTTATAGTAGAAGGGAATCATGATCGAATCCACGAGGAAGCGTGTCAGCGGATCCTAAACAGCTCGTAATCACGTTCGGTCGAAATCGACTCAGGGGATCCACTCGATATCGACTAGGTCAGTCAAAATCGAGTCAATTCAGTTGAAATTTGGCAAGTTCCTGCAAAACAAACAAAGGCAAGTCGACGTCGAGTATAGACTCGATATCGAGTTAGTGTCCGGTTGATATCGACTATGTTGGTCGAAATCGACTCCTTCTGCAGAACCGGAAAAGTAACTATTTTTTTTCAAAAAAGAACGTCCGAAGAGATTAAGGATGAATAAGAAAGATGGACAGAAGTATTCGCAGGTTGTTGTTGATATCAATAAACTTAAAAACTTCTAAAGTCGGGGAATTTACCTTAATGATAACCATGTAATTAATGTGCCAAATTCATGAAAGGAGTAAACTTTTTCATCAAATAACTTTCGTTATTAACAATTAAGTGGATAGAGGTTCTCGCATAAACCCTAATTGTTACTACCCTTTTTAATAATTAATCCAGATTCATATTAAGATCAGTTTCGCTTCAATAATACAAACAAGGATTTACCTACATACTTTCTCAGAAGAATCATGCAAAATAGGGATAGAAGATGAGATCGCTTGAAAAGATCATACCTTTGACAACTTACATTGCTATCGTGGGGCTCACCCCGACCCTAGAAGTAGGGGAACTACTCGCGCCTCATCATCATAGCAAACATCAAAATCATAATGGAAATAACTTTAATTGAAATAAACTTCGAGAACCTACAACCGAACAATGCCACAAAATGCTCTCGCTCCCACAACTCCAATCGACCTCAAGCTCTCTCTACTCTCTATATCGTTTGTGTGTTGAAGTCTATAAAAAAAATCAGCCCCTAGGGCTTTATTTATAGGCTCCAACCCTAGCTATTCTAGGAAGGAACAACTCTATCTATATCTAATTTCTATCTAAAAAAAGGTTCCATAATAATTAAATAAAACAATTAAAATTCCCCTTGGTAAATATGAGAATTACCAAGTAGGATAGAAGTCTTCCATTGTGGATAAAAATCTCTTTCTTCCAAGGCAAGCAACGACACATTCGGAATCGGGCTCGGATTCGACTCTGTAGCATCACTCGATATCGAGTCAACTGACTCAATATCGACTCGTGTCTTCGTTTCTGCTTGATCTTCACTCGAAGTCGGCTCCTGAGGTAGATATTGACTGGATGTTCACTTGATATCGAGTGTAGGGACTCGATATCGACTCCTCTTTGTGACCTCTGAGTGACTTGGTCGATTCCTGGTGATGTTTCAGTCGATATGGAGTGGTATGACTCGATATCGACTTCTTCTTTAGTCGAAATGCCTTCCTTTGCTTCATGACTGGAATTCTGGTGAAGATCACTCGATTCCTGGTCATGTTCAGTCGATATTGACTGAGCTCAGTCGAAATTGAGTGGTTTTCCAGCTTCTCTCCTCTTCTCTGAATTGCTCGTAAAACATCTCGATTTCTGTGAAATTAAACAAAAACTAGTGTAGGTCTTCATAATTGACAAATAAACATAAACTACACAATTCCTTCACTATTCGATCCCAGAAATATAAAATGTGGGCAGAAATCGATATAAAAGTTAATACAGAACATGGTAAATTGAGCGCACATCAATTATTAATGGAACCCCAACGGAACTGAAACAAGCACAAAAAGGTGTTGTAGTTCCACTACCCCGTGTTTTCTACAATCAATCTGATAAAGACGCCACTCACCTATTCACAAGGTGCACACACACGTTACAATTACTTACCAAGATTAGCAACACCACGTTGAACAAAATAAGAGCCATAAGCAGTATGTATCACATCGTTAGACAAATTCAAAATGAAATATTTGGCAATCTAAAAAAATAACCCTAGCTACTTTGGACAATTAGGAACAAGATCACTTTTAATGAAGATAATTTCACAGACAATAGAAAAGAAGAAAGGTTTTGAAACAACTCTTGCATCAACCTCGCAAACAAAAAACTAATCGAGGAAAAAGAAAAACATTAGATGGAAAAAGCCTAGAGTTGGAAACTTATTTTTTTTTTGATGGCTCAAGATTATAGTTAGAGCTTGCGATGTCTGACTATGTCGTCAAGTGACGGAGGGAAAGTCGTTGATTTACCTCGTCAAAAATAAATCCCAAACAAACAAACTAGTATAGTATGCAAGTAAGGGGTCGAACCCTAGAGAATCAAGTATTTCTAAATATTGTGTATTTATCAATATAAAAGAAACGATTTTTATGAATGAAAATAAAAGAAAATAATATTGACAAAAGCAAATAAAGGATAGAAGAAAAGCGTTTCCACCTACAAGTTCTCGACTTTGGTTGGTTTTATTGATCATCGAATCCTATTTATAAGCCTGATGTCTTGAATAAACAAGGTAAAAGATAACCAAATAAGATAGAAATTTCCTAAACAAACTAGATAGAAGATAGACTTTCCATATTTAACTCAGCATCGGATTCCGCTGGCAGCGAGAAATTCCGCTGGCAGCGAATGGCCTTGATTGAGCTCCTGTTTGCTGGCTCCTCCTCTCGCTGGCTCTCTCTTCTCGCTGGCTCTCTCTCGCTACTAACTTTGCCGCTTGCTGGGCTCCAGGCTTCTGGTTCCACTCGCTGGCTGCGATTGGAGCATTTACTGGCAGCGACTGATGCCCAGAGACTTGATTCTTCCTTGTTTTTCCCTCGTTCTTTCTTTCCTCCTTTCTTTCTCTTCTTAGCTTGATTTCTTGACTTTACTTGGACATGTTTAACATCTTTCCTTTGCTTTCCACCATGTCGGATCTACGATTCTGCACAATTTAAACGAAATAGCGTAGATTCCGAACTTTGCCACAAAAAGAGTTTAATCTAAATTAACACTAAAACATACATATTCTACAATGTAAATGCAACTAAATTATCCTATAATGCCCATTAGAAATGTGCATTATCAAACTCCCCCACACTTAACCTTTTGCTTGTCCTCAAGCAATGCAAAACAAAGAAGAGCAAGACCAATATCCCACACATATAACCTTCAAGCACTAACCTTGTCAAAAGCAACATCAAAGTGGAGGAGCCATGAACATGAAAGCTAACATCCTAGCAAGTATATGAACGATTCAAAATAAGGCACATATCATCCAACCTCACCGGGATTATGTGTTTGCTCTCACTCTCATTGTGTTTAGGCTTAACAATATATCTCTCGACTCAATCCATAATGCAAAAAGCTACATAGAAATTGACACATATATCACATATTCTCCACCGCGGATGCCATCACTCACAAGCAACATCAAGAGGTCTTTATCAAGGTTGTAATGGGGCTTGGTAAGGAATTAAGGGCAAGGAGAATTTATGGTCATGTGGTGCTCAAAATCCGGGAATCAAGATCCTAGATAATCAAACATCAACCATCCACTCTCTCAAAAACATCATCTTAAACTTAAGCTCTCACAACAACTTTACAAAAGATATTCATTTCTCAACCAAAGATTATTTCCAACTCTCACATTCATAATGAAAATAAAAGGCTCAAACTCATGCTCTTTGTTTTTTTTCTTTTCTTCTTCTTTTTTTTTCTCTTTTTTTTTTTTCATTCATTCATCATTTTTTTTTTCTTTAGAGCCAAAACAATAATGCACAATGTGAGGAATAAAACTAAAATTACATACTCATCCAAACTTGTAACTTTCTCAACAATAATCTCTTTTCCACTTAACCAAATCAATCATTCACCAATTCTAATCCTAATTCCCGGATAGGGTAAGGCTCATCATCGGCTAGAGATAAATTTTGTGGAGCTTCAAAGAAAAGGCTAAGGCTCAAATTTGCTACAAGCAAAGGACACATATGTATGGTGGATATGGATAATAATATGGTTAAGAAAATCATGCCTCTATCATTTGAAACTCATAAGCAATAGACATATAAATTCGGCCTCAAATATAGATAACAATGTCAATCTCAAGAGGTAAGTGTATAAGGAGAGTGTAATGTCACACAAGAAAGCAAAAGGGAATAAATATGATGAAAATCCCTCATAAGGCCAAAATTTCTCACTAGGACAAGTTTTGTTGGATTTCAATAATGCCAATAAGAATCATACTTGCTCAATTAAACTAACAAGTAATGCTCCAATGAAAATCAACACAAGTAGGTGACAAGATTAGCCAATTCAAACATATCATGGGACTTATAGGTTAAGCTCAAAAACTCAAATAAAATAGAGGACAATTAAGGCAAGATGGGTATTTGAATAATACATTAATGCAATGCATGATATTTTTGGGTTTTTGAATTTTTTGAATTTTTTTTCTTTTTCTAATGCAATATAAATGCTAGAAATAAACATGATATGCATATGAAAATTTTAAATATGACCTAACTAATGCAATATGTACACTAAACCCCGCCCCCACACTTGAATATTTCATTGTCCCTAATGAAATAAAGACAACAAAAATTAATCAATTGAAATAGGTGAGGGAGAAGGAAACTCACGAGCTCAATGTGGTGGTGGAAATTGGGTTTGCCACCCAAAGGGTGCCCAAGCTTTGAATTGGGCCATGATCTCCTCATGATTCTTTCGTTGTTGCTCCATTAGAATGTTATGGTTCTCTACAATTTTTCGGTCCGTGGCATCTTGACGCTCAGTGATTTGACGGAAGACACTCTCAAAATAGCCATGAGAGGGAAATCCATCATAAGACTCGCCATGGTATCCTCCATGTGAAGAACTAGCTCCCCCGCCATAAGACACTCGTGGATGGAATGTCTCCACTTGCATTACCGGTTCATACTCCATCTCCGTGGGTTCTTCAGAAGGCTCCTCATAAGCATCTCCTTCTTTGGCGTTTGGAGGTGGGCCCAAAGGTAAGGCGTCGGATGGAATATATAAATCGGCGGGGGACGGACCGGTGGGTAGTGGCCGAGGGAGTACCAAAGTGTGGGATTTATTTACCCCGGCATACCAAATGAAGCTCCCCCCATAATCATTTTCCCTCACGATGTTAGCCTTCTTTAGCGAAGCCAAATTGAGCCTATAGTTGTCCGCACAAGGGACATAGGCATTCAAATCAATGTCAAGCTCCAATGCAAGCAAGGTAATTAAGCCTCCAAAGCCAATCTTCACCTCTTCCTTCCTTGAATGCTTTTTAGTAGCCTCGCTACAAGCGGCAAAGAAGAGCTCTACCCAATCCGGGGTCTCATGTGCTTCGGGCAATAAGCAAGTCATCCATGCCCAACTTCCTTTGGAAACCTTGTTGATCTCGGCGTGCCCGAAAAAGGTGTTGTTCAAGACCTTGTGGCAAAGTCTAAGGGAAGGGTGGACGATGCTAGAATTGTAGTCATTGCCGGAGGTCATGACCCTTTGTGTGACTTCTAACCAACGTTGTTGAGGGATGGAGCTACGAGGCAATTCAGACCAATGGGCGGAGGGATTTCCCGTGATCCCAAACACATTCTTCGATTCTTCAAAAGTCATAGCTTGATTTGCCCCACCCAATCGAAAAGTAAAACCATCCTCACTAGCCATTGCAAAGGTAGCCAAAAACTCCCTAACCAAATCCGGATAAGTGCGGACACACTTGTCTACCAAACCATCAATATCTCTAATGCCTATAAATGTCCGCACACTCTCCTAAAGTCCCAATAATCTCAATGTGGGGATATCAAAAAATTTCGTCGAAATATACCGACGAGCATCAAGATCGTCCCACCTATTCCTTTGAGCTCTAGTCAATCCTCTAGGCCTAACCATTGGTGGAGAAGCCATAAAAATTATAACCAAAGGATGGAGATCGAGAACTCACAAACAAAGTGACTCACTGCAGGATTCTCGCAGGCAGCGAATGGGATCCCGCTGGCAGCGACTCGAGTCAAGCCGAGGGCTCTGGGCGCAGAGCTGTGGAACCGGCAAGACTCCCTGGCAGCGAAGATGGCTCGCTGCAGCGACTGGGATGACACCGATGAGCTCCGGAGCTGCTGCGTAATGGATGCGACTCGTTGGCAACGACTAGTACTCGCTGGCTGCGACTGAGATCACCTCTTGGGCTCGATGGCTGCTGCTTCGCTGGTGGTAGCTGTGGTGGTGGCTACTATTCCGCGGGAGCGAGTCGAGCTTCCGAGACTCCGGCGTCGTTGTCCGGACGTCGGAATTCAAAAATTCCTTCACGGAAGTTTCCCAACTCGACCCGATCTACGCAATGGTGGAAGAAAAAAAGGGATTTGGGTAATTTTGTGGTTATGTGGTGGTTGATGGGTGGTCGGAATGTGGTGAATGTGGTGTGGTTGCGTAGATCGGCTCGTCGGGAGTCGGAATCCGGTGCCGGAATTTGGTTTCGGGGTGGCGGAGATGGTGGTGTGGCTATGGAGGTGGGAAGCTTGGAGGTGCTTCAATGGAGGTATAATGGGGTTTTGGAAGGAGGAAGAAGATGGTAAAAATGGAAAGTGGGGGAGGATAAAATATGAATAATGGGTAAAAAGGAAAGTGGTTAAAATGGTAAGTGGGTAAAAAGGGGTAAAAGGGATTTCCACTATTTTATTCTTCTTTTTTTTTTTTTTGGAAAATCCGGGTGGTCTTCGGAGCATCGGAACCCGCTGCCAGCGGGTTGGGTTCGCTAGCAGCGAGTCGGGTTGCTTGGCTCGGCTCCTCCTGGTTTGCTGCTGGTTGCTCTCGCTGGTAGCGAATTAGGTTCGCTGCCAGCGAAAACAACCCAGTGCTTCCTTTTTCTCTTTAACCCTGCAAGGTTAGCTCCACACTTTTCCGGAAAAAAAAAATCTATCTAATATAATAAGGAAATTTTTAGCCTAATAATAAAAAAAAAACTAAAACTAATTAACTAATTATGAAATTGAAATTGCAAGGCGAAAAAAAACTTACCTCGGGTTGCCTCCCGAGAAGCGCCCTTGTTTTATGTCGTAGGCTCGACGGTATGACCCCTCAATGGGTCTCCTTGGTGGGCTCTTGGAGGTTCATCTCCTCCATGATCTTGTCGGAGAAGCCATCATAGTAGCGTTTTAGCCGGTGGCCATTTACCTTGAACACGTGTGCATTCTCCTCATCCTTGATTTCTACCGCTCCATGTGGATATATGTGCATGTTGGTGTAGGGATCTCTCCATCTTGAGCGTAGCTTTCCCGGAAAAAGATTAAGGTGAGATTGATAGAGAAGTACCTTGTCACCTACCTTAAAATCCTTTCTCAAGATGTGCTTGTCATGCCATGCTTTGGTCTTTTCTTTGTAAGTGATGGCATTGTCATATGCATCCCAATGAATCTCCTCTAATTCTTGAACTTGGAGCTTGCGGAATTCGCCAACTTCATCTACTCTCATGTTGCATTCTTTCACCGCCCAATAGGCCTTGTGTTGGAGTTCTACAGGAAGATGACATGCTTTTCCATAAACCAAGCGGTAAGGAGACATACCTATTGGTGTTTTGTAGGCCGTGCGATATGCCCAAAGAGCATCATCTAGCCGTTGGCTCCAATCTTTTCGGTTTGGTGCAACCGTCTTCTCCAAGATTCTCTTGATCTCTCTATTTGACACTTCGGCTTGCCCATTGGTTTGAGGGTGATAGGCAGTGGATACCCTATGTGTGACATGATATTTCTTCAAGAGAGCGGCCACCGTCTTGTTGCAAAAGTGGGTACCTCGATCACTAATTAATGCACGTGGAATGCCAAATCTAGTGAACAAATCCTTAAGGAATCCTGAAACCACTTTAGAATCGTCAGTTTTGGTGGCCTTCGCCTCCACCCATTTGGAGACGTAGTCCACCGCAAGTAAGATATAAAGATTCCCAAAGGAACTAGGAAAAGGTCCCATGAAATTAATCCCCCAAACATAAAAAATTTCACAAAACATCATCCTAGTTTGAGGAATCTCATTCCTAGTCGCAATATTCCCCATGCGTTGGCACCGATCACGAGATTTACAAAAAGCATATGCATCACGATAAATCGTGGGCCAATAGAATCCCGAATCAAGTACCTTCTTAGCCGTTTTGTTTGGTCCAAAGTGTCCCCCACATGCATAAGAATGACAAAAGCTAAGGACAGACATTACCTCATTATCCGGAAGGCATCGCCGAATGATTTGATCCACACAATGCTTCCAAAGAAACGGATCGTCTCCAACATAGAATCGGGCGTTGTGGCGAATCTTGTCTTTCTTGTACTTGGGAAAGTTTGGTGGAAACTCCTTCATGACAAGAAAATTGACTATGTCCGCGAACCATGGCCGAGGAACGTTGGCTGCCATCAAAGACAAAGGTGTAAAGGAGTCCGGACATACCTGCTGGGCAGAATCCACTGGGAGCGAGTCGGGTTCGCTGTCAGCGAATGGAGCCAGAATGTGAGCTGGTGCCGGCAACTGGAGAGCCTCGCTGGTGACTTGGCTCGCTGGTAGTGGACTGGGTTCGCTGTCAGCGAGTGGGGTCCGCTGGCTTACAGGAGCGTTCGCCGTCAGCGAGTCTTCAGCACAACTTGAAACGAAGTGTAGAGTTTCGTCCGGAAATTCTCCAGGTGCTTGTAGCTTCTCCCCCACACTATTCGGGTGCACAATGCGGCTAAGGTGATCGGCCACATAGTTTTCCGCGCCCTTCTTGTCTTTGATTTCGATGTCGAACTCACTCAAAAGCAAGATCCACCGAATAAGCCTTGGTTTGGCGTCCTTCTTCTTCATGAGGTACCTAAGGGCTGCATGATCGGAGTAAATTATTACCTTTGCGCATAACAAGTATGCGCGGAACTTGTCCAAGGCGAACACCACGGCCAATAGCTCCTTCTCCTTGGTTGTATAGTTCCGTTGGGCTCCATTTAGCATCATTGAAGCATAGTAGATGACGTGTGAGGCTTTGTAAATCCTTTGTCCAAGAATCGCTCCGACGGCGTAGTCGCTAGCATCACACATTAGCTCGAATGGGAGGGTCCACACCGGGGTTTGAATGATTGGTGCGGTGACAAGACGACTTCTCAACTCGTGGAAAGCCTCCTTACACTTCTCATCAAACTCAAATATGGTGTCCTTCTTGAGGAGTTCACAAAGAGGTGCGGTGATCTTGGAGAAATCCTTGATGAATCGGCGATAAAATCCTGCATGACCAAGGAAAGAGCGAACTTCACTCACATTAGTAGGGCAAGGCAAAGATTGAATGATGTCAATCTTTGCCTTGTCAACCTCAATTCCCTTTCGGGAGACGATGTGACCTAAAACAATCCCTTGCTCAACCATAAAGTGACATTTTTCGGAATTCAAAACCAAATTTGTTTCAACACATCTTTTTAAAACCAATGCCAAATGGTTTAAGCAAGAGTTGAAGTCATCGCCATGAACGGTAAAATCATCCATAAAAACTTCAATGAACTTTTCAATATACTCGGAGAAAATACTTACCATACACCTTTGGAATGTGCCCGGAGCATTGCATAGTCCAAAAGGCATTCGGCGATATGCAAAAGTGCCAAAAGGACATGTGAATGTTGTTTTCTCTTGGTCCTCCGGTGCGATGGCAATTTGAAAGTAGCCTGAGTAGCCATCCAAGAAACAATAGTAAGCTCTTCCGGCGAGGCGCTCCACCATTTGGTCAATAAATGGGAGAGGAAAGTGGTCCTTGTGAGTCTCCGCGTTCAATTTGCGATAGTCGATGCAAACTCTCCATCCGGTTTGGACTCGCGTGGGCACTAGCTCTCCTTCTTTGTTCTCTACGACCGTGATGCCTCCTTTCTTTGGAACCACCTGCGTAGGACTAACCCATTTACTATCGGAGATAGGATAGATCATACCGGCTTGTAGTAGCTCTAGAACTTCCTTCTTGACCACCTCCATCATTGGTGGGTTGAGTCTCCTTTGGGGTTGTCTTGATGGTTTGGCTTCTTCCTCCAAGAGTATGCGATGCATGCACATGGTTGGGCTAATTCATTTGATGTCCGCATGTCCATCCAAGGGCCGTCTTGTGTTCCTTAAGCACCGCTATCAACCTCTCCTCTTGCTCAAGAGTGAGCTTATTTGATATGATGACCGGCGAGGTATCTCCATCACCCAAGAAGGCATACTTGAGGTGATCCGGCAATGGTTTAAGTTCTATCACGGGTGCCTGAACAATAGAAGGTAAAAGCCTCTCGCTTAGGAGGGTTAGTGTTAAGGTATCATTTCTTTGGTAAGTATTTTGTGCCTCTAATGCTCCCAAAACATCATGCAAGTAAGGTGAAATAGAATATTCAAGTTGAAGCTCATCTAGAGGGGTTTCTAAAGCTACTTGCAATTCGTCTTTTCCATTAAGCTCAAAAACATCTTCCACACAAGGTTCAATAGTATCAATAGCAAATAGAGAGTGTTCATCATGAGGATACTTCATTGCATCAAATATGCAATACTCTACCTTTTCGCCATCGAACTCCATAGTGAGTGAACCGGCATAGACATCAATCTTTGTTCGGGCGGTCCTTAGGAAGGGTCTACCCAAGAGGATAGGCGCCTCCGCTACTCCATGCTCCATGTCCAAAACAAAGAAATCTGCGGGAAAGATTAGCTTGTCCACCATAACTAAAACATCTTCTACAAACCCCCTAGGATACATTTGGGAACGATTTGCCAATTGGATCACAACTCTTGTTTCTTGCAAAGCACCAAGACCAAGCGATTTATAGAGGGAGTATGAGATAACATTAATGGACGCTCCTAAATCTAGCAAAGCATGACTAAATTTAGCATCTCCAATTGTGCAAGGAATAGTAAACATACCCGGATCGCTACACTTTTCGAGCATACGCCTTTCTAACATAGCGGAGACATGTTCACTTACTTGAACTTTTTGCTTCCCCTTCAACTTTTGATTCCTCTTGACCGTGCATAATTCCTTCAAAAACTTTGCATAACGAGGAATAGCTTTAACTAGGTTGAGTAGGGGGATGTTTACCTCACACTTGGCGAATGTTTTGAAGAGTTCGGTGTCGCTCTCCGGCCTCCTTGGATTCCTCAAAGCCTCCGGAAAGGGTGCCACTGGCTTAAAATCGTCAAGAGGAGGTTTGGAATCGGCAACAGCGTGTCCAGATTTAGGGACGTCAGTTTTCTGGGCAGAATCCGCTGTCAGCGAATCGTTTTTCGCTGGTGGCGAGTCAGGTTCGCTGGCAGCGAGTGGAGTTCCGCTGTCAGCGACTGGGATCGTACCTGGTTAAGCAGATGCATTCACCCCATTCGCTGCCAGCGAGTCTGGTTTCACTGTCAGCGGAATTTGCACAGAACTTGTCTCCTCCTTGTTTTCTTCGTAGCCTTCTTCCATGATCTCTTCTAAGGCTTCTTTCTCACCCCTAGGTGCGACAAACAGTTCCTTACCGCTCCTTAGGGTGATGGCGCTCACGTTCTCCCTTGGGTTGACCACCACTTGTGGTGGTAGCTTGCCCGAGTCCTTTGCTTGTAATTCTCCAATTGCTTGAGCCATTTGTCCCATCATCTTCTCTTGTGCATTCATCTTCTCCGTTTGAGCTTTGAGGGTTTCTAGAATGAGCTTGTATGGATCCTCACCTTGTTGATTAGCTTGAGGAGCCCCCCTTTGACGATTATCATAGGGTGCTCTATATTGGGGTCTTCCTTGTTGATAGGGAGGTTGTTGTTGTTGATTGAACCGGCCACCATAACCTTGTTGTTGAAAATTAGAATTATAGAGATTGTTACCATAGTTGCGGCGTGGACCGTAGTCTCCCATAGCATTGATCTCCATGGCTCCATCTTGCACGTCGGGACATTGATCCATAGGATGGGATGGGTCTCCACACAACCCACATGCTTTGAGTTGTTGTTGTTGACCTTTTTGCAAAGTTAGATTCTTTAGAGCCTCTCTAATCTCCTTAAGCTCGTTTTGCATGCTTGATGTTGGGGAGTCCAAGTGTAAGACTCCTCTAGCTCTATGAGACCGCCGATATTGTTGAGAAGCATTAGCAAGCTCCTCAAATATCTCCATAGCTTCCTTCGGTGTTTTGTTGAGGATGTTCCCTCCACTAGCCGAGTTAACCGTCCCACGATCATTATCGAGTAGCCCCTCATAAAGATATAGGACCAAATCGTCATCTGAAAAGCCATGATAGGGGCAACTTGCTTTTAGCTTCTTGAATCTCTCCACATATTCGTAGAGAGTCTCCGTGGCCGATTGCTCAATGCTTGATATCTCCTTCTTCAAAATATTGTGTCTAGTGGCGGGGAAGTATTTGCACAAGAAGGCCTTTTTCATCTCCATCCATGTAGTAATGCTCTCCGTGGGTAAATAATAGAGCTAATCGGTGGCCGCATCCTTCAAGGTGAATGGGAAGGCCCTTAGCATCATTTGATCCTCCGTGATGCCGTGAGGTCTCAAACGATCGCATATTCCATGAAATTCCGCAAGGTGTTTGTTTGGGTCCTCTCCACTCATGCCATGAAACATTGGCAAAAGATGGACCCATGGTGACTTGAATTCAAACTTGGTGCCCTCCGGGAGTGGTGGGAGCCTAATAGCCAATGGTTGTGTTTGTAAATTTGGCTCCTTTAGCTCCTTCAAAGTGCGTCGTTGTGGAACCACGAGCACATTGCCGCCGTTTGGCGGTGGTTGATTGTTGTTTCCGTTGTTGTCGCCCATCTCTTCTTCGTTTTCCGGGTTGGATGAGTGCTCTCTTTGCAACCTAGAAGTCGTTCTTTCAATTTCTGGATCAAAAGGTAAGAGATTGAAATTAGTAGAACGGGTGTGGACCATGCGAGTGGTCCACACAAAAGTTAATGATTAAACTACACAAAGAAATCTAATTAAATCTCCCCGGCGACAGCGCCAATTTTTTGACGGAGGGAAAGTCGTTGATTTACCTCGTCAAAAATAAATCCCAAACAAACAAACTAGTATAGTATGCAAGTAAGGGGTCGAACCCTAGAGAATCAAGTATTTCTAAATATTGTGTATTTATCAATATAAAAGAAACGATTTTTATGAATGAAAATAAAAGAAAATAATATTGACAAAAGCAAATAAAGGATAGAAGAAAAGCGTTCCACCTACAAGTTCTCGACTTTGGTTGGTTTTATTGATCATCGAATCCTTTTCAAGTTATTATCTTTTCCTACGAATTCCTCCCGTCTTGGTTTAAATAGATTAAAAGTCCTACGAGTCCAATTAATCCCTTACACCTCAATGCAACCTTAACACGGTCAAGATTTAACAAAGAGATAGCAAATAGTCCCGAGAACTTGAGCATATAAATAACACCAATTAAACACGGTAAATCGATGTTTAAGATATATGTCAACTCCCTACATAATCATGCTTCAAACACGGAATCCACAATCTTATGCGTGCTACTACGGAAATAACACAAATACGAAAGTATTAAATCCTAGAATGAAATCAATATCATCAAGGTCGCGAATCAAGATAACATCAATAACGTAATCAATATCACACAAAGAAGTTGAAAGAATTAAAGAGGAAAAATAACATAAATTAGAAACTCACAAACCACCAACCAAGTCTCGAAAGTGTGCGCGGAAACTACAAAATTAGCCAAACATGGCTTACCTAAGCTTTCTTCTCTTTAATGGTGATTTCTCTACTTGAATCCATTAGAAAACTAAGCCTAGAACATCCTATTTATAAGCCTGATGTCTTGAATAAACAAGGTAAAAGATAACCAAATAAGATAGAAATTTCCTAAACAAACTAGATAGAAGATAGACTTTCCATATTTAACTCAGCGTCGGATTCCGCTGGCAGCGAGAAATTCCGCTGGCAGCGAATGGCCTTGATTGAGCTCCTGTTGGATTTTCGCTACCACCTCGCTACCACACTCGCTGTCAGCGAACTCCCATGCCTTAGAATGTTTTTCATCCTCTTCGGGTCCTTCCTTCCGCTTCCGCGAGACACTGAACCCGCTGCCGCGAGTCCCTCAATCCGCTGCAGCGAGTTCGTCCATCCGCGGGCGCGAGAGCCTTCATCCGCTGGAGCGAGTTGCCGAGTGTTAGTCGTTCTGGTGATTCTCGCTAGAAGCGACTTCTTTTCCGCGGCAGCGAGTGGCTCGCTGCAGCGAGTGGAATCTCGCTGGCAGCGGACGGTGTTGGCTTGCTCTTCCTCTTCGCTGGCTCCATCTCTCGCTGGCTCTCTCTTCTCGCTGGCTCTCTCTCGCTGCTTCCTTTGCCGCTTGCTGGGAGTGTTTGGAAGCAAAGTATGTTATGAGATCCTACACAAGGATCATCAAGGACATGTATGAAGGTGCTATGACAAGTGTTTACACAACTATAAGGGACATTGAGTACTTTCCGGTGAGGGTAGGTCTTCATCAAGGAGCGACCCTTAGTCCTTTCCTTTTCACTTTCATTATGATCGTTGTATCATGATCTATTCAGGGCGAGGTCCCATGGTGTATCCTTTTTCTAGACGACATAATGTTAGTGGAAAAGACGAGAGTTGGGGTGAGTAGTAAATTAGAGCATTGCAGAGAGACTTTGGAAGGCGAGAGCTTCAAACTGAGTAGAACAAAGACAAAATAGTTAGAGTTCAAGTAGTTCTGAGAATAGGGAGGAGAGCACCAAGATGTGATGCTTGGGGAGGATGCTCTGCCGAGAAGAGATAGTTTCAAGTGCCTAGGTTTGATGTTGCAAAGCGATGGGAGCATGGATATGGATATCAAACATCATACATCAGATTCAAATGGGATGGCAGAAGTGGAGGGCTGCATCAGGTGTTTTATGCCACAGAAAAGTGCCCCCAAAATTCAAGGGAATTTAGACCTACAATCATGTATGGGGCTAAGTATTGGGCGATTACAAAGGCACATGAGAAGAGGCTAATGGTAGCAAAGATGAGGATGATCAAATAAATGAGTGGATTTACTATACTCGACAAGATTAGGAATGAGGTTATCCGCGATAAGGTAGGAGTAAGCAATATTTGAGATAAGACGAGGGAGTCAAGGCTTCGTTGGTTTGGTCATGTGCATAGGCAAGGCCCGAGTGTGTCAGTGTGATAGTTTGGAAATTGGTAGACTACGTCGGATTAGAGGGAGACAAAAGAAAAGTTAAAGGGAGATGATTAGACAAGATTTTTCCCGTATGAACCTTAATGAGAACATGGTTAGGGATATAATACAGTGGAGGAGCATCACCCATATGAGAGAGGGTTTGAATGGCCTTGGAGGATTGACAGATATCATATCCTTTCTCCACCCCCGTTCTTACTCCATGTCTTTTCCTAATATCTTTTACTATATTGTTTGTTATACTTGTCTCTTATTTTGTTAGGTGTTTATGTCGGTGTCTGGGCCACTCGAAAACACTCTCTCGATGTAGTCGGGGAAAGAGTGCGTACAACTTGACCCCCTAGACCCTTCCTAGGCGGGATAAACTGGAAAATGTTGTTGTTGTTGTTGTTGTTGCTGTTGTTGTTGTTGTTGTTGTTGTTGTTGTTGTTGTTGTTGTTGTTGTTGTTGTTGTTGTTGTTGTTGTTGTTGTTTTTGTTGTTGTTGTTGTTGTTGTTGTTGTTGTTGTTGTTGTTGTTCTTGCTCAAGCAAATGCACCACACTTTCTTTTTGCTAATACCAAAATGCGAGAACCCGAGCACCACAAATTACTATAGACCATTTAGTTTGTGTTCCATGATATATAAAATAATTATGAAGATTATAGCTCATAGACTAAAAAAAGTACTAGGGAAATTATCTATCCACTTCAAGAAGCATTTGTGTCTGACCGGGCTATCTAAGACAACATACCCATTGCACATGAAAATCTTCCATTCTTTGAGAGAAAGAAAAGGCCGTGAAATAAAGATGGATTACAATTAAACTTAATATGGAAAAACATATGATAGAGTAGAGTGAGACTTCTTGTTTATAGTACTAGCAAAATTCGGATTCAATGCCTGCTTCATTTCGTGGATTGAAGAATGTGTAACAATTGTCTCATTTTTAGTCCTGGTAAATGATGGTCCAACAAATATTTTTAGACCAGAAAGATGGTCCCTATTTCTCTACATCTATTCATCATATGAGTAGACATACTAGCCTGAAAATTGCAACAAACATGAGATGAATCAAAGAAAATGATTGGTTTTGACACCATTAGATTAGTGATCAGAATACCTTTCATATCATTCGCTAGCATATAATTTTCGCCAAAGAGAATACGAGGTCATGCAACAAAGTGAAATAAATTATATGATGACTAGTGTAGTATATCTGGACAAAAGGTGAATTTTAACAAATCGGCATTCCAGGTGACATCCGCTGAATCAAACCAACAAAAGCAATATATCCAACGCATCTTACGCATCACCAACAACATTGCATTGGACAAGTATTTAGGATGCCTAATAATAAATAAAAGGGTGAACAAGAACACTTTCGAAGGCATAATTCAGGAAACTAGAAACAAACTAAGAAAAGGAAAGGCACACTCATTATCTGTAACGTCCCAGATTATAAAATCTGGGTTACGTTTAGAAGTTAGGATTTCCTTCAACTAGATCTTGCAATCTAAGTACGGGTTGTTTAGAAAACAAAAAGTTAACTATTTTAAAAAAGGGATTTCAAACCCTAAAATGATCGAGAGTCCATTGGGGACTTGATGCTTACGCACATGTACTTGTCCTAATTGCCATTACTCGCAAAATCAAGTAAAACCAAAACCAAAGGCGTAAAGAAATCCGAAAGGAAAAGCATACAAGAGTTGTCACGACAAAGTCGGATCAAAACCAAAACATAAGTATTAAAAGAGTAATCAGGTAAGTAGAGTGAAGCCTCTCTTTCTCTAACTAGCGTCCCAAGCTCAAGCCTCGCCATAGAAGCAAATCAGCAAACATCATCAGTAAGTGGTAGAGGTACATGAAACTATAACCACGGAGTCAATTGTCGAGCCACATCATGCATGTGCTAAAGGCACAGTAGAGAGCTATATAACATACTCCCTCCTTGAATTTGTAAATAAAGAGCGGCCATATCCGGGGTTCGAACCGGGGACCTTTGGGTACTACCCGCAAGTCCTTTCCAGTGAGTCATTCCGAAATGGTTATAACATACTCCCTCCATTAATTAAAACTTGACGTTTTACTATTATGCACGCTTTTTTAATATATTTTTAAAAAAATTTAATAGTTGTTATTATTAAGTATGAATTTATAAAAAAAAAATTTTAAGAAGTTAATATTTCATATAGTTTTTATCATTTTAAAAAAGCGTACATGAATAATAAACAACAAGTATTAATTAACAGAAGAAGTACATCCTAAACATGATAACATGTTTAATGCAGTACAGAAATTTAAACGCACAAGTATGTTGGTAATAGAAATTAAAGAACAACGGTAAATGGGCCCACACAGAATGCTAAGTGGCATATCCCTCTCCTACTACCACACACACGATGCTAGTGTGGTACCCGACTGCGGTCAATGTGTTATAACGTTCAATTCCAGTTTTAATCTCATTCATCTCATTTCAATTTCTTTCTCATACTCATTTCTCTTTTTCACTTGCTTTCTCAGTTCAAAAGACTCGATTAAGGTACGAACTAGATGGGGCTTGGTCGTCCTAATGACCCTAGCAAAAGACTCCTAGACTCACATAACGGTCGTTCTACCAAAGACATTGAGAAAAATATGCTCAATCGATAATGAAGTTCCTAAGCATGCTACCACGTGAATGTTTTGCACCTAGCATACTATATAACACTTAAGCATGAGAGTCCGATGTCATGAGTAGGTTCTGGAGAACTTACCTAGCAGAAGCACGTCCAAAGCAAATCCAACAAGCAAATCACAAACCACCTGACATATAAAGAATACCATTATAAGGCTTATTACTAATGCATACATATGCCATTATACCGCTTTAACACAATCATACAAGTTAGAAGCTAGCGAATTCCTCATCATCGTTGTAACCATTTAAAGTCATAACACATTCTCAAACCGTCTTTCAAACCATAACTTTATCCTTGTTTATAAATCTCCTAAATCATCTCAATATCTTTAAGACCACAAGGTGAAGTCTATAAGATCTTCATTTACAAATAATCATCTCAAAATACCCGAAATACTTCATTTAAAACCACTTGTTAAATCCTTCGAAAACTTATATTTGCAATTATCATTACTCGAAGAAATCACAAAATGAGGACCAATTATCCAACATAAAACCTCCCACATAATTATCAACAAGTCATGAAAATGCACACATATCGGTAGGGGCGGAGGGAGGGGGGGCAGAGGTAGCTCGAGCCCCCCTGGGTCGGGGAAAAACGTAAAAAATAAAATAAAAAATATGTATTTTTTTGTAATTTTTGATAATTTAAGGGTTAAAAATAGTTAAAAAAAGTAATGAATCAATGAGTTTGCTTAGCTTAGTTGGTATAGGTTGGGGAATAGAATGATAAGGTATTGAGTTCGAATTAGGCGTGGCCACGGGTTACGGGTCAACCCGTGACCCGGCGGGTCGTACGGGTTATTGACCCGGCGGGTCCGGGTTGACGGGTAGCCGAGTGGGGACGGGTAGCGGGTTAGGGTTAGGGTCGGGGGTTTTGCAACCCGTGACCCGGCGGGTCAACCCGCCGGGTCAACCCGCTTTTTCAAAATACTTTTTTTTTGGAAAAATTTATTTTTAATAAAATAAATTTATAATATTATGTAAATTATGTAAATTATTCTTAAAATAACTCACTAATATGCAAAGTGCAATGTGAGACAAATAAACCCCATCCTTCTCCTTTTATAGAGTTGGAAGTCTTCCTTCCTTCCCCTCATTTCCAATGTGGGACAAAGGCTTTGTCCCACATCGAAAATATGGAGTTAGAATGAGAAGGCATGGGGCTATATATATGTATCCCACTACCACATTTCTTCCCCTTCACTTGTTTCCTACATTTCCTACATTGGAAATTAAGTTGGAAATGAAGTTTGAGAAATATATTCTCATATTTTTCTCTTACATCACATAATGAAATTATTGTTGATGAAAGAATTAATATGGAGATATAATCTTCCTACATTTTTAACACTTCATATCAAAGTGATAAAATGTGTTGTGAAGATAAAATCTTTACATATTAATTTTTTTTTTAATAGTCATTTTTTAAAAAAAAAATAATTTTTTTTAAATAATGTAACCCGCCGGGTCCACGGGTCAACCCAGCGGGTCAATGGGTCAACGGGTCAACCCGAACCCGTCAACCCGTGAGATTTACGGGTTAGGGTTCGGGTCGGCCAACCCTGACCCTTGACCCGGCGGGTCGAACCCGTCGACCCGGCGGGTCCGACCCGTGGCCACGCCTAGTTCGAATCTTTATAGCTTTATTTTATGGATTTTTTCCTCCTTTTAGCTTTTTAAACTTAAAATAGCTATTTAAATCATACATTTAGTATGTTTTCTACTATATTCTTTATAACAAAATTTGTATCTTATATATATCTTCAAAAAAAAATCCCGAAATTATAGTTTAGCCCCCCCTCGAATTTTTCCTAGCTCCGCCCTTGCATATCGGGTTAGTATTTTGCGTACCTAAAAGACACTCGAAAATTGTGAAATCTCGAACAAAGACCCGCAACCTCAATGAACCATCCTCGAAATACCTTCAAACCACCAAGCAAATAAACATGTAATTATCTCATAATTTTCCCATAGCGCATATAGCTTCAATATTTTTTAAAACATTTATTCGGATAAATTAATAAAATACCCATAAACATACATAATTTTTCAAACTTTGAAATCAATTCCCAAATTTTTAGGGTAGCTAGATCTCATCAAGAGGATATATAGGAATCGGTCTCAAAACATTTTTTGGGCAAAATTAAAGGGGTGAACAGATCCTTGCAAGGTGTCGGTTTTCAAAGTCAAGTCATCGGAAGCCATGCCTTTGTCAGTGCTCGGCCATGACTTGGTTTGGACAAGGAATGTTCGGCCATGACTTGCATTGGACAAGGAATGTCCTACCATGACTTGCCTTGGACAAGGAAGTGTCCGGCCATGACTTTGTCAAATGGCATGGTCATGACACCAACGTTCAAGGCTCATAACTTACTCACTTTAAATCGTTTTTGAGTGATTCCAAAAGCAAAGTTGTTTAATTTTCTGCAATCTACAAAGACTAAGCCTCACAACAAACAGAATCTCATTGTGTGTTTCAATAAACAAGAGCAAAGTCGAGCAAAGTCGAGCAAAAATGCAAAAACCAACTTTTGATTTATAACTCTAGATGAGATGCTTCCAAAGGCAAAGTGGTAGCTTTTCTACCCAACAACTCAAGGAAAGGCCCATTTCCCATAGAAAAGCTCTAGCCTTGATCGTTTCCATTGGAGAAAAAGCTTGAATTTTTTTAAAATGGTAACCATATCTTTTCTGAACCAAATTGAGCAATTCCAGTGGCTAAAGCTTTCTTTCCATGTATAGAAACTCAAGTCAAGAGATAATTGGTTCTCAAGATCTTATGTCGTAACCATGGAATTCGAGCTCGAAAATGTCATAAAAATGGTGAAAATCGATTTTGATGTGAAGCGGTCTGCTGGACGAATTTAAGAGTTTGGCTAGCTCTAACAGGTTTTAGGAACCTTTACGAAGCACAATGTACCGGTAGGAAGTGTAAGAGTTGGTTCTCTCCCTACTCGGTGCATCAAAGGAGTTGTAGAAGATTTCTTGTATGATGTAGGGTGGTTGCCCATACGTAGGGCAAGATCATATTAGCTCTTTGTATCGCTCCGATGCTTGTGCCAGCGGCTCACCGGGCTTTTGCTTAAAGGCGGTGATCTTTTGCCGTAACATTGCCGTCTTAGTTGGAGGAAAGAACTTGTTGAGGAACACATCCTTAACCTTTGTCCATGTTCTGAGCGAGTGGGGAGTCAAGCCTTCGAGCCACTGCAATGCTTTCCTTGCAAGAGACCATCAAAACGATTTTAGTTTTACATATTCTAAATTAGCATCATCGGCAACGGTCTCATATAGATCAACAAAAGTAGTAATATGAGAAAGGGCGCATTCATTAGGTTTTCCTTCAAAAGCATTTCTTTTAATTTCAGTAAAGAAACTAGTTTTAATTTCAAAGTCAAAAGGAGGGATAACGATGGCCGATTCAGGCATTGTGAGCGTCGGGTGCATGTATTGCTTGGTCGTTTGAGGCAACTGGTTGATTTGTGCCTCAAACTGCCTCTTTTGTTGCTTCTCTCTGTCGCCCCATGCATTGGCATTCTCTAGTTGTCGCGTAAGCCTCAACCTCCTGAGCTAGGGTTTCGTTGTCCCCCATGATTGTTCGTAGCCGAGATTGGACGTGCAGAAAGTGTTCCGGCTCGTCTAAAGCGTTGAATTCAGGTGTGCGATCGCCTCGTTGCATACACCTGCAGAATACGCACAGAAAAGAACGTGAAAATAGCTACTAGGGCGCGAATGATCGCTTTCTCAGCAACGGCGCCAAAATTTGTTAACGAAGGAAGAATTGATTAAACAATTATAAAATAAATGCAAACCAATTCCTGAACCGCGCAAATAAAATTTCAAGACTTCCTCCCGTTGTAGTAGAAGGGAATCATGATCGAATCCACGAGGAAGCGTGTCAGCGGATCCTAAACAGCTCGTAATCACGTTCGGTCAAAATCGACTCAGGGGATCCACTCGATATCGACTAGGTCAGTCGAAATCGAGTCAATTCAGTTGAAATTTGGCAAGTTCCTGCAAAACAAACAAAGGCAAGTCGACGTCGAGTATAGACTCGATATCGAGTTAGTCTCCGGTTGATATCGACTATGTTTGTCGAAATCGACTCCTTCTGCAGAAAAGGAAAAGTAACTATTTTTTTTCAAAAAAGAACGTCTGAAGAGATTAAGGATGAATAAGAAAGATGGACAGAAATATTCGCAGGTTGTTGTTGATATCAATAAACTTAAAAAATTCCAAATTCGGGGAATTTACCTCAATGATAACCATGTAATTAATGTGCCAAATTCATGAAAGGAGTAAACTTTTTCATCAAATAACTTTCGTTATTAACAATTAAGTGGATAGAGGTTCTCGCATAAACCCTAATTGTTACTACCCTTTTTGATAATTAATCCAGATTCATATTAAGATCAGTTTTGCTTCAATAATACAAACAAGGATTTACCTACTACTTTCTTAGAAGAATCATGCAAAATAGGGATAGAAGATGAGATCGCTTGAAAAGATCATACCTTTGACAACTTACATTGCTATCGTGGGGCTCACCCCGACCCTAGAAGTAGGGGAACTACTCGCGCCTCATCATCATAGCAAACATCAAAATCATAAAGGAAATAACTTTAATTGAAATAAACTTCGAGAACCTACAACCGAACAATGCCACAAAATGCTCTCGCTCCCACAACTCCAATCGACCTCAAGCTCTCTCTACTCTCTATATCGTTTGTGTGTTGAAGTCTATAAAAAAAATCAGCCCATAGGGCTTTATTTATAGGCTCCAACCCTAGCTATTCTAGGAAGGAACAACTCTATCTATATCTAATTTCTATCTAAAAAAAGGTTCCATAATAATTAAATAAAACGATTAAAATTCCCCTTGGTAAATATGAGAATTACCAAGTAGGATAGAAGTCTTCCATTGTGGATAAAAATCTCTTTCTTCCAAGGCAAGCAACGACACACTCGGAATCGGGCTCGGATTCGACTTTGTAGCATCACTCGATATCGAGTCAACTGACTCAATATCGACTCGTGTCTTCGTTTCTGCTTGATCTTCACTCGAAGTCGGCTCCTGAGGTAGATATTGACTGGATGTTCACTTGATATCGAGTGTAGGAACACGATGTCGACTCCTCTTTGTGACCTCTGAGTGACTGGTCGATTCCTGGTGATGTTTCAGTCGATATGGAGAGGTATGACTCGATATCGACTTCTTCTTTAGTCGAAATGCCTTCCTTTGCTTCATGACTGGAATTCTGTTGAAGATCAATCGATTCCTGGTCATGTTCAGTCGATATTGAGTGAGCTCGGTCGAAATTGAGTGGTTTTCCAGCTTCTCTCCTCTTCTCTGAATTGCTCGTAAAACGTCTCGATTTCTGTGAAATTAAACAAAAACTAGTGTAGGTCTTCATAATTGACAAATAAACATAAACTACACAATTCCTTCACTATTCGATCCCAGAAATATAAAATGTGGGCAGAAATCGATATAAAGTTAATACATAACATGGTAAATTGAGCGCACATCAATTATTAATGGAACCCCAACGGAACTGAAACTAGCACAAAAAGGTGTTGTAGTTCCACTACCCTGTGTTTTCTACAATCAATCTGATAAAGACGCCACTCACCTATTCACAAGGTGCACCCACACGTTACAATTACTTACCAAGATTAGCAACACCACGTTGAACAAAATAAGAGCCATAAGCAGTATGTATCACATCGTTAGACAAATCCAAAATGAAATATTTGGCAATCTAAAAAAATAACCCTAGCTACTTTGGACAATTAGGAACAAGATCACTTTTAATGAAGATAATTTCACAGACAATAGAAAAGAAGAAAGGTTTTGAAACAACTCTTGCATCAACCTCGCAAACAAAAAACTAATCGAGGAAAAAGAAAAACATTAGATGGAAAAAGCCTAGAGTTGGAAACTTTTTTTTTTTTTTGATGGCTCAAGATTATAGTTAGAGCTTGCGATGTCTGACTATGTCGTCAAGTGACGGAGGGAAAGTCGTTGATTTACCTCGTCAAAAATAAATCCCAAACAAACAAACTAGTATAGTATGCAAGTAAGGGGTCGAACCCTAGAGAATCAAGTATTTCTAAATATTGTGTATTTATCAATATAAAAGAAACGATTTTTATGAATGAAAATAAAAGAAAATAATATTGACAAAAGCAAATAAAGGATAGAAGAAAAGCGTTTCCACCTACAAGTTCTCGACTTTGGTTGGTTTTATTGATCATCGAATCCTATTTATAAGCCTGATGTCTTGAATAAACAAGGTAAAAGATAACCAAATAAGATAGAAATTTCCTAAACAAACTAGATAGAAGATAGACTTTCCATATTTAACTCAGCATCGGATTCCGCTGGCAGCGAGAAATTCCGCTGGCAGCGAATGGCCTTGATTGAGCTCCTGTTGGATTTTCGCTACCACCTCGCTACCACACTCGCTGTCAGTGAACTCCCATGCCTTAGAATTTTTTTCATCCTCTTCGGGTCCTTCCTTCCGCTTCCGCGAGACACTGAACCCGCTGCCGCGAGTCCCTCAATCCTCTGCAGCGAGTTCGTCCATCCGCGGGCGCGAGAGCCTTCATCCGCTGGAGCAAGTTGCTGAGTGTTAGTCGTCCTGGTGATTCTCGCTGGAAGCGACTTTTTTCCGCGGCAGCGAGTGGCTCGCTGCAACGAGTGGAATCTCGCTGGCAGCGGACGGTGTTGGCTTGCTCTTCCTCTCGCTGGCTCTCTCTTCTCGCTGGCTCTCTCTCGCTGCTTCTTTTGCCGCTTGCTGGGCTCCAGGCTTCTGGTTCCACTCGCTGGCTGCGATTGGAGCATTCGCTGGCAGCGACTGATGCCTAGAGACTTGATTCTTCCTTGTTTTTCCCTCGTTCTTTCTTTCCTCCTTTCTTTCTCTTCTTAGCTTGATTTATTGACTTTACTTGGACATGTTTAACATCTGTCCCTTGCTTTCCACCATGTCGGATCTACGATTCTGCACAATTTAAACGAAATAGCGTAGATTCCGAACTTTGCCACAAAAAGAGTTTAATCTAAATTAACACTAAAACATGCATATTCTACAATGTAAATGCAACTAAATTATCCTATAATGCCCATTAGAAATGTGCATTATCAAACTCCCCCACACTTAACCTTTTGCTTGTCCTCAAGCAATGCAAAACAAAGAAGAGCAAGACCAATATCCCACACATATAACCTTTAAGCACTAACCTTGTCAAAAGCAACATCAAAGTGGAGGAGCCATGAACATGAAAGCTAACATCCTAGCAAGTATATGAACGATTCAAAATAAGGCACATATCATCCAACCTCACCAGGATTATGTGTTTGCTCTCACTCTCATTGTGTTTAGGCTTAACAATATATCACTCGACTCAATCCGTAATGCAAAAAGCTACATAGAAATTGACACATATATCACATATTCTCCACCGCGGATGCCATCACTCACAAGCAACATCAAGAGGTCTTTATCAAGGTTGTAATGGGGCTTGGTAAGGAATTAAGGACAAGGAGAATTTATGGTTATGTGGTGCTCAAAATCCGGGAATCAAGATCCTAGATAATCAAACATCAACCATCCGCTCTCTCAAAAACATCATCTTAAACTCAAGCTCTCACAACAACTTTACAAAAGATATTCATTTCTCAACCAAAGATTATTTCCAACTCTCACATTCATAATGAAAATAAAAGGCTCAAACTCATGCTCTTTGTTTTTTTTCTTTTCTTCTTCTTTTTTTTTTTTCTCTTTTTTTTTTTCATTCATTCATCATTTTTTTTTCTTTAGAGCCAAAACAATAATGCACAATGTGAGGAATAAAACTAAAATTACATACTCATCCAAACTTGTAACTTTCTCAACAATAATCTCTTTTCCACTTAACCAAATCAATCATTCACCAATTCTAATCCTAATTCCCGGATAGGGTAAGGCTCATCATCGGCTAGAGATAAATTTTGTGGAGCTTCAAAGAAAAGGCTAAGGCTCAAATTTGCTACAAGCAAAGGACACATATGTATGGTGGATATGGATAATAATATGGTTAAGAAAATCATGCCTCTATCATTTGAAACTCATAAGCAATAGACATATAAATTCGGCCTCAAATATAGATAACAATGTCAATCTCAAGAGGTAAGTGTATAAGGAGAGTGTAATGTCACACAAGAAAGCAAAAGGGAATAAATATGATGAAAATCCCTTATAAGGCCAAAATTTCTCACTAGGACAAGTTTTGTTGGATTTCAATAATGCCAATAAGAATCATACTTGCTCAATTAAACTAACAAGTCATGCTCCAATGAAAATCAACACAAGTAGGTGACAAGATTAGCCAATTCAAACATATCATGGGATTTATAGGTTAAGCTCAAAAACTCAAATAAAATAGAGGACAATTAAGCAAGATGGGTATTTGAATAATACATGAATGCAATGCATGATATTTTTGGGTTTTTGAATTTTTTCAATTTTTTTTCTTTTTCTAATGCAATATAAATGCTAGAAATAAACATGATATGCATATGAAAATTTTAAATATGACCTAACTAATGCAATATGTACACTAAACCCCTCCCCCACACTTGAATATTTCATTGTACCTAATGAAATAAAGACAACAAAAATTAAACAATTGAAATAGGTGAGGGAGAAGGAAACTCACGAGCTCAATGTGGTGGTGAAAATTGGGTTTGCCGCCCAAAGGGTGCCCAAGCGTTGAATTGGGCCATGATCTCCTCATGATTCTTTCATTGTTGCTCCATTAGAATGTTATGGTTCTCCGCAATTTGTCGGTCCGTGGAATCTTGACGCTCGGTGATTTGACGGAAGGCACTCTCAAAATAGCCATGAGAGGGAAATCCATCATAAGACTCGCCATGGTATCCTCCATGTGAAGAACTAGCTCCCCTGCCATAAGACACTCGTGGATGGAATGTCTCCTCTTGCATTACCGGTTCATACTCCATCTCCATGGGTTCTTCATAAGGCTCCTCATAAGCATCTCCTTCGTTGGCGTTTGGAGGTGGGCCCAAAGGTAAGGCGTCGGATGGAATATATAAATCGGCGGGGGACGGACCGGTGGGTAGTGGCCGAGGGAGTACCAAAGTGTGGGATTTATTTACCCCGGCATACCAAATGAAGCTCCCCCCATAATCATTTTCCCTCACGATGTTAGCCTTCTTTAGCGAAGCCAAATTGAGCCTATAGTTGTCCGCACAAGGGACATAGGCATTCAAATCAATGTCAAGCTCCAATGCAAGCAAGGTAATTAAGCCTCCAAAGCCAATCTTCACCTCTTCCTTCCTTGAATGCTTTTTAGTAGCCTCGCTACAAGGGGCAAAGAAGAGCTCTACCCAATCCGGGGTCTCATGTGCTTCGGGCAATAAGCAAGTCATCCATGCCCAACTTCATTTGGAAACCTTGTTGATCTCGGCATGCCCGAAAAAGGTGTTGTTCAAGACCTTGTGGCAAAGTCTAAGGGAAGGGTGGACGATGCTAGAATTGTAGTCATTGCCGGAGGTCATGACCCTTTGTGTGACTTCTAACCAACGTTGTTGAGGGATGGAGCTACGAGGCAATTCAGACCAATGGGCGGAGGGATTTCCCGTGATCCCAAACACATTCTTCGATTCTTCAAAAGTCATAGCTTGATTTGCCCCACCCAATCGAAAAGTAAAACCATCCTCACTAGCCATTGCAAAGGTAGCCAAAAACTCCCTAACCAAATCCGGATAAGTGCGGACACACTTGTCTACCAAACCATCAATATCTCTAATGCCCATAATTGTCCGCACACTCTCCTCAAGTCCCAATAATCTCAATGTGGGGATATCAAAAAATTTCGTCGAAATATACCGACGAGCATCAAGATCGTCCCACCTATTCCTTTGAGCTCTAGTCAATCCTCTAGGCCTAACCATTGGTGGAGAAGCCATAAAAATTATAATCAAAGGATGGAGATCGAGAACTCACAAACAAAGTGACTCACTGCAGGATTCTCGCAGGCAGCGAATGGGATCCCGCTGGCAGCGACTCGAGTCAAGCCGAGGGCTCTGGGCGCGGAGCTGTGGAACCGGCAAGACTCCCTGGCAGCGAAGATGGCTCGCTGCAGCGACTGGGATGACACCGATGAGCTCCGGAGCTGCTGCGTAATGGATGCGACTCGCTGGCAGCGACTAGTACTCGCTGGCTGCGACTGAGATCACCTCTTGGGCTCGATGGCTGCTGCTTCGCTGGTGGTAGCTGTGGTGGTGGCTACTATTCCGCGGGAGCGAGTCGGAGCTTCCGAGACTCCGGCGTCGTTGTCCGGACGTCGGAATTCAAAAATTCCTTCACGGAAGTTTCCCAACTCGACCCGATCTACGCAATGGTGGAAGAAAAAAAGGGATTTGGGTAATTTTGTGGTTATGTGGTGGTTGATGGGTGGTCGGAATGTGGTGAATGTGGTGTGGTTGCGTAGATCGGCTCGTCGGAAGTCGGAATCCGGTGCCGGAATTTGGTTTCGGGGTGGCGGAGATGGTGGTGTGGCTATGGAGGTGGGAAGCTTGGAGGTGCTCCAATGGAGGTATAATGGGGTTTTGGAAGGAGGAAGAAGATGGTAAAAATGGAAAGTGGGGGAGGATAAAATATGAATAATGGGTAAAAAGGAAAGTGGTTAAAATGGTAAGTGGGTAAAAAGGGGTAAAAGGGATTTCCACTATTTTATTCTTCTTCTTTTTTTTATTTTTTTTGGAAAATCCGGGTGGTCTTTTGAGCATCGGAACCCGCTGCCAGCGGGTTGGGTTCGCTAGCAGCGAGTCGGGCTGCTTGGCTCGGCTCCTCCTGGTTTGCTGCTGGTTGCTCTCGCTGGTAGCGAATTAGGTTCGCTGCCGGCGAAAATAGCCCAGTGCTTCCTTTTTCTCTTTAACCCTGCAAGGTTAGCTCCACACTTTTCCGGAAAAAAAAAAATCTATCTAATATAATAAGGAAATTTTTAGCCTAATAAAAAAAAACTAAAACTAATTAACTAATTATGAAATTGAAATTGCAAGGCGAAAAAAAACTTACCTCGGGTTGCCTCCCGAGAAGCGCCCTTGTTTTATGTCGTAGGCTCGACGGTATGACCCCTCAATGGGTCTCCTTGGTGGGCTCTTGGAGGTTCATCTCCTCCATGATCTTGTCGGAGAAGCCATCATAGTAGCGTTTTAGCCGGTAGCCATTTACCTTGAACACGTGTGCATTCTCCTCATCCTTGATTTCTACCGCTCCATGTGGATATATGTGCATGATGGTGTAGGGACCTCTCCATCTTGAGCGTAGCTTTCCCGGAAAATGATTAAGGCGAGATTGATAGAGAAGTACCTTGTCACCTACCTTAAAATCCTTTCTCAAGACGTGCTTGTCATGCCATGCTTTGGTCTTTTCTTTTTAAGTGATGGCATTGTCATATGCATCCCAACGAATCTCCTCTAATTCTTGAACTTGGAGCTTGCGGAATTCGCCAACCTCATCTACTCTCATGTTGCATTCTTTCACCGCCCAATAGGCCTTGTGTTGGAGTTCTACCGGAAGATGACATGCTTTTCCATAAACCAAGCGGTAAGGAGACATACCTATTGGTGTTTTGTAGGCCGTGCGATATGCCCAAAGGGCATCATTTAGCCGTTGGCTCCAATCTTTTCGGTTTGGTGCAACCGTCTTCTCCAAGATTCTCTTGATCTCTCTATTTGACACTTCGGCTTGCCCATTGGTTTGAGGGTGATAGGCGGTGGATACCCTATGTGTGACATGATATTTCTTCAAGAGAGCGGCCACCGTCTTGTTGCAAAAGTGGGTACCTCGATCACTAATTAATGCACGTGGAATGCCAAATCTAGTGAACAAATCCTTAAGAAATCCTGAAACCACTTTAGAATCGTCAGTTTTGGTGGCCTTCGCCTCCACCCATTTGGAGACGTAGTCCACCGCAAGTAAGATATAAAGATTCCCAAAGGAACTAGGAATAGGTCCCATGAAATCAATCCCCCAAACATCAAAAATTTCACAAAACATCATCCTAGTTTGAGGCATCTCATTCCTAGTCGCAATATTCCCCATGCGTTGGCACCGATCACAAGATTTACAAAAAGCATATGCATCACGAAAAATCATGGGCCAATAGAATCCCGAATCAAGTACCTTTGCGCCTAGCAAGTATGCGCGGAACTTGTCCAAGGCGAACACCACGGCCAATAGCTCCTTCTCCGTGGTTGTATAGTTCTGTTGGGCTCCATTTAGCATCATTGAAGCATAGTAGATGACGTGTGAGGCTTTGTCAATCCTTTGTCCAAGAACCGCTCCGACGGCGTAGTCGCTAGCATCACACATTAGCTCGAATGGGAGGGTCCACATTGGGGCTTGAATGATTGGTGCGGTGACAAGACAACTTCTCAACTCGTGGAAAGCCTCCTTACACTTCTCATCAAACTCAAATATGGTGTCCTTCTTGAGGAGTTCACAAAGAGGTGCGGTGATCTTTGAGAAATCCTTGATGAATCGGCGATAAAATCCTGCGTGACCAAGGAAAGAGCGAACTTCGCGCACATTAGTAGGGCAAGACAAAGATTAAATGATGTCAATCTTTGCCTTGTCAACCTCAATTCCCTTTCGGGAGACGATGTGACCTAAAACAATCTTTTGCTCAACCATAAAGTGACATTTTTCGGAATTCAAAACCAAATTTGTTTCAACACATCTTTTTAAAACCAATGCCAAATGGTCTAAGCAAGAGTTGAAGTCATTGCCATGAACGGTAAAATCATCCATAAAAACTTCAATGAACTTTTCAATATACTCGGAGAAAATACTTACCATACACCTTTGGAATGTGCCCGGAGCATTGCATAGTCCAAAAGGCATTCGGCGATATGCAAAAGTGCAAAAAGGACATGTGAATGTTGTTTTCTCTTGGTCCTCCAGTGCGATGGCAATTTGAAAGTAGCCCGAGTAGCCATCCAAGAAACAATAGTAAGCTCTTCCGGCGAGGCGCTCCACCATTTGGTCAATAAATGGGAGAGGAAAGTGGTCCTTGCGAGTCTCCGCGTTCAATTTGCGATAGTCGATGCAAACTCTCCATCCGGTTTGGACTCGCGTGGGCACTAGCTCTCCTTCTTTGTTCTCTACGACCGTGATGCCTCCTTTCTTTGGAACCACCTGCGTAGGACTAACCCATTTACTATCGGAGATAGGATAGATCATACCGGCTTGTAGTAGCTTTAGAACTTCCTTCTTGACCACCTCCATCATTGGTGGGTTGAGTCTCCTTTGGGGTTGTCTTGATGGTTTGGCTCCTTCCTCCAAGAGTATGCGATGCATGCACATGGTTGGGCTAATTCCTTTAATGTCCGCATGTCCATCCAAGGGCCGTATTGTGTTCCTTAAGCACCGCTATCAACCTCTCCTCTTGCTCAAGAGTGAGCTTATTTGATATGATGACCGGCAAGGTATCTCCATCACCCAAGAAGGCATACTTGACGTGATCCGGCAATGGTTTAGGTTCTATCACGGGTGCCTGAACAATAGAAGGTAAAAGCCTCTCACTTGGGAGGGTTAGTGTTAAGGCATCATTTCTTTGGTAAGTATGTTGTGCCTCTAATGCTCCCAAAACTTCATGCAAGTAAGGTGAAATAGAATATTCAAGTTGAAGCTCATCTAGAGGGGTTTCTAAAGCTACTTGCAATTCGTCTTTTCCATTAAGCTCAAAAACATCTTCCACACAAGGTTCAATAGTATCAATAGCAAATAGAGAGTGTTCATCATGAGGATACTTCATTGCATCAAATATGCAATACTCTACCTTTTCGCCATCGAACTCCATAGTGAGTGAACCGGCATAGACATCAATCTTTGTTCGGGCGGTCCTTAGGAAGGGTCTACCCAAGAGGATAGGTGCCTCCGCTACTCCATGCTCCATGTCCAAAACAAAGAAATCTGCGGGAAAGATTAGCTTGTCCACCATAACTAAAACATCTTCTACAAACCCCCTAGGATAGATTTGAGAACGATTTGCCAATTGGATCACAACTCTTGTTTCTTGCAAAGCACCAAGACCAAGCGATTTATAGAGGGAGTATGAGATAACATTAATGGACGCTCCTAAATCTAGCAAAGCATGACTAAATTTAGCATCTCCAATTGTGCAAGGAATAGTAAACATACCCGGATCGCTACACTTTTCGGGCATACGCCTTTCTAACATAGCGGAGACATGTTCACTTACTTGAACTTTTTGCTTCCCCTTCAACTTTTGATTCCTCTTGACCGTGCATAATTCCTTCAAAAACTTTGCATAACGAGGAATAGCTTTAACTAGGTTGAGTAGGGGGATGTTTACCTCACACTTGGCGAATGTTTCGAAGAGTTCGGTGTCGCTCTCCGACCTCCTTGGATTCCTCAAAGCCTTCGGAAAAGGTGCCACTGGCTTAAAATCGTCAAGAGGAGGTTTGGAATCTGCAACAGCGTGTCCGGATGTAGGGACGTCAGTTTTCTAGGTAGAATCCGCTGTCAGCGAATCGTTTTTCGCTAGTGGCGAGTCAGGTTCGTTAGCAGCGAGTGGAGTTCCGCTGTCAGCGACTGGGATCGTACCTGGTTCAGCAAATGCATTCACCCCATTCGCTGCCAGCGAGTCTGGTTTCGCTGTCAGCGGAATTTGCACAGAACTTGTCTCCTCCTTGTTTTCTTCGTAGCCTTCTTCCATGATCTCTTCTAAGGATTCTTTCTCACCCCTAGGTGCGAGAAACAGTTCCTTACCGCTTCTTAGGGTGATGGCGCTCACGTTCTCCCTTGGGTTGACCACCACTTGTGGTGGTAGCTTGCCCGAGTCCTTTGCTTGTAATTCTCCAATTGCTTGAGCCATTTGGCCCATCATCTTCTCTTGTGCATTCATCTTCTCCGTTTGAGCTTTGAGGGTTTCTAGAATGAGCTTGTATGGATCCTCACCTTGTTGATTAGCTTGAGGAGCCCCCCTTTGACGATTATCATAGGGTGCTCTATATTGGGGTCCTCCTTGTTGATAGGGAGGTTGTTGTTGTTGATTGAACCGGCCACCATAACCTTGTTGTTGAAAATTAGAATTATAGAGATTGTTACCATAGTTGCGGCGTGGACCGTAGTCTCCCATAGTATTGACCTCCATGGCTCCATCTTGCACATCGGGACATTGATCCATAGGATGGGATGGGTCTCCACACAACCCACATGCTTTGAGTTGTTGTTGTTGAACTCTTTGCAAAGTTAGATTCTTTAGAGCCTCTCTAATCTCCTTAAGCTCGTTTTCCATGCTTGATGTTGGGGAGTCCAAGTGTAAGACTCCTCTAGCTCTATGAGACCGCCGATATTGTTGAGAAGCATTAGCAAGCTCCTCAAATATCTCCATAGCTTCCTTCGGTGTTTTGTTGAGGATGTTCCCTCCACTAGCCGAGTTAACCATCCCACGATCATTATCGAGTAGCCCCTCATAAAGATATAGGACCAAATCGTCATCTGAAAAGCCATGATAGGGGCAACTTGCTTTTAGCTTCTTGAATCTCTCCACATATTCGTAGAGAGTCTCCGTGGCCGATTGCTCAATGATTGATATCTCCTTCTTCAAAATATTGTGTCTAGTGGCGGGGAAGTATTTGCACAAGAAGGCCTTTTTCATCTCCATCCATGTAGTAATGCTCTCCGTGGGTAAATAATAGAGCCAATCGTTGGCCGCATCCTTCAAGGTGAATGGGAAGGCCCTTAGAATCATTTGATCCTCCGTGATGCCGTGAGGTCTCAAACGATCGCATATTCCATGAAATTCCGCAAGGTGTTTGTTTGGGTCCTCTCCACTCATGCCATGAAACATTGGCAAAAGATGGACCCATGGTGACTTGAATTCAAACTTGGTGCCCTCCGGGAGTGGTGGGAGCCTAATAGCCAATGGTTGTGTTTGTAAATTTGGCTCCTTTAGCTCCTTCAAAGTGCGTCGTTGTGGAACCACGAGCACATTGCCGCCGTTTGGCGGTGGTTGATTGTTGTTTCCGTTGTTGTCGCCCATCTCTTCTTCGTTTTCCGGGTTGGATGAGTGCTCTCTTTGCAACCTAGAAGTCGTTCTTTCAATTTCTGGATCAAAAGGTAAGAGATTGGAATTAGTAGAAAGGGTGTGGACCATGCGAGTGGTTCACACAAAAGTTGATGATTAAACTACACAAAGAAATCTAATTAAATCTCCCCAGCAACGGCGCCAATTTTTTGACGGAGGGAAAGTCGTTGATTTACCTCGTCAAAAATAAATCCCAAACAAATAAACTAGTATAGTATGCAAGTAAGGGGTCGAACCCTAGAGAATCAAGTATTTCTAAATATTGTGTATTTATCAATATAAAAGAAACTATTTTTATGAATGAAAATAAAAGAAAATAATATTGACAAAAGCAAATAAAGGATAGAAGAAAAGCGTTTCCACCTACAAGTTCTCGACTTTGGTTGGTTTTATTGATCATCGAATCCTTTTCAAGTTATTATCTTTTCCTACGAATTCCTCCCGTCTTGGTTTAAATAGATTAAAAGTCCTACGAGTCCAATTAATCCCTTACACCTCAATGCAACCTTAACACGGTCAAGATTTAACAAAGAGATAGAAAATAGTCCCGAGAACTTGAGCATATAAATAACACCAATTAAACACGGTAAATCGACGTTTAAGATATATGTCAACTCCCTACATAATCATGCTTCAAACACGGAATCCACAATCTTATGCATGCTACTACGGAAATAACACAAATAGGAAAGTATTAAATCCTAGCATGAAATCAATATCATCAAGGTCGCGAATCAAGATAACATCAATAACATAATCAATATCACACAAAGAAGTTGAAAGAATTAAAGAGGAAAAATAACATAAATTAAAAACTCACAAACCACCAACCAAGTCTCGAAAGTGTAGGTGGAAACTACAAAATTAGCCAAACATGGCTTACCTAAGCTTTCTTCTCTTTAATGGTGATTTCTCTACTTGAATCCATTAGAAAACTAAGCCTAGAACATCCTATTTATAAGCCTGATGTCTTGAATAAACAAGGTAAAAGATAACCAAATAAGATAGAAATTTCCTAAACAAACTAAATAGAAGATAGACTTTCCATATTTAACTCAGCGTCGGATTCCGCTGGCAGCGAGAAATTCCGCTGGCAGCGAATGGCCTTGATTGAGCTCCTGTTGGATTTTCGCTACCACCTCGCTACCACACTCGCTGTCAGCGAACTCCCATGCCTTAGAATTTTTTTCATCCTCTTCGGGTCCTTCCTTCCGCTTCCGCGAGACACTGAACCCGCTGTCGCGAGTCCCTCGATCCGCTGCAGCGAGTTCGTCCATCCGCGGGCGCGAGAGCCTTCATCCGCTAGAGCGAGTTGCCGAGTGTTAGTCGTCCTGGTGATTCTCGTTGGAAGCGACTTCTTTTCCGCGGCAGCGAGTGGAATCTCGCTGGCAGCGGATGGTGTTGGCTTGCTCTTCCTCTTCGCTGGCTCCACCTCTTCGCTGGCAGCAGGTTTATGCCAACCGCCTGAATAAGCGGAATGCTCTAAAGGCATTGAAGGCAGAAGGTTTATGCCATTTCTAGGATTGTGATAAAGGAATTGCTGCTCAAGCAAATGCACCACACTTTCTTTTTGCTAATACAAAAATGCGAGAACCCGAGCACCACAAATTACTATAGACCAATTAGTTTGTGTTCCATGATATATAAAATAATTGTGAAGATTATAGCTCATAGACTAAAAAAAGTACTAGGGAAATTATCTATCCACTTCAAGAAGCATTTGTGTCTGACCGGGCTATCTAAGACAACATACCCATTGCACATGAAAATCTTCCATTCTTTGAGAGAAAGAAAAGGCCATGAAATAAAGATGGATTACAATTAAACTTAATATGGAAAAACATATGATAGAGTAGAGTGAGACATCTTGTTTATAGTACTAGCAAAATTCGGATTCAATGCCTGCTTCATTTCGTGGATTGAAGAATGTGTGATAATTGTCTCATTTTTAGTCCTGGTAAATGATGGTCCAACAAATATTTTTAGACCAGAAAGATGGTCCCTATTTCTCTACATCTATTCATCATATGAGTAGACATACTAGCCTGAAAATTGCAACAAACATGAGATGAATCAAAGAAAATGACTGGTTTTGACACCATTAGATTAGTGATCAGAATACCTTTCATATCATTCGCTAGCATATAATTTTTGCCAAAGCGAATACGGGGTCATGCAACAAAGTGAAATAAATTATATGATGACTAGTGTAGTATATCTGGACAAAAGGTGAATTTTAACAAATCGGCATTCCAGGTGACATCCGCTAAATCAAACCAACAAAAGCAATATATCCAACGCATCTTACACATCACCAACAACATTGCATTGGACAAGTATTTAGGATGCCTAATAATAAATAAAAGGGTGAACAAGAACACTTTCGAAGGCATAATTCAGGAAACTAGAAACAAACTAAGAAAAGGAAAGGCACACTCATTATCTGTAACGTCCCAGATTATAAAATTTGGGTTACGTTTAGAAGTTAGGATTTCCTTCAACTAGATCTTGCAATCTAAGTACGGGTTGTTTGGAAAACAAAGAGTTAACTATTTTAAAAAAGGGATTTCAAACCTTAAAATGATCGAGAGTCCATTGGGGACTTGATGCTTACGCACATGTACTTGTCCTAATTGCCATTACTCGCAATCAAGTAAAACCAAAACCAAAGGCGTAAAGAAATCCGAAAGGAAAAGCATACAAGAGTTGTCACGACAAAGTCGGATCAAAACCAAAACATAAGTATGAAAAGAGTAATCAGGTAAGTAGAGTGAAGCCTCTCTTTCTCTAACTAGCGTCCCAAGCTCAAGCCTCGCCATAGAAGCAAATCAGCAAACATCATCAGTAAGTGGTAGAGGTACATGAAACTATAACCACGGAGTCAATTGTCGAGCCACATCATGCGTGTGCTAAAGGCACAGTAGAGAGCTATATAACATACTCCCTCCTTGAATTTGTAAATAAAGAGCGGCCATATCCGGGGTTCGAACCGGGGACCTTTGGGTACTACCCGCAAGTCCTTTCCAGTGAGCCATTCCGAAATGGTTATAACATACTCCCTCCATTAATTAAAACTTGACGTTTTACTATTATGCACGCTTTTTTAATATATTTTTAAAAAAATTTAATAGTTGTTACTATTAAGTATGAATTTATAAAAAAAAAATTTAAAAGTTAATATTTCATATAGTTTTTATCATTCTAAAAAAGCATGCATGAATAATAAACAACAAGTTTTAATTAACAGAAGGAGTACATCCTAAACATGATAACATGTTTAATGCAGTACAGAAATTTAAACGCACAAGTATGTTGGTAATAGAAATTAAAGAACAACGGTAAATGGGCCCACACAGAATGCTAAGTGGCATATCCCTCTCCTACTACCACACACACGATGCTAGTGTGGTACTCGACTGCGGTCAATGTGTTATAACGTTCAATTCCAGTTTCAATCTCATTCATCTCATTTCAATTTCTTTCTCATACTCATTTCTCTTTTTCACTTGCTTTCTCGGTTCAAAAGACTCGATTAAGGTACGAACTAGATGGGGCTTGGCCGTCCTAATGACCCTAGCAAAAGACTCCTAGACTCACATAACGGTCGTTCTACCAAAGACATTGAGAAAAATATGCTCAATCGATAATGAAGTTCCTAAGCATGCTACCACGTGAATGTTTTGCACCTAGCATACTATATAACACTTAAGCATGAGAGTCCGATGTCATGAGTAGGTTCTGGAGAACTTACCTAGCAGAAGCACGTCCAAAGCAAATCCAAAAAGCAAATCCAACAAGCAAATCACAAACCACCTGACATATAAAGAATACCATTATAAGGCTTATTGCTAATGCATACATGTGCCATTATACCGCTTTAACACAATCATACAAGTTAGAAGCTAGCGAATTCCTCATCATAGTTGTAACCATTTAAAGTCATAACACATTCTCAAACCGTCTTTCAAACCATAACTTTATCCTTGTTTATAAATCTCCTAAATCATCTCAATATCTTCAAGACCACAAGGTGAAGTCTATAAGATCTTCATTTAAAAATAATCATCTCAAAATACCCGAAATACTTCATTTAAAACCACTTGTTAAATCCTTCGAAAACTTATATTTGCAATTATCATTACTCGAAGAAATCACAAAATGAGGACCAATTATCCAACATAAAACCTCCCACATAATTATCAACAAGTCATGAAAATGCACACATATCGGTAGGGGCGGAGGGAGGGGGGGCAGAGGTAGCTCGAGCCCCCCTAGGCCGGGGAAAAACGTAAAAAATAAAATAAAAAATATGTATTTTTTTGTAATTTTTGATAATTTAAGGGTTAAAAATAGTTAAAAAAAAGTAATGAATCAATGAGTTTGCTTAGCTTAGTTGGTATAGGTTGGGGAATAGAATGATAAGGTATTGAGTTCGAATCCTTATAGCTTTATTTTATGGATTTTTTCCTCCTTTTAGCTTTTTAAACTTAAAATAGCTATTTAAATCATACATTTAGTATGTTTTCTACTATATTCTTTATAACAAAATTTGTATCTTATATATATCTTCAAAAAAAAATCCCGAAATTATAGTTGAGCCCCCCCTCGAATTTTTCCTAGCTCCACCCTTGCATATCGGGTTAGTATTTTGCGTACCTAAAAGACACTCGAAAATTGTGAAATCTCGAACAAAGACCCGCAACCTCAATGAACCATCCTCAAAATACCTTCAAACCACCAAGCAAATAAACATGTAATTATCTCATAATTTTCCCATAACTCATATAGCTTCGATATTTTTTAAAACATTTATTCGGATAAATTAATAAAATACCCATAAAAATACATAATTTTTCAAACTTTGAAATCAATTCCCAAATTTTTAGGGTAGCTAGATCTCATCAAGAGGATATATAGGAATCGGTCTCAAAACATTTTTTGGGCAAAATTAAAGGGGTGAACAGATCCTTGCAAGGTGTCGGTTTTCAAAGTCAAGTCATCGGAAGCCATGCCTTTGTCAGTGCTCGGCCATGACTTGGTTTGGACAAGGAATGTTCGGCCATGACTTGCATTGGACAAGGAATGTCCTACCATGACTTGCCTTGGACAAGGGAGTGTCCGGCCATGACTTTGTCAAATGGCATGGTCATGACACCAACGTTCAAGGCTCATAACTTACTCACTTTAAATCGTTTTTGAGTGATTCCAAAAGCAAAGTTGTTTAATTTTCTGCAATCTACAAAGACTAAGCCTCACAACAAACAGAATCTCATTGTGTGTTTCAATAAACAAGAGCAAAGTCGAGCAAAAATGCAAAAACCAACTTTTGATTTATAACTCTAGATGAGATGCTTCCAAAGGCAAAGTGGTAGCTTTTCTACCCAACAACTCAAGGAAAGGCCCATTTCCCATAGAAAAGCTCTAGCCTTGATCGTTTCCATTGGAGAAAAAGCTTGAATTTTTTTAAAATGGTAACCTTATCTTTTCTGAACCAAATTGAGCAATTCTAGTGGCTAAAGCTTTCTTTCCATGTATAGAAACTCAAGTCAAGAGATAATTGGTTCTCAAGATCTTATGTCGTAACCATGGAATTCGAGCTCGAAAATGTCATAAAAATGGTGAAAATCGATTTTGATGTGAAGCGGTCTGCTGGACGAATTTAAGAGTTTGGCTAGCTCTAACAGGTTTTAGGAACCTTTACGAAGCACAATGTACCGGTAGGAAGTGTAAGAGTTGGTTCTCTCCCTACTCGGTGCATCAAAGGAGTTGTAGAAGATTTCTTGTAAGATGTAGGGTGGTTGCCCATACGTAGGGCAAGATCGTATTAGCTCTTTGTATCGCTCCCATGCTTGTGCCAGCGGCTCACCGGGCTTTTGCTTAAAGGCGGTGATCTTTTGCCGTAACATTGCCGTCTTAGTTGGAGGAAAGAACTTGTTGAGGAACACATCCTTAACCTTTGTCCATGTTCTGAGCGAGTGGGGAGTCAAGCCTTCGAGCCACTGCAATGCTTTCCTTGCAAGAGACCATCAAAACGATTTTAGTTTTACATATTCTAAATTAGCATCATCGGCGACGGTCTCATATAGATCAACAAAAGTAGTAATATGAGAAAGGGCGCATTCATTAGGTTTTCCTTCAAAAGCATTTCTTTTAATTTCAGTAAAGAAACTAGTTTTAATTTCAAAGTCAAAAGGAGGGATAACGATGGCCGATTCAGGCATTGTGAGCGCCGGGTGCATGTATTGCTTGGTCGTTTGAGGCAACTGGTTGATTTGTGCCTCAAACTGCCTCCTTTGTTGCTTCTCTCTGTCGCCCCGTGCATTGGCATTCTCTAGTTGTCGGCGTAAGCCTCAACCTCCTGAGCTAGGGTTTCGTTGTCCCCCATGATTGTTCGTAGCCGAGATTGGACGTGTAGAAAGTGTTCCGGCTCGTCTAAAGCGTTGAATTCAGGTGTGTGATCGCCTCGTTGCATACACCTGCAGAATACGCACAGAAAAGAACGTGAAAGTAGCTACTAGGGCGCGAATGATCGCTTCCCCAGCAACGACGCCAAAATTTGTTAACGGAGGAAGAATTGATTAAACAATTATAAAATAAATGCAAACCAATTCCTGAACCGCGCAAATAAAATTTCAAGACTTCCTCCCGTTGTAGTAGAAGGGAATCATGATCGAATCCACGAGGAAGCGTGTCAGCGGATCCTAAACAGCTCGTAATCACGTTCGGTCGAAATCGACTCAGGGGATCCACTCGATATCGACTAGGTCAGTCGAAATCGAGACAATTCAGTTGAAATTTGGCAAGTTCCTGCAAAACAAACAAAGGCAAGTCGACGTCGAGTATAGACTCGATATCGAGTTAGTGTCCGGTTGATATTGACTATGTTGGTCGAAATCGACTCCTTCTGCAGAAACGGAAAAGTAACTATTTTTTTCAAAAAAGAACGTCCGAAGAGATTAAGGATGAATAAGAAAGATGGACAGAAATATTCGCAGGTTGTTGTTGATATCAATAAACTTAAAAACTTCCAAAGTCGGGGAATTTACCTCAATTATAACAATGTAATTAATGTGCCAAATTCATGAAAGGAGTAAACTTTTTCATCAAATAACTTTCGTTATTAACAATTAAGTGGATAGAGCTTCTCGCATAAACCCTAATTGTTAGTACCCTTTTTGATAATTAATCCAGATTCATATTAAGATCAATTTCGCTTCAATAATACAAACAAGGATTTACCTACTACTTTCTTAGAAGAATCATGCAAAATAGGGATAGAAGATGAGATCGCTTGAAAAGATCATACCTTTGACAACTTACATTGCTATCGTGGGGCTCACCCCGACCCTAGAAGTAGGGAAACTACTCGTGCCTCACCATCATAGCAAACATCAAAATCATAAAGGAAATAACTTTAATTGAAATAAACTTCGAGAACCTACAACCGAACAATGCCACAAAATGCTCTCGCTCTCACAACTCCAATCGACCTCAAGCTCTCTCTACTCTCTATATCGTTTGTGTGTTGAAGTCTATAAAAAAAAATCAGCCCCTAGGGCTTTATTTATAGGCTCCAACCCTAGCTATTCTAGGAAGGAACAACTCTATCTATATCTAATTTCTATCTAAAAAAAGGTTCCATAATAATTAAATAAAACAATTAAAATTCCCCTTGGTAAATATGAGAATTACCAAGTAGGATAGAAGTCTTCCATTGTGGATAAAAATCTCTTTCTTCCAAGGCAAGCAACGACACACTCGGAATCGGGCTCGGATTCGACTTTGTAGCATCACTCGATATAGAGTCAACTGACTCAATATCGACTCGTGTCTTCGTTTCTGCTTGATCTTCACTCGAAGTCGGCTCCTGAGGTAGATATTGACTGGATGTTCACTTGATATCGAGTGTAGGGACTCGATGTCGACTCCTCTTTGTGACCTCTGAGTGACTTGGTCGATTCCTGGTGATGTTTCAGTCGATATGGAGTGGTATGACTCGATATCGACTTCTTCTTTAGTCGAAATGCCTTCCTTTGCTTCATGACTGGAATTCTGGTGAAGATCACTCGATTCCTGGTCATGTTCAGTCGATATTGAGTGAGCTCAGTCGAAATTGAGTGGTTTTCCAGCTTTTCTCCTCTTCTCTGAATTGCTCGTAAAACGTCTCGATTTCTGTGAAATTAAACAAAAACTAGTGTAGATCGTCATAATTGACAAATAAACATAAACTACACAATTCCTTCACTATTCGATCCCAGAAATATAAAATGTGGGCAGAAATCGATATAAAAGTTAATACAGAACATGGTAAATTGAGCGCACATCAATTATTAATGGAACCCCAACGGAACTGAAACTAGCACAAAAAGGTGTTGTAGTTCCACTACCCTGTGTTTTCTACAATCAATCTGATAAAGACGCCACTCACCTATTAACAAGGTGCACCCACACGTTACAATTACTTACTAAGATTAGCAACACACGTTGAACAAAATAAGAGCCATATGCAGTATGTATCCCATCGTTAGACAAATCCAAAATGAAATATTTGGCATTCTAAATAAAACGCAAAAAAATAACCCTAGCTACTTTTTCGTTGGTCATTTGGACAATTAGGAACAAGATCACTTTTAATGAAGATAATTTCACAGACAATAGAAAAGAAGAAAGGTTTTAAACAACTCTTGCATCAACCTCGCAAACAAAAAACTAATCGAGGAAAAAGAAAAACATTAGATGGAAAAAGCCTAGAGTTGGAAACTTAATTTTTTTTTTTGATGGCGCAAGATTATAGTTAGAGCTTGCGATGTCTGACTATGTCGTCAAGGATGCCAATGGCTCGATCATGGCCTCCGACAGTCTCCTTTATGATGATGCTTCCCCTTGATGGTTAAACATTGACTATCCGACCTAGTCTAGTAGCAGGGCCTCGGGACCTCGACTTTCAACACATTGACATCAGTAACAACCTTACAATCGTGAACTTTGTCTTCGGCAAATAGAAGAGCCTCTGGGAGATCAAGATAATCATTATAGACATCATGCAACTTCTTCGGCACTTTGAATGGTTCTCCTACACTCATGTTTTTCGTGAGATCAACAAAGTGGCCGATAAAATGGTATTTTTGAGGTATGCTTTGGACCATGATGCCATTATGTCACACCCGTCATTTTCTTTATTAAAAGGGATGCAATTGGGTGGGTATTTTTTTTATTAGGTAAAAATTTGAGGTCAGACATACCTGAACCTCCAAGGCCGACAAATCGGCGGACGGAAAACATTCTAAACAAACACAAAATACAAAGATGGTGCAAGATACAAGCAAAACCACTCTACAAAAAAGAAACTAGACACAACCAAACAGAACGAGATGAGGACGTAGACTATGGAAGAAAGCCAAGCACTACCCAGAAGCAGCACTGCAGGCTAGCGGTACATCAGGAGTCACCTGCGGGCAATGAAGACGAACCTCCAAGGAACCAGCCTTCCAGGAATAAGGAGACGCCTCGATACACACTACCACTACCCCAACCTGTCCCGAATTCGACTGCCAAAACCCCATCACTCGGAAAGAAAGTCCAGTGATACCAAACGTAGAGCCATACTTGCCTGAATCGAACGCACCAGAAGCCCTAGCAGGATTTTAGCAAACCCTACCGAGATTTATTTATGAATAGATAATTATTATTATTTTAATTAATTTTAATTTTTTTTTTCAATGGGTCAGCACGGGTCCAAGCAGGGTTAATCACGCATTAGGAGCACCGAAACAAGGAGGAGATAAATGCCGTCAAACCAACTCCGGTAGAGCCAGGCGAAGAGAGAGGACCACCGCCGGCAACCACCACCCAACAACCGGAGAAGGCGAAGGAAAGGGACGACGGGGAGGGACGGGGTGTCGAGAAGAGACCAAGGTCGGGCCCAATTGGGTGGGTATGATATAACACAAAGTCTTACCTTTAGTATATACGGAGTATAAAAAAGAAAAAATTTGCAAAACAGGCACTTTTTTGGACAAATTAGTGAAATGTCCACCTTCTTGGACAAATTAGCAAAATGTTCGCTATTTATACCCCTAATCTCTCGCTCAACTCACGCTCCTTCCTCCGCTTCTTCCTGTCGCACAAGGTAGGTGATCCTTCTCCTTTATCTCCGGCGAGCAACAAATTGCCCTCCTCTGAGATCCGAGATCTCCTCGGTAGATCCAGATCCGAGATCTCATCGGATGATCCTCCCTATATCGCATCTGAATCTCCTCAATTGATCCGCTCAGGCGTCGTAGTGGCGGGGGAGATCGCAGTCGCTGCTCTTGGAGATTCGCCGGCGATGAACCCCCTACCACTGCTCTTGGAGGGATTTCTGGACTCAGATCTGGACTCAAATCGTCGGCATCGGAAGGAGAGGCCGAGCTCGGAGATTGATTCCTCTAGTTCGCCGGATCCATGGCGATCGAGGGAGGTCGAGCGAGGGCAGATCTCAGATATGAGCCGAGGTTGAGCGAGGCGGAGCGAGCGAGTCCAGATCTGAGTCGAGGTCGAGCGAGTCCAGATCTGAGCCGAGGTCGAGCGAGGCGGAGCGAGTGAGTCCATATCTGAGCGAGGTCGAGCGAGGCGGAGCGAGCGAGGGAGTGGCCGGAGGGAGCGAGCGAGCGAGGGAGGGAGGCGGTGGTGAGTGAGTGACGGAGCGAGGGAGGGTGCGAGCGAGGCCGGAGCGAGCCGACGGTGAGCGCAGATCTGGATCAGTTTCTCTTCGCAGAAATCGCGAGGAAGATGATGACTTTTTTTGTTAAATTACAAAAATCAGCCTATAAATATGAGAAATTAAAAAAACTATCTATATTTTATTATGTGATCCATAATCTATATTTTTTTTTATTTTTGCACAACAAAATGTTATATTTGCACAACATATGGTTATATTTTCACAAGCACAATATACAGTTATATTTGCACGCCAAAATGTATCGATGCGAAAAAAAAAAAAAGACTTGGGTAATATTTGCACAGCTTACGGTTAAATTTGCACAACATACTCTTATATTTGCACGACAAAATGTTGAAAAACAAATAAAACTAGACTTGGGTCATATTTGCACAACTTACGGTTATATTTGCACAACGTACTCTTATATTTACACGACAAAATGTTAAAAAAAATAAAAAAAAAACACTAGACTTGGGTCATATTTGCACAACTCAAGGGTATATTTGCACATCGTACTCTTATATTTGCACAACGTACTCTTATATTTACATGACAAAATGTTAAAAAAAAAAAGATTTGGGTCATATATGAACAACTTACGGTTATAGTTGCACATCGTACTCTTATATTTGCACAATGTACTCTTATATTTGTGCAACTTTAAAGTACAGTTGTGCAATTGTAAAATACAATTGTGCAAATTTTCAAATTTGTTACGTGTTGGAAAAAAAAAGAAAAAAAACTTTAAAAAAAGTGCTGACGTGAAAAAAAAAGAATTTTTTTAAAAAAGTGATGACACAAATAGAATAAAAAAGTGCACAAATTAGAATAAAAGGTGCAAGAATAATATTATAAAGTGCACAAATTAGATTAAAAAGTGCAAGAATTCGTTGGTTAAATGAGTACTAAACACCACAATTTAGGGTTTATAGTTGATACGGAATACGTGAAAAATGATCAGCAAAAAATTAAATTTATTTTTTCTCGGTGTCGGCAATGTTGGCACGACACAATATTATATTTGCACAACGTAAACTTATATTTGCACACCAATATTAAATTTCAAAAAGCGCAATTATAGTTTGAATGTGTGATTTAGAACTTAGATTATTGCACAACATGGTCTTATTTTTGCTCATCAATCGACTATGATTGCACAACATGGGGGATTGGTGAAAATTTGCTCAACATGATCTTATTTTTGCTCAACAATAGATTATATATTGCACAACATTTGCGACTTGTGAAATTGTGCTCAACATGAACTTATTTTTTCTCAATATTATTTTAAGAGTTGCACGACTCTGTTGTAAGAGTTGGACGACTCTGTTGTAAGAGTTGCACGACTCTGTTGTAAGAGTTGCACGACTCTGTTGTAAGAGTTGCACGACTCTGTTTTAAGAGTTACACGACTCTATTTTAAGAGTTGCACGACCCTGTTTTAAGAGTTGCACGACTCTGTTGTAAGAGTTGCACGACTCTTGTTTTAAGAGTTGCACGACTCTCTTGTAAGAGTTGCACGACTCTGTTTTAAGAGTTGCACGAATCTTTTTAAGAGTTGCACGACTCTGTTGTAAGAGTCTAGTTTTTTTTTTTAAAGATTTTGTCGTGCAAATATAACCGTATGTTATGCTTGTGCAAATATAATCATATGTTGTGCAAGTATAACATTTTTTTGTGCAAAAATAAAAATAAAAATATAGATTATGAATTACATAATAAAATATAGATAGTTTTTTTTAATTTCCATATTTATGGGGTAAGTTTTGTAATTTAATCAAAAGACCTTCTTCAACCTTCGTCTGGGCTCGCTCGACCTCGCTGACGTCCGGATCCACAGCGCTCGCTCGACCTCGCTCCGGCCGCTCGACCTCGCTCGGCCGTTGCTCGACTTCGCTCCGGCATTCTCGCTCTCCGGCGCTCTCGATCTCCGTCTCGAGCACTCTCGTTCGCCGACGCTCATACCTCTCCTCCCGTCAATCCTCTAGATCTCTGTCAATCAATTGCAACTGGAATTCGACTGGAATTCAACTTCAGAATCAATTAGTCGAATTCGACTAATTGACTAGAATCAATTCGACTGGAATTCGACTTCAGAATCAATTGGACATAGATGTCGAATTCAGATCTGGCCGGGGGATGGTGCGAGGCGGTGCGAGGCGAAGCGAGCGAGAGCGGAGGCGAACAGGAGGAGCGGCGGCGGCAGCGACAAGGAGGAAAGGAGGAAGATGGACAGAATTGCTTCAGATCCGGCGCTGAAGCCATAAATCTCGGCCTCGCTCATTCGCTCGCTTCGCTCGACGTCGACCACGCTCGCTCGCGCGAACTCCGGCGATTGCAATTCAACACGAGATGGCGGCCGGATCTGCTCACCTCCACCCAGATCTGAGCACAAACCCCTCCGGCGTCAGACACAGAAGAGAGCGAGACAGGAGAGAGGTTCCGGGGAGAGAGGGGAGAGAATTAGGACGGGAGAGAGAAAGCGTATGAGTATAAGGATGTTTATGTTTGGGACATTTCACTAATTTGTCCCAAACCGTGGACATTTCACCAATTAGTCCCTATTTCGTGGTTATTTCGCAAATTGCCCCTATAAAAAAAGACAATGAAAAAAAAACGAGATTTACGCCATTATTTATCTCACGTCTCCGCACTTTCTAGTTTGTTCCTCCTCCCTTTCTTTGTAACGCCCACCTCCCCTCTCCCTTGCCCGGAAAACTTGCTGCCACGTGTACGCACAGTTCCAGACAGATTACGTCGTCATAAATCATAATTCAGGAAAAAGGTTTTTCTTCAGACACAACGAGATAGAGAGAGACACACACAGAGAGATCAAGAGAGACCCAATCGACAGAGAAGAGGGAGGAGGAGGAGGAGGAGGAGATTTTCACTCCACTTTCATTTGCTTTCTTTGTACTTCCTCTCCTCTCTCCCTCTTTCTCTTCTCTGAATCCATCTTCAGGACCTTTCTTCTTGATCTCCCATTGCCAGCCTTTTTTCCGTTTGAAATTCCGTTGATTATATTCATTTTTTGATTCTTCCACTCGAATTTCCTCTATTTTGTTCAGTTTGCTTGATTTTTTATTTTTGCTGATCCGGAATTCTGACCTTGTGACGACGGTGTCGTAAATTTGTTGCTGTCGTTGTTGTTTTCGCATTTTCTGGATTCGCCGTGTCTAGATTGCTGCTGGAATTACGAAGACTTTTGTGTTAAATTGGAGAATTGAGCAGATCTATCTTGTAGATTTGCATAATTGTTGCATTGGAAAGGAATTGGTCTGCGAGCTCGGCGGCCACAATTTGACCGTTTTGGATCCGATTTGGAGTAGAAACAGCGCCATCATATGGCGCTGTTCCGTCGATTATTCTACCGCAAGCCCCCGGATCGGCTTCTTGAGATATCTGAGCGAGTTTACGGTAACCCCTATTTCATTAATTTCCTTCCGATTTTGCTTCTTTTGTTTCTTATTTAGGGTTTTTGATCATTTAATACCTTATGGGATTTGAATTCCTACTTTTTCCACCTTGATTATGGATTTCTATGATTTGCTTAGCTCGAACCCCAATTCCATTTTGCTTCATGCCCGTTCCTCTATTACGGTTCATCCACGTTGAACATCAGATTTCATACCCAAGCACTTGGGAGGAGTTGGTTTTACAGTGCCAAATTCTTTCCAGTTTCTTAGTGATATATGCTTGCCTTGCATTTGCCTGGGGGATGGAATTCTGTTCGTGGCTGAACTCCAGCTGCATGATGTTGATTAGAGTGAATTTTATACTGTTACTAGCAATTGGCTGTCAGTTTAGTTCCATTCCATTTAATGGCGGGTTCTTGCCCTTTCATCCCAGTGTTTGATTGTTGCTTCTCCCCCGAAGTGTTGGACGAAGATGCGTACAAAGTGTACATGGATGGCATTGTGACGCAGCTGCAGGACCATCATCCTGAAGCTTCATTTATGGTGTTCAACTTCCAAGATGGGGACAGGAGGAGTCAAATATCGGATATACTATCGCAGTATGATATGACGGTGATGGAGTATCCTAGGCAGTATGAGAATTGTTCGCTACTTCCTCTGGAGATGGTATACCACTTCTTGCGATCCAGTGAGAGTTGGTTGTCATTGGAGGGCCAACAGAATGTGTTGCTGATGCACTGTGAGAGAGGAGGCTGGCCGGTTCTAGCATTTATGCTTGCTGGTCTTCTTTTGTACAGAAAGCAGTACACTGGGGAACAAAAGACACTGGAAATGATTTACAAGCAAGCTCCAAGGGAGCTTCTTCAGCTAGTGTCTCCATTAAATCCCCAGCCATCACAGACAAGATATCTCCAGTACATATCTAGGAGAGTTGTAGGATCAGATTGGCCTCCCTCGAATGCCCCTCTGGTTGTAGATTGCCTTATTCTCAGAGTCCTTCCCCAATTACAGGTGGGGAAAGGCTGCCCTGTGGTTCGTGTTTATGGTCAAGATCCTTTAACCAAGTCTAGCAGAAATACTAAACTACTATTTTCGTCCTCAAAGAATAACAAACGTATACCAAAATCTAATGAGGTAATTGTTATTTGGAACTTGGTATTTGCTTATCTGCAACAACTGCTAAAAACTGATTATTCTGTGGCTGCAGATGGCTTCAATAAAATTAGATGCTCGTTTTCCTATTGAAGGGGACATTGTCCTTGAATGTGTCTACTTGTGTGATGCTAAGGAGGAGGTGCTGTTCCGATTTATGTTCCATACAGCCTTTGTTCGTTCAAATGTTTTATTGCTTAGCCGTGACGATGTTGATATTATGTGGGATGCGAAAGATCAGTTTCCTAGAGACTTTAAAGCAGAGGTGGGTCATAAAATCATTCTCTCCTATTTTCTTTGGGTTTTTTCCTTTGCCATTTTCCGAAACAGTGAGAGTTGAATTTGTACTCTGTATCTTTGCCAGTTGCACTTTCTGGATGCTGATTCAGTTCATTCTGCTATTAGCACGGATGTTGAGAGCGGAGATGAAGACGAAAATGATACAGATGTTGCTCCTGAAGAATTTTTTGAAGTTGAAGAGGTTTTTACCAATATTGTTGATGGGGCTGATGGAAGGGGAGAATTCGAAGACTGTGCATCAGAAGAGGGGAGTCAAAGATATGATGTAGTTGCAGAATTAAACTTCAATGCAGTAAAGGACATTGCTCTAGATGATGCAAATAAGAAACAGACTTCAATATTCAACTCGGATCTTGATGTGGTTAAGGATATTGTTGTGGATGATAGGAACCAAAAACTCGTTAGATCAGAATACAAAATTGATGCTGTGAAAGATATTGCTTTGGATGAAGTGAACCAAAGAAAAGTTATGGAGGTTAAAACTGATAAGTACTCAGTCAATGATCTTCCCTTGAATGACCAAGAAAAAGCGATAGACTCATTCAAATTGGTTGCTGATGCATTCAGAAGAGAATTAACTAAACCAGGAACTGCAGCTATAGATAGTGAAGTGGAAATGGTGGAGAAAAACCAAGATCAAGAAGATATGGCTGGGCAGATGAGGTTAGAGAGCAGGAGTCCTCCAAGAAAGTCACAGGTTGATGCGGTCAAGGCAAAGTCTGAGATTTCAAAGAGACCTCCCACATTCAACCAGAAGCCAGAATCTGATTCAGCTTCGGTCAAGCATAGAACAAAAAATCAAGATCGGCAAAGTGATCCTTCAAAACTTCGGTGGATACCGTCTAATAAAGGGTCTTTCACTAACTCAATGCATGTGGCTTATCCCCATTCAAAGATTATTGTACCTCCTCCTGTACCATCAACAAAAAATCAAACAAAGGACTCCAGTGTAAGTATTAGAAAGTCTCGTGCTTCAAGTGTTGAGATTGGAGCTCTGAATGGTGATAGGTTTGATCATTCAAGTAAGGAGGTAAAGGTATTGAGGCGGTCGGAATCTGCTAATCAGATTTGTGCTGCTGGTGAAACAGAAACTTCTTTCCACTTATGTGATGTTGCTTCTGCTTTGGATTGCACTTCTACCACTTCTTCTCAATCTCTTCCACCAAAAGATGTGCAACTGCCACCTCAACCACAAAGGGTGTCTCCTCCTCCGCCGCCGCCACCACCACCACCTCCTCCAGCTCCACTACATTTGATGGCATCGAAGCCACTTTCAGGAGTTGCACCAGCTGCAGTGGTACAACCGCCTCCACCTCCTCCGCCATCTCAAATTTATCATCCTATAACTTCAGATACAAACTCGGTGCCTTCACCTTCCCCATGTAATCTACATCCACCTCCACCTCCACCTCCACCTTTGAGATATGGACAAGGTGTTTCAGCCCCACCTCTTCCTCCTCTACGACAAGGTTTGACTTCTACTTTATCATTGCCTACCGCTTCCACTGCACTGCCTTCACCTTCCGCTGCCCATGGTACTCCACCTCCACCTCCACCACCCCCACTTCGTTCAATAAGTAGAGATCCTCCACCCCCATCACCACCAAGTGGAGGACAGCTTGTACCACCATCAACATTGCCACCACCTCCACCCCCACCCCCACCCCCACCCCCACCCCCACCCCCACCCCCACCGAGAGGTCGAGGACCACCCCTTCCGCCACCCCCACCCAGAGGTGGATGGGTTCCACCTCCACCACCACCACCACCACCACCACCACCCCCCCCCGGAGGAGGAAGAGGTCCACCTCCACCACCACCACCACCACCCGGAGGAGCAAGAGGTCCACCTCCACCACCACCACCACCAGGAGGAGCTCGTGGTCCACCTCCACCACCACCACCACCCGGAGGAGCACGTGGTCCACCTCCACCACCACCACCACCACCAGGAGGAGCACGTGGTCCACCTCCACCACCACCACCACCACCAGGAGGAGCACGTGGTCCACCTCCTCCACCACCTCCACCAGGAGGAGCTCGTGGTCCACCTCCACCAGGAGGAGCTTGTGGTCCACCTCCTCCTCCACCACCACCGGGAGGAGCTCGTGGTCCACCTCCTCCACCACCACCACCGGGAGGAGCTCGTGGTCCACCTCCTCCACCACCACCCGGAGGATCACGAGGTCCACCTCCGCCACCACCTAGAGGAGGACAAGCTCCACCACCACCTCCAGGTGGGGGTGCTCCACCCCCTCCTCGTGGAGGTGCTCCACCTCCACCTGGTGATCCAAAGGGTGGTTTAGGGAGAGGCCAACTTACTCGAAGTTTAGCTTTCACTGCTCCAAGAAGGCAATCATTGAAGCCGCTGCATTGGAGCAAGGTAACAAGGGTCTTGCAGGGAAGCTTATGGGAGGAGTTGCAACGACAAGCAAGGCCTCAGAGGTGTCATTTCTTCATTTATTAAGCGATGCTAAATTCATATGCTGAAGAACTTTTCCTTATACTTACAAGCTTGATTAGCTGTAGAATATATTCATGCTTTCTTGGCTTTGGTTTATAAGTTCAAATAAATGCTTCATTTATTTACTTGCATTTATCATGGAAACCACAAACCAATATTTGTATACCATGATTTGTTCTTCTATAAGTATTTTAGTTACCTGTTAACTAATTTTTATTTTCCTTAAAATCTAGTGAGCCAGAAATCGATGTGTCTGAAGTTGAAACTCTGTTTTCTACAATTGTTGCCAAACCTGCCGGAAAATCAGCTGGACAGAAGAAATCTACTCCTAAATCTGAAACAGTTCACCTTGTAAGTTTAGAGAAGCATTAAGGCATTTTTCTAGTCTTCAAACTTTTAATTGCTTCAATCTATTCTGCTGTTATGCCCAGTGTTTCTTTTCCATTGATTTACATGGTTGATTTGAAATTGTGAGGATAGTTGCTTATTTTGCCGAGGAACGGAGCAACTTACCATTTCATCTGCACACGATTGATTGAAGTTCATGACTTGCATTGCATTGAATATACGTAACAGCAAAATATGATTTAATTAGTATCATTATGTGTTCTCAGTAACGCTCCTTTCTTGAAATGTCTTTTGCACTAGATAATTCTTGTACTCCCTCCGTCTCAAAATTTAAGTCGTTTTAGGATTTTGCACAAGTTTTAATAAAACAATCACCCTTCAAAATCTTCAACATCATCATTCCACTAACTTTTTCATAAATTTTATTGTTTTTTAATATACCCACTATATTTTTTAACCAATCAAAATCTTTAAAAAAATCAATAACACACAAATCGATACAAATCATTACTATCTCCTACCTAGAAAACCTAAAATGACATCTATTTTGATACAAGAATAAAGGGCTAAAACGACCTAAATTTTGAGACGGAGGGAGTATAAAATAAAAGAATCCCAATTTATGTCTCATGACTCCTTATATTAAGGCTCAACCTGAGCTATATATCGGTCAGAGACCAAGAATGGCCCGCTGGTTTTTAATTTTATGAACTATATCTCTCTTTTTCACACACATGCACAGCCACACAATCAACATGAACTCACACACAACCACATGGACATTCACACACACATCCACATTAAGATCTTGAACATGCTATGCTATGGATCCAAATCTTGAGTCCAAGAAAAGCTCAGGGAAAGGAAAGCTGTAATTGAGGGCCTCAGTTGTAGCTTTCCTTTCCATGGGCTTTTGTTGTCGTAAATTGAGATTTGTCTTGTTCATTGAAAAATATGCTATGTTGTTGTATTTATGAACACGATGCAAATGAATAAAAGCAAGTAATCATTTGTATACTTTATTGATATTCCCATTTAATTGCTATGTGCACAGTGCAACTGCTGATTAAATTGAACTGATTTAGATATGTATAGGTTACACTCTGAGAGGATTGAAGGATTTCCGAAGTTGGAATGCAAAGATCTCACAGCCAACCTAATTGAAGAATACTTCAATTCTAGGAGTTTTTCTTCATTGGCAAAAGATGGCTTACAAATGGCTCTCCTAGCTGTTTATAGATGACAATGCTTAGTCACTATAAAATTCTATAAATTAGTAGCAAATCTAAAATGCTTATGAGGATATACTAGAAACTACAAAACGAATCCACCAAAGGTAGACCTTAGGGGAATCGTCTAGAAACAAGAAGCAAGCGTTACAAAAGGGGTATTATAAAGAGAATATTCTAGAAACCAATACAATTCTTCAAAAGAGATATTTTAGGGGATTTTTCTAGAAATTACAGCTTTTGGTTCTGCATCACACTCCTTTACCTTCTGACAACAAATCTTCTTCCTTCCATGAAATCTTTGATCTTGTTGTCTATGCAGTGAAATAAGATAACCATTATGCTTGGCTCTAATTGAGGACGAGGAATATTATGCACGTTTCAAGTGAATTACCATCTTGGTTTAGTTTATCTATTACATCCTTTTCAAAATTATACGGAGTGATCTTCTTTATGCTAATATTTGAATACCATATTGAAACATTGTCAAGCATCTAGCTCTTTTGAATACTTATTCCGACTGGATCCGTAACTAGTCTGTATTTGAGATTGTTTATTCTAGTAAGTAATAATGTAACTGATTTTTGTAGGTTGATTTGAGGCGTGCGAATAACACCGAAATCATGCTAACAAAAGTCAAGATGCCTCTCTCTGATATGATGGTACGCTAGATGTTTCATTTTACACATGATCTACAAATTTGATTGTTATTGGTATTTAAGTTTTACTGCCTGGATAAGATTGTTTGCTGGAGTGTTTTTCTGTTTTCTCATTTATTCATTGCCTGGATAACTTGGTCTTGTTCGCTGTAGGCTGCAGCACTAGCACTAGATGAATCAGTTTTGGATGCTGACCAAGTTGAAAATCTGATAAAATTTTGTCCTACTAAAGATGAGATGGAACTGCTCAAGGTAAAGGGAACTTTATGAACAAAACCTTTTCATGTATATTGATATCTATAAGGAGAAAATTGTGGAGTAAGGTTGGTCTGACTTGCAGTAGGAGATATTTGCTGCTGGTTGTTGAGCCGAACCTTGGCTAATCTTAATCTCCTCTTGTCCTTTATTTCTTGCAATTATCAGAACTATGCTGGTGACAAGGAGAAGCTGGGAAAGTGTGAACAGGTATTAAGATGTTTTTCGTCACTGTTGATTGAATTAGTTTATCAATTTATCCTAGATATGATGGTACATATATGGGCTAGGATAAGAGGAAAGGGTATTAGTGGGAATATGGTGATTTTGGTAACACATATATGTCGAGGTAGCTCAAGTTGATGGATTAAATGTGTTAAATATATGTTAAATTCAACCGTTAATAAGCTATTAACCCTAGCTTATAGAGTAGCGGTTACAAACTAGCTGACGAGAGAGAAGAAAAAAATAAATAGATTTGTGAATAGAAAATGAAATTTTTTAAAAGTTTGAGGTGAGTAGTTGTTGAAAATCCAATTCCAAAAGCTAATTAAATTAAAATCTTATTTTTAACTCATTTAAAACTTTATAATATTAAAATCGAAAGCGCCGAAAAACTATTTGTGTTGCCAAATGGAGCCTATAATTCCCGAAAAGGGTTGATAGATGGTGCTAAATGAGTTACAATCATATAGGGTTGTATTGCCATGAGCAATATTAGAGAAGGATGCTAACATCATAGGTGGGTTATAGTGAGAGTTCTCTAGTATAAATAAGCTTAGGTATCATGATTTCAGGGTTATGCACTCTCCTAATTTGTAAGAGGCATTTGCCTTCTAGATAGGAGGAAGCTACCTCATCTTGAAGCAGGCACGTAACTAGGGGCGAACTAACCCCAATTAAAAAAAAGTTAGAAAATAGGTATAAAATAATGAAAAATTAATAAAAACTATGTATTTTTTATTGGAATAAAAGTTTTGTTAATTAAAATTATGAATATATGAAAATTTTAGTTTATCTAGCCCACCCAAATTTTATTTTCTAGTTCCGTACCTTTCTAGGAGCTTAATGGAAGTGTGGGCCAAGTGCTCTCCTTCATTTATGGGGTTTCCCAATCTTATATGGCATATGATCTCTGATTCAGCGGTACCAAGAGAGTATGTGAGTTGTTTATACTACCAAGAGTAAGTGTAAAAGGTAACAGAAAAAGGGGGAACCCAACTCACGATCCTATCCCTTGATAAAAAGTAGGGTTGTTATATAACCCGAGTAGCTTGAGCTTGGCTCGAATTTTTGATGTAACACCATATTTCCCATTAAATAAGCTTGATCTGCCCAAAATGTTTTGAACTTGGCATTGTGTGGAATCATATTGTTTGTTATGTGATCTTTCTTCTTGTTTATTATAGTCATATATCTTACTTTCCTGGCTTTATGTTTCAGTTTTTTATGGAGCTCATGAAAGTTCCGAGGGTGGAGTCAAAACTAAGAGTATTCCTGTTCAAGATTCAGTTTAATACACAGGTTCTTGTTGATTTGGAGCTGGTCTAGTGAACATAATGAACACATTATACTGTTTTGTGGTATTTATACTTGGCAAATACATATTACTTGTCCCCTGTTTAATTTTAGCTTCTTTCTCATTGCAGATTACAGATTTCAAAAAAAGTCTAAATCTTGTTTATTCTGCATGTAATGAGGTAAATTACTTGTTAAGATGATGCTTCTTCACTGGTGTCTTGTTCTTTTTGGCCACTCTTCTGATGCCTTGTTGATGTCAAGTAGGTTCGGAACTCATCCAAGTTGAAGGAAGTAATGCGTATCATCCTTGTACTGGGAAACACATTAAATAATGGAACTGCAAGGGGTATAGTGACTTTATCTGTTTATTGACGTCTTCTCTTAAATACATTGCACATTTAACTCCAGTACACAGCATGTAATGGTTTAGTGGTATATAAAATTTTGTTCTCATTTGTATTTGTTCATTTCCTTCAGTTTTCCAGTTTCTGAGATGTGAAAAAAAGTAAAGCTGTAGTTCATATCTACACATACACAAGTTATAGCGACTTTGGAAGTTCGCTGTTAGGTTTTCTCTTTTATCTAGACTTTATGCAAGTTGAGTTACTTTGGGTTTAGTTCTCAGTTTTCAAGTCAAGTTATTTTATTTTATTTTATTTTTTGGTAAAAATAAAATTTGATTGTTTTGTAAACGTAAGGGGTACTTTTACTTGCATGTTTTCTCTAGATGTATTTATGCAAAAATGTCTTCAACAGGCTAATTTGGTTTCTTAATGATTTCTACAACTCGATGATATACAGGGGGAGCATATGGATTTAAATTGGATAGTCTTCTAAAACTCAATGAAACTCGTGCTACTAACAGTAGGATGACATTGATGCACTATCTTGCCAAGGTATGGTGACTTTATCCTACTGCATTCAAGTGGCATTTTTTTTCCTTAAAAACCTTTATTCTTGCAGCAACACTTGTGTTATTTGAATTGTGAATTATTTTTAAATAGGTTTTGGTAAAAAAGAATCAAGATCTCTTAACTTTCCATGAAGACTGTGTAAGCCTTGAAGCTGCATCAAAGGTACTCTCTCCCTCTTTGTTTTCTGCAATCTCAAGTTGTAGCCACAGAACTGAACTTGTTCCGGCTTGGCCAGTCTGACTGGTTAACCCTTGCCATGCATCTCGGTTGATCTGAGTGAATAATAACACCAGAGATGGGGCTGAGCCTGCACCTATTGGCATTATGCTGTATCTTCATCTTGCTAACCATTTGCATTGTAGTATTTAGAAAGGTCATCATTGGCAGATCCAAGGGTGGGCTCGTGTGGACTCAAGCCCACCCTAGCCTAGGAACTATGCATAACCTTTCCTATAATAGTGATCGTCCACCTTTCGGATAATAATGATCGTCCACTAGCGTAGTTGGTTTAACTCCCGTATTTACTAGCGGAAGTTCTTAAGTTCAACCCTCCTTTCCTCGGCCTAGGAACAAACATACATTACCTTTCCCATCGTTTTTGTTTTTCTATTTTTCATTATTTCTTGAAGAGGTAAATATATAGGATGTGTGTGTAACGGAGTTACAAAAGTGCAAAGACCCAAAGGGACTTACCAAAACAAAGATAACCAATATAGGCCATCCCACAATCTCGTTAAGCCACCCTATCTCCCAATACCAAAATTTAGCTCCCTACTTGTGTGTCCTATGCCCCTCTATGCCGATTTTTCATTATTTCCTTTTTATAGTATAAACATCTTTCTTTCTTGGAAAATACACAAAACTGCCCATTATTCCTCACTTTGTCTTTCAATTTTCTTTTTTTTTTATATATTTTTATTTTCCTTTTTTTAATATTTACATCTTACATCTTTCTTGGAAGCTATAAAACACCACCCCTTATTTTTGTACTTTACACAAAGTGACCCATTACTTTTAAAATTGCACAAAATCACCCATTATATTCAAAATACCAACACAAAACCACCCCTTTTAATCCACAACTAATGATGCATGTACAACAAATTTACCAATTGAAATGTTGAAAATATGGTTAAGCGACTTTAAATATGTTTATTATTTAATATAAGGGCCTAATATAAAATTAAATCTCACCCACCCCTCTAAAATTCCTGGCTTTGCCACTGAAGGTCATCCCTAGGCTACAAAAAAGTTGTACATGTATTTTAAAATATCTTTTTCAATATTTTCTGTAACATTTTTAAGTATGATATATTTTGTTCCTAGCTATTTATGATGGATTTTAGGTAGCTTGGACAAATATATCAATCACCCTTAAACATTTAGTGAATATATAGATTTTACATTTTGAACTCAAATTTGGAAATGCCTTGTGGTGACCACGGACTTTTGCAAATTCCGTGTGGGACACAAAATTTTCACAAATTCCAAGTGGTAACCACGAGATCTTGCAAAAGATTGTGTGATAACCACGGTGTTTTGTATATTATTATGGAAAATACTTTATAGCATTTTGCATTAAATCTCTGTTAAAACTAATTTTTTTATATACATTGTCTTGTAGATGATCCAACTGTTTTTTTTTCCCCCAAAATCTTATGTTGATTTTGAATAATTTAAATGTTTAGCTTATTTTTGAAGAAAAATGGCTCAAAATAAAACAAACTATCAATCATGAACCAATATTAATATGGACTTTGAGAAGTACTAAAAGGTATTCAAACTAAGATATTCCATATTAAACAATTTTCGCTACGGGACAAAATTTGAACAATTTTCTGGCCGATTTTTTGGTGTGACAACCGAAGGTTCGAAAATTAAATGGCATGATACCACATCATTAAATGGCCAAATATAATTTTTTGAAAAATAAGTGTAATTTGGATTTTAGGGTTAATTTACTTATCTAATTTGTACTCAATATTATTTTTTTTTATGAAAATTACAATTTGAGTATTCAATAATGTAACACCATGTCATTTTTTCTATTTTCATTCACAATTAAAGGTGTCACATTGTTATTCTAATAATGCACGATAATAAAAATGTAAGAGATATGGTTATTTAAGCTAATTTAGCAAAACCTCGTGGTTATCAACTTATCATAAGAACTTTTATGAAATATTAATTTTTTTTATAAAAATTACAATTTGAGTATTCAATAATGTAACACCGTGTCATTTTTTCTATTTTCATTCACAATTAAATGTGTCACATTGTTATTCTAATAATGCACGATAATAAAAATGTAAGAGAGATGGTTATTTAAGCTAATTTAGCAAAACCTTGTGGTTATCATAAGAACTTTTACGAAACCTTTCTCCATGCGGAATTTGTGCAAACTTTGTATATCACACAGAAATTGCAAAACTTCGTAGTCACCACAAGGATTACGAGTCAAATTTAAGTTTTCAGGAGTGTAGAATGGTATACTGAAGTTTTTGGTTTGTAGAATGATGTGATAACATTTTTTTCAAACCTGATCAAATTTTCTTCCTAATATGTTGAATGAAAATTTGAAATCAATTCATCAATATCAACAAAAAGGAAAAAAGTAAGAATACATTATTCACCTATTTTTTCCACAACTAATAGTACAATCCTAATTGACCTAAATTTGGAAGTGTGTTTTATGATTTTTTTGGTAAGTTCTGTATGATTTTAACCTAGAATATTGATACACATGTTTGAACTTGTGATGGCTGAACATGTTCTTTGAGATGGTTGATCAATGATTTTCTTTCTGGCATTGCTAATGTAGGCATATGGATAGGAGATGTTTTGACCTTGGTTGTTGTTGCACGCAGATACAATTGAAGGCTTTGGCGGAAGAAATGCAGGCTATAACCAAGGGGCTGGAAAAGGTTAAACAGGAGCTCACTGCATCTGAAAGTGATGGTCCTGTATCTGAAATTTTTTGCAAGGTATGTTGACAACATTTATTATCTTCTCTCTTTATGTTTTGTGTATTGTGAAACTAGTGATTTGTGACTTGGGTCTATTGTATTGACCTCATTTACTTTTTGCTCTTCAGTTTGTTGAGATTCTTCTTTTTTTGTTGTGTTTTAATTCTTTGTTGTGTTTTATTTTTGCGTTTTTAAAATATATTTTTTATGTATCATTGTGTGCAAATAAGGCTGAAATGTTGAAGTAGATTAAACTTTGGAGAATGTAGGCAATCCCTTAGGCTTGACATTGGGAGCTTTACGTGGATCCTCTACTGTATGAGCAATCATGTCTCAGTTGCAAACTTCCGTAGCTAACTTTTCCACTTTGTGCATGCCTACATGTTTTGTGTTCCAAGTTTCTGTATATACAACAATGAAATTAGTATTATGAGGTCACCTTCATCTTATCTTTCTGACACTGGAATCTGACTCTGCATGGCTGGTATGAGTCCGTCATCATTCTATTTAAAATATGAAATCAAGTTTGCTGGACTACTTGCATTTGCTAGTGATCGGATGAATGATTTAGTTGGAGTTGGACAATATTTGTTCCATCTTTTTCAACATTTCTCCTCTTTCTGTGCCTTTACTTCTGGGCAAGAGTTGCACTTGGTTACTTTTCACATATATTGGGGGCATTTTCATTTCTATGTTGTGGTTTTACATGTCTAACCAGTAGACGTGTCTCTTCCTTCTTTGTAGACCCTGAAGGCGTTTATTGGTTCTGCTGAGACAGAGGTGACATCCGTGATGAATTTGTACTCTGTAGCGGTACTTGTTCTCTACCCTCCTGTTTTCTTACCCGTTGCCACCAAGCTTGTGCGTCTTCCCTTATGATTTCAATCTGTTCAAATACAGGGTAGAAATGCAGATGCACTTGCAATGTATTTTGGCGAAGATCCAGCCCGCTATCCATTTGAGCAAGGCAAGTTATGATAGTTGGTTTCTTTCCTCAACAGTGCTACTTGCTACAAGATTATCCTCAACTATTGCAGTCTGCTCTTTTATTAGTTGTAAAATTTGGTCGGTTTACAGTTTTTAATGAGCTTTTGGCCAAGATATAAACTTACTTCATTGAAAAAAAAGACTTGATAAGCAGCATATGCACGTGTGTCCAAACTTGTTGAAAGAATTTCATAGACGTCAGTTTATGTGGTATTATATATAACGAGTTATGCATTTTTTTTTTTTTGGCATTGCAGTCACACAAACTCTGCTGAACTTTGTAAGAACGTTCAAGAATGCACACCAGGAGAACTTGAAGCAAGCAGAATTGGATAGGAAGAAAGCAGAGAAGGAGGCCGAAATGGAGAAGAAGGAAGCCAACACTTCAAAAGAAGAAGAGGGTAAAACTTGAAGAATTACAGTCGATGCACGAGGATTCCCATAGAATCGCGATATGGAGGTCGCTGAGGTTTGAGCTTCAGTGAACCAAAGAACTCATATTAACAAAACTTTAATTCAGTGGTCTCCATCCCCTGCTCCTGGTGTGCAATGTATCCGTGTCGGAAAAGGATCGAAAGGGGCTGCTAAGAGAGTTGCAAAATACTTGAGCTCTCACTCGGTGAGGTGCTCAGGCTTGCTTAAAGGGGACCAAATTGCCAAATTCTGAGCTGCCCAGTTCCGGCCTCATACTTGGCATTAACCTGCCAAATTGGTCTACAGTGCCAAGACAACATCTGAGAGCGACAGAGCGTGCTTGCGGTTCAAACCCCGTGTTCATCATTGCAGGTGCATCCATACCAAGGGGGTTTTAATGTGAAATTTGGCTTCGATGATTAATGTCATGCGGATTTCGTCAATACACGACGTTGGGGGATGCCCGACGGCGAAACTGAGCAGATCCCCTGTACCATGGTAATAATGTACAAAGATCTAACTTGTTGTATTTAGGTAAATCAATTCCCCCAGCTTTAACATAAATCATAGTGCGTAACGCACTGTTTTCATTCCCGGTGTTGAACTGGAGATGAGTTAGGTTCCCACGTCATGTCAGAGTAAGTTTTTGTATAGAAATTCAGGCTTAGATGAAGGAAAGTGGGAGGTTTGAGTGTAAGATTTCGTACAGTCAATACTTTCGATTGATTTTTTTTTAAAGAAAAAATGAATTCAATGTAACTGTGGAATAGCAGACGAATTGGAGGGCTAGGAGATGGGAAGGTTCATACATTTGTATGATACGGAGTAATGCGATTTTCTTTTCTGAGAAGTTAACATGTTGGCGCGGTTGGCTTCTTCAATGGTTGTTCCTTTTTCATGGAATGCGACTATGCTTACTATAATGGCATGCTTTGATTACATACGTTCTTATTAATACTCGATTTTTTTTACTAGGTAAGAATTCGAAATACTAGACAGACAAAGTCTGAAAAATTGAGAGGGCGAAAAACGGCAGACGGACAGACCGTAAAAATATGTACCAAACCAAAAAACACCCCAAATGCAGAAAAGCAACCCGAAGTCTATGAAAACTAGCAGAAAGTCATGCAGATCGAAGTGAAGAACTCAGTGGAAGAACAAGAATAGTGAGCACATGGGAAAGCAACACAAGGAAGACAGAAGCAGAAATCCACATCGGGCAAACGATGACTCATGGGGAAGTGTGGATCACATGATGTTCTCCCCACCTAGATGAGGGATCTTCAGAGACCACGAACACTAGCGCTCCTCCACTCTATAACCAGATGACTGCCCATCCAATTTTATTCATTATATCTAAAAACTTTAATGAGGTTGTAATTCACCTACATTTAAAATCCCTCCAGAGGGTTTTGGTTTAAGGTGTCCACCCTAGTTTTGGTTCAAAATGAACAGTTTTTAAATTTTATTTATTTGTCTCGTGAGTTAGGTATTATGAGACCCACAATTTGCGTGACCAAATTGCATAAGGAGACACAATGAGATGTGTTTCCTTTGTTTCCAAATTGATTCGTAACATGAAGATTGTTCCTTATTCAAAGTGGTGTGTAAATCCCATTGCATAGCATGATGCAATAAAAAACTTTGAAAGCCAAGAAAAAAGGTTTCCTTTTCCCCTATCTCAACCTACTTCAAACTTAGAAGATTTCTAACCTTCATAGAAACAAGCCTCATCAGTAGGTTCGTCTCCTGAATCAAGGATATCAGCAGAGGGAAAATTCTGAGCACACCCCTTAGGGTGTGCATTGTGCACAAATATTATTCGGTGAAATGTGAAACATTATTCGGTGAAATTTAAAGCATTATTCGGTGAAATGCGAAACATTATACCGAATACTATTATGTTTTTTTTCCGTTCAGTTCAGATGAAAACGTCCTAATTCCACTGAATAATTTGTAACATTGTACCGAATAATATTTAGTTTTTTATTCATCCATTTCAAATAAAAGAAGCCTCAATTCCCTAAACAATACTTACAATTTATACAAAATGTTTCTAATTTCACCAAATAATGTTTCACATTCCCCTAAACAATACTCACATTTCACCGAATAATGTTTCAAATTTCACCGAATAATGTTTCACATTTCACCGAATAAATATTTGTGCACAGTGCACATCCTAAGGCTTGTGCACAAATGATCCATACAATATATATTATATATATATATATTGTCTGTCGACTCCGGTGTATAAATTAAAAATCAAAATATATGGTATCCTAATTCTTGGGTTTGATTATTTGATTATGGTTGTGGCTTCTTTTGATGTTTATGTAATTATATTTTGTTGTCGTGTGAGAGGTTGTGGACATGATCGAGACCTTATGGCTTGGTGACAATGAAGTTCAAATAGGAGGTTTCCACATTTGTTCCCAGGGATCTTGGTGGCGCGCAGGATGATGATGTCGGTGTTCCTGGTCCCAAATGCAATTAATATCATAACTCATGCTAAACAAAAGTTTAGTATATCAGACAAGTAGGAGTCAATCCCACAAAGAAGACTGATTCGTGGTTTTTATGATGATTTAGCACAAAAGACAATAAAGTTATAGCAAATAAAGCAAATAAATAAACAAAAGTAGCAATGATTGAACAGTAATAATAATATATATAGGGAAAATGCTCTACCTACAATTCTTGACAATGGTTGGGGTTCATGATCCTTGGAATGATTTCATTGTTATTATCAATCAATGCAAAACAATTGACATCAATGGTTATTCCGACTTGGTTTTATTAGATTAACAATCCACAACGAATCACCAATCACTTACATTCCATGAAATATAACATAGAACAACATGGCTTACAAAAGTACATGGCCAATTAGCAATATTCAATCTCAATGCAATTAGGAAGTCAAAAGGTTGCAAATCTCCTAACCCTAATCTCATAGAAATCAATATCAACTGACATTCATTATCCTGTAGAGACAATTGATGCTTTCACGGGTTCAATTTTCCACTGCTTGCTACCATGGATTACAATCTCACGAAAGGAATCACTAGCAAATATGCAGTTTCTGTCTAGATGATCAATCATAGTGAGAACATGTGCAAATAATCAACAATAAGAACAAGGATAATGAAATAACTCATGAATAACAATATGAAATCAAATTCTCACAATTCAACCAACCATGTATTCGAATCACATGCGAAACTATGAGTTTAGCAACTCATACTCAATAAGTATTTCTCTCTATGTGTTCTTTCAATTGTTCCACACTCAAAACAACCGTAAAAAATAGACTTATAACCTAAAAGTGACGACTCAAAACCCTAGAGAATAAAATAATAATAAACTAATTAAAATAGATTTGAACGAAATCGGGCTTTGTTGAATACTTCGATACCGGCGGGCGTTGGTTTAATAGCAGCGGGCGCCGCTACTCTGGCTCCACGATTCTTCTTCATCTTCGACTTTGAACTCCTTAGCTCCCTTGATGATCTTTCATTGACCTCTTTCATGCTTCAAAACCAGCTCTTCCCGGTCTCTCAAGCCTCCCTTCAAACACGGATTGTAAGTCTGCATAATAAACACAAAATAGCGTAGATTCCTAACTCAAATACTCAAATGCAAAACAATGTAAATTAGACCAAACACATGCAATATGAGCACTCTAATGCAAGTAAAAGTAGCTATAATGCCTATCTAAAATATACATTATCAGATCTCGTACGTTACATCTACCAACTATCAAAAGAAAAGTCTCACACTGATTATGGTCTTACATGGTTCTCATATGCTACTATCTTGTTATCACCCGTTGACAGGAGGAAACTGTTATTGTTCCTATCAAAATATAACTCAAACTTACAAATTAGTATAGTAAGTACTCCTATGTAATGTATTGACGAGCAATGAATCGGTTGTTGATTCTCACCAAAATAAACCCAAACTCAAATACTAGTATAGCAAATAAGCTCGTGTATTGTCCCACAGAGAGCATGAGATTAGTGGTTCTCTTGCTAACAATAAGAATAGAGATGAGATGAGAGAAACAAGAATAAGAAACAACTTGAGAGAGAGTTGAAAGCAGCAAAAAATAATGAAAGTAGCAAAGCAATTATAAAGAGAACAAGATATATATGCGAATGGTTTCACCCTCTCATCACAACATGTTGGTTTCTTGATCCTTGAGCTTCTTCTTATTACTCCGGTTCTGGTTTATGTACAAAATTATGTAGGACATCCTTGTCGATCACAACCTAACTCCTTTACTCTAATATGGGGGCTTGAGTAGCAATAGCAATTGAATTAACTCTAACTAGTTGCACATGATATATATAGAATAAAACGATCCAAATATTTAAGGACAAAGAAATTGAAACATTCAAAATAGGAATAAGAACAAGATTTAGAAACTAACAAATTTACTCAAACTAAAGCTTCAATTTGTCGAAATAACACAAAGAGTTTAGTTACACGTGATAGACAGAAAGCTCTAAAAATAAACTAAATTGTCTTGGATCATTAAAAAAAACCTAGGGGTGGGCACAAATCTCGCAAATCCCGATCCCGTCCCGGTCCCGTCCCGATCCCGTCCCGATCCCGGTGGGATTTAGGACAAAATAGCGAATCCCGTCCCGCAAAAATTATGCGGGACGAAACGCGGGACGATCCCGGTGGGATCCCGCAAATCCCGTCCCGTCCCGCATATTATAATAATAATAATAATAATAATAATAATTTTTATAATAATAATAATATTATACAATAATAATAACATATTACTAGTATTATTATTTTGAGCAAATATTATAATTATAATTATAATCATAATCTTCCATTTATAATAATAATAATATTATTATTATTTGAGCAAATATTATTTATAATTATAATAATAATTTTCAATTTATAATAATAATTGATTATACAGTAATAATATTATTATTATATAATATTATAATATAATTTAATAATAATATTAATTTATAATAAAATTATTATTATTATTGTATTATTATATCATATTATATTTTTTTCTTGTAAAGTATAATTATTTTATAATAATAACAATAAAAATAAGTAATATTATTATTATTATTATTATTATTATTATTATTATTATTATTATTATTATTATTATTATTATTATTATTATTATTATTATTATTATTATTATTATTATTATTATTATTATTATTATTATTATTATAAGAATGTCAACCAGTAATTACATAAAATTGGATGGGAGCCGGCTAACAAGCTGAGCTCCGCAACCCTTCTGAATGATAAAGGCAACTCTAGTCAAAACATGACACTTATCCCTACTATACCCAGGTAGCCCTCTAGCAACCCCACATATCCGCTTGAGAAGTCCTGATCTAGTAAGATATTCTTCCCGATCTAGTAAGATATTATTATTATTATTATTATTATTATTATTATTATTATTATTATTATTATTATTATAAAAATAATTACATACTACAGGAAATTAGTGGGTAGCCGAGATACTATCTGGGCCCCCACTCCCTTAGCAATAACAAAGCTAAGTCTTGTAAAAATATAAGTTGCAGCACGAGCCCCAGCATCCTGGGAAATTGAGAATTTCTGAATCCGCTTCAGCAAGGTAACATCATCCGTATCCAGCTCCCCCAACGAAGAGAAGGAGAAGGGCAGGAAACCATAACCCGCTGCCGTGCACAAATCACGATACTTAACACACTTACGTTGAGCAGCATCAACAACAGCACGACCAGAGGCAAAGTCAGACATTCCCGACTGAGTCAAGGGGGAAGATCCCGTCAGATCAACACAAACATCACGCCCTCTGTCCCATGAATAAAGAAGCAAATCTGCCGGACGTAGAGACCTATCATGCCCATCGACCAAACCGATATCAACTTCCTTACCAGCAGAAATCCCAGCCCTAAAACAGATATCCAATAAGGCGTCACGCACAAGGTTATGTCGATGTTTAATTCCCACGGTACCAGGACAGGACACAGCATGATCTCCATAGACATCACCATTAAAGATCCGGGAACAAGCTGAACAAGGCCTAGACATCGTGAACAACGGAACACCCAGTCGATAGCTAAGCACACTACGATAGGTCCTTCCATTCATAGTCTGCCTCAGCCCAGAAATAGGAACTGCACGCAACCAATCGGAGGAGTGAGTACCTTGCTGAGACTTCCACAATGCCACCTGTCGCGGAGTCAAAGAGAAAACAGAGTCTGATGTAGCAGCAACCTTTGCGAAATATATATCTGCCAATTTCTTCATAAGTTTGGGGGCAGCGATTTCACTAGGATCGCGTAGAATATCAGAACCTGTAGTCTCATTAAAAGCACGACAAGCATCATCAAAAGTAGGACCAGCAGCAATAATACCAGAAGGGCCTAGGAGCTTAGCCTGCAACTTAGCAGACTGCAAACGAGACGCCAAAAAAGCATAATGTAGGACATCCCCAGTAGCATATACTCCGAGCCCACCAAAATGAAAAGGGAAGGTGGCAAGCCGCCACTGCCAATCACCAAACCCAGGCCCAGACGCAGTGACAATACGCTCCAAGCTAGAACGGAGTGCCGCATCGAAGGAGAGCTGGGCCGGCCCAAAGACACGCGGGGAACAAGTATGCAAAGCAAAGTAAAGTTTCGAAATACCCGTACAAGCCCGAAGCAGAAGCAACTCGCACTGTGGATCTCAATCCTTGCGACAGAGTCCATAAGCTCTATGGTCCTAGTCACTCTCTTCGCCACAAGGTCGGTGCCGAAAACAGGGCACGCACTGACAAGCCCACCCAGAACTTTGACACCACGTGAAGGCCGAGCAATAGATGGGGGGAAAACCCCAGGGAGCCAACTTCTGGGGTCTTCTGTAGGCCAAAAAACCTCGGTCTTATCCACATTAAGATGAAGGCCAAAGCGGGGACCCTCCGCCATAATCAGATCCAAGACCTCCCCCACAACCAAAGTGTCCCCAACAATAGTGCCATCATCTAAATACCAAGCCTGCAGACTCAGGGAAAAAGAGTCTTTGATCTTGCAAACCAAAGGATGCAATACCAAAGCAAAAAGTAGAGGCCCTAAAGGATCACCCTGCTGAACCCCTCGACAAGACCATAAGCTATGCTCCCCATAATACAGTCGGGCAGGACTAGAGTAACAAAACTCCACCCATCGTGATAGAGTCGGGCAGTGACGGCGGACTTCCTGTAAATCCACCAATAAGTTGAAGGCATTCTGAAAATCCACCAATAACTAAGTTGAAGGCATTCTGAAAATCCACCAATAACATAGACAGACCCTCCTCACCGCCACGAGCCTCAACAAACCGGTTCAAGGCATGCAGAATAGCCTCTCCTCCACCGGACACCCCGACCCCAAACTGAAGACCGGAAAAATAACTAGACAAAGAGGGACCGACTAAACAAGCACCAACCTTAGAGACAAGACGTCTCCAAATCGTGCCAACGGCAATAGGACGTATGCCCCCACCTGGTTTAACAAGCGGCGTGAGCGGAGCACTAGCAATATACTCACCCAAATCCTGCGGACAACGGCCTTCAAGGAAAAGATTGACCACCCGAGTAATAGAGGAGATCAAATCATCCGCAATAGCAACAGCAGCCCCACCCAAACAATCAAAAAGATATTGAGCACGGAACCCATCCCTCCCACATGACGTGCCCCGCGGGAAACTTCGAATCATATCCAAAACAACAGTCGAAGAGGCAACAAGAGGCAAATAGCTAAATACGGTATTCTTCCCAACTATCAATCAATAATGAGAGAGTATCTGGTGAATCTCGTCTCAATCCCTTTCCGTCCCGATCTAGTAAGATAATGTAGCCAAATATTTTGAACATTATAATTAATTATACAATCATTGTATGAATTAATAATAGTATTATAATATTAATAATAATAATAATAATATTGAATAATATAGTTGAGAAGAATACCGTATTCAATATATTATACAAATTAATGAATTATGAAAGCATTTTTCACTTTGCAAATTTATATAATATTTTATTATTTTTTATTTGCGGGACAAGGCCCGTCCCGTCCCGATCCCGTCCCGTCCAGACACCATCCCGTCCCGAAAAAAAAGTGTCAATCCCGTCCCGTAAAAATTTCGCGGGACGAGTCCCGTCCCGGCTCAATCCCGTCCCGTCCTGTCCCGTGCCCACCCCTAAAAAACCTAACATAGATCTCCTTATATAGTCACACAAAACCGTGTCTAATGATAAAAGATAGGTTAAACCTAGTTTAGTATAGAATTTCCCAAATCCGAGTATAATTCGAACGTGCTTCGGGAACACCCTTCGCCGCGGCCGAATCAAGATTGCTGCGATCGCAGCCAACTTTGCTAGAAGACATGTCTCACCATGATCGCTCCCAATTTTGTCGCGGTCGCGACACTGTTCATCATGAGAAATACTGGCTGAATTTCGTCTTGACATCAACATGATAGTGGTATCTCTTGGAAAGATATTTCCAACACATAATTATAATAGTCAATTGGACAACCGACGCCTCCAGAAAGTGCGAAACAAGTTCAGCTTGTCGGGCGACAACATCTGCCGACTTGTTCTTCGTTTAGACTCTCTTCTTCTTCTCAGGACCTCTTTAGATGTTCATTAATCTCCTCAAATCTACGTAACTTTCTCAACCAATACATCATCAACCCATGTCTCCTCCTTAAATCCACATTTACTAGAAATAATTAATAAAAACGTGTAACCGACTCCACCAACATAGCGAGTATGTATGCAAATTCTATTTAAATTATGCATGTTATGCATCTTAACTGCGCTAAATGTAACTTATTATGGCCACGTAAATGCATGCTATCAAATTCTATCACACTTGAGCATTTGCTTGTCCTCAAGCAATGAAAACGAAAATCAAATCAACACCTCATAAACAAGCAATCCATATAATCACTCTGGTAAAAACACTTAAGCTCAAAAATAGGGAAACTGAGATTGACAAATAATGTCATAACATGCATAGGTGCAATCCAAGAAATAAAGAAAGTATATTCATTCATCCTCACAAGGAAAAATGTGTTTCACTCTCGCTCATGTGTTTAGGGTTAAACGTTTACGCTCGGTCGATGATACTTGACTACAACAAAATTGCGTCAGTGGTCTAAATCTCCTCAGCTAGGGACTTCACCTGCAACCAAAATCATGAGGTATTTTGAATGGGTTGTAATGGGGCCATGATAGGAACATAAGGTATGATGTAAAATATTTAGGTCATGTGATGCTAAAAATCTAGGAAAAAGGGTTAGTAGACAACTAGAAAAACACGAACACCAAAACACTTCACATGTCTTTCTAGTAACATGCAATCCTTCACAATACAATACAAGTATAATTCTTAAATAACCACACAAACTCATTCATTTTTTTCTTTTGATGGTGAATTTTTTTCCTTGAATTTTACTCCTCTATGAATTTTATCATCCTTAGAACCCAAGTAATAAGCACATAACAACCATCTCTATATAGTGCAAATTAATGAATCACCCAGCATAATGTTTCAACTCAAAGCAACACCATTAACACATCAAGATATTCACCAACTCTTCTCCTAATTCTAGGATGGGTTAGGCTATTAATTGGCTAGGAAAGATTTCGTGGAGCTAACAAAAATAGGCTTATAAAGCTCAAATTGATTTCAAGCAAATGATAATGTGTATGGGTGAATAGAGTATAATATAGCTAAAATAAATTCACGCCTCAATCATTTCAAGGTCACATGCAAAAATCATATAGATACAACCTCAATAAAGATATCTAAACACAATTTAAATAGAAAATAATCAAGGAGAGTATTCATACACAAAGAAAGTATAGGAAAAATATGTATAGTCTCAATAAGGCCAAAATAATTCACAGGGTCAAATTGTTAGAACTTCAATACCGCTTAAATTTCAAATAGTATACATGCTCAATTATCTCATCAATCATGTTCACAAAAATAAAACAATTCAAAGTTTCAAATACTTCAAGAAAGTCATGGGGCACATGATAAGATCATAAGAGGACAAGTAGCGTAGATGAGAAAATAAGACCTAAACTATATGAAATGCATGTTTTTTTAAATGGAATATGAACAAAAGTAAACACGTGAACATAAATAAACATGATATGCAATCCCCCCCCCCCCCTAAACGTTTCATTTTCCATAATGAAAATTAAAGACAACAAAATAATAAAAACATAGAAGAAGAGATAAATGAAAATTAAAGCAAGTCATGGGGCAAATAACGAAAACCGCAAACACAAACTAATCTAGAACTAAATAAAAATAACTAATAAGAAAAGGGGAAAGACAATATTACCTATCATGGGTTGCCTCCCAAGCAACACCTTTCTTTTATGTCATTGACTTTACTTATTCTCAATCTTAAGTCCTTACCTATCAGACATCATCGATGCCCTTAGCCTATCATCTTTTTGTTCACACATCTTACACATGACATCGTAGCAAAAAAATAAACTAAAACTATTTAATATAACACTTAAAAACTGTTCAATCCATCAAATAACCGCGCATGACTCTCTAACGGAGGAATATAATACCACCAATTCATTTACATTGGTGGCTTCTCAAAATAGCAGTTAAAAGCATCAACGTAATCACCATTACCTTTCATATCACCAAAGAGTACCTTTATTATCTTTTGAGCCTCAATGGGTGGCTCTAGACTTGGTTCATTAACGGGCGAGCTCAAAATGAATTGTAAGATGTAGTAGGAGACACAACACATGAAACTTCATGTGCTGACTCATAAAATTTCATGTCATGAAGCACTAAACCCTCTTCTCCATCGTCAAAGAAACTATCATTTTTCTGTGGAAAATTTCTCCTCATTCAGAACGTCATTATTATGTTGAAACCACATAGGAGGGAATGAATGAAGTATAATGACTTCCATAGGATCTTCTACTGTTGCATTATTCAATCAACCAGGGAATGGAGGGATGGGTTTATATGATCTCAAAGGTGAAAAAGATGGATGAACGCAATCATCCTGTTCATCATGAACAATGCTGCAGTTGCGATTTCCTTGCCACGGTCACGGCAGGTCCTTCCTTCGGTCGCCTCTTTTGGCCACGGTCGTGGCATCTCGATTTTTTCAACTTCTACCATATCGTTCTCATCCTTATCTTGCCTCATGTGTTCCTCACCTTGGGGGTGTCAATCTGTTTTGCAAGTTGGCTTATTTGTTACTCCAAGATTTGGGACCGCTCAACCTACTGCTACAACACTTGTGTAAGGGCATGCATTGCTTCCTTCATTGATTGATAGACGGTCTCCACTGGCTGAGTCATTGAAGTAAGCAACCCTTCCTGCTCAACCTGGTAAATGAAAGGTGTGCGAGGGGCATTTATGTTAATCCTCATTCCTAATATGACCTGGATGTCGTGAAAAGTGTTGGTCATCTCTCCCTAGGAAGAATGAAATGTGTTCATCTTAGGGTGCTATCGATGTATAAATGTCTTGATCAAATAATGATCCACTTTACCGCACTCGATAACCTCAATTCTACCCGACCACTCTGCCGTGCATACCCAAATTAAATCAACCCAAAGGATAAAGAATACAAGGAAAATGCCTCAAGAAGTTCACATGATTGTCGCATCAAATGCACTGAAGTAGCTTATTCGACTAAGGGTGAGGCAATGGTTTGTACATTAGTTAATATTTTAATGGATGACATTATGTATTAAATTTCTCAAGGGGATTAACGTGAGTACATACCTGCTCCATCCAAATAAGCCTACATTTGTGAGTCATGTACCACATTAGTAACACATTCTCTTGTGGTCAGCCGTCATTGACTAGAGGTGGGTGTTGCTGAGCCTCCTACACGAATTGTGTAGATTCGGTAGAATAATTTGTTGAGAATATCATGAATATCAGCTGCACTGATGATTTGCAGGTTGTTTTAGAGGCCCCTTTGGGTGAGATCTCTCTTGAGTATTCTTTGCCTAACAATTTGCAGGAACTATCATTGGCCATAGATGCTACTTCAGCAGATTGGCCCCTTTCCCACAGGCCAGAGCCATTGAGCCTTTCTTGCAAAAAACTTCTTCCTTCAATAATACAAGCACCTGAAGTTCAGTTGAAACATCTCCCCAATCATCTCAAGTATGCCTTTTTGGGAGAGGGCAGCACATTTCCGTGATAATATCTAATAAGCTTACTTAGGATCAGGAATAGAGGCTAGTGGAAGTCCTTAAGGAACACAAGACTGCGCTGGGATGGACCATTGCTGATAATACATATTTTAGATAGGAATTATAGACGAGTTTTATTGCATTTGAGTGTTTATATTGCATTCATTTTATCTTATTTACATTGTCTTGCATTTGGAGTATTCGAGTTCGGAATCTACACTATTTTGTGCTTATTCTGCAGTTTCACAATCCGAGCTTGAAGAAAGGCTTGAGAGATTCAGAAGAGATGATTGTGGAGCATAAGAGAGGCTAAGGAAATAGTATCAACGAAGCTTGATAATGCATATTTCATATAGGCATTATAGGTATTTCTTATTTCTATTAGGTAGTTGTTTTGCTATGTTTTGAGTCTAGTTCCATATATTGCTTGTGAAGTATTCGACTTCGAAATCTATGCGTTTTTAGTGTTTATTCTGCAGAATTACATTCCGACCTTGGATGAACTTTGGGAAGAGCTTAAGAAGCATGTTTTGGAGCATATGGAGGCTAAGGAGGAGCTAAAGAGGAGCAAGGAAGCACAACATTGGAAGCTATTGAAGACAATTGAGGAACGTCGGTCACTGCACAGACGGTGCCCGTTGCCTTTTGCATGGCGCCCGTCGCCTTTTGCACGGCGCCTACCGCCCTTTGCACAGTGCCCGCCGTTGATGTTGTTTTCCAGATACGCGGTTATGGATCCGAAGACATTATTTTATTCTATTTTCCTACTAGGGTCTTGCTGACTTTGGAGAGGCATTATTAGTTGTTTTTCAATTCTATTCTCCGTGGAGTAGCTATTGTGTGTGAAACTATGAACACCATTAGAGAGAGAGAGAGAGAGAGAATTGGCCTATGAGTTGCTAAACTCATAGTTTCGCCTGTGATTCGAAGACATGGTTGTTTGGATTGTGAGGATTTGATTATATTTGATTATTCATGTTATTAGTTATCATCTTGTACTTAATTTATATTTGTGTTCCTTTCTATGCCTGATCAACATGTTAGGAATTGCATCTTAGCAATGAATTCGTTGTTGTTTTCTCGATAGCAAACAAAGGTATTGATGATAGTGATATCTTTTTGTCTTTGTAGTGGATGATTTCAATTGATCTATGTTGTGTAGATCCAATTAGGGCTGAGTTCGGTATGCGCCTATTATTCTTGATTGAATTGAGTCAATGTGCCAATTGGTCTTGATTACTTGAGTTCTTAATGCTATACTTTAGTGATATTGAATAAGATGAATGAATCTCTGCGGATCTCTCAACTTTAGTCAAGTAGACCTAGGAATATGAATAATTAATAGATCAATCCGAGGACCATGAATTCCAACCATTGTCAGAGAATTCCAGGTGAAATGTTCTTTCTACTTTGATATCAATTTACATTGCGATCATAAATCTGGTTACTTTTACATCTTTGCTACTTGTTACAAATCATTGCTTTGCTATAAGAGTCTTTTCTTAGAGTTATTGAATAGGAAATCACTTCTCCCTATGGGTTCGACATCGGACATCATCGCTATACTAGTAGTTATTTGGTTTATCAAGTGATTGATTGCCTAATTTATTGGTTTTGTGTTTAAGTTTGGATATTATTACTATTTGACAAATGGGCGAAAGTGCCAACGATGTTCGTCCCGCACCAAATTTTTGGCGCCGTTTCCGGGGAGAAGAAAGGAGTTTTCTTTTCTTTATCTCTTTCAATTACTCTTTACTTTTAGTCTTTTGTGCCCTTGTATGGTTCAAACTAGATCTTCTAATTCATTGCCTTTGTCTTTTGATCCTGAGGTTGAAAGATCTCTTAGGTTGAAAAGGATGCTTGTGTTTGAGACAGATGAGGAGATGGCAGAAGACAGTGTTGTTGATCCGCCAAGACGGACCCTAAGAAACCTAAAGGAACCTAATTTGAGTGCTCAACCACTTGCAATTAGTCTTCCTGATCTCCTTAAGGGTTCAAGATTCGAGTATAAGTCGAATTGGTCTTCTATTTTGCCTTACTTTCATGGATTGCCTGGGGAGGAACCAAACAAGCACCTTGCTACCTTTGTGAGCGTGTGTGATAGACTGAGACCCCAAGGCCTGAACGATGACCAATTGATGTTGAGAGTTCCCCTTTACTTTGAAGGATTCAGTAATCGATTGGGTTTACTACCTACCCCCCAGAAAGCATTACTACTTGGGTGCAATTGAAGAAAGCTTTCCTGCAAAAGTACTTTCCTGCGACTCGCCTCAACAAACTTAAGAAGGAGTTGTCGAGTATTGAGCAATCACCTACGAAGAGTCTTTATGAGTATGTTGAGTGGTTCAAGAAGCTTAAGGGTAGTTGTCCGCAACATGGTATACCCGAGGATGATCTAATGTTGTATCTTTATGAAGGCTTGCTTGACACCGATAGGAGTTTCATCAGTGCTACTAGCAGAGGAGATATTTTGGATAAAATACCTCAGGAAGCAATGCAGATTTTTGAAGGGTTGGCTAACACATCGCAACAATATGGGAGACACCAAGGAGTTAGAGGAGTTCATAAGTTGGATAGTTCGAGTGATGGACACAAGGTTGATATCGATAGGCTTATGGAGATCGTGAACAAAATGGTTATGCAAATGAATCAAACCCATCAGCCTAGACCTTGTGGTGTTTGTGGAGATCCAACTCATTCGAATGATAAGTGTCCCTTGATTCAGGAGGACACCGCTGAAGTGAATGCTATGGATTATGGACCTCGCCGCAACTTTGGTAACAATTATAGTCAGGGCTACAATTCAAAGTACCAAAGTGGATTCAACGAAAGAGGCCAGCAACAACAAGTTCCTTTTCAGAGAGGACAATTTGAGAATCGTCCTAGAAACACTTAACAAGAAGATCGAGAAGAGACATTGAGGTTGCTATTGGACAAGATGAGTGTTCAAGAAAAGTTGCTGAGTCAGATGGCTAAGGAGATTGGTGAATTGAAAGCGAAAGATTCGAGAAATTGATTCCTAACAATGTTGAGGTTTTTGCAATTGCAGGACAACCTCCATGAGTTACTCATTTCAAGAAGGAATGAATCAATGCAGTTGTAGGATATGTTAGAGAAGTTGCTAAAGTTTAACCTCTTGTCTTGAAAAGGACAAGTGTGGGGGATCTTGGTGGAATAACTTGATCAAGAAATGCATCACGTCGAGCCAAAGACGTGAAACAAAGGCGCTTCTTGGGAGGCAACCCAAGGTAGTTAGGTATTATTTCTATTTTTGCAATTAGTTTTCAATTCAATAAAGTAGGATCAATTATGTTGCTGGATTTCGGAAGTTACGGTAAGTTGCAACTTGTGTCGAATTGAGTTTTGATCGATTTGGAAGAACGGAGTCCCATCCTGTGGACACAACACCCGCCACCCCAGCCACAACGCCCGCCACCCTCTGTCCGCCTGACGAGTCCGAATTTTGGTAAACTTGGAATTAGATTTTTCTATCTATCTTAGGTTAGTATTTTATCTTTTATCTATTTTCGATCTATCTTAGGATTAGATTTTTTTTTAGGATTAGTTTCCTTATTTCCTAGGATTAGTGGTTATATCTTTTCTATTTCTATTTTATCTAGTTCTAATATTTTCCTATTTTTCTTTTTTGATAGATATTCCTTCCAATTCACCATATATTGCTACTCCCTATTTTGAATCATTCAAGCTTGCTCAAGGAATCTATAAAATACCCAAAAGCCTACTAGAATCCATTCCGAATTCCTAAAGCCTTGCGTTTCAATCGATTCTATCCACCAAAACATTTTCCACCATTACCCTACATCCACAAAATTTAATTTTTCTAATCCATTTCCTTACCTATCACCAAAGAACCCATTGAAACCAAGTTGTCCGTGAAAAGTTCGAGTTTGGAGGAGTGGACGTCGGTTTTTCAACGTTTTCCCTCGGATTCGTGGTTCTGCGTACACGGCGCCCGCCGCCCCTTACACGACGCCCGCCGCCGCTACAGCGAGACCGTCTTTTGGTCATTTTTCGTGGTTTTTCTTCGGTTTTTCCTCGAGTTACATCATGTCTGATGCTAATGTTATGGAGATGCCCCATTTGCTGTCTTGGGAAGAAAAGGATCATTGGCTCAAGCTTGAAAAGAGGCGGTATGAATCCACCATATTCCACTACAAAAAAAATTAGATTAGCAACGGCAAATTCCCGTCGCATATAGTCTATTTGCCGTCGCCAAAGTCGATTAGCGACGACATAGCGACGGGAAATCAGCCGTGGCCAATAGTGCCGTAGCAAATGATAATTGGCGACGGCTATAGCCGTCGCTAATTTATTTACAGAAATTTTAAAAAAATGTTCCCAGCTTTTTAGCCCGGATACTTTAGGACCGGGCTAAAAAGTCCCATGTTTTTATTAAAAAAAAAAATCACCACATTCTTATCCACTCTTATGATCAATAATGTAAAGCTAAAATTAGGGAAAAAACACAAGAAACTTGCTATGAGTTATGACTCGAGTAGTAGCCCAAGAGCTTAACAAGGTTTCTGTGATACAACCTGCTAAGCATTTCAACCTCAACCAAGAATTTTTGTTGCCCTCCATTAAGTAAGCTTCTTAATTGCACGCGCCCATCAGTTAGAAAATTGTTTGTAGCTTACTTGAGCTCTGCAGTTACCCTATTTGTAGGTTGAATCATACAAATATAGGTAGACATCAACGACTTTTCTACATTTTGCTGGTTCTGGCCCTAGTTCGGCTGCACATGATAAAGAATTGGGAAAATAATAAACCAGTAGGACAATATTGTAGAGCTATTTTAAAGTAGGCAAATGCAAACATTATAAACAAGACTGATCTTTTTTTTAGTCCGGTAAACCAAGGAAAGGGAACAAACAAAGAAGATTCACCAACAGATACTAGCACTTAATAGCTATTAAAATAATGTGAATACAGAACAAGGACTACAAAGGGGACGAATCTAAAAAAACCAAAAATGTCCAAGAAAGGGACGAGCAAAATCAGAATACGCGGACAAAATTTCAGAAATTCAGACTGATCAATGCAAGGTAATATAGCAATTAAAAGTAAAGCTAATATAGCAATTCAGAAATTCAGACTGATCACTAACTAGAGAGGCAAGAAATTGTGTTAAGTACTTCCAACATTGAAGAGGATCGAATGATTCCTCGTGATTGTGCAGAAGGCTAACTAGGATTTAGAAAGTTGTGCAAGTCGATCCAAAGGCTGTACAAGAATCAAGAACAAGCTCATTAGGAGTTAGAAAGTTGAGAATAACTTACTTAAAAAGTGTCTCACGTAAAATCATGAAACATGTTCTATTAACCATGTGCAACGATTTCAAGTCAACACTTTTATCAATGATTTTTCTTCACCTAGCAATAAAAGTTTAAGAAGAAACACAAGCAAAGTACTCATGACATTTTTTTTATATGTTTTTGTATGACATTCTTATTAGAAATATTTCTAATTTGAAATCCAAAATCTCAAAAGATGATTAAGAGTCATCAGAATCTGCAGAGATGATATGTATTGCACTAGTGGATCCACTACATGTGAATGATATCCATATTTTACAATCCGCCAGCAGCAATAAGCAGATTATTAAAAAAAAGATTACTTTAGAAACCAATCCTCAAACCCTCCCTTCATAAAAAATCCAATTCGAAACAGCATGATCATTTTCACCAAACAAAAAAGGTTGATCTTCCTTTTAAGTGGCAAATCAAGTTACAATAAAAAAAGCAAGAAAAATATAACTGAACCAAGGAAAAAGACATTTTAATAATGCTCCATATGACCAAGGTCAGCCCTAGGATCAAGTCCTCCATTAAACTTTTGTGTGTTGGCTTAATTGATATGTTCTTTCTCCCTGAAATATTAATGCAAGACAATTTGATATTAAGTTGTACTTTCTACCAAATAAGGATTAAAAGTTGAAAACAAAACTATATTCCACTAGATGGAGGAAATGTTCTATCGAAATCCATGAATTCATATCCATGTTTAGAAGTTGACTAGATCACACATTAAATCAGGAAGTACCACCTTGAGAAAATAAAATTAGCAAAATAACTTTCCTTGGCAAATCACACTCAAATGAAAAACAAAGGGCATATTTACCTTTTGCATATGACCCTGGGAAAGTAATACAGTCGTTCCCCTTCACAAGTACAAGACCAAAACCCCCTCGAAATGAAAAAAATGAATTCAAATTGCTATTGATTTCTTGAAGCAAGAAAAAACTCATACCTGTTTGAAAATGAGATTAAAACTTAGCGGGGACTCCTTGATTCTCAATGAGCAGGAAAGACGGTCGAGACAAAAACTTCACAAGTCGAATCTGGCGCGGCTCCACCATCCACGTACAGTAGCTAAAGGAAAAGAAGAACAAATAGAGTAGTTTTATGTTGGACTTCATAAAGAAAACTGAGAAATTGACAGAGAATTTAAAGAAAGAGGATATGACAGTCACATATAAATGAAGAATGAAAGGTATGATCCATTCCAAAAGGAAATCTACACAAAGAAGTTGTAACCGAAAAGCTCGAAATGAAGATTGAAAGGGAGAAAGAAAGGATTGAAGGAGGGGAAGAAAGCGAGGAGTACCTAGAGATAGCAATCCGACATGAGCGTAGCAGAGGGCAGGAGAACTGGAGGTTAGCAGAGGTAACAAATGAAAAGGAATTCATTAATCGAACGAGGAGATGGAGATGGAAATCACTGGTCGCATTGGAAGAGAGGGAGGGGGAGATGAACTTACTTGGATTCATTCAATTTCTACCATGAAAATGAAAATGGAGAGATCGCCGTCACCTGAAAAGGAAAAGGAAGGGGAAATCGAGAAGTGGCAATTTGGCGGAGTGTAGTGAACCCGGTCATCCAGCACCATTTTTGCTCCTGCGCTTCATTGCGCCATAGTTGGATGAAACCTAGAGGAGAGGAGAGAAATGAGCGGCGATGGAGATCCCGAACTCGAAGAGTCTAGGGTTTCAGTTGAAGGAGGGAGAGAGAAGTGATTTACTGGGAGGAAGCGGCCGGGTGGCCTTTTTTTTTTTTTAACTTTCTTCATTTTTTTTTTTTTGCTAAGCCGTCGTGCCAAAAAAATCACGTCGTGGCAAGTTGGCGTGGCTAATTGAATTTTTAGCCACGGCAGTGCTTAGCCGTTGCAAACTGGTGTGGCTAATTCAATTTTTTTTTGTAGTGTTCTTTTATCCCCCGATGTTGAAGAAATTGGGAATATTGGAGGAGGTCCACCGACTCCTGCTAGATGGGGGATTGAGCGATTTCTTGGATGTATCTGATTTTACCTATCTGGCATTAGTGAGAGAGTTCTTGGCTACCCTGGATTATTGTTCTGATATGAAGATTCGTTTTCAGCTGAGGAATCGAAATTTTGTGGTGAATAAGGATCTCATTGCACAAGCTTTTGGTGTTACCGAAATGCGTGCTGATGCCATATTTGGGGACAAGTTGGGTGCTCCAAATCCTGTTGATATGTGGAAGGAGGCTACAAAAGAGTTCGCTGATTATGACCAACCACGCTGTGCATCCATGATTACTTATCCTGCGTTGAGGTTGTGTTATTTGGTACTCTATGACTCTTTCCTGGGTGTGGAGAATTCTTCCATTGTTATTATGAGAGCCTGGAGCTATATTTGTTGCTTGATTCCGGGAGGGGTGCACATCCTTGACTGAGTTCAGCTATTTTTGGGAAACTGCATGGAGGTGATTAGAGTTACTCATGTGAGGCCGGATCGCATTATTGTTTTCGGAGGTTTGATATCACTGATTGCTCGTCGAGTGGGTGTTTGTCTTGATGATTTGCATCCTCTCGATAGAAAGAATGTTTACAATCTTGCTAGCCTGGAATTGTGGGGCATGATTGAGTGGGCCCAGCGTCTGGATAGAACATGGTGTTTTAAATGGAAGTCGGGACTAGGAGAGGAGCATCAGAATTATCTACCTGCGGAACTACCATATTGCCTAAGGATATCAGATTTCAGTCTCTATCACAACAAGTTTCCATTAGATCCTGATGAGCATAGTTTAGAGAGGCGATTGCCTGTTATTGACGACGAGGCCACTGATGATGAGGCCACTGCTGCTGAGGCTATCGATGATGAGCCTGCTGAGATTACATAAGCTGAGATCGTCGTGAGAGAAGAAGTTGCTGAAGATGACGCCGAGCCTCTATGTGCTACTTTTGATGATATTGAGCATCGACTAGTTGATTTTGAGGCGAGCACTGCCGACAAGCTTGCTAGTCTGTCGGAGAAGCTCTTGAGTCTTCAGAACGCTTTATTGACTGCCCTTTGGGACATCAATCAGCGGTCGGGACCCAATATCCCGCCTTCACAGTAATTGGTTAGTCATTTGCTTCCTTCAAACCCTTTATTTTTATATTTTTCATTGTTCCTTTTTGTGTTTCTATGCATTGAGAACAATGCAGCATGTAAGTGTGGGGTGGGGAGGGGGGGGGGGGGGGGGAGAATGAAGTGAATTAGTTAGCTTAGTTCATGTTTGAATTTCTGTTAATTCTTTTCTTTGTTATTTCCTGTATGTTATTTCTTTTATGTTATAGAAAATGTCAAAAATGAAAAAAAAAATGAAAAATGTCGAAAAAAAGAAAAAAAAGTGAGTCTTGTTTTGTTGTTTTGCATATTGTGTTATCAAAGATTTCCATCTTAATTTGAGTTTGTCCTATTTTTACTTTATACTGGCATGATCTTATAAATCCCATGGAATTCTAGAATGATTTGATCTTATCCTGAAAATTGGTTTTTAGTGAAATATGATTAAGCATATGTAATTGAGCATGTATGATCTAAGTTTGGGAGTATGCTTGAAATTCAACAAAAATTTGTCCCAGTGAGATATTTTTGGCCTTATAAGGGATACATCTTTATTCCTTTTGCTTTTCTTGTGTGATTTACTCTTCCTATGCATTTATCATTGAGTATTGCCATGGTTATCTATTTTCAAGGCTGATTATACACATGTTCATTGCTTAATAAGTTCAAATGATAGAGGCAACTTTTTAGCCACATATTTATCCATATCTACCTTATGTTATATCTTGCTTTGAAACCAATTTGAGCCTTTAGCCTTTTTATTGATAGCTCCACAAAATTATTATTCCTAGCCTATGATGAGCCTTACCTTATTCCGGGGGAATTGTGATTTGGAGTGGGTTATGAAATCTATTTTGGAGATTGAGGAGAATGAAGCTAAAGTGTGATGTTATGGTTTATGGTTTTGAGAAGATGTAATGTTATGTGCTTATTTAGTACCTCATTCTTATGCATTCGAATTTCATGTATGTTGGCTCAAGAAAAAAAAGAGAAAAAAGAAATCCGAAAAAAAGAAAAAAAAAAGAAAAAACGAGAGAATACGAGCCATTTATTTTATTTTTGTATAATGTGGAAGAATTGGATGTATGCTGGTTATGAGTCTTATTGGTTGGGTGTTGAGATTGCATGATATGTGAGATGATGAGATGAGATTTGATGAGTTAAGAGATGTTTTTGGAGTTATTTTAATGATATTGAGAGATGTTGTGCATTTGTGAGCCAGATTTTATTGAGTTGGTTTGTGTTATGTTGGGAGTTTTGGAATCTTATTTTCCCGGAATTTTTGCACAACATGACCAAATGCAAATCCTTGCCCTTATGTTTCTACCAAGCCCCATTACAACCCCGCCGAATCGAATCTTCTATAAAGGTTTCCATTGAGTGAAAGTCCTCTTGATGTCCTTATTTTTGCATTGATGTATCCGGTGGAGATTTTGTGATATAAATGTCAATATTTGAGTTGATGCTTGTATATGGAATTGAGATGAGTGTGTGCTTAAATCCTAACCACATGAGAGTGAGAGATACACATTTTATCCTCGGTAAGGTTGATTTTTGAGCATGCAAGCAACTTGATCCCATATATACATGTTATGACGTTTATATATTTGATTATATTTGCACTATTTATGATGTTGCTTTTGATGAGTAAAATTATGAAAGATTTCCTGTGGGATGCGTAGATGATGTTTTGCTTTATGGTTACTTGAGGACAATCAAGAGTTAAGTGTGGGGGGATTTGATAATGCATATTTTATATAGGAATTATAGGTATTTCTTATTGCTATTAGGTAGTTGTTTTGCTATGTTTTGATTCTAGTTCCGTAAATTGCTTGTGAAGTATTCGAGTTCGGAATTTATGCGTTTTTAGTGTTTATTCTGCAGAATTACATTCCGACCTTGGATGGACTTTGAGAAGAGCTTAAGAAGCATGTTTTGGAGCATATGGAGGCTAAGGAGGAGCTAAAGAGGAGCAAGGAAGCAAGATATTGGAAGCTATTGAAGACAATTGAGGAACGTCGGTCACTGCATAGACGGTGCCTGCCGCCTTTTGCACGGCACCCGCCGCCCTTTGCACGGCGCCCACCGTTGAAGCTGTTTTTCGGATACGCGGTTTTGGATTCGAAGACATTATTTTAGATTATTTTATTTTGTTTTCCTACTAGGTTTTTGCCGACTTTGGATTTGCATTATTAGTTGTTTTTCAGTTCTATTCGCCGTGGAGTGGCTATTGTGTGTGAAACTATGAACACCATTAGAGAGAGAGAGAGAGAGAGAGAGAGAGAGAGAGAGAGAGAGAGAGAGAGAGAGAGAATTGGCCTATGAGTTGCTAAGGTTATAGTTTCTCCTGTGATTCGAAGACATGGTTGTTTGGATTGTGAGGATTTGATTCTTTTGGATTATTCATGTTCTTAGTTATCATCTTGTGCTTAATTTATATTTGTGTTCCTTTCTACGCCTGATCAAAATGTTAGGAATTGCATCTTAGCTATGAATTCGTTGTTGTTTTCTCGATAGCAAACAAAGGTATTGATGATAGTGATATCTCTTTGTCTTTGTAGTGGATGATTTCAATTGATCTATGTTGTGTAGATTCGATTAGGGCTGAGTTCGGTATGCACCTATTAGTCTTGATTGAGTGGAGTCAATGTGCCAATTGGTCTTGATTACTTGAGTTCTTAATGCTATTCTTTAGTGATATTGAATAAGACGAGTTAATCTCTGCGGATCTCTCAACTTTAGTCAAGTAGACCTAGGAATATGAATAATTAATAGTTCAATCCGAGGACCATGAATTCCAACCATTGTCGGAGAATTGCAGGGGAAATGTTTTTTCTACCTTGATATCAATTTACTTTGCGATCATAAATCTGGTTACTTTTACATCTTTGCTACTTGTTACAAATCATTGCTTTGCTATAAGAGCAGTCCCGACCCATAAGCAGGGGCAAGCTTGGCGATCGCCCTAGGCCCAATATTGAATAGGGCCCAATATAGTTTTTTTCCTATATAAATATAACCTATGCAACAAAAAATTCAAGTGGCCCAAAAGCCTATAAGAAGGCAATGGAATGACACGGTAACACAGGGAAAAGAATTAAAGTGGATATGGCCCCACTTCTAAAGTCTGAGATTTTTATTTTATTTTATTTTATTTTTTGAAAAAGGAATTTGTGGTTGCTAGTTTGCTAGACATAATTGGGTTTTTTTAATTCTACCTTCAGAATGACCGTTGTACTCACTACGAAATTGAGTATTTCTATTCCTTTTTGTATTATAAAAAATTAGAAAAATCACTATATGTTGGCTTCTTTCACAAAATCACTTTTAAATATAAGAAAATATATAAAATCCTTCCTAAATAGTTTATCTCAAACCTTGAATTTTCTTTTACAAATCTCTGTAGCTTTATCAAAGTTTATCTTCATTGATTAAATTCTTCAAAAGTAAAATAATTATTTATCGGTTTAACTTTAAAGGGGAAAAAAACAGGTTATGGATAGTTTGTTTGAAAAGAATATTTAATTTTTGTATAATTTTATATTTGTGTTATTTTGTATAAGAATTCTTATAATAAGATTTTGTAGTTTTTTTTTATTAATTTTTAATAGCAATTGTTATTTCACCTAGATTTGTTTCCCTTTTTCTAAATTCTTCATAAATTATTAATTTTTTTTATATATATAATAAAAATATTTAATTAGGGCCCTAATTTTTTTTCTCGCCCTGGGCCTATAAAATGGTAGGACCGGCTCTGTATAAGAGTCTTTTCTTAGAGTTATTGAATAGGAAATCGCTTCTCCCTGTGGGTTCGACATCGGACTTCATCGTATACTAGTAGTTATTTGGTTTATCAAGTGATTGATTGCCTAATATATTGGTTTTGTGTTTAAGTTTGGATATTATTACTATTTGGCAAAAGGGCGAAAGTGCCAACGACGTTCGTCCCGCACTAGAGCTAAGGAGCATAAATTCAAAGACAAAGAAGAATCGCAGAGCCAGAGTAGCGGCGCCCGCCGCTTTTCTACTGGCGACCGCCGGTCCTGCGTGTTCAGCGATTATGATTTCGTCCGAAGATATTCTTATTAGTTTATTATTATTTTATTCTCTATGATTTTCCCAACATTATTAGTTTATTTCTATTCATTTTACAGCCGTGTGTTGAATGATAGCGATATTGAGAGAGAACAATAGAGAGAGAGAGATACGTTGATTATGAGTTGCTAAACTCATAGTTTCGCTTGGGATTCGAAGACATGGTAGGATGAATTGTGAGGATTTGATTTCATATTGTTATTCATCAGTTATTTCATTATCTTTGTTCTTCATTGTTAAGTATTTGCACATGTTCTTTCTATAACTGATCATCTAGACAGAAACTGCATCTTTGCTAGCGATTCCTTTCGTAAGATTGGTTTTTTTGTGGCAAGCAAGGGAAATTGATCCCATGAAAGCATCAATTGTCTCTGCAGGATGATGACTATTTGTTTATATTGATTTCTATGAGATTAAGGTTCAAAGCTCTACAACCTTGCATTCTTTTGATTCCTAATTGCATTGAATTGATATTGCGAATTGTCCATGTACTTGGGTCTTTATGTTGTTCTATGTTGTATTTCATAGAATGTAAGTGGTTGTCCCTCTATTGATCAATCCATCTAAGGCAAGTCGGCATAACTTAAGAATAACAATGAAATCATCGTAAAGATCATGAACCCCAACAATTGTTAAGAATTGCAGGTGAAGCGTTTTCCTCATATTATTATTACTTTGCAATCATTACTCCTTTTACTTATTTGTTTGTTTCAATTTTTTGTTATAACTTTATTGCTATTTGTCTAAGAATCATCATAAGACTTAAAGATCAGTCTTATCTGTGGGATCGACTCCTTACTTTTCTACTATACTGATGTTTTGTTTAACATTGAGTTAGGATATAATTTGCATTTGTTGGACTAGGATCAACGACACATATACACCTGGTAAAAGCATCCCACCAATTGCGGACATCAAGGGGGATCAGTCCAACACTCTGTATGCATCGCATACTGATGGGGGATGATGCAGTGTTGTCAAGACAACCTTAGAGACGACTAAATCCGCCAATGGTGGAAGTAGTAAAAAAGGAAGCCCTGAAGCTTCTTCAAGCAGGTATAATCTATCCTATCTCTGACACTCAATGGGTCAGTCCTACACAGGTAGTCCCTAAGAAGGGAGAAATCACAGTATCTGAGAATCAAGATGGAGAGATGGTGCCCGTGAGGATAGAGAGAGGTTGGAGAGTTAGCATTGACTATCGCAAACTCAATGTCGCAACACGTAAGGACCATTTCCCTTTAGCTTTTATTAATCAGATGCTTGAGCACCTAGCAGGGCGTTTTTTCTATTATTTTTTAGATGGCTATTCAGGATATTTTCAGATCCCTATTGGGCATGAAGATCAAGAGAAGACCACTTTTACATGTCCATTTGACACTTTTCCTTATAGCAGGATGCCTTTTGGGTTATGTAATGCACCTGGTACCTTCCAAAGATGCACGATGAGTATTTTCTCTGAGTATGTTGATCATTTGATGGAATTCTTTATGGATGATTTTACTGTTCATGGAAAATATTTTGACTCTTGTTTACACCAATTTGTCTTTAGTACTGAAAAGGTGTGTTGAGATTAACTTGGTTTTGAACTCTGCAAAATGTAATTTCATGATTGAGCAGGGAATTGTCCTTGGCCACATTGTGTCAAAGGAGGGAATGGAGGTGGATAAAGCAAAGATTGATCTCATTAAATCTCTACCTTATCCCACCAATGTGCGTGAAATTCGTTCTTTCATAGGCCAAGCAGGGTTCTACCACAAGTTTATCAAGGACTTTTCGAAGATCACCTCGCCCATATGTGAGCTTCTTAAGAAGGACGCTTCCTTTGTGTTTGACGAGAATTTCAAGAAAGTTTTTCACGAGTTGAGAGATCAGCTGACATCAGCACCTATCATCCAAGCTCCGATTTGGACTCTACCCTTTGAGTTGATGTGTGATGCTAGTGACTACGCCGTTGGCTCTGTTTTGGGAAAAAAGGTTGATAGGGCATCTCATGTGATATATTATGCTTCGATGATGTTGAATGCGGCTCAAAGGAACTACACCACTACGAAAAAGGAATTACTAGCCGTAGTATTTGCTGTTGAGAAATTGCGTCATTCCTTATTGGGTGTAAAGGTGGTGGTTTACAGTGACTATGCAGTACTCCACTACTTGATGACAAAGAAGGATGCTCAACCCAGGTTGATCAGATGGATTCTACTCCTGATAGAGTTTAATCTGGAAATAAGAGATAAGAAGGGGGCGGAGAATCCGGTGGCAGATCACTTGAGTAGGATATTTAGAACTGATGGTGGGGGAGAGCAACCACAAAGGTAAGGGGAATTCCCCAATGAAGGGCTGCTGAAGCTTTTGACGGATGCTGAAAGTGTAGGAACAACGCCCGCCGGTCTGTCGATTTGACAAACATGGATGACTCTGCATAGCTTGATGATGATGATCCTCTATGGCTTATGGATGTGAAGACAAAATAGCCATGGTTCGCATATATTGTCAACTACCTGGTGTCGGGAGTTTTCCCATTGAATTGCCCAAAGCCCGAGAAGGATAAAATTTGGCATGATGCCCGTCTCTATGTATGGGATGATCCTTTCCTATGGAAGCACTGCGCCGATCAAATTATTCGTCGATGTCTTCCTCATCATGAGGTAACCTCTGTCCAAAGATTTTGCCATTCACACCCAAGTGGGAGACACTTTGGACCTCAATGGACTACCAAGAAAGTCCTTGAGGCAGGATTTTGGTGGCCCCACGTCTTTCACGATGCTTACGCTTAGTACAAAACATGTGATGGATGTTAGCGCACAAGAAACATTTCGGACAGAAATGAGATGCTCCTATCCCAGGTTGTTGTGTGTGAGATTTTTGATGTTTGGGGTATTGACTTCATGTGCCCCTTTCGTAGTTCTTGCGGGAATGTCTATATATTGCTTGCAGTGGATTATGTCTCCAAGTGGGTAGAGGCGAAAGCTACCAAGACTAATGATGCTTGTGTAGTTGCAGGATTCTTTAAAAGCCTATTTGCTAGATTTGGGATACCTAGAGCAGTTATCAGTGATAGGGGAACTCAATTTTGCAATAAGATTATAAGTACTCTGCTAGTACAATGTGACTCAGAAGATCTCAACAGCCTACCACCCACAGACCAACAAGTAGGCTGAACTGTCAAATCGAGAGGTGAAAAGGATTTTGGAGAAGACTGTTGCTCAAAATCGCAAGAATAAAAGTCTCCTACCGGAAGATGCTTTGTGGGCATATCGTACAACCTATATGACATCCATTGGGATGTGTCCTTTTGCTTGGTTTATGGGAAGCCATGCCATTTGCCGGTTGAGCTCGAACACAAAGCCTACTAGGTTGTCAAGCAAGCAAATATGGATACATCTGAAGTAGGAGAACTCAGGATGCTTCAAGTTCAAGATTTGGAAGAGATTAATTGGGATGCTTATGACAATGCCATGATTTACAAAGACAAGACAAAAGCTTGGCATGATAAGCATATTTTGAGAAGAGAATTTCGTCCAGGGAATAAGGTCATGTTATATGTCTCAAGACCGAAGCTTCACCTAGGGAAGCTTCGATCTAGATGGATAGATGACGGAGGGAAATTTTTTGATTTCCCTTATCAAAATAATTTCCAAACAAACAAACTAGTATAGGATGCAAGTTAGGGGTCGATCCCACATGGAAACAAGTATTTCCAAGAATTGTATATTTATCGATTGAAAGGCAGAATATGAGAATAAGGTGAATAAAAGGACTAATCTAAATAAAAGCAAAGGATAGTTAAAAGAGATGCTTCCATCCATAAATTCTCGACATTGGTTGGCGTTATTGGTCGTCGAATCAAATTAAAGTGTTCTCTACGAATTCCTCCCATCTTAGTTGAATAGATTAAAGCACAAAGAGCACAATTAATCCCTTACACCTTTATGTAACCCTTGCACGGACAAAGATTTAACATAAAGATAGCACAAGTTCCTAAGAATCTAGGCATATGAATAACACCAAGTATGCAAGGTAACCGATGTTTACGACATATGCCGAAATCCCTACTTAGTCATGATCAAACGAAGGTTGTCTCAATCCTAAGCATGCTACTACGGAATCCATTCAATGATGAAAGAACAAATACCTAGCAAGATACTATCATGGTATCTAATCACACAATAATATCAACAATAAGCGCAAGGGAGATCGAAAGTTATTAAAGAGAGAATCAACACTTCATTAGAAACTCACAAACAACCAACCAAGTCTCGAAAGTGTAGATGAAAACAATGAGGAATTAGCCAAGCATGGCTTACCTAAATCCTTTCTCTTGAATGGAAAACAAAACCAATTCGTTGAAAGAGAGAAAACGGCTGAGTATCAGAGTGTTAGTTGCCGAATGAATAATGAAGATTGGTCTAATATAAGGCCTCATGCCGTCGGCCAAAACCTTAGAATGGATAGAATGAGTTTCCACAAAGATAAAAATTGGGCCGCATACGCGGATCCGGATCTGAAGGGACGGCGGGCGCCGCCTGGACAGCTTCGCAGACTTAACTTGTAATGCACTTTCTGGAGTTGTCGTTCGTCCGATTGACGCATATGAATATGCGTTGAAAAGCTCTTTTCAAGGACTACAAGTCTCATGAAGAACTCAGAAGCTGAATCCAACTTATCAGAACCTTAAACATGGGATCTCTCCAAGTGCTTCATTTCCGCTCTTGTTCTTGTGCTCCTTTGCTTCCCAAATCGCCTTCTAATCCTTCCTTGACTTGTTCCTCGCTCTTTAGACATCTTCTTTGGTCTCTTCCCAAGCTCCTCACCATGTCGGCACTACGAATCTGCATAAAACCAATAAAATAGCGTAGTTTCAGAACTTTACCACTAAAAGAGCATAATACGCAATTAACTCTAAAACATAACCAAACACCTATGAAACACAACTAAAACACATCTATAGCACCTATCCAAATATGCCTTATAAAACTCCCCCACACTTATGCTTCGCTACTCCTCGAGCGAATCAATAAAAAGCAACCTATACCTACGAGTTCATCCTTCATGCAATAGCCTTAATCAAAAGCAACATCAATTTAAAATGGAGCACATGATCAAGTGAATAAACATCCTAGCATGTATTTAGAGACAAAAGCATAGAAGTAGAAATCATCCAACCTCAAAAGGAAATTGTGTTTCACTCATGCTCTCATGTGTTTAGGCAATTAAGTTCAACTCTCAACTCAATCCAAAAATGCACTAAGCTCATAGACATTGACAACAATATAATCAAATCTCCACCAAAATGCCATCACTTGTGGAAAACAATAAAAATAACAATTTGGCTATAGACTTATTCACTTTTTTTTTCTTTTTCGGTTTTTTCCATTTTTTTCTTTTTCTTGCTCTGGTTTCTTTCGGAATTGGTGTATTTCTTACACGAGTCGCAAACATGGGTGTCATGAATGACCCTGGTCTATCAACACCTCAACTTACTTGAATAAAGTCCACTTGAACATCTTTTGACGCGAATTGCAAACATGGGTGACATGAATGAACCCGGTTACTCAATGATCAAGATTCCTTTTTAGCGGATTGTTTTCAACACCGTTTTACGTGAATCTTACCCATGGGTGTCATGCATAGATCCGGTTACTAAGTGTATCAACCATTGCCACCTTATGTCACTAAAAAACTCACAAGCAATTAAAGCCAAATATAACATAAAAGCACAAAATCCGCAAGCAACAAACATTTGAGTCGGCTTTGACAATAGCTAATGAAGTCAATATGAAGAGGTAGAGCAATTCAAACTAATCGTAGGATTTACAAGTTCATGCCATAAGAATATGTAAAGTTTCACTTACTAAGGTGGGTGTTTGAATAGAAACATATGTGCAATGCATGATATTTTTGGGATTTTTGATATTTTTTAATTTTTTTTCATAAAAAAAAAATAAAGATATAACTGAAATTGAAACATGTTCTAACTAGACATATTGACCTAACTAGACACACTAAATCCCTCTCCCACACTTAAATCTTTCATTGTCCTCAATGAAACATAAAAGACAACAAAAATAAACAAATAAAACCGAGTGTGAGAGAAGAGGAACTAACACGCTCTTGCGGTGGTGGTTATATTGCTCTGAACTAACGAACTCGCGGCCGCGGAATGGAGGCTCGCGGTGGCGAGTCTAGTGCTATTGTTGGGGCTCGGCTGTGGGAGCTGTCACGGCTACTAGAGGTGAAGTCGCGGGGGCGAGGATAGGTGTTTCACTGTGTGCGGGCAAGGGAACTCAGAGTGGCGAATGTGGGATGTCACGGCCGGGAGAGGTAGTCTCACGGCGGCGAGAAGATGCTCGGATGTAGTAGTTGTCATGGTGGCAAGTGGGAGTTTTCGTGGCCGGGAGAGGTAGTCTCGCAGAGGCGAGATGAAGGCAGTCGCCAGGGCTTGGTCAGCGATGGCATGTCAGCGACATTGGATGAGTCGCAGCCGCAACACAGGGTCTCGCGGCGACGACGTGAGTTGAAAAACTATCAATTCGATATATCCAAATACTGAGTCGATATCTGGCCTCTGCATAACCGGCGCCCGCCGTGGGAAAACTAAACTGCCCATCTCGTGACGACGACATGTGTATCGCGGCGGAGACTTACATGGTCAAGCTTTGGTTGCTCCTTTTCCGTCCATTCTCCACTTACCTTACCATTATATTGTCCCAAAAACTCCAAAAAGACTAACAGACGCCCATTAACTATCGAATAGGAACTCTAAAATTTATTGAAATTGAAAAATTGAACTACTAACTAGGAATTTAAAAGCATGGAAATAGAGACTTACCTTGGATTGCCTCCCAAGAAGCATCCTTGTTTATCATCTAAGACTCGACGGTTTATTCTTTTTCTTCCTTTAAGAGTCCTTCAGACATTGTCAACGCCCTCAAAAGCAAATCAAACTCTTGTGCCCACCCAAAATTTGGAAGAACACAGAACATGAAAAAATTGAAAGCTAAAGATATCTTCTTGAGCTTGCTTTTCAGCTGAGGGAATGTAGTACCACCAACACAGTTCCACTGGTGGTTTGTAGATGTAGTGCTCCCAAGGATCAACATACTCACCGAAATCAACAAGAGTGTAGGAAGCATCGCTACCTTGCTCAGGAGCCACAGAGATCGGCTCTAGATTTGCTTCCTCGCTGGATGTGGTGGAATCGAGCTCATCGGATGAATCAAAAGTCAAAATAAATGGATCCTCATGCGTGCACTCATGAGATTCCACTTCAAGAAATGTCAGCTCTTCTTCTTCATCACAGTCCTCTTCAGAGACGCCATTCTTATTGATATCTTCCTCCTCTGGTGGCATAATCCAATTTGTGAAGTAGGAATGAGGGATTGAAGTCAACCAAATATGGTGAACATGCTCTTCCACGCTTGTATCTATATGGCTTCCATCTTTCTTTTCAATTTGGCATCCATCCGTAGGTGAGTTGGGAATAGGCTCTTCAGGTGGGGTAGGGGCCAAAACACTTGGTTCCTCATGTCGCGACTCATGAGACTCCACGTTAATGGGCATCGGGCTTCCTTCCCCATTTATGCTCTCGTCTGAACTGACCGTAGGAGGAACAGAGGGCGCCACCAGAGAAACAACGGGCGTCGCTTGTACAGTAGGCCCATCGGTAGACAAATTATACTTCTCCATACTTTCCTCAAATCTCTTGAGTATGTCATCGATTCTACCCATAGTTTGAATTATTTGCTCCAGTTCGCTCTTTCTTTCATCCTCCGCCGATAGGTCACCCATATAGCAGAATAGATCCCATAATTCGGACCAACTCAACCAATCAAGGCTTCCATTATTGATGGATTCGGCAAATAATTTGGAGCTAGGAGTCATGTATTCAAGCACAAAAGAAATTTTTTCTTCCCAACTACATAGAATACCAAATGAATGAAGATAGGCCACCGCATCTTCCACTCTTATGAGATATCGGTTAAAGTATTCTCCTTCATGCTACAAGAACTTTCACATATTGAAAGATTAGTAGTAAGATGTCATGAACCATAAGATAGGTCCACGACGGGGTTAGGTATATATACAAATCAATAAACACACAAAACAAAGAAATAAACTTGATTCACTAGCAACGACGCCAAATTTGACGGAGGTAAAGTCGTTGATTTCCCTTATCAAAATAATTTCCAAACAAACAAACTAGTATAGGATGCAAGTAAGGGGTCGATTCCACTGGGAAACAAATATTTCCAAGAATTGTATATTTATCGATTGAAAGGCAGAATATGGGAATAAGGTGAATAAAAGGATGAACCTAAACAAAAGCAAAGGATAGTTAAAAGAGATGTTTCCATCCACAAATTCTCGACATTGGTTGGATAGATTAAAGCACAAAGAGCACAATTAATCCCTTACACCTTTATGTAACCCTTGCACGGACAAAGATTTAACATAAAGATAGCACAAGTTCCTAAAAATCTAGGCATAGGAATAACACCAAGTATGCAAGGTAACCGATGTTTAAGACATATGTCGAAATCCCTACTTAGTCATGATCAAACGAAGGTTCTCTCAATCCTAAGCATGCTACTATGGAATCCATTCAATGATGAAAGAACAAATACCTAGCAAGATACTATCATGGTAGCTAATCACAATAATATCAACAATAATCGCAAGGGAGATCGAAAGATATTAAAGAGAGAATCAATACTTCATCAGAAACTCACAAACAACCAACCAAGTCTCGAAAGTGTAGATGAAAACAGCGCGGAATTAGCCAAGCATGGCTTACCTAAATCCCTTCTCTTGAATGGAAAACAAAACCAATTGGTTGAAAGAGAGAAAACGGTTGAATGTCAGAGTGTTAGTTGCCGAATGAATAATGAAAATAGGTCTAATATAAGGCCTCATGCCATCGGCTAAAACCCTAAATGGATAGAAAGAGTTTCCACAAAGATAGAAATTGGGCCGCATACGCGGATTCGAATCTGAAGAGACGGCGGGCGCCGCCTAAACCACGGCGGGCGCCGCCTGGACAACTTCACAGACTGAACTTGTAATGCACGTTCTGGAGTCTTCGTTTATCCGATTGACGCATATGAATATGCGTTGGAAACCTCTTTTCAAGGACTACAACTCTCATGAAGAACTCAGAAGCTGAATCCAACTTCTCAGAACCTTAAACATGGGATCTCTCCAAGTGCTTCATTTCCGCTCTTGTTCTTGTGCTCCTTTGCTTCCCAAATCGCCTTCTAATCCTTCCTTGACTTGTTCCTCGCTCTTTGGACATCTTCTTTAGTCTCTTCTCAAGCTCCTCACCATGTCGGCATTGCGAATCTGCATAAAACCAATAAAATAGGGTATTTTCCGAACTTCACCACTAAAAGAGCACAATACGCAATTAACTCTAAAACATAACCCAGCGCCTATGAAACACACCTAAAACACCTATCCAAATATGCCTTATCAATAGACCCCTACTATGTGTTTCACGTCTACCCTCATGGTGCGGTAGACATTCAGAACTTGAATGAGGGTAGCATTTTCTAGATGAATGGCCACAGACTCAAGAAATATCATGAGGACTGATAATGCATATTTCATATAGGCATCATAGGCGTTTCTTATTGCTTTTAGGTATTGGTTTTGTTATGTTTTGAGTCTAGTTTCGTTTATTACTTGTGGAGTATTCGAGTTCGGAATCTATGCGTTTTTAGTGTTTATACTACAGATTTACATTCCGACCTTGGATGGACTTTTGGGAGATCTTAAGAAGCATGTTTTGGAGCAAATGGAGGCTATGGAAGAGCTAAGGAGGAGCAAGGAGGCATGATATTGGAATTCGTCGAAGGAATTTGAGGAACGTCGAGCACTGCAGAGACGGCGCCCGCCGCCCCTTGCACGGCGCCTGTTGTTGGCCCAGATCCCGGAAATGCGGTTTTGGATCAAAATACTATTATTTTATATTATTTCCCATTAATTCTTCTTGGGTTTTGCCGACCCTTAAGTGACCTTTTAAGGTTGTTTTCAATTTATTTCAAGAGGTGTGTGATTTTTTGTGAGACGATGAACACCATTAGAGAGAGAGAGAATTGGCCTATGAGTTGCTAAACTAATAGTTTCGCATGTGATTCGAAGACATGGTTGTTTGGATTGTGAGGATTTGATTCTATTTGATTACTCATAGTTTTGCATGTGATTCGAAGACATGCTTGATCAACATGATAGGAATTGCATCTCTATCTATGAATTTGTTGTTGTTTTCTCGATAGCAAACAAAGGTATTGATGATAGTGATGTCTCTTTGTCTTTGTAGTGGATGATTTCAATTGATCTATGTTGAGGATATGCGATTAGGATTGAGTTCGGTATGCGCCTATCTATCTTGATTGTGTAGAGTCAATGTGCCAATTGGTCTTGATTACTTGAGTTCTTAATGCTATTCTTTAGTGATATTGAATAAGATGAGTGAATCTCTGTGGATCTCTCAACTTTAGTCAAGTAGACCTAGGAATATGAATAATTGATAGATCAATCTGAGGACCGTGAATTCCAACCACTGTAAGAGAATTATAGGTGAAATGTTCTTTCTACTTTGATATCAATTTGCTTTGTGATTTGCAATCTGGTTACTTTTACATATTTGCTATTTGTCCAAGATCATTGCTTTGCTTTAAGAGTGCTTGTTTAGAGTTATTAAATAGGAAATCGCTTCTCCCTGTGGGTTCGACACCGGACTTCATCGCTATACTAGTTGAAGGTTTGATAATGTAAAACTAAGTAAAGTAAAGATACTCTAGAAGGGGGGTTGAATAGAGTATGCCGTTTTTTCGCAGATAGTCTAAAGACTTTTGAAGCTCGTGCCAAAACCCTTTGAGATTAGACTTAGTCTTTTCTCTGAAAACCTGAATCACAGAGTTAAACAATTCGAACCAAGTGCGGAAATAAGGTAAAGCAGTAAATAAAGGACTCGATGAATTGTTTACGAGGTTCGGCACGAACTTGGCCTACGTCCCCGCCTAGGGTTCTTCAACAACCCTAGGATTCAACCGGCTTTTATTGATTCACAAGACTTAGGATCCTAGTAGCTCACCGAGATGCCTCTCTCCTATACAATTGCAATCTAATCAACTTAGGTTCCCTTGGAGTCCTAGACCAATCTAGAAGAGCCCCACCTCTCTATGCTATCTAGTACAATCCTCTTACACTTAGTGAATCAATCGCCTAGTGTTCACTTCCTGAGTTACAAACTCTCGAGTATAACACTATAACAAAATATATCCTATAAGCTCACTGTGTAACTCTCAAATGCTTTGAAATGAAATAACAGACTCTTAAGGACTAGCAGAGAGCACACGAAGAAGACATATTTCTCTTTAAAGGTTTGAGTGTATGAAAGCTTGTGTTCCACCAATTTTTTTTTGCTGTCTTCTTCTTCGTTTTCTTTATATTGAAGCAAATCGGTGCCACGAATCTTCACCAACGGCTAAGAGAGGATCATGGCTTGAGCTGGATTCTTCACAATCTTCTATCTTTGGAAACTTCTGAAGCCATGATCTTCCGATTTGAATCTTCTCAATTTACAACATAAGGAAGGAAATAATATTCGAAAATGCTTCCTGAAAGGTTAGTGAATATATAATAATATAATGGAAGCATATAATAACATATAATAATATTCGAGCATAATAATATAGAGAACAGGTTTTGTGTTTCATCAACACTGCTAAAGCTTCAAGACATTTGACACAAACAAACTGTCAAGGCCTTTGAAACTTATTCCGATTTTCATCAAGGGAGTGGAGTTATCAATCTCCCCCTTGATGAAAGACAAAACTTGTGCATCCCTGCAACTTAGTCAAGCATATATAATATAAGTAAAATCGGACTAAGTACCTTGTTGTGAGCTGAATCTGCCATGTTTTACAGTAACTTTTATATCGATTTTTGCATACATTGCATTCATTTGGGCTAAGATAGTACAGAACCTATGTAGTTTATGCTTATTTGTCAAATTATGGAATCTACACCAGTTTCTGTTTAAATCGCAGAAATCGAGGCATTTTACAGCAATTCTACAGAAGGTCGGAAAAGCTCGGAAAACCACTACAGAAGTCCAAGGTCAAGGCAGCAACGGAACCAGTCGAATCGAGCCGAGAACCCAGGCTACTCGATCTCGAGTAGCTCTTACTCGACCTAGACGAGCATGTCCGAGCAGCCTTGGTCGACAGGGCCTGATCGAGAAAGCCAGACCAACCCGACTTCCGAAGTCTACTCGATCTCGACAAGCCCTAGTCGAGATCGACGAAGCCCAGACACCACACCCGGAGTCGACGAGGAGAGAAGCTGCCCGAGAAGCCGAGCGCAACCTACTCGATCTCGATGAACCCTTGTCGAGATCGACAAGCCACCACAGCGCCAGTCCGAGTCTATGCCGAGGAGAAGCCTGCTCGACCAGACGTCCACCACTCTACTCGATCTCGATAAACACTGGTCGAGATCGACGAGCGCCTGAGTCCAGGTCTAAGCTTGTCGAGTACACCTACCCGAGGAGACCTAGTCGACGGATCATTCCTACTCGACATCGACAAGAGGTACTCGAGGTCGACGAGCGCCAGGACCCAGATCCGAGCCACATCGAGCAGAGCTAGCCAGGAAGTCCAGTCGACGAACAAATCTGGTCGAGGTCGACGAGCCGTGGTCGAGGTCGACTAGACCCAGTTTCCAGAAACGCGTCGTCGTGACGAGTCCTACTCGGTTTAACTTTACTTGGGCGTGAAGGAATCCGAGAATGGCCGAAGATCTATCCAAAGTTGATCAAGTCTATCCATGGGAGACAAGATCTATCAAGACATGAAGACTTACCTTAGTTAGATTTATCTTTTCCTTAGTTGATTTATATCCATTAAGCATTTTATTTATCTTTTAGCATTTTAGATATAAATTTAGATAGAGATAGAAGATTCTATCCTTGACTAGCAAGGACTAGAAGGCTATAAATAAAGCCCATGGGGCTGGTTTTTCATTCATTCCAATTCACACACAATTCAATTTTCAGAGACAATTAGTTAGTTACACATAGAGTTTAGGAGTTCTAAGGTTTTTAGGGTTTTGGCTTTCTGCGAAAGTTGATTGCCAGGATTGTAAAGGCTTTGAATTTAGTTTTAATGCAATTTAGTTCTTTTTATCAATCAATGTCTGTGATTGCGATGAGGCGTGAGTAGTCCACCCACTTCTGGGGCTGGGGTGAGCCCAACGGTGGCCATGTGAGATAACGCGGTAAAGGTCAGATCTTTTTGTGCAATTCATCTTCTATCCCTATGAGCATGATTCTTTTGCGAGAGTTGAAGGTGATCCTTGTTTGTGTTATTAAAGCGAAAGTGATCTTAATGCAACTTGGATTAATTATGTGAAAAGGGTTAGTAACAATTAGGGTTTATGCGAAAGCCTCTATATGCCTATTTGTTAATGACGAAAGTTATTTGATAGAAAGCATGATCTTTTATGCCTTTATGTGTTACTTTGCATGGTTATCGTTGTGGTGTTTGATTCTGCAAATTTAAGTTTTCTGCATTCTTGTCGACATAGAGGAAGCTTTGTCGAGATCGAGTACTGATCTTGTCGATCTCGAGTAGGACTTGTCTATGTCGAGTTGAGTTTTTCTCTGTTGTCGTCGATTTTCTGTTTTCTGTCTTCTGAGTCGACTGCCTTTGTCGATCTCGACAAGCTTGTGGTCGAGATCGAGTAGCCCTTTGCTTTGCTTTTATTTCCTGTTTTGCTTTGTTCTTTGCTTTGTTCTTTGCTTTTGTTTTTCTGCTTTTATTTTTGTTTCTTTCTGTGTTTCTGCTGCTTTGCCTGTGAGAATTTACAGCTACCTGAGAACTGCTGACGTGCTTTCTCGTGGATTCGATCCTGACTTTCTCTTACTGCATTGGAGGAGTCTTGTATTTATTTGCTGAGGCCTAAGTCTGGTTTGATCTATTTTCATTATATTTCATACTTGATTCACTCCTTACAACATACCTATATGGGTTAGACAAATGTTGGATCATAATTTTAAAGCATGAAAAATATCCAACTGAAAACAAAACAAGGTCTTCCAAGACTTTCATAGCAGTTTAAAAAGTTGTTAAAGTCTAAACCACAGCAGATCATCTCCCCCTTTTTGTCTTTCAACAAAGGGAGGACGTAAAACAGTCACCAAAAGTTTTGAAACAGTTTCCAAAAACCAGCAATGTTTCAGATTTGGGGTTAGGGTAGGGTAGGGTAAGGCTAAGCTTCATCGTCCGGAGCATCATCAGTGAGCAGCAACCTCAGATCTTGCAACAGCTTGGTTACCCCGCTCATCTCAGTCATGAACTCCTTGTGCAGTTCCTTGATGTCCAGGCGAACTTCCTCCAAGCCCAACTCCAGGTTATCCATGCGCTCATCAATGGCTGAGGCAGTGGGAAGAGCCTTTGATGGAGAGACAAGACTCAAAGTCCCTTTGGGGGACCGAGTGATGCCTATCTTCTCAAGACTCATGGAGTCGAACTTACCCATATGACGCTGTTGTTCTTCATTTTTAAAATCGATTTCAGAAGCTTTGAAGATTTGGGTCAAAAGGGTAGCAAAGGGGAGAGGAGTTCCTTTTCTGGCTTTTCTGGTGTGAGCCATGGATCCTAAAATGGTGTTGGCCAGATCAAGATCAAGGCCATTGAGGATTCGGTAAAGTAGGACCATGGCATTGTCGATCAGGAGAGAGTCAGAGTTTAGACGGGGTAAGAGGCAACGCACAATGATGTTAAAGATAATTTTTGCCTCTAGGGTAAGGGATGATTGGGTTAGCTGCTTTGAGGTGCTGGTGGATGCTTCGGGTAAGAGGTATTTGGAACGGGCAAGGGTAATGCAGTCTTCTTTAGAGGGGTTTTCTTGAGAGGGAGGACAAGGGCTAGGAAGGCCAAGGAAATCAGCGAAGTCAAAGGAGTTGAAAGGGATTCTAACTCCCTTGACAACAGATTCCAAGAACCAACCATCGTCAGTGTGTTTGGCTTTGAGGTTTATGTAGAACAGGCGGGTGAGTTGGGGATAATAGACGGTTTCAAGATTGAGAAGGGTCCAGGATGAAGATTTTTTAAGAAGAGCAATGCATGGTAAATTCAAAGCTTCAAAGAACGCAATATCTAAAAAATCAGAACAACAGATCCTACGAGTTCGAAACACATCTACCCACTTACCAGCCATTTCAGCATTTTCAAACCAAGAAGAGGGGAGGGATTGGTTTACCTGAATGAGGGTAGGAGGATCAGCATTCTTCCTTCAAGCCTGTGTTGGAGCAGACCTCTTGCCAGGCGCCTCAAGGCTTCTGAAGGTGCCCTTCCTGGTGCGCTTGGGAGAGGGAGGCTTGACTGCTGGAGCTTTCCGATTCTTTGGAGACGGGGGAGGAGAAGGAGAGGGAACAGGTTCGGGCTCCTCATCCTCTTCGTCCTCAGACCCCGAGTCCTCAGCGGACCCATCATCGTTGTCTCCTTCAGCATCCTCGTCATCACCGGTCTCATCATCCTCCTCTTCTTCTTCCTCTGGTTCCTCCTCATTGGGAACCTCCTGTTCAACCTCGTTCTGAATTCTCTCGGCCTCCTCCTCGGCCAATTTCCTTGCAAGCTCGGCCTCCTCCTCGGCCTTTTTCCTCCTTAAGGATTCTTCTTTAGCTTTCTTGGCGGCATCCCTTTCCAGAATAGCGTCGAGATCCTCCTCTTCTTCCTCCTCATCCACCTCCTCAGCGATGACCTTCTTTTTCCCTTTCTGCTTTGCACTGAGAGGCTTCTTCGCTAAGCGTTTTTGAGAGCTCTTGGTTACTGTAGTCGTGCTCTCAGCGATGGTGCTCTGGACAACAGCAGGGATGATAGCTTGAGGAGTGGGTTTAGGTGTAGGGGAAGTAGCAGTAGCCTGGCGTCCCTTGGGGATGGCGCCAAGACTTTTGGGAGTGGAGGTTTTCTTCACTTTGGGGGCCATGGAGGTAATTGGCTTAAGGTTTCAGGTCGGTTTGAGAGGTTGAAGAAGGAGAGTTGAAAGGGTTTTTAGGTTTTTTGAAGTTATGGGATAAGCTAGTGGGATTTGGGTTTAAAAAGAGAAGAGATTTGAGTGATGGGACGGGTTTGGGGTTCCAATGTAGGTAATCATAACATTGCCAATTTTAAAAGATCTCAATTCAAAATTCAAATCAACCCATTAAAATAGGAGGGAAATAATCTGAAATATTTTGTTCCAAAAATAAAATATCTCAACGGATGGAAATAAAATGTAACATAGAGAATTTTGAAATCCGATGAAAAAATATACTTGATCAAATATCTAAAGAGATATTAACCAAATATATGATCCGATATCTGTGTTCCACCAGTTAATTCACAAACCTTGATATAGATCACAAAGGTCTTGATACTGGGTAGAATTTATCTTTCGTAAAGGGAAAGCTCCCCCTACGAAAGTGCATCCTTGTTAAGCATCCCAATCTCACGTCTAATGAAGGTGAACCTATCCTCTGCCAATGGCGTAGTAAAAATGTCAGCTCATTGATAATCAGTTGAAATAAAAGAAATGGACACATCACCTTTTTCAACATGGTCTCTAATGAAATGATGCCTTACATCAATATGTTTGGTCCTTGAATGCTGAACAGGATTCTTTGTAATGGAGATGGCACTTGTATTGTCACACTTAATGGGAATGCCTTTGAGGTTGATCCCAAGATCTCGCATTTGTTGAGCTATCCAAATGATTTGGGAGCAGCATGCTCCAGCTGCTATGTATTCGGCTTCTGCAGTGGATAGGGCAACTGAGTTTTGTTTCTTAGAATGCCAACTGATTAAAGATGCTCCTAAGAATTGGCAACATCCTGATGTGCTCTTCCTATCCACCTTATAGCCGGCAAAATCTGCATCAGAATACCCGATTAATGTGAAATCCTTTTGCTTTGGGTACCATAGTCTAAGCTCCTTAGTGCCATTGAGATATCGAAAGATCCTCTTCACAGCCACGAGGTGAGATTCTTTAGGATCAGCTTGAAACCTAGCACACATGCAAACACTAAACATGATGCCAGGTCTACTAGCTGTAAGATATAGTAAGGATCCAATCATTCCTCGATACTCCTTTTGATGCTTTGGCCTAGGCTTCAAGGTCCAGACTTTGTTCCTTTCAAATTCGTTGAGCTCAGTTTACATAGAAATGATCCAATCTGGCTCTTGAAGGGCCTCATCTACCTTCTTGGGTTCTATAAGAGAGAGAAACGCGTGAAAAGCACAAAGATCTTTAAGTTTAGAATGAGTTTGAACACTAGAAGTAGGGTCAGAAATGATATCCTTTAATGAGTGTGATGAGGAGTATTTGAATTTTCTTTTGCTAGTCTCAGCTCCTTGATTCGTCACACCAGCAAGATTGATTTGAGGTACATCTGACTCCATAGTCCTGTTAGGTTCAGTTACAGCAGTTTCTGATGTGTCAACACTGTTGGATTGGACACCAAGGGCTTTGGATAAATCTTCAACACATTGGGCCAATTCTTCAGTGTTGAGAATCTGTTCCTGCATGTTCCTCTTCTCTGTGTTCTTGGTAGCAGCATCATCACCTTCCTCGTTCTCTGCATGGATGTTAAGATCTATATCTGCAACACTTTCACTCAAAGAACCGTCATTGCATTCATCAAATATAACATGTATACTTTCTTCGACTAACTGGGTCCTTTTATTGAAGATTCTATAAGCTTTGCTACTTGTGGAGTAGCCAAGAAATATACCTTCATCACTACGTGCATCAAATTTCCCAAGGTTATCTTTTTCATTGTTATGAACAAAACAAGTACAGCCAAAGGGTTTAAAAAAAGATATAAGTGGTTTGCGGCCTTTGAAAAGTTCATAAGGAGTTTTCTTTAAGATGGAACGAATAAGACAACGATTCAAAATATAGTTAGCTGTGTTAACAGCTTCAGCCCAATAGGTTTTAGGTAATGCATTTTCTAAAAGCATAGTCCTGGCCATATCCTCTAAGGTTCGGTTCTTTCGTTCCACAACCCCGTTTTGTTGAGGTGTCCTAGGAGCAGAAAAGTTATGGGAGATGCCATATTTAGCACAAAACAAATCAAACTGAAGTTGATCAAACTCCCTACCATGATCACTTCGAATTGACACTATGGGCTCGTTTCTTAAAGTTTGCAACTCCTTACAAAGTTTTGAAAACTCAAATAAGGCCTCTGATTTTTCATTTAAAAATGCAACCCAAGTATATCTAGAAAAATCATCAACAACGACAAGCATGTACTTTTTACAATTGGGAGATTTGACTCGCATAGGACCACAGAAATCCATATGTAAAAGTTCAAGAGGTCTAGAAGAACTTACAACCTTTTTGGGTTTGAAAGAGCTACGTGTTTGTTTACCTCGTGTGCATGCCTTGCACATCTCAATACCTTTGAAGTCCATCTTAGGTAGCCCTCTTACAAGCCCTTTGGACACAAGCTTTTGTAGCGTATGTGGACTCACATGACCGAGTCTCCTATGCCAGAGCTTTGGATCGTCCGTCAAAGCCTTTAGACAGGTTAAGCTTCCTTATGCCACTTGCTCAGCATTTATAGCGTATATATTGTTGTAGCGATATGCAGTTAGTATAACTTCACCTGTGTCTTCTCTGCATACTAGACATCTTTTCTTGTTAAATCTGACATCATTGCGACTATCGCATAATTGAGAAACACTAAGCAAATTGTACTTCAAATCGTTAACAAGATAAACATTTTTAATACTATGGTTGGAATCACTTCCAACACTACCAATACCAATGATGTCACATTTTCCTTTGTCACCAAGAGTGATTGTTCCTGTGGATTGCTCCTTTAGATCATGAAAGAGAGAACTCTTCCCACTCATATGCCTCGAGCATCCACTATCAATAATCCATTTTTACTCCTTCACCTTGGTGATCTCCTACAAAACAAACATCAACCTTTGTGGCTAGACCAATAAGCAAATTTGGATCCATTATTGGGATAAACCATATTTGGTAAAATAGTGCCTTTTGGGACCCAAACTTGTGTTATCCGTTCTTTTCTCAAATTAACAGGAAATGTATTGCGAATGATATATGGATCCTTTCTTCTATAGGGGCAGGTCTCTTTTACATGTCCCTTTCTAGCACAGTGGTGACATATAGAAGAGGTTCTGCTTCCTTTTGCTTTTACAAAGGTGGTAATGTGCTGCTTCTTTAAAAACCTTGGATTGTAACCAATACCACTTTTGTTTAGAGAACTTTGTTGCTCACCCAACATCCTATCAAGAGTGCCTTTGGATTTGGTAAAACTTATGAGGGCTGTCTGTTGGTCGTGAATCTTATTATTCAGGGAGATCTTCTCGTTCTCTAAGTCATGATGTTCACTTCTCAGAGATGAGAGATCTTGCTTGAGTTCCGATTTCTCTGAGTCAAGAGTCTTGACTTTAATGTCAAGACCTGAATAAGAAGCTTCAAGACTTTTGACCCTCATAGACAGAACCTCAATAGTTCTTTCCTGGTCCACAGTTCTCTTAATAAGAGTGTTAGTCTGGGCAATAAGTTTCTCTTCATTCAGTTCATTGGCAATCATATTAGAAAGGAATTCCGATAATACCTCTTTTGGACTTGCCATAAGTTCTCTTACAGTTACCTCTAGCTTCTCATCGTGGGATTCATCTCCTGAGGCCATAAGACAAACATTGGCCTTCTCATCATCGGAGTCAGAGTCAGAATCGCTTCAAGTTGTCACCATGACTTTCTTTTTCCATTTATCACCCTTCTTGGACTGGCTCTATGTCTTTTGAGGGCAATCCTTCACAAGATGATCTGTTTCACAACATTCAAAACAAGACAAAGGTTTAGTCTTCTTATCATATTTGTTGTATTGAGGCTTACCTCGAAATTTAGAAGACTCTAATCCATCCTTGTTATTGAATTGTTTCTTCATATTAAGGATTCGAGCAAGGCCTCTTGTGATAAGAGCAAAAGGATCATCCTCATCGTCATCCTCATCTTCGGAATCAGATCCATCTTTGGGGTCATCCTTCTTAGACTTGAGCGCCAAGTTCTTAGTGATTGCTGGAAGTTCTCCATCGTCTTCATTAAGGATCATCTCATGCGTGATCAGTTTCCCAAGCAGGTCATCAAGGGGTAGAGTAGTGAGGTCTTGGGCTTCCTCTATGGCTGTTACTTTAGGACCCCACTTTCTTTAGGGAGACACCTCAATATCTTCCTTACTTTCTCAACGTTTGTAAAGCTCTTGCCGAGAGAGTCAAGGTTGTTGGTGATTTCTGTAAATCGTGTGAACATGGCCTTGATTGAATCATCAGACCTTATTTTGAAAAGCTCATAATTTCGAAGGAAGATACTGATCTTGGTGTCCTTCACTTGGCTGGTTCCTTCATAGGTGACGACCAGCTTGTCCCAAATCTCTTTAGCTGACCTACAAGATGAAATACGGTTAAACTCATCAGTGCTAAGACCACAATAAAGTAAGTTAATAGCCCTGTAGTTTTTGGAGACGAGTTCAAGATCCGCTTGGATGTATTCAGACTCATTCTTTGCGACTTTGGTTCCATTGGGTCCGTCTTTCTCTGGAATCTTCGGACCATTCTCTATAATGTTCCAATGTTTCGGATCTTAATCTATAATGAACATCTTCATCAATGATCTCCAGTGGACAAAGTTGTTTCCTACAAAGAGTGGTGGTCTGCTGGTAGACCTTCCCTGTGCAAATCCTCCGCATGCTTCACCAGACATGATCGAAAACTCACAAGATTGTTAGATCAAAAGTAGTGAGTAAAGCTCTGATACCAATTGAAGGTTCGATAATGTAAACTAAGTAAAGTAAAGATACTCTAGAAGGGGGGTTGAATAGAGTATGCCGGTTTTTCGCAGATAGTCTAAAGACTTTTGAAACTCGTGCCAAAACCCTTTGAGATTAGACTTAGTCTTTTCTCTGAAAACCTGAATCACAGAGTTAAACAATTCAAACCAAGTGCAGAAATAAGGTAAAGCAGTAAATAAAGGACTCGATGAATTGTTTACGAGGTTCGGCACGAATTTGGTTTATCAAGTTATTGATTGCCTAACCTATTGGTTGTGTGTTTAAGTTTGGATATTATTACTATTTGGCAAAGGGTTAAAGTGCCACCGACATTCGTCCCGCGTCAAATTCTTGGCGCCGTTGCCGGGGAGAAGAAAGGAGTTTTCTTTTCTTTAACTTTTTCAATTACTCTTTACTTTGAGTTTGTTGTGTCCTTGATGTTGAAAGATCTTTTCGGTCGAAGAGGAGGCTCGCGTTTGAGACAGACGAAGGGATGGAAAATGTTGTTGTTAATCTGCCAAGATGGACCCTAAGAAACCTGAATGAACCTGATTTGAGTGCTCAACCAGTTGCAATTAGCCTTCCGGGTCTCCTTGAGGGTTCAAGATTTAAGTTTAAGTCAAATTGGTCATCAATTTTGCCTTACTTTCATGGATTGCCTGGGAAGGAACCAAACAAGCACCTTGCTACCTTTGTGAGTGTGTGTGATAGACTGAGACCCCAAGCTTGTCTGACAACCAATTGATGTTGAGAGTGTTCCCCTTTACTTTGAAAGTAGCTGCGAGCAATTGCCTTTACTACCTACCCCTAGAAAGCATTACTACTTCGGTGCAATTGAAGAAAGCTTTCATGCAAAAGTACTTCCCTGCGACTCGCCTCAACAAACTTAAGAAGGAGCTGTTGAGTATTGAGAAATCACCTACGGAGAGTCTTTATGAGTATGTTGAGCGCTTCAAGAAGCTTAAGGGTAGTTGTCCGCAATACGGTATACCCGAGGATGATCTAGTGCTATATCTTTATGAAGGCTTGCTTGACACCGACAGGAGTTTCATCAACGCTACTAGCGGAGGAGATATTTTGGATAAAACACCTCAGGAAGCAATGTAGATTTTTGAAGGGTTGGCTAATGCATCGCAACAATATGGGAGACACCGAGGAGTTCATAAGTTGGATAGTTCAAGAGATGGACACAAGGATGATATCGATAGGGTTATGGAGATCGTGAACAAGATGGCTACGCAAATGAATCAACCCCATCAGCCTAGACCTTGTGGTGTTTGTGGAAATTCAACTCATCCGAATGATAAGTGTCCCTTGATTCAGAAGAACACTGCTGAAGTGAATGCTATGGATTATGGACCTCGCCGTAACTTTGGTAATAATTACATTCAAAGCTGTAATTCAAACTACCAAAGTGGATTCTACGGAAGAGGCCTGGAGCAACAAGTTCCTTTTTAAAGAGGACAATATGAGAATCGTCCTAGAAACACTCAACAAGATGTCAAGACCTGCATCAAGATGAGTGTTCAAGAAAAGTTACTGAGTCAAATGGCTAAGGAGATTGGTGAATTGAAAGCGAAAGATTCGGGTAAGTTGCCATCACATGTGGTAGTGGATCCGAAGGAGAATGTTAGCGCCATGACCCTTAGAGGAGGTAAACAAGTGAATATACCCACAAGGAATGTGGAAGAAAGACCTAGAGAGGAAGTTGATTTGGGAAATAAGGAGGAAGAGATGGAATTGGAGACGCACTGCATAGACGGCGCCTGCCGCCCCTCACCACGGCGCCTGCCGCCACCTTCCTTGACGGATCCAATTTCTGATGTTGTTCAATCCCCGAAGAAAGCTTCTAAAGAGTGGTCTTCTGAGGTTTCAAGACCTGCACCACCCTTTCCTCATGCCTTAAGATCAGATCGTAAGTGGGAAGATGAACAAATTCTTTACGACACCTTTGCTCATTGTGAGGTAAATATTCCACTTTTTAATTTGATTAAAACTGTGCCTCGCTATGCGAAATTCTGGAAAGAGCTATGCACAATGAAGCGCAAGCAAAGGATGAGAAAGAAAGAAAAGGTATGTTTAAGTGAGAATGTTTATGCTTTGCTTCATAAACGATTGCCTGAAAAGTGCGGAGATCCAGGTATGTTTACTATACCATGTGCAATAGGTAATGCTAACTTCACCAAAGCTATGTTAGACCTAGATGCTTCAATAAATATTATGTCTTATAACTTGTACATGTTTTTGGGTCTCAATTCATTATCTGAAACTGGTGTTACTATACAACTCGCTGATCATTCTAGTATTAAGCCTAGAGGAGTTGTTGAAGATGTTTTGTTTAAGGTAAATGATTTGATTTTTCCAGCTGATTTCTTCATTTTAGACATGGAACAAGGTACGCCTGAAACCCCTATTATCTTGGGAAGGCTATTCTTGCGAATGGCTACGACTAAGATTGATTGTTTTGAAGGTTCACTAACTGTGGAGTTTGATGGTAGAAAGATTGAGTTTTCCATATTTGAGCATATTGTTTCTTCTGCTAATGATTTCGTAGATGTTCTTGACTCCAATGAAACTAATCACAGGAATGAATCAAATGCTTTGTTAGATGATTCTGTTGAAAATGAATCTATGAGTCTTGAGTTTTCTAACAAAAATGAAATTGGTTTAGGGAAAGATGACATTGAGAAGAAAATTGAGAACTTGTTTAAGTCACATGAAAATGTGCCTCATTCAAATGATTCTATTGCTTTTCGCTATGAAAATTCGATTCATAATAATGCTATGGTTTTTGCAATTGCAGGACAACCTCCTGGGGTTACTCATTTCAAGAAGGAATCGATTGATACAATGGATGGATATGTCGGAGAAGTTCCTAAAGTTCCACCCCTTGTTTTGAAAAAGACAAGTGTGGGGGATCTTGGTGGAATAACTTGATCAAGAATGCATCACGTTGAGCCAAAGACGTGAAACAAAAGCGCTTCTTGGGAGGCAACCCAAGGTAGTTAGGTATTATTTCTGTTTTGCATTTAGTTTTTCAATTCAATAAAGTAGGATCAATCGTGTCAATGGATTTCGGAAGTTACGGTAAGTGAAACCGATGTTGGGTTTGAGTTTTGATTGATTAAAAGACGGAGATGTGCAATGTGGACACGACGCCCGCCGCCCCAGCCACGGTGCCCGTCGCCGGTCTGTCCGCCTAATGAATCCGAATTTTGATATTTCTTCCAACTCACCATATATTATTTCTCCTATTGTGGATCAATCAACTTGCTCAAGAGAAATCTCAAGAATACCAAAAGCCTACTGGAATCCGATCCAACTACCTAAAGCCTTGTGTTTTAATCGATTCAATCCACCAAAACACTTTCCGCCATTACCCTACATCCACAAAATTCTCTCTTTGCCCATTCCATTCCCTTACCTATCACAAAAGAACCCTTTGAAACCATTTTGTTCGAGAAAGTTTGAAGTTTGGAGGAATGGACGTCGGTTTTCCAACGTTTTCACTCGGATTCGTGGTTCCACGTATACGGCGCCTGTCGCCCCTGCCACGGCGCCCGCCGCCTCTACAACGAGCCCGTATTTTGGTCGGTTTTGTGGACATTCGTCGGTTTTTCCTCGAGTTGCATCATGTCTGTCCCTGATATGAAGATGCCCCATTTGCTGTCTTGGGAAGAGAAGGATCGTTGGCTCAAGCTTGAAGAGAGACGGTATGAATCCACCATATTGAAGAAACTGAGAATATATGAAGAGGTCCATTGACACCTACGAGATGGGGGATTGGAAGATTTCTTGGATGTGTCTACTTATACCTATCTAGCATTGCTGAGAGAGTTCTTGGCTACCCTGGATTACAGTTCTGATATGGAGATTCGTTTTCAGTTGAGGAATCGGAAGTTTGCGGTCACTCAGGATCTCATTGCACAGGCCTTTGGTGTTACCAAGTGGTTTGCTGATGCCAGATTTGCTGATAAGTTGGGCGCTCGAAATCCTCTGCATATGTGGAAGGAGGCTATAGCAGAGTTCGCTGATTATGATGAACAAGATCACGCATCTATGATTACCCATCCTGCATTGATATTGTGTTATTTCGTACTCTACAACTCTTTCTTAGGAGTGGATAATCCATCTGTTGCTACTATGAGAGCATGGAGGTATATTTGATGCTTGACTTCGGGAGGGGTTTACATCCCTGACTTGGTTCAGCTATTTTTGGGAAACTGTATGGAGGTGATTAGAGTGACTCATGTGAGACCGTGTTGCGTTATTGTTTTCGGAGGTTTGATACTGCTGATTGCTCGCTGAGTAGGTGTTTGTCTTGATGATTTGACGCCTCTCGATGATAAGAACGTTTACAATCTTCCCATCCTGCAATGGTGGGAGATGATTGAGTGGGCCCAGCTTCCGGATAGAACTTGCTGTTTTAAATGGATGTCGGGACCAGGAAGGAAGCATCACAATTATCTGCCTGCGGATATACCACAGTGCCTACAGATGTCAGATTTCAACCTCTATCACAATAAGTTTCCATTAGATCTTGTAGAGCGTAGTTGGGTGAAATGATGGTCTACTATTAATAATGAGGCCACCAATGATGAGGCTGCAGAGGATGAGGATATTGATGAGAATGCTGGTGTTTTGCCTACTGAGGTACCTGTTGAGAGTACAAAAGTTGCTAAAAAAGTAGAGGTACTTGTTAAGAATGAAGTTGAAGAAGACGCCGAGCCTACATATGTTACTTTGATTGATATTGAGCGTCAATTTGCTGATTTTGAGGCGAGCACTGTTGACAAGCTCGCGAAACTTGCGGAGAAGCTTTCTAGTCTTCAGAACGCCGTGTTGATTGCCCCTTAGGACATCAATCAGCGATATAGACCCCAGACCCCGCCTTCACAGTAATTGGTCAGTAATTTGCTTCTTTCAAGCCCTTTATTTTTATATTTTTCATTTTTCATTTTTGTGTTTCTTTCAAGCCCTTTATTTCATGGTTGTTTGGATTGTAACGATTTGTATGTTTGGTTATATTTTCACTATTGACGATGTTGCTTTGGATGAGTTAAGTTGTGAAAGATTTCATGTTGGATGCGTAGATAATGTTTTTCTTTATGGTTGGTTGAGGACAAGCAAGAGTTAAGTGTGGGAGGATTTGATAATGCATATTTCATATATGCATTATAGGTGTTTTTTATTGCTTTTAGGTATTGGTTTTGTTTTGAGTCTAGTTCCGTTTATTACTAGTGGAGTATTCGAGTTCGGAATCTATGCGTTTTTAGTTTTTATTCTACAGATTTACATTCCGACCTTGGATTGACTTTGAGAAGAGCTTAAGAAGCATGTTTTAGAGAAAATGGAGGCTATGGAAGAGCTAAGGAGGAGTAAGGAGGCACGACATTGGAATTCGTCGAAGGAATTTGAGGAACGTCGAGCACTGCAGAGACGGCGTCCGCCGCCCCTTGCACGGCGCCCGCCGTTGGCCTAGATCCCGGAAACGCGGTTTTGGATCGGAAGACTATTATTTTATATTATTTCCCATTAATTCTTCTAGGGCTTTTCCGACCCTTGAGAGACCTTTTAAGGTTGTTTTCAATTTATTTCAAGAGGTGTGTGATTTTTGTGTGAGACGATGAACACCATTAGAGAGAGATAGAGAGAGAGAGAGAATTGGCCTATGAGTTGCTAAACTCATAGTTTCGCCTATGATTCGAAGACATGGTTGTTTGGATTGTAACGATTTGATTCTATTTGATTATTCATGTTCTTAGTTATCATCTTGTACTTAATTGATATTTGTGTTCCTTTCTGTGCATGATCAACATGATAGGAATTGCATCTTTAGCTATGAATTCGTTGTTGTTTTCTCGATAGCATACAAAGGTATTGATGATAGTGATGTCTCTTTGTCTTTGTAGTGGATGATTTTAATTTATCTATGTTGAGGATATGCGATTAGGATTGAGTTCGGTATGCGCCTATCTATCTTGATTGTGTAGAGTCAATGTGCCAATTGGTCTTGATTACTTGAGTTCTTAATGCTATTCTTTAGTGATATTGAATAAGATGAGTGAATCTCTGTGGATCTCTCAACTTTAGTCAAGTAGACCTAGGAATATGAATAATTGATAGATCAATCTGAGGACCATGAATTCCAACCATTGTTAGAGAATTACAGGTGAAATGTTCTTTCTACTTTGATATCAAATTGCTTTGTGATTTGCAATCTGGTTACTTTTACATATTTGCTATTTGTCCAAGATCATTTCTTTGCTTTAAGGGTGCTTGTTTAGAGTTATTGAATACGAAATCGCTTCTCCCTATGGGTGCGACACCGGACTTCATCGCTATACTAGTAGCTATTTTGTTGATCAAGTGATTGATGGCCTAACCTATTGGTTTTGTGTTTACGTTTTGATATTATTACTATTTGACAAAGGGCGAAAGTGCCAACGATGTTCGTCCCGCGTCAAGGACATCTCTGGGCTGGTCCTGGATGATTGGCGATTAGAAGATCCTCCTGATGAGAAATAGATGATTCATTACGTCTAGCCAAGGACGTAAAACAAAGGCGCTGCTCGAGAGACAACCCAAGGTAAGTTTTATATATTTTTTCATTTCAATTCCAATTTTTGTTATTTCAGTAATTAGATTGAGTCCCACAAGTTCAATTCGGAAATATTTCATCAGAAATTAACTTGTCAGGATTTGGGTTGAGAAAAGCAGAGGAATTATGGTTTAGGCAAAATTGGCGCCCGCCGCTGGATCCATTTAGCGAAAATTCGGGCCGCCATGTAGTTTGGAGACGAGGCCCACTTCCAATTTTCAAATCCCTTTCCATCTCCTTCCTTCCCTAACCTCCAAACCCTCAATCTCCATATCTACCGAACCTCCAAGCTTCGTCCTTCACCACTACGCCACCACAGTCCTGTTCGACCCTCACTCTGATCGTCATTCTGACCGCATATTCGAAATCTCCACCCCCCCGATCTACAAGACTCCACATTCCTTCCCAAGTTTCCATTCCCCTAAAAACTCACCCTCTTTCTCCTATACAACTAAAGCATGTTTTGAGTCCGAATTGGAATTTCCAAGGATAGTAGGAGCAATTTTCATGAAGAATGAAAGCAAGAAGAGTTGATTCCGACGTCGAACCACTGATTTTGGCCTTCAAGAACCGCTACATACACCATGTGCAAACCGGTGCCCGCCGCTTCTACAGATTGTGAATTTCGGCCTGATTTTGTAACTTTTTGATCGTTTCCTACATCGAATTTCATCATGACTTCAGTTCCAAACATGATTGCACCCGATAATTTGAGTGATGAAGAGAGGGCATGTTGGGATAGTTTAGAACCCTGGAAATATTCGACTATTAAGTTTTTCGATCATTCGGCATTGGACCAACTGGGTCGTGTGGAGCCTTGTATGACACTTTTGGACAAAGGAAATATTGGCTATCTGACTGTGATGCATGGTTTGACCTATCTGGATTTGATTTCGGAGTTTTTGGCAACTTTAGAGTTCCATAAGGATGGTACTGTTGAGTTCTCTTTGATGGCCTAACACTTTCAGTCTACAGAATCCCAACTGAGGCATTTTCTCAAAGTCACACAACCACTTACGACCAACTGGAGAAGGAACCTTGCTAGTCCTAGGCCTGTTGACACCTCAGCTACAACTACTAGCACCTAGTGGAAATCTGGTGGGGGTAACTACAACTATTCCATCACTCACCCCGTCCTGCATCTCTATCATAAGGTGCTGAACAATATCTTCTTTGGGCAGAACGAGCTGATCAAGGTCTCGTAGAAGAGTTGGGCTACATTGTACTATCTGACACCAGAGGCTGAGGTCACGCCAGATTGGGTTCAACTGCTGTTAGATTCCAGCACAAACATGTTGATAGGAGGACCCCAGAGGAACACACGTACGATTGGCTTTGGTAGACTCATCACCCTAATTGCTTTTCACTATAGAGGGTAGCATGGCCCATTTCATCTAGAGAGCTGGCCCCAAGAATGAACATATTATTCGTTTACCTGCTGAGTTGCCCATGGGTCCCTCCATCTCCGATTTCAACCTCCCCTCAAAGCCTTTGGATATTTCCGATGACTTTGAGGTGGATGAGGAGGACACTGCACCAGTCACTAAGGAGGCAGAGTGATAAGTGCCAATCGTTACTTTCATGAGGGGAGAGTCCAGCCGAGCAAGGGCTCACAACTTTGACACTAACATGATTCATAATGCATATTTTAGATAGGCCTTTTAGATAGGTTTTAGTGTATTTGAGTGTGTATATTTTAATGTGTGTTATCTTATTTACAATGTCTTGCATTTGGAGTATTCGAGTTCGGAATCTATGCTATTTTGTGTTTATTCTGCAACTTTATAATACGAGCTTGAAGGCAGGCTTGAGAGATTTAGTAGAGATGATTTTGGAGTATAAGAGAGGCTAAGGAAAGAGCATCAAGGGATCTAATGAGCATAACGTCAAAGCAAAAGAAAAATCGTGGAGCCAGAGTAGTGGCACCGGTCGCATTTCTACCGGCGCCCGCCGGTCCTGCATATTCAGTGAGAGCGATTTTGTTTGAAGATATTATTATTAGTTTATTATTATCTAATTCTCTAGGGTGTTGCTCGAATCTATTTAGGTTATTTCTATTCTATTTCAGCCGTATGTGGCATATTGGTGTGAAACAATAGAGAGAGAGAGATACGTTGATTATGAGTTGCTAAACTCATAGTTTCGCTTGTGATTCGAAGACTTGGTTGGATGAATTGTAAGGATTTGATTTAATATTGTTATTCATGAGTTATTTCATTATCTTTGTTCTTCGTTGTTAAGTATTTGCGCATGTTTTCTCTATGACTGATCATCTAGACAGAAATTGCATCTTTGCTAGCGATTCCTTTCGTCATATTGGTTTCTTTGTGGCAAGCAAGGGAAATTGACCCCATGAAAGCATCAATTATCTCTACAGGATGATAATTATTTGTCGATATTGAATTCTATCAGATTAGGGTTGAGAGCTCTATATCTTTGCATTCTTTTGACTCCTAATTGCATTGAATTGATATTGCGAATTGGCCTTAGCACTTGGGAGCCTATGCTATTCTTTGTTGTGTTACATTGAATGTAAGTGATAGTCCCTCTATTAAATTTATAGCTAAGATGCAATTCCTTACATGGTGATCAATCATAGAAAGGAACACAAATATAATCAACAAGCACAAGATGATAACTATGAATATGAATAACTAAATAGAATCAAATCCTCACAATCCAAACAACCATATCTTCGAATCACATGCGAAACTATGAGTTTAGAAACTCATAGGCCAACTCTCTCTCTCTCTCTCTCTCTAATGGTGTTCATAGTCTCACACAATAGCCACCTCTCTCTCTCTCTCTCTCTAATGAACTGAAAAATCCTAATAAAGACTCTCAAAGAGTCAGCAATACCCTAATAGAAATAATAATAAAATAATGGGAAATATGGTCTTCGAATCCAAAATCGCAATCGCTGGAAACCGGCCCACGACGGGCGCCGTGCAAATGGCGGCGGGCGCCGCCTATGCAGTGACATAATTCCCTCGATTGACTTCAATAATCTCCAATGTCGTGCTTCCTTGCTCCTCTCTAGCATCCTCCTTAGCCTCCATATGCTCTAAAAACATGTCTCTTAAGGTCTTTCAAAGTCCTTTCAAGGTCAGAATGTAATTCTGCAGAATAAACACTAGAAAGGCATAGATTTTGATCTCCAATACTTCACAAGCAATATACAAAACTAGACTCAAACATAAGCAAAAACACTACCTAATCACAATAAGAAATACCTATAATGCCTATATGAAATATGCATTATCAGCTGCCCTTCCAAAAAGAAGCATTACGCCCCTGTACGTTGGATCTGTGTAAGATATCTTGATGGTTGATCTCGCGAAGACTCTCAAATCTGTGTTGCCTTTCAAAAAAGGTGCCCATGTACGTTGGATCTGCGTAGTGCACTTCAATGGTTGCAACCGCGACGACTCTGAAGAGGAATGTGGATGAAAGTGATGGAATCACATAAAGCTTTGTGATCTTGGTGGATTAGATCTAATACCAAATGATTCGACCCGATGATCGATCCAACAAGTTACAATGCTTCAACCGAGTACGAGAACAAAATTTAACACATGCGACTCTTTTATTTGGATTTTTTTTCTAGATTTATGGAAAAATAAAAACAAGATATGGATGGCTAAATCTATGAGCATCTGTTGTGGGAGGAAATCGAGTTCAAAATATAGCAATAATAAATCAAACCAGATTCGTGCCCACGCAAATAATTACAAGACTCCCTCCCTATGCAGTAGTGGGAAGTCAGGATCGATCCACGAGGAAGTGTGTCAGCGGATCTCAGGTAGCTGTAAATCTCACAGACAGAATAGCAGAAAGACAGAAAGCAAGACAGAAATAACAAAGCAAAAGCAGAAAATAAAGCAAACACAGAAGCTAGTCGATATCGACAACAATAACTCGATATCGACAAAAGCTATGTCGATCAACAAAAACTCAAATCGACAACAGACAGCAAACCCAGCAAGGGCAACCCGATCTCGACAAAACCTACTCGATATCGACTAAGCAGAACTCGATATCGACTAAAACTCTTCGAGATCGACAAGCAACAGAAACTTTAAATTGCAAACTTCGAACACAGAACTCAGATTTCTAGCGAAATAAATCAATATATTAAAAGACTTCCAAGGCCAGGGTATCAACACCACAACGATAACCATGCAATGTAACACATAAAGGCATAAAAGATCATGCTTTCCATCAAATAACTTTCGTTATTAACAAATAGGAATATAGAGGCTTTCGCATCAACCCTAATTGTTACTAACCCTTTTCACATAATTAATCCAAGTTGCATTAAGATCACTTTCGCTTCAATAACACAAACAAGGATCACCTTTAACTCTCGCAAAAGAATCATGCTCATAGGGATAGAAGACGAATTGCATAAAAAGATTGTACCTTTACCGCATCACCTTACATGGCTACCGTCGGGCTCACCCCAGCCCCAGAAGTGGGTGGATTACTCGCTCTTCATCGCAATAGCAGACATCTTTGATGAAAAAGAACTAGCTTGCATTAATAAACTCAAACTTAAAACCTCTTCTCCTTCTCTCTCTATGTGACTAACTAATTGTCTCTGAAATTGAATGATTAAAAACCAGCCCCTAAGACTTTATTTATAGCCTTCATTCCCTAGCTATTCTAGGTAAGAAAGTCTATCTATATCTAAATCTAATTATCTACTTGATTTAAGATAAATAAATGCAATAAAGGAATTAAATCTATAAAGGAAATTATATCTAAAATAGGTAAATCTTCCATGTGTTGATAGGTCTTGATAGATGTTGATAGATCTCGGCAAAACTCGGACTCCTTCGGCCCCAAGGAAAGCCAGCTCAACACGGACAGAACACCGCGTAATGCGCCTCCAGAAAGATCTCCTCGATATCGAGTAGTTTACTCGATATCGAGTAAAGTGTGTTGTTGACTATGGCTGGCTCGGCATGTCGGGTTGCTGGTGCTCGATTAAGCTCGGACAAGCGCTGATGGGGTCCTCGATATCGACAAAAGTCCTCGATATCGAGTAACCATGTTGGCTTCTGGGTGGCCTGGTGTTGTCGAGGAGCTGCTCCCTGACCTGGCTCGGAGATGTGGCGCTGATCTTGTCGATATCGACAACTTTTGTCGACATCGAGTAACTTGTGCTCGGTGTCTCCAGTCCTCGGCTTCTCGACTTGGTGTGGCTTCCTTGACTCCGGGCATAGCTTCATGGTATTGTCGATATCGAGTAGCTTACTCGATATCGAGTAAACTTGGGGAGTCGGGTTGGCTCTGGCTTTCAGCTCCTCGATCATGCTCTACTCGACCAGCACTGCTCGGACATCAATTGTCGATATCGACTACTTTTCACCGATATCGAGTAAAGTGTAGGCTCCAGCTTGATTCGTCCTGGTTCTGTCTTTCTTTGACCTTGGACTTCTGTAGCTGATTTCCGAGCTTTTATAATCTTTCTCAGAACTGCTATAACTTGCCTCGAATTCTGCGAATTTAAATAGAAACTGGTGTAGATTCCATAATTTGGCAAATAAACATAAACTACATAGATTCTGTATTATTCTAGCCCAAATGCATAAAATGTATGCAAAAAATGATATGAAAGTAACTGTAAAACATGGCAGATTCAGCTCATACCACCATCTCACCCATCGACTTACCAAACTCGCCCTCTTACTCTACAACATCTCACTCCCGAGCAATCAAGCCTTTGTTTTAACAGCTCTAACAAGCATCTCACCGGAAAGAGTTACACAAACGAACCATTCCTCGGCCTCTCACTCCGGAATGGGGTGTCGAAATGACATCTCACCAAATCAGCAAAACATACACTTTTTTCCAAAAATTATCAACTCGAATCTTATTTTTCATGAAAAAGGTTAGGCATTTTATAGCCATAAAACAAGCAATAATTAAAACAACAAATTAAAGACGAAAAACATGAAAAGTCTCTCCAGAATTGATGGAGAATTGTGACCAGCCCCCTAGTGGAAAATGGAGGGTTGGATGTCATCATGAAGTGTCAAAACCATCAACTTTCATTGAATGAATCCCGTTCAACGCCTCTTCATCTATTCCGACTTCATTCAATGTGTCGGGAAAACTGTTCAGATTTCAAACTGCTGGATTATTGCCAATTTTGGACCTTTTTGGATGATTTTGGCATTTTGTTCTTCATGAAAGATGTAGCCCTTCGAATCAGCTTTCCAACAAGTACTCATGGACTATCATTGGAACAATATAGCCCATTTTATGACTGAAACACCGAGCATGCGTCGGAAGAGCCTAAATCACATCAAGAAGTTGATAGAAATTGTGATTTAGGGTTGAAGATGAGATGAATGGGTGATGATGGATAGGAAAAAAAAGGATTTTGGATTGAAAAACAAGGATTAGGGTTTTGGAATTTGGATTCAAGTAGGAGATCTCTAGGGTTTCTTGTATTGCTTGGAGAAATTTTTTGAGAAATGATAGAAGATTGAAGATGGAAGGTATTTATATGGTAAGACAAGGATAAAATATAGATAAAAATTTATACCTCGTGGCCTCTATCCCAAAATCAATGCCGCGTCTCACACTGAAAGGGGGCGTTGGTTTGGAGCGGTGGGTGCCGGTTTTTCCAATGCTTCAACTTCGTTCTTTTTCTTTGATCAAACTTACCTACGAGTTAGTTCTCACATAAGATCTTGCAAAATACAACAAAATTGATTTGTCCTACTTTATTGAATTGAAAAAAAATTGCGAAAATCAAATAAACTACCTACTTACCTTAGGTTGCCTCCCAAGAAGCGCCTTTGTTTAACGTCTTTGGCTCGACAAGTTGCTCAAGGTACTAAACCAGGGTCCTCTACACTTCTCCATTTCTTGACAAGCGCAGGAAGGTGTAACACTCTATCCAAACAATCATCCATCTTTTCAATCAACTTGTTTTCTTGACTTTGAGTCTCTCCTGGAGATTGGCCTGAAATTTCAAAAACATCCACATTATTAGGAACTATTTTCTCATAGAGTAGAAGAGTAGGATCTTGTGGACTAAGCATACTCTCAATCTTCATCTCAAGCTCTTCTCCTTCCCTACATCAATTTTCACATTGTTAGAAAATTCAACATTTAATAAATCTTTTTCTTTAGAAATTTCTAATCAATCACGGGATTTTTCCTTGCAATCAACCTTATTAGCATTAGGAACATCCAAAGAATTTTCAGGAGAAAGTTTAATAGGCTCATAAATAGAAAATTCAATCATTCTACAGTCAAACTCCATGGTTAGTTAACCTTCACAACAATTAATCTTTGTCTTGGCCATTAGCATGAATGACCTTCCTAAGATAATTGGTGTCTTAGGCGCTCCCTGTTCCATATCTAAAATAAAGAAATCAGCAGGAAATATTAAATCATCAACTTTAACTAAGTTATCCGCATAAACTCCTCTAGATTTGATATTAGATCGATCAGCAAGTTGTATCGTAATAACTGTTTCTGTCATAGCATTTAGACCCAAAACATGCACAAGTTATAAGACATAACTTTAATTAAAGCTCCTAAATCCAATATAGCACTAACATAGCTTTTGTGAATTTAGTATTTCCGATTGCACATGGAATTGTAAATAACCCGGGTCCCCACACTTTTCAAGCAATCTCTTTTGTAAAAGAGCAGAAACATTCTCATTCAAAATTACCTTTTCTTTTTTCCTCATCATTTTCTTTCTCTTGATAGTGCGTAATTCCTTTAAAAATTTTGCATAGCGAGGTACAGATTTAATCAAATTCAAAAGTGGAATATTTACCTCAAAATGCGTAAAGGTATCGTATAGGATTTGCTCATCTTCCCACTTCTTATCAGTTCTCAAGGCGTGTGGCAAGGGTGGTTCAGGCTTAGAAACCTTAGGGGACCACTCTTTCAACGATTTCTCCATGGTGGTTTCAAAATCACAAATTGGATCAGATGCAGGCAGGGGCGGCGGGCGCCTGTTTGCGTTGTGCTAAAATCTGAGATGCTTTCAACTTGTTCCTCCACGTCAATGACTTCCTTAGGCCTTTCTTCAATGGTTTTTGTGGGAAATTTAACCTCTTTTCCTCTCCTAAGGATCATGGCGCTCACATTTTCCTTCGGATTAACTACCACTTGTGACGGTAGCTTACCTAAATCCTTAGCTTTGAGTTCTCTAATCTGTTTGGCCATTTGGATTAGTAGCTTCTCTTGGACACCCATCTTGTCCAACAATAACCTCAAAGTATCTTCTTTATCCTCCTGTTGAGGATATCTTGAATGGTTCTCAAATTGGCCCCCTTCGGATAAGGCACGTGTTGTTGCTAACCCGTGCTGTTGAAACCACTTTGATAGTTTTAATTGTAGCTTGAATTGTAGAAATTGTTACCAAAGTTTCGGTGAGGTCCATAATCCATTGCATTGACATCGGCAACCTCTTCTTGAATCAATGAGCACTTATCATTAGGGTGACTTGGATCTCTGCTGACTCTACAGGAGTAGGCTCTTGTGTCAGATTCATTTACATAGCCATGTTCTTGATTATCTTAGCTCGCCTGTCCAGATCATCCTTGCGACTGTGTCTAGAATTATCCAATCTGTGAACTCCTTTTACTCCTTGTTGTCTCCCATATTGTTGCGAAGCATCGACTAAGTCCTCAAAAATTTGCATTGCTTCCTCAGGTGTCTTGTCCAAGACATATTCTCCACTTGTAGCATTGGTGACACTACACTCTCTATCAAGCAAGCCTTCATAAAGATAGAGGACTAGATCATCCTCTAGTATACCATGTTGCGGACAACTTCCATTAAGCTTCTTGAATCTCTTAACATACTCATATAGGCTCTCAGTAGGTGATTACTCAATACTAGACAATTCCTTCTTGAGTTTGCCGAGGCGAGTGGCAGGAAAGTAATTTTGAAGAAAAGCTCTGTTCAATCCAACACAAGTAGTGATGCTTTCCGAAGAAGATAATATAACCAATCACTAGTTGCATCCTTTTGAGTAATGGAAAACACTCTAAGCATCAATTGGTCATCAGTCAGGCCTTGAGGTCTCAATCTATCGCAAACCGTGAACCCTCAGGGAGAGAAGAAAGCCTAATTGAAAGCGGTTGTGCATTTAGATTAGGCTTCTTTAAGCTTCTTAGAGTTCTTCTTGGCGTATTTATGATGTTGCCATTATTGTTGTTGTTATTTTTTCCATATCGATAAAAATCAAGTCTTCTTCTCAACCTATATAGAGATCTTTGAATCTCAGGATCAGAAGGCAAAGGCAATGAATTAGTAGCACGGGTCTAGACCATACAAAGTAGGTCAGACCTAAATAAAATCGAAAAAAATAAATAAATTAAAATACACAAAACAAAGAAAAGAAAGAAAAATAAAAAAAGAACACGAATAAAAACTTCCTCGGCAACGACGCTTTGATTTGGTGAGCTGCCTTTACTAGTTGTAAATGTCGTTGTCTGGTCGCCCAAATGCAGTTTATATATGCTAACTCAATGCTAAACAATAGATTAGTATAGCAGACAAGTAAGGATTCGATCCCACAGAGAAGATTATTCGTATATTCTTATGATGATTTCTTAATACCAATAACAACAAAGTTGTAGCAAACAGTAGAAACAGGCAATATAAAATGAGAAGAGTAATGATTGCAAAGTAGTAACAATATGATGAAAACGCTTCACCTATAATTCTCAACAATGGTTGGGGTTCAAGATCCTCGGATTAATATCACAGTTATTCATAAGTTATGTCGACTTGAATTAATTAGACCGATTGTAACGAACAATCACTTATTCAATGTAACACAACAAAGAATAGCATGAAGAACCAAGTACATAGGCCAATTGGTAATATCAACTCAATGAATTAGGAATCAAATGAATATAAAGCGCATAGCTTTTAACCCTAATAGCATAGAATCAACACAAACCAATGATGATCATCTCACAGACACAATTGACACTAGCATAGGTTCAATTGCTTGACGTCCACTAAAATAGCCGTGTTGAAATGCACATTTTAGCTCCTTATTCTATACACTTTGCATATTTCGGGCTGGGAATATGTTGAATTTATGTAATTTATGCTTATCTGCAAGAAATGGAGGTCTACATGTGTTTTGGTTTAATATTACAGAATTTGGAGCCATTCCGGGACAAAACCAAGGGGAGAAAGCTGAAGCGGAGTGTTACTCGATATCGAGTAAGCTTTCCTCGATATCGACAAAAGTGTGCACTCAAGAAGGTCGAGGAGAAGTCTGATTGAGGAACTGAAGACGAAGCCAACCCGAGTCCAGAACCTTACTCGATATCGAGTAAGTTACTCGATATCGAGTAAGTTACTCGATATCGACAAAACTTGAAGCCACGCCTAGACTCGAGGAAGCAGCACTTGATCGAGAAGCCGAAGAGAAGACATACCGAGCAATAGTTCCTCGATATCGAGTACTTTGCATCGATATCGACAAGACCAAGACCACATGTCCGAGCCATGTCGAGAAGCAGTTACTCGAGCAAGCCAGCAACCCAAAAGTCGACAACACCATTCCTCGATATCGAGTAAAACTTTCTTGGGCCGCGACACTATTGGGCCTTTCCGAGTCGAGCTGGATTGTTTGGGCTTACTTGGGAACAAAGGAGTCCAAGTCTATCAAAGATCTATCAAGTCTATCAAGGTTTGTCTATGGAGAGAGGATTTATCCACACATGAAGATATTTAGATATATTTCCTTTTATGATAAATGTTCCTTTTATTAAAGTTTTATCTTTAGGAAATAGATATATTTTCTATCCTTGATTAGCAAGGATTGGAAGTCTATAAATAAAGCCTTAGGGGCTGGATCCAATTCAATTCAGAAGCTAGAGAAGTAGTTCCACAGAGAAGTTTAAGAGTTCAAAGGTTTTAGGGTTTTGGCGTTCAACGAAAGTTGGAGTGCCGGGATTGTAAAGACTTTGAATTTAGTTAATGCAAGTTATTTCTTTTCAATCAATGTCTGCGATTGCGATGAGGCGCGAGTAGTCCACCTACTTCTAGGGTTGGGGTGAGCCCGACGATAGCCATGCGTGCTTGAGGTAAGGATCTGACTTTTATCATGTTTTGAGCATCTACTACCTTTTATGTGTTTATTACCCATTCAATGGAGATCCATGCTAACAACTTGGATTGTAAACCTAACACTACTAGAATTCTGTCATTTAACATCAGTGAATTAACATCATCCAGAAAAACAGGTGATGTTAAATAACTTTTTAATATCGTTTTTTTAAATTGAGATGTCTACAATACAATAAACATCAGTGTGTGTTTTATTGACCGATGTTAAAAGTTTTTTCTAAAAAATTCACAAAGCGCAAAATTGAAATTTTGAATAATTTAAAAACCCGCCTAAGCAATCCCGACGACTTGAGGGGAAAAAAAGATCTTGTCTTCGCCCTCTCTCGCTTATACAGATTACATACTAACCCTCAAAGCTTCCTCTTCTCTCTCAAATTGCGAAACGAGCAGCGTACGTCTCCTCCGCGCCGGCGTCTCCCTCTCCTCGTCCCTCCACCTGCTTGTCGTCGGCGTATCCCTTCCTCCGTCCTCCACCTTTTCCTCTTCCATCCGGTGGTCGTTTCTGCTGCTGCTCGCGCCGGTTTCCCTCTCCCTCGCCCTACCTTATACTGCGTCGACATTTTCATCCCTCCGTCCCCTCCTTGCAGCTCCATTTCACCGATGTCTTGCCTTCTGTGCTGCTCGTTTGCACTGCCTGCCTCTCTTGTAAGTCTTCAACTTGTATTTCAATTGTTTTAGTTTTTTTGGGTTTTTGTGCCACGGAAAACCGTAGATTAATTATCCGAAGGATAGATCTCAGCTAAAGGTTCGACCAAAATTGAGTGAACCAGACCTAGAAATCGTTACAGAGGAGGAACCAATTCGAAGGAAGGAGAGAGAGGAAGGCACAAAAGAGTATCAATCTACGGTTTGTTATCTTCTTTATTTTCATTTTTGTACTGCACTTTATCTTGAAAATCACTAGGAATATCTTTCTTTTTTAGGCTGAGAACCTGATGTGGGAAAGAGGGGATGACAAAGAGGTACATAGAATCTCTGGACTAGTTCCTAATCTATTTTCAATGTAGTCATGTGTGATTTTTGGAAAACTTTAAATAGACTTTGTGCTACGCAAATCGAATCATTGGGGTGATGAGTTTAGCTTCTAGTTTAGTGTGATTGTTGAATATTTTGTATTTAAGATTCAATTTGAGGCGCTAACTGGAAATGCAGGAATGTTATGGGGAAATCAGTGTTGAGATATGGGATGGGATATGTTTGCTTTCATCTCTCCAATTTTTTTCCCAATTCTTCCAACAACAATGGATTAGAACGGTTAACAGTTTGTTCACTGCTGCTGTTGTGGTAAGTTCTTCTCCTTATACTTAAGCATTGGCTGTATTTCACATTCACGAGCATTAGTTGTATGGTTATAATTTTTATTAGTGAATCTTAACTAAAACATGGATTAGATTCACTTTTAGCCATTACCTTTCCCTCCTAAAAAATCAGATATTGATTTTGCATTATCTTCATACAAGTTCAGCCATTACCAAGTGAGAGTTTAGATATTGATGATTTTGCATTATCTTTTAGGTTCATTTGTTGCAACCATTTTGATGGACAAACCAGGAAGGAGGTTGCTTCTTATTGGCAGTTTCTTGGGCATGGTAAGTGAACTTAATTTATTTGATAGCACGTGATTTATTCAAAACTAATTTTTAACCAGAGGTTTCAAGTTTGTCATGATTTCAGAACGCACAGAGCCTCACCCCTTAAGCGCAAATATCTTCACACAAATATTTACTGATGAAATCATACAGAGACAGTTGATGAGTCGTCTCAACTCTCAAAGCATCTCAAAATAGACGGGATGCGCTTTTTTCCTTTATAATGTGTTTTGTTTAAGCAGTAGTTCCTATTGTGATTCTTATTGACTCTTTCGAGTTTATACCATGCTCAGGCCATAGCGATGATTATAGAGGTCAATGCTACAAGTTCTTTTGTGTCAAGTGATGGTGCAGCGTACCTTTCTGTTGGTGGCATCTTGATGTGAGTATTAATATATTGAAGCACTTGCTCATTTAGTCATCTATGTTGCAAATTGAGAAAACTACTTTGACAATCTGGATAATTGTTCAAGTATTTACTGAAGAAAACATTCACATTGAATCTTAATAGCAAGTGAATTATTTTTTCTTACAGGTTCGTACTGGCATTTGCTCTGGGGGCTGGTCCGGTGCCCAGTCTTCTACTCTCTGAAATACTTCCAAGCCGGATAAGAGCAAAGGCTATGGCCTTTTGCTTGGCTGTGCACTGGGTGATTCTTCTATGACTCCATGCTGATAAATATGTGGATTGCTCTTCTTGTTTTCATCTTTTGCTCATCCTAAAAGTGTTCTATTCTTTAGATGTTTCCTAAACTAGCTCACTATCTAGTTCTGTGGAATAAGAACTGAAATCTGATTTTATAATAAAGAGATTCATCTCAACCGACTTCATCAATTCTTGATTCGAGTATCATTGCTGCGATTACACTCATGATGTACTTATCATGCCTCTCAGGTGATAAACTTCTTTGTTGGTTTGCTGTTCTTACGGTTGCTGGAGCAACTTGGGCCCGAACTCCTCTATTCTGCCTTCGCTAGCTTCTGCTTGGTAGCAGTCCTTTTTGTGAAGAGAAAGGTAGTGGAAACCAAAGGAAAGACACTCCAAGAAATCGAGATGGCACTCCTTCCTGTCCAATGAAGGTAAATATCTGTGCAATGAATCCCACTCCAAGAAGTCCGTACATTGTGGGAAGCTTGCACAAGCCTTGAGGTTTTGAGGCTGATTTAGTTTCCTCAATCTATGTTTACTTGATCCCTAGTTAAGTGTTTGATTCTCTTCTGCAGAACTTAAAGTCATTTATTGGAGATGAAAGGCTAAAGGTAATATCATTTCTCCATTTTGTAAATCAGTCATAATTTCCACCTTCAGGCCTTTTGCCCTTTGTTTTGATCATATATTAAGAAGGCATCAATAGTCATTCATGTTTAATTTACAGGAGTTCATCAATTTTACTCTAACACTACATCGCTGAGTTCATCAAGAGTGCTTATTTAAAGCTCCAATCCAAGATGCATACATAAATGGTTAAATAAATATTCTTTACACATTGTTTTGTCATTTATATAATTATATGTGACTTTAGTCTAAATGCAACAATTGATGGTAGTAATTTGTTTTATTATATCTAAGTTAAAGCCTATTAGCTCAAATTGGTAGAGCGATGTGTTCAAGCACAAAGATGCGGGTTCAAATCCCGTATAGGCTACAACGACAAAAAAAAAAAACATATATTTCATTTAACAAATCAGCTAAAAACCGATGTTGATCAAAATAAAAAATTGATGTCTATGTGGGTGATGTAAAAAGTTTAAACTTTTTAACATCGGGTAATAGCCGATGTCTTTGTATGTTATAACATCGGATGTATTTTATAATCGATGTTATACCATATCAAAGACATCGGATTTAAATATAATACCGATGTTATAATAAACAATGACATCGGCTATTACCCGATGTTAAAAAGTTTTGACTTTTTACATCACCCACATAGACATCGATATTTTTTTTGAAAGACATCGGTGATTAGCCGATGTTAAATGACAAAATTCTAGTAGTGTAAAATCGGTAGATACAATTAGGGTTTCTTGAAAGAGTTGTATAATTGTTGGAAAAGGCGAAAGCTTGATCCTTCGATGCAATTTTCATGATTATCGTTATTTATCTTGCCTTATGCATGCTTGGTTATTGTTGTTGCAAACCCCAATCTTGGAAGTTTCTTTTCATACATAGTTTATTTCGAAAAAGCCTTGTTCTTTATTTTATTCCGTTTCAAAGTTTCTGTTTCTCCTCGATATCGACCAAAACTGGTCGACATCGACTTCTGATATTCGATCGCCTAGATCGCTGTAGCTTCTGGTGTGCAGGTACCCGACGTCGACGAAACTTTTACTCGATATCGAGTAAAACTCATCGATATTGACTAACTGTCGGGAGCTGCTGCTGCTTGCTTTGACTTGTCTGATCTTCTGTCGACTAACCTTAGTCGAGATCGAGCATCTGTGGTCGACTTCTGCCGTGAGATCCGTCCGCTACCTAGGATCCGCTGACACGCTTCCTCGTGGATCGATCCTGACTTCCTACTGCTGCATCGGGAGGAAGTCTTGTAATCATTTGCAAGGGACGGAATCTGGTTTGCTTTGCTTTATTCATATTTTATTTGCATTTTCGATTTCCTCCTATAACAAATTGGCGCCGTTGCCGGGGAAGCAATCATTCGCGCATTAGGTAGTTAAATCTCACGTTTGCTTTGAGTTACTTCGCAGGTGTATGCGCCATTCTGGTCAACCACCTGAGTTTGACGGCTAAGACGAACCGCAACGCCTCTTACACGTCCACGCTAAACTAAAAAGAGCCATCGCGGCCGCAGAAACACAGGAACAGCTGATATAGAGGCTTCAAAGGGAACTAGCCGCTAACAATGCTGCTCTCGCCACTGAGAGACCATGCAGGAAACAGGAAGCTGAGCGAAGGAGGCAAGCAGAAGCTGAGCTTGCCCAATACCCTACCACTGCAGAGGATTACATGCACCCGACTCTCGTCGTGCCTGAATCAGCCATTCTAATCCCTCAAAATACTTTTGAAATTCGCACTCACTTCCTTATTGAACTTAAAAATAATGTTTTTCATGGAAGATTTAATGAATGTCCTCTTGAACATATTACCAATTTTTCTGACATGTGTCGTACTCTTGCTGAAGGTACTACTATGGAATATGTCAAGATGAAGGCCTTTCGTTGGTCTCTCGCCGGTCCTGCATTGAAGTGGCTTGAAGGATAGAAACCAAGATCCATCACAACATGAGCTCAAGTAGAGCAAGAATTTCTCAACAAATTCTTTCCTCCTGCCAAGACAGCACTCCTCTGCCAGAAGATTACAGCTTTCAAACAGAAGCCTGGGGAGCCGCTGGCAAAATCATGAGAACAATATAAGGAACTCCTGCGATCTTGCCCTACACATGGACAACCACCCTATGTCATTCAAGAGATCTTCTTCAATTCTCTTGACCAAGTCACTAAGGATAGGATCAATCAGTATACTCGATATGAGTATCTGACGATGCCACCAGCTGACGCATGGGGTGTACTCGACAAGCTCACCAACTACGATAACAAATATGGGGCTTCAACAAACTATGATGAAGATACCTATGCCAGACCAGCCCTATCCATGCCCCTCTATGAGCCTTCCAAGAAGATTGACCCAGATGTCAGGGAGGAGTACTATAGAGATCAGAATCGCAAGCTCATCAAGCAAGTCAAGTATCTTTATATCAACCAGCCCTGCATCGAATGCGGATCACAGCGGCACACCACTATTGAGTGCTCACACACAGAGCAAGTCAGGATGGCAGACAACCACGAAGAGGTAGCTTATGTAGGGGGTCCCAATCGCTATATGGGGGACCAAAGGTTTCAGCAACCACAATGGAACCAAGGTGCCCCTAGGAACCCCCCACCATACAGAGCTCCAGGACATCCAGAAAGGGAACCACGGAAGGATGATCTACAAATGATCCTTGATGAGATGCGCCGAAGTCATGCACAGCAGCAGCAGTCTACAAGCGCCATCAATAATCAACTCCAGAATTTCAACACAAGATTTGGAGAGCTGGATATCTGGAAGAGGAGCATAGAGACCCAGATGGGTCAATTCGCGGCCCAAATTCCACGACCGACCGGGCAACTCCTTGGGCAAACAGAACCAAATCCTAAGGAGAAGACCGGGCACGTCATAGCTATAAAGCTCAGGAGCAGGCATCAATTACGCGAGCCAGAGGTCGGAAAGCACCAGGACAAAGCAGAGCAGCAACTCGACAACGAGCAGTAGCAACTCGATGTCAACCAACATTTGGTCGATATCGACAAGCCACAACTCGCCATGGAGGAGAATCCAAGCCCAGACTCGACTGCGCAGCACAGCAACTCGAAATCGACAACTGTTTTCGATATCGAGCAGACCCTTGTCGATATCGAGGAAAAGGTGGTCGATGTCGAGGACTCTGCAACACCTTCGACATCTGTTCTGGCTCCGAAGCAGAGAAAGACACTGCCTTTCCCTTCCAAGGTGCTAAAAGATCCCACTGCAGGTAAGTTTAAACGTTTTGTTAATATGCTTCGAGAAATGAATGTCTCTATTCCTTTTACAGAAGCTCTTCAAGAGATGCCTGCGTATGTCAAATTCCTCAAGGAGATCTTGAGCAACAAGCGATCCATCTCAGAAATCGCCAGCGAATGCAAAATGCTCCACTTCCCTGAGAAGAGACCTGACCCTGGTAAGTTTTCTGTTACTGTGGGATTTAGACAATAAAAATATGAGTCCTTGTGTGATTTAGGAGCAAGTGTGAGCATCATGCCCTTATCAATTTGGCGAAAGGTGAAGATAGGGTCAATAGAGCCTGTGGATGCCAAGCTATACATGGCAAACAATACAGTGGTTATCCCTACATGTATGGTTGAGAATGTCCCTGTCGAGGATGGTAAGTTCTTTATTCCCGCTGATTTTCTAATTATAGATTGTGCTGAAGATCCTACTAGCCCTATTATTCTTGGTAGACCATTCCTAGCTGCTGCAGTTGCTAAGATTAGTCTCAAACAGCGATTGCTCACCTTCACAATAGGCGATGAGGTCTTAGATTTCTCTTTTGGCCCTGCAAAAGAGGAAATTTCATGGCTGGAGGTGAAGAGCATCAGCAACCACGGGATCAAGCAAACAACGGAGGAAGGCACCAAAATTCTGCTCGACATCAACAAAGGCTCCTCGATGTCTACCAAAGCGTTACTCGATGTTGACCAATCCTCCTCGACATCGTCTTCCCCTGCTTAGCACCAGACTTGCCAAGAGCCTAAGTATGGGGTCCCTGTACTCAATGTCCACCAAATTTACTCGACATCGACCAACCCTAAGCCCGAAGATTTCTGTTTTGGGCCCGAAAAGGTAAGTTCAGGTATGAGTTCTACTCCTCCTCAGTCCATTAAGAATTTTATAAATAATTTAAGGGGAGGTAAGGCCCCGTGGTGAGAGAATCTACGGAGAATGAAAGCTGGAAAGAAAAGGAAGGGAGAAAAGGGAGAATATGCAAGCAACCACCTATCAGCCGAGCTTGCATACTACAATCAGGACCTAGATGATCCAGGAGAAGGGCCAAGCACAAAAGGAGCCCACATTGACTGCACTTAAAGCACAAGCGGAGAAGTTGGCCTAGCGACTATAAAATCTAGAGCATGTATATAAAACTGAATTTTGGGACTTTGAAACTTTTGGTTTGGTTTTGTTTGTTTTTGTTTTTAAATACTTCATATGAAATCTTGTTTTTGGGATAAACTAACAAATTTGCAGGTCGAAGAAAACTGGAGTCAACCAAACCTAGTCGATATAGACTACAATTTAGTCGATATGGGCTCCTGAGGCGGAAATCGGCAAGAGGAGTGGAGAAGCATCTTGTCGATTTCGACCAACGTTACTCGATATCGAGTAAGTTGGTCGATATCGACCGAAAATTCCCCGACATCGACTAAAGACAGTACTCGACAGGCTCTGTTTTACTTTCCTCGACGCATTATTCGATGAGTTCCTTCCTTTACTCTTGCTTTGTTTGATTTTCATACAGTGAGGACACTGTATATTTTAAGTATGGGATGGGGGAAGAGCTCATTATCATTATATTATGTTTTATTCTTGTTTTTGGTTTTACATGGTGAAATTTTGAGTAAAATTTTAAATTTTTATGCATAAGGCTAAAACTCAAAATTCTATGAGACATCTCCCATTGCTTGTAAATTGTTCAAAAGAATTAGTGTCATGGAAGCTTAATTGAACTCGACGATGCAAAATTGGATTCATTAGAGATATAGCATGAAATTGCCTAGTAAAGGGAAGTCACAATGAAGTGCATATTTTATTGAAAACCATGAAATGAGGTAAAATTTGATATTGCTTTTGACATGTTGCATGATAAGAGGATAGAGGACTTTATATTTCCTTATAATGCTCATTGTTATATTCTTAGCCTTACCTATGCTTATGCATTACACAAAAGCCATATATATGCCTTATTTCATATTTGCTCCACATGATCTAAATATTGCCATTCTTTACCTTATTTCATATTCGGGGATTATGTTGAGAATGATGTTACATTATGGAGATGTCATATGGTGTTTGTGTTGTTGTTATCATTATTTGGAGTTCAGAAGGAATGTTTGAAATATATGGAATATTTAATGAGTGAGAAAAAATCCGATCACCTCAGGAGATAAAGGTAGATCGACCCTGCTTGCTGAGATAATAGTTCAGTGAGATGGGACACAGGTGAGGAGTCCAAAGCACTAAGTATCCGGAGCCATTCATGACACCCATGTTTGCGACTCGCGAGAAGGCAGTGCTGAGGTTAGAGAGGTAAAAGCATAATATTGGAAAAAAGCAAAGAGTGAGTGAGTGATGTGGAAATTACTAAAAGGAGAAAGTGCATCAAATCAAAGTTTGAAGAAATTCTCCCCGGATTTAGCACCACATTTCCAAATATAGACCACCGTTAGCCTTTTACCAATCTACTCCTTATTGAGCTTAATTAAAGTCCTCTTGATTATTGTTTCTTTGTCACATAAATTGTTTTTTGGATAAGCCTCCTTTTATGAGTAGATATTGCTTTTATTGCACATGTATGGATTTGTGGCACAAGTACCTTTTTGATGATGGTAATTGACTGCAGGGACATATGAGAATGAATCTATGATGTTTAGAGTTTAAATTCTTCCCCTGTATGACAATTAAAAGTATTGCTTAAGGACAAGCAAGCATAAGTATGGGGTGATTTGATGTCCACTAAAATAGCCATGTTGAAATGCACATTTTAGCTCCTTATTCTATACACTTTGCATATTTCGGGCTGGGAATATGTTGAATTTATGTAATATATGCTTATCTGCAAGAAATAGAGGTCTACATAAGTTTTGGTTTAATATTACAGAATTTGGAGCCATTCCGGGACAAAACCAAGAGGAGAAAGCTGAAGCCGAGTGTTACTCGATATCGAGTAAGCTTTTGTCGATATCGACAAAAGTGTGCACTCAAGCCTGGTCGAGGAGAAGTCTGATCGAGGAACTGAAGACGAAGCCAACCCGAGTCCAGAACCTTACTCGATATCGAGTAAGTTACTCGATATCGACAAAACTTGAAGCCACGCCTGGACTCGAGGAAGCAACACCTGATCGAGAAGCCGAAGAGAAGACATACCAAGCAACAGTTCCTCGATATCGAGTACTTTTCATCGATATCGACAAGACCAAGACCACATTTCTGAGCCAAGTCGAGAAGCAGTTACTCGAGCAAGCCAGCAACCCAAAAGTCGACAACACCATTCCTCGATATCGAGTAAAACTTTCCTGGGCCGCGACACTATTGGGCCTGTCCGAGTCGAGCTGGATTGTTTGGGCTTACTTGGGAACAAAGGAGTCTGATTCTATCAAAGATCTATCAAGTCTATCAAGGTTTATCTATGGAGAGAGGATTTATCCACACATGAAGATATTTAGATATATTTCCTTTTATGATAAATGTTCCTTTTATTAAAGTTTTATCTTTAGGAAATAGATATATTTTTTTTCCTTGATTAGCAAGGATTGAAAGTCTATAAATAAAGCCTTAGGGGCTGGATCCAATTCAATTCAGAAGCTAGAGAAGTAGTTCCACAGAGAAGTTTAGGAGTTCAAAGGTTTTAGGGTTTTGGCGTTCAACGAAAGTTGGAGTGCCGGGATTGTAAAGACTTTGAATTTAGTTAATGCAAGTTATTTCTTTTCAATCAATGTCTGCGATTGCGATGAGGCGCAAGTAGTCCACCTACTTCTAGGGTTGGGGTGAGCCTGACGATAGCCATGCGTGTGTGAGGTAAAGATCTGACTTTTATCATGTTTTGAGCATCTACTACCTTTTATGTGTTTATTACCCATTCAATGGAGATCCATGCTAACAACTTGGATTGTAAACCTAAAATCGGTAGATACAATTAAGGTTTCTTGAAAGAGTTGTCTAATTGTTGGAAAAGGCGAAAGCTTGATCCTTCGATGCAATTTTTATGATTATCGTTATTTATGGGTCACCCTATATACACCGCAAATCCACAATTAGCGCTGTTAATGAAACATCGAATGTGACGTTGTAGAAACGTTGGATTTCACGTTGCAACAACGTTGGTTTCGACGTTGTCATTTGTCCTACACAACGTTGTGAATTGAAGGAAGTTGGGCGGGTCGGACACTTTAGCAACGTCTAATCCGACGTTGCTAAAGTGGGCCTCGTCGGGCCAGACAGCAACGTTCAATACAACATTGCAATATGAAGACAACGTTAAGTCTGACGTTTGTACCAGCAACACTTGGATCAACTTTGAAGTTCTATTATCTTTGTTTTTGTTTGGTAGGATGTTGGCGAAAACTTAGTGCGATGTCTGCATCTTTTATTTTGTTAGGGCGTTTTGCCCCTCGCGGAGGGTTTTCAAATATGATTTGTGGTTATTTCCGGGAAAAACACGTTACATGAAAACGTTTAGACTGCCTCATTTTTCATATTAATGATAGAAGATTACAGAAAAATAACTCAGAGGAAATCATTGTTGTTCTCTTTCTCTGATGGTGAAACATTCTCCGACGGCACTAAGACGACCCGGAAGCGAGCGTTGCCTAAGTAGCTAAACATCAAACCCGTGCCTACCCGCACGCCACGCGATCTCGCGAACGTATTCCATCCTTGTGCGAGCCAGAGTGCCCCGGAGCTGTTGCGCTCTACCTGGAGGCTGGTGCCTCTCCTCCCTGGCCCATTAGTCAGCGTTATTCTTTCGACGCCTCCCAACGCGTATTCTTCCTCGAAGTTGGAAGGCAGAGGCTGCAGATGTCAAGATCTACTTAGTGAGTTGGGACCATTGTAAATCGGATGTGAGACCGAAGGGGGCTTACCAGTATTTGTGTGAGCGGGACGTCTTCTACCCACCAAAAAAAATCCCTAGGGTCGCTCCCTGTGACCGAGAAAAAAGGTCTTGGTGTGTTACAGGCCGCCATCTCTTCTTCTGTCAAACGAGATGTTGTAATTTCGACCCTCGCATGGCGTAATTTATAGTGGGAAATCCTTTCTCGTTTTTTGTGAGGCTTCCTTACCACAATGCCAAATATGACGTTGTTAAAACGTTACATTAAACGTTGCAGCAACGTTTAATTGGACGTTGTTACAACGTCATATTAAACGTTGTGTTATGTGAACTCCCATAACAACGTTTAATTGGACGTTGCTAATTATGCCATCTATAAATACATCAACATTTTGCGTTATTGGCATACACGAAACACACGTAATGGCATCAAGCCCAAATTCCTTTGTCAAATATGCCAATTTCAATGATGGAACCCATTTCGTTGTTGAAGTGGGGAGACAACCTCGTCCTCCAAAGGAGGATGCTTGCAACTGCAAGCATATGAACTATACACATTATTTTTGATGCAATCTACTTTCTGTGCAGGTTTACCGTATCCTGTAGATGTCAACACAGTTGCAGTTCGGGTGTCAGGAGTATGACAACGACCCTGCATCGTACTATACACGGATGATTGAGCAGATAACGGATATCCTGGTCATTTTGTACGATGACATGTCTCCGTCGCGCTGTCGCAGAGTAGCAGAGTATGCAGTTGATACAGTAGTGCGCCCTACCCAAGATCTGATGATGACATATGCGTTCCAGCAGGTGTAGATTAGTATATACCTAAACATTCCTGAAGAGTCGGTCGGTAGTTGTTCCGTTTAATTCAACAACCCTTGTTGAAATGTAACATTAAAACCCGTTTGTAATTTTAGATATGGGGCCAACTGATGTTTGTTTTGGTTGAATGATTGCTTTTTTATATTGTTTCTACGTCTTCATAACAACAAACATTCAACTTTCAACTCTGAACTTCATAGACAAGAAAACAAACAAATACGACACGGATAATTCCAACTTTCATGGCTCCTAAACATGGTTTAGAGGGCGACCTTCTTGAATCCGCAATGCTCTAAATCTATCAAATTGGTCTTGGAAGGGAGTATCCCATCCGTTGACGCTCGGGTGATGGTATGCCGTCCATTAATGCGTTGGAGGAGGTAAAAGGGGCGTTGGGATGTAACCATATCTGCAAAAAGGGCAAAAGGTATAGTATAATGTTAAGTGGGGTAATTAATGATAGTTAATTTATGGTTGGAGTGAGATCATACTCACCGCTGCGAAATGATCTTGGTTCCCGATGCATGCCATGCCCAGTATAGCCTCGTGAGGTGCGCCATTTGGTTGTTCGGTGTACATAGGTGTTGTGAGCCTAATCTGCCATGTTTTACTGTGACTTTTATATCGATTTCTACATGCATTTCATTCATTCGGGCTAAGATAGTACAGAATCTATGTGGTTTATGTTTATTTGCCAAATTGTGGAATCTACACCAGTTTCTGTTTAATTTCGCAGAATTCGGAGCATTTTACAGCAACTCTAAAGAAGGTCAGAAAAGCTCGGAAAGCAACTACAGAAGTCCAGGATCCGAGAATACAGAACCAAGCTGAAGCCCAGGCTACTCGATCTCGAGTGGACTTTACTCGATCTCGAGTAGAAAGTCCGAGCAGCCTGGTCGACAAAGCCTGGTCGAGAGAGCTGAGCCAGACCAACCCGACTTCCGGAGCCCACTCGATCTCGAGTACCACTTGTCGAGATCGACGACGCCTCAGCGCCACACCCGGAGTCGAGAAAGAAAGCTGATCGAGAAGCCGAGGACAAAGACGCCGAGCACAATCCTACTCGACCTCGAGGAGCCCTAGTCGAGATCGACGAGCCCCGAGTCCAGATCCGAGCCTATCGAGTAGAGCCACCCGAGAAGACCCAGTCGACATAGCCAGTCTACTCGACCTCGACGAGCCCTTGTCGACATCGACGAGCACCGTGAACCAAGTCCGAGTCTGTCGAGCGCCAGCTAGCCGAGACGACGAAGCCGAGCCAGTCAACCCTACTCGAGGTCGACCAGACCCTTGTCGAGATCGAGTAGACCTCCAGAGCCGGGTTTACTCGGTTCGACGAATCCTACTCGACTTGGGATTGCTTGGGCGTGAAGATTGCTGATTCTATCCGAAAATATCAAGATCTACCATGAAGAAGAAAAGTTCTATCCATTGAAGACACTTTAGATATATTTCCTTTTAGATTTATTTCCCTTAAACAATTTATTTATCTTTAAAGCTTTTAGATATAATTTTAGATATAGATATAGATATTCTATCCTTGAGTAGCAAGGATTAGAAGGCTATAAATAAAGCCCTAGGGGCTGGTTTTTCATTCATTCCAATTCACACACAATTCAAATTTCAGTAGGAGAAGTAGTAGGAGAGAGAGAGAGAAAGTGAGTGGCCAAGAGGAGTTGGTGAAGCGAGAGCGGAATTGACTTCCTTTGGTTGTAAGCTCTATTTTATTTTATTAATGCAAGTTTATTTCCTTTTATTATTGATGTCTTTAATTATGATGAAGCGCGAGTAGTCCACCCACTTCTAGGGTTGGGGCGAGCCCGACGATAGCCCTGCGTGCCTGAGGTAAAGATCTGACCTTTATCATGTTTTTAGCATTTTCCTACTTGTTGATGTGTTTATTGCCTATCTAATGGAGATCCATGCTAACAACTTGGATTATAAACATAAAATCGGTAGAGACAATTAGGGTTTCTTGAGAGAGTTGTCTAATTGTTGGAAAAGGCGAAAGCTTAGTCCTTTAATGCGAATTATATGAATATCTGTTTGGTCCTGCCTTATGCATGCTTGGTTATTGTCGTTGCAAACCCCAATCTTGGAAGTCCTTTTTACATTAAGTTTAGTCGAATCCCCCAAAGCATTTGTTTTTACTTTCTTTTATTTCATTTTACTCCCTGCCCTCGTCGATCTCGACCAGCCCCTGGTCGACCTCGACTACTGATCTTCGACCTAGAGTCGCCGTAGCTTACTTGTGCAGGAATCGACGAAGACCAACTCGACTTCGACAGACCGTACTCGATCTCGAGTAGACCCCAGTCGAGATCGACCACCCTTTGCCGAGCTGCTGCGCTGTGTTCGACTGTCCGATCTTCTGTCGACTAACCCTTAGTCGAGAGCGAGAACCCTATTGTCGACTTCTGACCGTGAGATTCTCCGCTGCCTAGGATCCGCTGACACGCTTCCTCGTGGATCGATCCTGACTTCCCGCTGCTACATCAGGAGGAGGTCTTGTAATTATTTGCAAGGGACGGAATCTGGTTTGTTGTGATTTATCTATATTTTAATTTTGCATACTCGATTTCCTCCTACCAACAAATTGGCGCCGTTGCCGGGGAAGCTATCATTCGCGCCTTAGGTAGTGATAATGCATATATTAGATAGGCATTATAGGCATTTTTAGCTTAGATAGGTTGCATTTCTTTCGTTCTTTGTTACTAAATTGCATCCTATGATTATTCTAGAAGAGTTCGGATTCTGCGCAAATTTGTGGTTATCTTGCAGATCGAATCGGAACCTGTTGAAGAAGTTCGGAAGCAGCTGGAAGCTGGTGAGTTTGGCGCGGCCGCGCTGCTACAGACGCGCCCGTGCTGCTAGGAGGAAGTGCCTACGTCGTTGCATCAGATAGAAGTCAAAAGACGATCCACTGGCGCGCCCAAGTCGGAGTCTGACGCGCCCAAGTCGGAGTCTGGCGCGCCCGCGCTGCTACTGACGCGCCCGCGTCAGTCCCTGGAGACGGATTCCTATCCGAGTTTCCCCTATCTTATTAGTTTTAATATTATATTTTTATATTTTCACGGGATGTTAAACCCGATTTTATTAGTTTATATATCTGCGGAGAACGCAGCAGGAGGGGGGAGGTTATTTTCCAGAGACGTATTTTTCTTTTTGCTTCATCTCACAAACCCTATGGAGAACTAACTCTCCTTTGTTACACTTGGTTCTTTGAAGCCTTCGATTGATTTGGTTGTGAGTATTCTACTCTTGTTCGTCCTTTGTTAATTGTTTCGATCTCCTGAGCTTATTGCTTGATTGCTTATTATTGGTTAATCTGGATTGATCACCTAGGTTTATCGATACTAGTCATATTGCTAGGGTTTCCAATTCCAGGTTTGAGGTTGTAGATTCATTGTAGCAAACACAATCATCATACGCAGGTTGCTTGTGGTAGATTGTGAAGGAGATTCGATTACAGGCTATTTTAACGGGTTGTTAGAATCGCTTGTATCTCATTATAATTCATGTTTGAATGCTATCGCTTTATTATTCGGTGAAGGTTTTCCCTTGTAATTTGGTGATAAGTGCTTTTAGGACTGGTAGGACTAAAAGCTATTACACGATCTGAATTGAGAACAATTACTGGACATTAGAACTTGAGATTCATAGAATGCGATGATGAACCATCTCAATTGTTGTGCGGATAATTACCTGGTGTGATACATTTCCATCATATATTCGCAACCTTTATTTGCAACTTGTTCTGTCACCATTGCTTACACACAAAACTCCCCCTTGAATCGGTTACTTTTGGGTAATAATACTTGCTCTTACGATTGATTCTGTTTCCCTGTGGGTTCGACCCTAACTTACCTACTATACTTGTTATAGTTTGCATCTTAGGAATTTACTTTGATTTGGCATAACGACTTTAGGCCTGTCAAATTTGGCGCCGTTGCCGGGGAAACGGTTTATCTTTGTTCTTGTTTGTCTTATTACCTGTTTGGGTGCGAACCTCTTGCATGGTTCGCACTCGTGCTACTGATCCCCATCTTTTTGATTTTGATTGGGAAATAGACAGGACATACCACCGCCGCCTTAGAGAACATCACCAACATTCCCAACAACCTGATCCAATGGCTGGAAATGCAAATCAGACGCTGCGACAGCTGACAGCAGCAAACATCACACAGCAGGCACCTGCTGTGACAATCCCTGCTCTGGGGGATGACAACCATTTTGAGCTAAAGTCTGGGCTGATTCATCAACTGCCCAAATTCCATGGATTGGCTGGAGAAGACCCCATCAAGCACATGGGGAAGTTTCATAATGTGTGCATGAGCATGAAACCAGCCAATATATCCGAAGCACAGATAAAGGTGAGAGCTTTTGGGTTCACACTGGTCGATGCTGCGGATGACTGGTACTACAGTCTTCCTACAGGGAGCATCGATACTTGGCCTAAGCTCCACAAGGCCTTCCTGGAGAAATTCTTCCCTGCTAAGAAGGAGAACACCTTGAAGAAGGCAATCAGCAATATAGAGCAGGAAGATGATGAAACCCTCTATGATTACAATGAAAGGTTCAAGAAGCTTTGCGCTAATTGCCCTTTCCATGGCTACAGCACGAAGGACCTAGTCCTATACATCTATGGGGGATTGCTGGAATCTGATAGAAGGATGATTGATGCCGCCTGCGGAGGAAATATTCTGAATGCCACGCCAGAGGGGGCTATGGAGAAGATTCAGGAAATGGCTGAGGGGACTAGAAATTTCGGGAAATCCACCAGAAAGAAAGGAGTCAATTTGGTAGACTCTAACCAATCCAAAGATATTGCTGAATTGAAGGATATGGTTAGGAGGCTCACTCTGCAAGGGACTCCTCAACAACTCAAGGCTTGTGGAATCTGCAGTGATAACTTCCACCCAACTGATGCGTGTCCTACACTCCAGGAAGACACCGCTGAAGTAAGTGTTTTAGGTGGAAATGGACCTCAGAGACCCAGACATGACCCCTACTCAAACTCCTACAACCCAGGGTGGCGGGATCACCCAAATTTCAGATGGAGGGATCCACCAAACCAATCACAACAGCAGCAGCCACCCCCCTACAATCAGAGGCAGCAGGGTAACGCTCCCTCTACTGAGTCCATGCTCAATACCCTGACACAGCACTTCACTGCGCATGTTCAGACAACTGAATCGAGCATAAAAGATATACAGAAACAAATGGGGCAAATGGCTGAAGCAATCACGAGAATAGAGGCAAAGACGTCAGTGGGTCTACCATCTCAAACGGTGGTCAATCCAAGGGAAAACGTCAGTGCTATAACTCTTCGGAATGGAAAAGAGCTGAAAAGTCAGGAAGAAGAGGAGAAAAGCACGCAGGTCTCCGACGTGGCCACGCCCAACACTGAAGTGGCCACGCCCAACACTGGCGCGCCCGCGCTGGAGTCTGACGCGCTCGCGCTGGAGTCTGACGCGCCCGCGTCGGAGTCTGGCGCGCCCACGTCGAGTCCGATCTCGCCTGAATCCGAGCCCTATGTCGATACATATGTCCGACCGGATTTTCCCCCTCTCGGGTCGGAGAAACCAAAACCTCCGTTCCCTGAGGCACTCAAAGAGAGGAGGATAATCGATGATTCAGAGCTTTTCGAGACATTTAGGAAGTGTCAGGTGAACATTCCTCTGCTGAAAATGTTAAAAACTGTGCCCAAGTACGCCAAGTTCTTGAAGGAGCTTTGCACGGTGAAGAGAAATCAGAAGCTGAAAGGAAAAAAGAAAGTGAAAGTAAGTGAGCAAGTCTCCGCTATGTTTCAGAGGAGAATACCGAAAAAGTGCACTGATCCAGGTATGGTTACTATCCCTTGTGTCATTGGAGATGTCAAATTTGATAGAGCTATGCTTGATTTGGGTGCCTCCATAAATGTGCTTCCTTACTCACTTTACAAATCGCTAGATTTAGGACCTTTGCATGAAACTGGAGTAATTGTGCAACTAGCTGACAGGTCTAATAAATACCCTAAAGGAGTAGTAGAAGACGTTTTGGTTATGGTCGATAAACTGATTTTTCCTGCAGATTTCTTTGTCTTGGATATGGAACATGATAAGCATGATGCGTCTATTCTGTTAGGTAGACCTTTTATTAAAACAGCTAGGACAAAAATTGATTGTGTTTCTGAGACACTAACAATGGAATTTGATGGAGAAAAGGTTGAATTCGATTTATACAAGGCTATGAAACATCCTGTTGATGACCATTCTATGTGCTCTATTGATGTGATTGAACCATTAGCTCAAGATCTATTTGATATGTCTAGGGAAGATGAGTTGCAGTCAATTATTGAGAATGCTATTGACGAGTCCTATACAGATTTTTCAATTTCATCTAACATGCAGGAATTAGCAGCCCAGATGGATGTAGAAGGTAAGTCCCCTACTCTTTTGGGCATTGGCCCCAATCTACTGACTCCAAGCGAAGTGCTTGTTCCATCTGTTGTGCAGGCACCTGAAATTGAACTCAAACAACGCCCTAGTCATCTTTGCCCTCTTGATGTGGAGATTAAGGACAAGAAAGGAGCGGAGAATTTGGTGGCTGACCATTTAAGCAGATTGGTGAATGAGGAGGACAAGCCGGAGTCACAGAAACCCATCTTAGGCACGTTTCCGGATGACACATTATGCAGAATCGAGCACAAAAGCACGCCGGAGTCTGGCGCGCCAAAGTCGAGAGCTGACGCGACCGCGCCGGAGTCTGACGCGCCCGCGCTGAGTACTGGCGCGCCCGCGTTGTTCCCTGGCGCGTCCACGTCGTTCCCTGACGCGCCCACGCCATTACTTCTCAGCCCATCTCAGTCCGTTCTAGGACTTCACTCTGTAAACCCTTGGTACCGGGACATTGTGAACTACTTAGTTTGTGGGGAATTTCCTCCGGATCATACCAAGGCCCAGACGGAGAAGATTCGAAGAGAAGCAAACCACTATGTTTGGGATGACCCATACCTTTGGAAACATTGTGCTGATCAGTCTCGCCTGAAACTCTTCGCTGGGAAGCTCAGGTCAAAGCAAGGGGGACCATACATTGTTGCTGAAGTCTTCCCACATGGCGCTGTAGAGTTATATGACCCAATTCTCCACAAGAAGTTCAAGGTAAATGGTCAAAGCCTTAAGACATACTATGAAGGTTTCCCAAAGGAGGCTATGGATGAGTTAGTTTTGGAGGAGCCAAATGCAGAGTTAGAATAATCAAAAAGGGCTATTACGTCGAGCCAACGACTTGAAACAAAGGCGCTTCTCGGGAGGCAACCCGAGGTAAGTTTTTCTTTCTTTTCCCTTTTTCTTTTCCTTCACCCTGATTGTATTTGGTTTACTTTTGTTGTCTTTATTGTTTCATTGAGGACAATGAAAACTTTAAGTGTGGGGGAGAGGAATTCTATATATAGATGCATATAGGAGATCATATTTAAATTTATGCATCATGTTTAATTTCTGTAATCATTTTTATTAATTGTTGTTTATTTTCGTATTTAAAAAAAAAAAATCCAAAAATAGAGCATGCATTTCATACATATGTGTTATTCAAATACCCATCTGGCTTGGTTTGTCCTCTATTTTAAATTTCTAGCATGATTCATAAAAATCCCATGGAGTTCTGAATGTTTTGATTATTGTCTTTATTTGATTTTTGTGGAACATGTGCTAGCACATATAATTGAGCATGTATGATTGAGCTAAAGTATGATTGAAGTCCTAAAAACGTGACCCTGTGAGAATGTTTGGCCTTATTTGAATTCTTTTGCTCAGTTGTGTGAAGTACTCGCCTAGTGTTGCTACCTCTTGGCATTGACTGCAGTATCTATTTTTAAAGACCGACTCACATGTTTGTTGCTTGCGGAGTTTATGTTATATTTTGAGTCTTTTTGTTTAAATTTATGCATTCTTAGCGAATAAGGTGGCAATGGTTGATGTACTGAGTAACCGGGTCTACGCATGACACCCATGGGTATGATTCGCGCAAAAAGGTGTTGAAAACTATCCACTAAGAAAGAAAGCTTGATCATTAAGTAACCAGGTTCATTCATGACAACCATGTTTGCAACTTGCGTCAAAAGGTGTTCAAGTGGACTTCATATTAGTAGGTTGAGGTGTTGATAGACCGGGGCCATTCATGACACCCATGTTTGCGCTTCGCGTAAGGAAAGCACCAAGACAAGAAAAAGAAAAAAAAAGAGAAAAGAAAAGAAAGAAAAAAACAATTGTTGCATTTTATTTTCCTTATTGTGTCCCGCAAGTAATGACATTTCGATAGAGAATTGGTGATATGGTGGTCAATGTCTATGAGCTTAGTGCATGACTGGTTTGAGCTAAGAGTTGTATCTTAAAGCCTAAACACATGAGTGGAAAACACAATTCTAGTGAGGTTGGATAATGTCTACTTCTAAGCTTTGATCACTAAAATACATGCTATGACATTTGTTTGCTTGGTTTGTGTGTTCACCTGCTATAATGTTGCTTTTTGATAAGGATTGAAATTTGAAGGGATTTCTTGTGGGATACATTGATTCATGTTCATTCTATCATTGCTTGAGGACAAGCAAAGGTTAAGTGTGGGGGAATTTGATAATGCATATATTAGATAGGCATTATAGGCATTTTTAGCTTAGATAGGTTGCATTTCTTTCGTTCTTTGTTACTAAATTGCATCCTATGATTATTCTAGAAGAGTTCGGATTCTGCGCAAATTTGTGGTTATCTTGCAGATCGAATCGGAACCTGTTGAAGAAGTTCGGAAGCAGCTGGAAGCTGGTGAGTTTGGCGCGGCCGCGCTGCTACAGACGCGCCCGCGCTGCTAGGAGGAAGTGCCTACGTCGTTGCATCAGATAGAAGTCAAAAGACAATCCACTGGCGCGCCCAAGTCGGAGTCTGACGCGCCCAAGTCGGAGTCTGGCGCGCCCGCGCTGCTACTGACGCGCCCGCGTCAGTCCCTGGAGACGGATTCCTATCCGAGTTTCCCCTATCTTATTAGTTTTAATATTATATTTTTATATTTTCACGGGATGTTAAACCCGATTTTATTAGTTTATATATCTGCGGAGAACGCAGCAGGAGGGGGGAGGTTATTTTCCAGAGACGTATTTTTCTTTTTGCTTCATCTCACAAACCCTATGGAGAACTAACTCTCCTTTGTTACACTTGGTTCTTTGAAGCCTTCGATTGATTTGGTTGTGAGTATTCTACTCTTGTTCGTCCTTTGTTAATTGTTTCGATCTCTTGAGCTTATTGCTTGATTGCTTATTATTGGTTAATCTGGATTGATCACCTAGGTTTATCGATACTAGTCATATTGCTAGGGTTTCCAATTCCAGGTTTGGGGTTGTAGATTCATTGTAGCAAACACAATCATCATACGCAGGTTGCTTGTGGTAGATTGTGAAGGAGATTCGATTACAGGCTATTTTAACGGGTTGTTAGAATCGCTTGTATCTCATTATAATTCATGTTTGAATGCTATCGCTTTATTATTCGGTGAAGGTTTTCCCTTGTAATTTGGTGATAAGTGCTTTTAGGACTGGTAGGACTAAAAGCTATTACACGATCTGAATTGAGAACAATTACTGGACATTAGAACTTGAGATTCATAGAATGCGATGATGAACCATCTCAATTGTTGTGCGGATAATTACCTGGTGTGATACATTTCCATCATATATTCGCAACCTTTATTTGCAACTTGTTCTGTCACCATTGCTTACACACAAAACTCCCCCTTGAATCGGTTACTTTTGGGTAATAATACTTGCTCTTACGATTGATTCTGTTTCCCTGTGGGTTCGACCCTAACTTACCTACTATACTTGTTATAGTTTGCATCTTAGGAATTTACTTTGATTTGGCATAACGACTTTAGGCCTGTCAGGTAGTTAAATCTCACGTTTCTCTTGAGTTAATTTGCAGATGTATGCGCCGTTCTGGTCAACCACATGAGTTTGACGCCTTAGATGATCCGGAACGTGTCCTACACATTCATTCTAAACTGAAAAGAGCCATGGCGGCCGCAGAAACACAGGAGCAGCTGATACAGAGGCTTACAAGGGAGCTAGCCGCAAAGGATACCACTATCGCCAATGAAAGGGCAGCGAAGGAACAAGAGAAAGCAGCAAGGGAACGGGCAGAAGCTAAACTTGTGTTGCGTAGATGGGAACATTACGCTAAATCGCCCAAATCAACAATGAAAGGTTGGTTCGACAATGTCCCCTTCTATGAGCCAGTCAACATCGACTACCTGGACTCGACATGCACACATTATGGAGGAGCTGATCCAGAAACACTAGCCGAAATCGTCTGTACCACAGAAACCCACGTAGGTCCTTCCTCTATTTCGATATCTACTTCGCTATCTATCTTTGAAGAACCTTTGGAAGGATCCCAAGAAGAAGAAGAGCCACCAACGCAAAATCCGGACGTCGTTGCCCATGGTGCTTCAAGGTCGCTTTTGCCTTATAAGGTGAAGGCTATCCCTGACGATTTTGAGCAACCGATGTTCATATTCAAGTATGGGGTCCTCGCAAAGTGGCACGAAGCTCCGCACGATGAGGTAGAAATATCTCTTCCCACTCCACCGTTTTGCTGTGGTGGAGACGCGCAAACAAATCAACCAATGGAGCGGAAGAGGTATGATGATGAGGTATGCAAATTTCCCTTATATATTCCTTTATGCATGCCAGCTGGAGCCCAGGAGGATGAATGGATGAAGCCATGGAGCGTTCACTCAGGGAGGTTTAAGCTTCTTCACATGATGCCCCTGTATGACATCCCACGCTTCCCACCACCGGAGGAACCACCAGACCCACCTATACCTCCGGACAAAGATGAGCCAGGCTAATGCACAAACGAAGAAGTCGGCCTAGCGACTCTAAAATCTAGAGCATGTACATAGACAATTATTTTTGGGACTTTTTGAACTTTTTGGTTTTTGGTTTTTGTTTTTGGTTTTTGTTTAATGTCTTCATGTGGATAGTCTTGTTCTTTTGTGCAATCTAACACTTTTAGGTCGGCAAGCATATAAGGATCGCAAAAGGTGGAAAAAAAGGAGTCCCTGAAAACCAGTCAGAATCGACGAAGGCCAAGCCGACGACGACAAGGAGGAGAAGCCCAGAAGTACTCGATCTCGAGTAGACGTACTCGACATCGACTAAACCAGATGCTCCTCGACTTCAGAAAACCACCAGACGCAGACAAAGCTACTCGATATCGAGTAGGGTACTCGATATCGACAAGCTCACCTACTCGACCTGCCCAATTTCGCCTTCCTCAATGTGTTATCCTGTGAGTTCCTTCCTTTACTCTTGTTTTTATTTGATTTTATACAGTGGGGACACTGTAAATTTTAAGTATGGGGTGGGGGAAGGGCTTACTTTGTGCATATTTGATTTATTTGATCATATTTGACATATATGTGCATTATTTCTTTGAATTGCTACATGGATATTTTGGAATGCATTATTGATTTATATGCTTATATATGCATGTTTTCCAAAATTTGAGAAAAATGACCCCCATTGAAAATTTTGATTAATGTCATGGAAGCTTATATTGAACTCGACGATGCAAAATTAAGATTCATTAGAGATATAGCATGAAATTGCCTAGTAAAGGGAAGTCACAATCAAGTGCATATTTTCTTGAAAACCATGAAAGGAGGTAAAATTTGAAGTTGCTTTTGACATATTGCATGATAAGATGATGGAGGACTTTATATTTCCATATAATGCTCATTGTTTAAATTCCTAGCCTTACCTATGCTTATGCATCACAAAAAGCCATATAATATGCCTTATTTCAAATATTGCTCCACATGATCTAAAATATTGACCATTCTTTACCTTATTCCCTATCCGGGGATTATGTTGAGAATGATGTTACATTATGGAGATGCCATATGGTGTTTGTGATGTGTTGTTGTTATCATTATTATTGGAGTTTGGCGGAATTGTTTGAAATATATGGAAAATTTAATGAGTGAAAGAAAATCCGATCAAAGATCGACCCTGCTCTCTGAGATAATAGTTTGGAGAGATGGGACACCAGGTGAGGAGTCCGACGCACTAAGTATCTGGGGCCATTCATGACACCCATGTTTGCGACTCGCGAGAAGGCAGTGCTAAGGTTAGAGAGGTAAAAGCATTATTATGAATAAAAGCATTATGAAAGGTGATGAATGTTATGGAGAAAGAATGTGGTATGAAAGTTTGGAAAGTACTCCATTTCCCCGGATCATTAGCACCACATTGCCAAAAATTTCCCACCTTTAGCCTTTTACCAATCTACTCCTTATTTGAGCTTAAATTAAAGTCCTCTTGATTATCGATGCTTTGTCACATAAATTGTTTTTGCATAACCCTCATTTTGTCAGTAGATGTTGCTTTGATATATTTACACATGCATGGATCTGTGACACTAGTACCTTTTCGAGGATGGTAATTGATTGCAGGGTTATATGAGAATGAATCTAAGATGTTGAGAGTTTAAATTCTTCCCCTGAATGACAATTAAAAGTATTGCTTGACGACAAGCAAGCTTAAGTATGGGGTGTTTGTTATGAGCCTAATCTGCCATGTTTTACTGTGACTTTTATATCGATTTCTGCATGTATTTCATTCATTTGGGCTAAGATAGTACAGAATCTATGTGGTTTATGTTTATTTGCCAAATTGTGGAATCTACACCAGTTTCTGTTTAATTTCGCAGAATTCGGAGCATTTTACAGCAACTCTAAAGAAGGTCAGAAAAGCTCGGAAAGCAACTACAGAAGTCCAGGATCCGAGAATACAGAACCAAGCTGAAGCCCAGGCTACTCGATCTCGAGTGGACTTTACTCGATCTCGAGTAGAAAGTCCGAGCAGCCTGGTCGACAAAGCCTGGTCGAGAGAGCTGAGCCAGACCAACTCGACTTCCGGAGCCCACTCGATCTCGAGTACCACTTGTCGAGATCGACGACGCCTCAGCGCCACACCCGGAGTCGAGAAAGAAAGCTGATCGAGAAGCCGAGGACAAAGACGCCGAGCACAATCCTACTCGACCTCGAGGAGCCCTAGTCGAGATTGACGAGCCCCGAGTCCAGATCCGAGCCTATCGAGTAGAGCCACCCGAGAAGACCCAGTCGACATAGCCAGTCTACTCGACCTCGACGAGCCCTTGTCGACATCGACGAGCACCGTGAACCAAGTCCGAGTCTGTCGAGCGCCAGCTAGCCGAGACGACGAAGCCGAGCCAGTCAACCCTACTCGAGGTCGACCAGACCCTTGTCGAGATCGAGTAGACCTCTAGAGCCGGGTTTACTCGGTTCGACGAATCCTACTCGACTTGGGATTGCTTGGGCGTGAAGATTGCTGATTCTATCCGAAAATATCAAGATCTACCATGAAGAAGAAAAGTTCTATCCATTGAAGACACTTTAGATATATTACCTTTTAGATTTATTTTCCTTAAACAATTTATTTATCTTTAAAGCTTTTAGATATAATTTTAGATATAGATATAGATATTCTATCCTTGAGTAGCAAGGATTAGAAGGCTATAAATAAAGCCCTAGGGGCTGGTTTTTCATTCATTCCAATTCACACACAATTCAAATTTCAGTAGGAGAAGTAGTAGGAGAGAGAGAGAGAAAGTGAGTGGCCAAGAGGAGTTGGTGAAGCGAGAGCGGAATTGACTTCCTTTGGTTGTAAGCTCTATTTTATTTTATTAATGCAAGTTTATTTCCTTTTATTATTGATGTCTTTAATTATGATGAAGCGCGAGTAGTCCACCCACTTCTAGGGTTGGGGCGAGCCCGACGATAGCCCTGCGTGCCTGAGGTAAAGATCTGACCTTTATCATGTTTTTAGCATTTTCCTACTTGTTGATGTGTTTATTGCCTATCTAATGGAGATCCATGCTAACAACTTGGATTATAAACATAAAATCGGTAGAGACAATTAGGGTTTCTTGAGAGAGTTGTCTAATTGTTGGAAAAGGCGAAAGCTTAGTCCTTTAATGCGAATTATATGAATATCTGTTTGGTCCTGCCTTATGCATGCTTGGTTATTGTCGTTGCAAACCCCAATCTTGGAAGTCCTTTTTACATTAAGTTTAGTCGAATCCCCCAAAGCATTTGTTTTTACTTTCTTTTATTTCATTTTACTCCCTGCCCTCGTCGATCTCGACCAGCCCCTGGTCGACCTCGACTACTGATCTTCGACCTAGAGTCGCCGTAGCTTACTTGTGCAGGAATCGACGAAGACCAACTCGACTTCGACAGACCGTACTCGATCTCGAGTAGACCCCAGTCGAGATCGACCACCCTTTGCCGAGCTGCTGCGCTGTGTTCGACTGTCCGATCTTCTGTCGACTAACCCTTAGTCGAGATCGAGGACCCTATTGTCGACTTCTGACCGTGAGATTCTCCGCTGCCTAGGATCCGCTGACACACTTCCTCGTGGATCGATCCTGACTTCCCGCTGCTACATCAGGAGGAGGTCTTGTAATTATTTGCAAGGGACGGAATCTGGTTTGCTGTGATTTATCTATATTTTAATTTTGCATACTCGATTTCCTCCTATCAACAATAGGGAGGCATGTGAAGGGCATGTGCCAAGATAAGAAGACAAGGGGCACCTGGTAGACGGTTGCGAACACAAGACCCATGATAGGCAACTCGATCCAGTATCTCCGGTCACCTCCCACTCTGCCGGAGTAACTCTGTAGGTCGACAAACTCTCGGACCGAATACCCTCCCATGTAACAACCAGCGTAAAGGTGATCGTTATGCTCCAGATGGTTACACAATAACCCTTTCATATCTGCGAATCATGCCTCCCCTGGCCGTAACATCAGCTGCGCCAAAGCTCGATATCCGCAGTGACCATCTCCCACGGTGTTGACGGCCGCCGCAATGTGCCTTAACATGAAAGGGTCCACAATGTTGTCTCCCCAGCTAAATCTTCAATACTGTGCGTCAGACGGATGTCCGGACTGTCGGTCCCTACCGTGGCGACCTGCTCTGGCTTCCTCCCTTTCAAAATTCGCCCGATTTTGCTCAGATCGCAAGGGATTCGTTCTGCACGGGTTCCTCCTCCCTCTAGGTCTCCCCTTTGACTGTATGCTACCCCGCTCCGGTGGGTGCAAATCAGGGTCACAAGCTTCATTGGATGCAGTGTACGAAGCCGACCTGGCATAGGGTAAGATCGCGTTGTCCGATTCATCCCACGTCAGATCCATCCAAAATGGGTGGATGTCGTCAGGTGTTATTTGAACTCCTTCATCAACAAAACGCTAAACGTCGTGCACACAAGGTATCCCATGGCATATTCTCCAATGACGGTCGACGCAATCTGAAGCTACTATTTTGTCGACAACTTTCCTCCAATGACCGTAGAGAAGTTTGAAACACTTCTTTGAAACCACGTGCTTAATCTGATTGAATAAGGGGACTTCGTGTGCGTTAGTTGGCCACTTGAAACGATCTATCTCCAACGCAGTCTGGATCTCGTGTACCTGACATTCATTCACCCGATGAATGGCATCCACCACGACACAGAAATCACCAGTGGACGAGTGTAATGCTTCCTTCAACACTTTATGTTGGCCTTCAACCCTACACGATGCATCATGTGCTTGAGGTGAACGACTGTCGAAATGTAGTAAAGGAGTGACAAGGGTAACGGCGAAAACGATATGTGTACCTATTGGTTGTCCTCATTCCAAAGTGCAGGACGTGGTTGGTGTAACATCTGACAAGGCTCGTCCGGTGGATGAGCCACACTGTTTCCAGATACCCCATGACCCCGGGAAAGGGCTGCCATTGGGCGTGAAGATATCTACGCCGCCTCTCGAACGACTCCTCCGTCGAAGACGAGAATAAAACCCCACACCTGATTCTTGAATAGAGTTGAAATTTCCAGATTTTTTGTAATCTTCAAAGCGGTGTCTTCACAGTTGCGAGTTACATGTAACCAGCACAATAGATGTTGCACCTCGGGGAAGACGGCCCTAAGTGCAGCCATAAGGCCCAGCTCTCGATCTGTCATGATCGAATCGGGCACCTTACCCTGAAAAATAACACGTAGGTTGTTGAGCACCCAAGTGTACGTGTCCGTGTCCTCGTGAGCCGTAAAGGCATATGCGATGCAAAAGTTGTTTGCCGTTGGCGTTAAGCCGACTATCTCGCATAGCGCGACGTTGTACCTGTGGACGCGGTGCCACAACGTACGCACATTAGCATATCACTATTTATGGAAGAAATGTACGAAGACATAGGATATAGTACTTACGCGTTTGTCTTGTACGTACTATCCATGACGACGACGTAAGGGTATTTGTTCAAGAGACGAATCCCATCTGGGTGTGCGAGGAAAAGGTCATTCAATACATTGTCATCGTCTGGGCTCCTCCTGAATTCTTAGTAGTAGCCCCTTTCTCGGAGACGATGGAGGGTATCTTGGGTCATCGTTCGATTTCCTCTCTCTTCAACGGCGAGCTTGTTGAGGGTGTTCTCCAGTGATCGCGATGAGGTGACGCTATTCGCATCTGCTTGTCGTAGCCCGTACGAGATGTCCTTCGGCGGAGTTCCTATGTCTTTCATCCACTTGCACATTTTCTTCTCCCCTGGTGTCATTCTTCCTGCGTAAGCATGACCCTTCAATCGTTGAGGGAGCCCATGGTTGTGCGTTCCATTTTGCACGATCATCGTCCACATATTCGGCCCCCTCTCATGACCGAGTAAGGAGAATGGGCAGTTGCTTAGTTTTCTCTGCGTGCTGCGAATCTGCTTCCCCCTTCTGCAAAACACACCATATTGCTCGCACGCTAACAACACGCCACCCGGTCGGTTTGAAGCGGTCGACCACGATCGCTTGATTACTAAAACCATGTTGTTCTTCAAGCTGGGTTGCTTGAAATGGTCGACCATTTCGTTTCGGGATTGCCAAGTACGGGTGTCGGTAAACGTACATGTAAATTCTCAAAACTAGATAAAGGCATAACAACGTACATGCACTTGATATTACTTAAAGGGTATATATTTACTTCGGGTTAAATAATGGAAAAATACATAGAGACAGATAATACAGGTATAGGATTTTACCTGTGGGACGAAATTGTTTCGTCGTGGGGGGGGGGGGGGGCGAATCGTACCACCTCCATCGCTTCTTCACTTTCTGAGGATGACATTTTCAAATCTACGAATGAAATAGTAACTATTTTCTTGAATTGTGAGGTGAAGGGATGCATTCATTCGGTCTGATGGTGGAGGTATATAAGGGCATAAGAGGGGGACCATACATGACGTCAATTACGCGTTCTATGTGTCAGTCGTAACAACATCACATCAGACGCTGTAAATGGGAGCATTCCCCAATTACAATGTCTATTCAGATGTGGTAATTGATAGTATTCCCCATTTACAACGTCTGAATGTACGTTGTAATTGGGAACATCCCCCAATTACAACGTTCGAATGGACGTTGTAATTAGGGAACGTTCCCAATTACAACGTCGGTTCAGACGTTGTAATTGGGAACGTTCCCTAATTACAACGTCCATTCCGACGTTGTAATTGGGGGATGTTCCCAATTACCATATAAGGCCCCGTTGTTCCCCCGCCACTTTATCACACCCAACACCCAAAAAGCCCTCTACCATGTCTTCAACTCCGTACAGTTTCGTGAAGACAGTTGAGTTCTCGGATGGCACCCGTTACACTATTAGAGTGACGAGGCACAATGTGCCGGCTGAACGTCACATTTGCAACTGTAAGCACAGGAAATATCGCATTTTATTTCCATGCTGTTTATTTTCTGTGCAGTGTCATCGCCGGTCTGAGATGTCAAGGGAGGTGTATTTCCGTTGTATAGAGTCCGACCGAGACCCCGAGTCGTACTATACTCGCGTGTTGGCCCATATAAAGGATAACATTAAAAGTCTTTACTGCGATGTGAGTCGGGCGCGTATTCTCAGCATTGCCGAGTACGTGGTTGACTTAGTAGCGCGGCCCGCCCAACAAACTAAGAAGACTTACGCGTTCCAGCAAGTGCTGATTGAGATTCAACTAGCGGGACCTGCTGAGTCTGTTGGGAGCAACTGATCCAATTGATTTTGTGTATTCAACGTTCGATTAGCGCTGGAACTTTATATTTATTATATAAGTTATATATTTGGTAATGCACATTCGATGTGAACTCTATGTACTCTCTTTGATATTAAAATTCGAAACATTAACATATGAATCGTTTTCATAATCGCTTGAATAGAACCTACTAAGAGGATCGAAACATTAACATTTAAATCATTTTCATATTCGCTTGAATGGAATACTAAGAAGATCGAAACATTAACCTATCAATTATTTTCATATTCGCTTGAATGGAACCTACTAAGAAGATCGAAAGATTAACATATGAATCATTTTCATTTTCGCTTGAATGGAACCTACTAGGAAGATCGAAACATTAACAAATGAATCATTTTCATTTTCGCTTGAATGGAACCTACTAAGAAGATCGAAATATTAATTCTATATGTTCATATTCACTTTCAAAATCACTGGATATCGGTTTAATTAACTCGACATCAACAAAATAATAAGGTCAACCTGCAACATCGGAAACAACGTTTCTATACCCTAGCAACGTTTAAAGTAGCGTTGCTATCAACTCTTCCAACCCTAGCATATACCCTACGCGTAGGGTTGGAATAGGGCAGCCCTATGCAACGTTAAATCAAACGTTGCTAACCCCATACAACGTTTAATCGAACGTTTATAACCCTATACAACGTTTAATTCAACGTTGCTAAACCCCACCCCTAGGGTTCCCCGATGTAATGTTTCTTCCAAAGTTGCAAAACCTTATGCAACGTTAAATTGAACGTTGTATGCTAAAGTGCCTATAAAAGCCACCCACACCCACACCCACACTCCATCCACCACAAACCCTTCCACACTATTACTACCTAATGTCGGCCCCGAATCATAGACTTCCCACTTACTTCACAAAAGACGCAGAAACGTCCGAGTGGATCAGCTATCAGATTAGAGGGACGAAATACCGTTATCCACCCGATGCCAGCGACTGCAACTGCCAACACCGGATGTACAAGAGGGCATTCCCATGCTGCCTTTTCCGCATCTCATGTCAGAGTGGCTCAAGGAGATCGATTGCAGGGGAGTTCGGATGCCACAACGACGCGGAGATTTATAGAAACGACCGAGAGGCCTACCTATCCGACATGGGCAAAGTCATTACGGAAATGCTGGACATGTTCTATGCCGATGTATGTCGGGATTGTATCCGTGAAGTTACAGCGTACGTAATTGAGAGGGTGGTGGGTCCGGGAAATGATATGTTGCGATCGTACGCGTTCATCGACGTACAGATCGACATCTCTACCAGTCTAGATGAGTCCGTTGGTAGTTGTACACCCAGTACCGTTAGCACCACGTAGTTGTAGACTTATCGTATGTAATGTATGTAATATATGTATTTTCAAAGGGGGGGGGGGGTGACCGGAGATCGGGGTATGTAATATATGTATTATCGTTTTCATATTTGATTATGTCGGAAGGGTTTTTGGGAGATAGAGATGCCCGGAGACCGGCGTATGTACAATATGTATTATAATTTTCATAATTAATTATGTATTGTCGTTTTATTTATGTATTTTATGTTACTGTACCTACATTAATACGACGGAATTTATTTTATTTCTTTATTAAATATGGAAGAAATTTTCAATTTCAACGAACTAGACTGTGCAAATAATGTATTTTATTTATTTATTAAATATGCCAAGTTAATTTCAATGATCTAAAATGTCCAAATAATGTATTTTATTTATAATATGCCAAGTTGAATTAAAAAAAAAAAGATAACTACAACGTCTAAATTGACGTTGTAATTTGAATTACAACGTCAAAATAGACGTTGTAAGTTGAAGGGGTTCAACGTCGGTTTCGAGGTTGAAGGGGTCCAGCTGTGCACAATGTCGAATTCGACGTTGTAAGTTGAAGGGGTCGAGCTGTGCACAACGTCGAATCCGACATTATTGTGCTTATTATATAAAGCACAACATCGAAACCGACGGTGTGCTTCTTCTTCCTCCACACGTGAGTGATTCGGGAGAGAAATCGATTCCTTCGAGAGAGCGAGAGAGCGGCCAAGGGTGCGAGCGAGCGACCGATCCAGGCGAGATCGATGGTGAGATCCCGGGGACGAGGCCAAGGATTCGCCGGCGAGGGCGGATCTGGGCGAGGTGCGGGAGAGGAGATGGTGTCCGTGGGTGGAGACGGCCGAGGAGGCGGCGGTGATGGGGGCAGAGGGCCAGGAGGCCGTGGCCGAGGTGAGGGGCGCGGCGGCGATGGCGGCTCAGGGGCTGCTGGTGGCCGAGGGGTGGAAGGGGCAAGAGGCCGTGTCCGAGGTGAGGGGCGCGACGGCGTTGGCCGCTTAGGGGCTGTTGGTGGCCGAGGTGTGGTTGGATCTCGCACCGGGGCTGCTGGTGGTGGTGGCCGTGGCCGTGGTGGTGGTGGCGCCGGGAGGACCGCCGGTGATGGCGGTGGTTGCCGGAAGAGGCGGACGCAGGAGGTATCTCCCCTGACGAGTACGCTATCGGTTAGTTTGACTTTATTTAATTTATTTTTCATTTTATTTTATTGTTTAATTGTTGAATTTTATAACGAATAAGTTTATCATATGAATCGGATAAGTTAACCTTATTTAATTTGAATGCACAATATATTTAAGACAAATTGTTACAAAATAACTACTTTAATGTCTAAAGCGAAATTATAGAAAAAAAAGAAATTGTTACAAAATAACATGTTCAAAAAGAAATCATAGAAACGAATTGGCGAAACATACAAAAAGAAATTATAGAAATAAATTATTACAAATGAAGTTGTTTACAGTAAACTACTGTAAGCGGATCGAAAATTAAATTCTTGAATGGAATAACACATTTTAATAAAGGGGTGAATATGAAATTCAAAGTAAATGAAAAAATATATTTACATAGTAGTTCAAAATTTTAATAGGATTCTCGGATGAGACGGAATGACGGGACCTTTCGCATCGTTCTCGGGAGAGATCGCAATGCGCCTTCAGATGCAGTAGAGAGTGCCGATTTGGAGGAGGTCATCATCACTGACTCGTCTTCTCAGACGGTGTCAGATCTCATGGCTCTTGCGGAGCAGGAGACTTTGACCGTGAGAGATACGACGGTTCAGCCTGATACAGCCCCGACACAGCGGAGGCCGGAGGACGATACTAATACTGACCGTACTTTCTTCCACTTGAGTAACTCTGTATAGCCCACAGCACATGGTCTGTTGGACGTAGAACCGCCAACGCAGATGGCGTCATATCGTAGGGCTGTTGACAGTACCTCCGAACACGCTCATGGAGACGCTGCTTGGGCTGCGGTCATCGCGGCAGCAGCTGACTGCCTCACACCTGCTGTGGGGGCGGATGACACACAAGAGGAGCAGACGGATATAGCGGATGATCTTCAGTTCGAGCAGGAGGACCTCGATGACGAGAGTGACGAGGAGGATGAGGAAGACCATCAGGTGGCTGGTGAGGACGAGGAGGCCCCTCAGGTGGATGGGGTGGAGGCTCAGGAGCAGGAGGAGGGGGGCGAGAAGGAGGAGGGGGGCGAGGAGGAGGAGGGGGACGATGAGCACCCTAATGGCGACTTGCCTCCAGGAGATCTGTTGGTCTCGTTTAGGAACCATAGGGCTCAGCGGCTATGGACGGACCCGACCTATCGGCATAAATTGATGAAGGTTCATCATCGGGCTTCACACCTCCATCCGTTCAGGTACTACATGTACCAGGGTCCTGGGACATGGGTGCAGGCGGCAGCTCAGTCTGGTCTACTGAGGCTGCTGTTGTTGCAGGAGGATGGTCAAGTATGAAATAAATATAGAATAAAGATCAGACTGACTTCCCTGTCTCAGCAAATATATACAAGACTTCCTCCCGTTGTAGTAAGAGAAAGTCAGGATCGAATCCTCGAGGAAGCACGTCAGCAGTTCTCAGGTAGCAACAGATCTCACAGACAAGCAGCAGAAAGACAGAAATAAAAGCAGAAAAGACAAAGCAAAACAGAAACAAAAGAAAAGACAGAAAATAGCGAAAGAAAGTAAAGAACAAAGCAAGACAACAGACGTACTCAATCTCGACAAAAGGTCACTCGAGATCGACAACAGCAAGTCGACAATAGAAAGCAGAAACTCAACTCGACACAGACAGGCTCCTACTCGAGATCGACTAAGGCTGTACTCGATCTCGACAAGTTTCTCCTCTAACTCGACTAGCACACAGAAAATATAAATCGCAAATTCGAACCCAAAACTCAGATTTTTGACGAAATAAATTCAATATATAAAAGACTTCCAAGGCCAGGGTATCAACACCACAACGATAACCATGCAAAGTAACACATAAAGGCATAAAAGATCATGCTTTCCATCAAATAACTTTCGTTATTAACAAATAGGCATATAGAGGCTTTCGCATAAACCCTAATTGTTACTAACCCTTTTCACATAATTAACCCAAGTTGCATTAAGATTACTTTCGCTTCAATAACACAAACAAGGATCACCTTCAAATCTCGCAAAAGAATCATGCTCATAGGGATAGAAGACGAATTGCATAACAAGATCTGACCTTTACCGCATCACCTCACATGGCCACCGTCGGGTTCACCCCAGCCCCAGAAGTGGGTGGACTACTCGCTCTTCATCATCAAGAAAGACATCAAATAACAAAAGAAACTAACTTGCATTAAATTAAATAAAGCTTACAACCCACAAGACAAATCCGTTTTCGCCTTTCCACCTTGCTTGCTACAAACTCTCTTTCTCTATCCTACTTACTTGAATTGAATTATGTCTGAATTGGAATGAGATGCCTAATGCTCAGCCCCTAGGGCTTTATTTATAGCCTTCTATTCCTCGCTAATCAGGGATAGAATCTCCTATCTATATCTAAAATTATATCTAAAAGCCTTAATGACAAATAAAATGCTTAAGGGAAATAAATCTAAAAGGAAAAAGATAAATCTAAACTAGGTAAGTCTTCTTGTCTTGATAGATCTCCCTTCCATAGATAAACTTGATCAAATTTGGATAGAATCTTCGGCCAACTCGACTTCCTTCGTTCTCAAGCAACTCGAAGTCTACTCGGACTGCTCACGTCGATGCGTTTCTGGAATCTGGTCTACTCGATCTCGACAAGGGCTTGTCGATCTCGACAAGAATTCATCGTCGACTGGACTTCTCGGGTGACTCTGCTCGACATGCTCGGATCTGGGCTCCTAGCTCTCGTCGATCTCGACTAGGTCTCCTCGAGATCGACTAGGGGTGTGGTCGAAGATGGCTCTCTGGTGATGTCGAGTAGGGCTCCTCGGCATGGACTCGGACTAGGGCATGGTGGCTCGTCGATCTCGACTAGTGGTACTCGAGATCGAGTAGGGTTGCTCAGCGTCTTCATCCTCGGCTTCTCGATCAGCTCTTCTTCTCGACTCCGGGTGTGGCGTCTAGGCTTCGTCGATCTCGACTAGAGCTTGTCGAGATCGAGTTGTCTTCCGGAGCTGGGTTGGTCTGGCTCAGCTTTCTCGACCAGGCACTGTCGACCAAGTCTAGCTCTGGCTTCGGCTCGGTTTGTCCTGGTTCTGTACTCTCGGATTCTAGATTTCTGTAGTTGTTTTCCGAGCTTTTCTGACCTTCCTTAGAGTTGCTGTAAAATGCCTCGAATTCTGTGAAATTAAACAGAAACTGGTGTAGATTCCATAATTTGGCAAATAAACATAAACTACATAGATTCTGTACAATCTTAGCCCAAATGAATGAAATGTATGCAGAAATTGATATAAACTTAAGTGTAAAACATGGCAGATTCAGCTCACAACAAACACCCCATACTTAAGCTTGCTTGTCCTCAAGCAATACCTTTAATTGTCATTCAGGGGAAGAATTCAAAACTATCAACATCTTAGATTCATTTTCATATGTCCCTGCAATCAATTACCATCCTCGAAAAGGTACTAGTGTCACAGATCCGTGCATGTGCAAATATATAAAAGCAACATCTACTCACAAAAGGAGGGTTATGCAAAACATTCATTCGTGACAAAGCAACAATAATCAAGAGGACTTTAATTTAAGCTCAAATAAGGAGTAGATTGGTAAAAGGCTAAAAGGTGGGCAATTTCTAGCAATGTGGTGCTAATGATCCGGGGACATGGAGTATTTCCAAACTGAATTTCCACATCCCTTCTTCCTTTGATTCATCACCTTTCATAATGCTTTTTTCAATAATAATGCTTTTACCTCTCTAACCTCAGCACTGCCTTCTCGCGAGTCGCAAACTATTATGTCAGCGAGCAGGGTCGATCTTTGATTGGATTTTCTTTCACTCATTAAATTTTCCATATATTTTAAACAATTCCGCCAAACTCCAGTAATGATAACAATCACAACAACAACCATATAACATCTCCATAATGTAATATCATTCTCAACATAATCCCCGGATAAGGTAAAGAATGGCAAATATTTAGATCATGTGGAGCAATATTTGAAATAAGGCATAATATGGCTTTTGTGATGCATAAGCATAGGTAAGGCTAGGATTATCAAAATATGAGCATTATATGGAAATATAAAGTCCTCCATCATCTTATCATGCAACATGTCAAAAGCAACTTCAAATTTTACCTCCTTTCATGGTTTTCAAGAAAATAATGCACTTCATTGTGACTTCCCTTTACTAGGCAATTTCATGCTATATCTCTAATGAATCTAATTTTGCATCGTCGAGTTCAATAAAGCTTTCATGACACTTATTAAAATTTTCAATGGGGGTCATTTTTCTCAAATTTTGGAAAACATGCATATAAGCACATAAATCAATAATGCATTCCAAAATAGCCATGTAGCAATTCAAAGAAAAATGTGCACAAGTAATGTCAAATATGATCAAATATGCATAAAGTAAGCCCTTCCCTCACCCCATACTTAAACATTACAGTGTCCTCACTGTATAAAAACAAGGGTAAAGAAAGAAACTCACAAGACAAGTGTGCAGGGCCTCTAAATATCGAATGGAATGCTTGAGCCGAGTCCGTTTTTAGCTTGCATCTTATCCATGGACCTGAAAAGTGTAGAAGACATATACCCACAAAAACAAAACCAGAAGTGTTCAAAACCAAAAACAAGCAAAACAAAGTCTCAAAAGTCCTAAAAAGTCTATTTACAAGCTCTAGATTTTAGAGTCGCTAGGCCGACTTTCCATTTAGCTCAAGGTGGCATTTGTAGGGCCCATGTAGCTTGGGCTTCAAATAAGACTCCATTCTTGTCCATCAGCTGCAATCCTCCAGAATGGATCTTGTTCACCACGAACGGCCCCATCCGCTTCTTGTTGAATTTATTAGGGAACCAATGATCCTTTGATTTAGAGACATAGAGCTTGTCTCCAACTTCATACTCCTTAGGCTCATCATTGGATATCCTACATAAGTGCACATACCAAGGCAAACCTCTCCCATGTATAGATAGATCTTCAATGGAAATAGGAAAAGAAAGATCCATACCTTGGCTTACCTTCGCAGAGACGGAATCGGGGACCAAAGTGTTTGGGCGATCTCGACTAGGGCTAGTCGATCTCGACGAGGATGCTGGTTCTAGTGGTCTGCTCGAAGATGCAGAAGTCGATGAAGGGCAAGGCTTGTCGACCTCGAGTGGCCTACTCGATCTCGAGTAGGGTTCTCCTCCTGGCGGCTGCAGCGTCGAGGAAACAGGATCTGGGGTGGCCGAGTGGTGGTCGATCTCGACAAGCCTAGTCGAGATCGAGGAGGATTCTGGCTCTGGTGTCGTCTGCGTCGAGGAAGGCGCAGTCGAGGAAGAGGAGGGGTGGTCAATCTCGAGTACCCTACTCGAGATCGAGGAGCCTGGCACTTCAGAGTTGTTGCTCGTCGATGCTGGTGCTGGTGGAGTTTTCTGTTTTTGGTCGAGGTCGACTAGGGTCCTCGATGTCGAGGAGCCTTGGTCGATCTTGACCCCATACTTGGTTCCTGTCAAGGCATCCGAAAAATAATTAATCCATAACGATGTACCTTGGTTTGTGTCGATTGGATTTTCTGCGTCCTCCTTTAGGATTGCCATGATCTCCTCCACTTGGGCCTCCATGTCCCTCTTTTTCAGCTCCTCTGGGGTCATATTTCTGACCTTGGGTTCCCCGCAGGTGATGTAGCCAGCTGAGATAGATTTGACCTCTTCCATTGGACCTGTATGCCTTTCAGTTTTATTAAAGGAATACTCAATTACCTCATCGCTGATGTTGAAGGTGAGCACTCCTTTCCTTACGCTTATGTTGGCATCCACCGTCGCCAAGAAGGGTCTCCCTAGAATAATTGGACAAGCAGGATCTTCTTGCATATCAACAACTAGGAAATCAGCAGGGACAAAGAATTTACCCACTTGTACTGGCACATTGTCCACCATGCTTGTTGGAATGACCACAGTATTGTTGGCCATGTAAAGTCTAGCATCCACAGGCTCTAGGGCACCTATCTTAATCTTGGACCAAATTGTTAAAGGCATTATGCTTACACTAGCTCCAAGATCACATAAAGCATTAATTTTGTATGGACCAAATCCAATAGTTATAGCAAACTTACCTGGATCCGGCCTCTTCTCCAGTATGTCCAAATGGCTGCATTCCTCTGTAATTTCAGCCATCGATCGCTTTTTGCTCAGAATCTCCTTTAGGAACTTGACATAGGACGGCATTTCATTGAGAGCTTCCGTAAAAGGGATGGTGACGTTGAGTTTCTGAAGCATCTTGATGAAGCGCTGAAATTTCTTTTCTGCTGGGTCCTTTGGGGATTTTGTGGGGAAAGGCAGCTTCTTTTTCTGATTCGGAGCCAGAACAGATGTCGGAGGTGCTGCAGGCTGCTCTATGTCGATTGGGGACTCCTCGATCTCGACTAGATTCTTGTCGATCTCGACTAGGTTGGGTGCAGTCGAGTTGCTGTGCAGTGCAGATGAGGGCCTTTGCAGTTTCTCCTCGAGATCGACGAGGCCTTTGTCGAGATCGACTACAGTGTTGTCGATGTTGGCTTGCTGCTCTTCGTTGTTCTGCTGCTTTCCGATCTCTAGCTCTTGCAGTTGATGGTCGCTTCTGAGTTTTATAGCAGCGATGTGTCTAGTCTTTCCCTTAGGATTTGATTCTGAAGATTCAGGGAGCGCACCTGACTGTCTGGGGATTCCCGCTGCTAGCTGACCAATCTGTGTATCAACTGATTTTCGCCATATATCAATCTCCCCAAGCCTAGAGTTGACACCTTGCATCTGAGTATAGACGGAGTTGAAGGATTGCCTAGTTTCTGAGTGGTTCCTCCGTATTTCCTCCAGGACTGTCTGTATATCATCCCTTTTCTGGTCCCTTTCCGGATGTCCTGGAGCTCTATAGGGCGGGGGGTTCCTAGGGACACCTTGGTTCCATTGTGGTTGCTGAAACCTTTGGTCCCCCATGTAGCGATTGGGACCCCCTGCGTAAGCTACCTCCTCATGATGCTCTGCCATCCTGACTTGCTCTGTGTGGGCACTCAGGAGTGGTGTGCCGTTACGATCCGCATTCTATGCAAGGCTGGTTGACAGAGAGATACTTTACTTGCTTAAGGAGCTTCTTATTCTGGTCTCTGTAGTACTGCTCCCTTACATCAGGATCGATCTCTTTAGGAGGATCATAGAGGGGCATGGATGGTGTTGGCCTGGCGTACGTGTTCTCTTCATAGGTTGCAGTAGACCCATACTTGTTGTCATAGGTGGTAAGCTTCTCTAGCACACCCCACGCGTCACTTGGCGGCATTGTCAGATACTCATAGCGAGTATAATGGTTGATTCTGTCCTTAGTGACTTGATCAAGAGAGTTGAAGAAGATCTCCTGAATGACGTAGGGTGGCTATCCATGAGTAGGGCAAGATCGCAAAAGTTCCTTGTAGTGTTCCCATGCCTTTGCCAGCGGTTCCCCTTGCTTCTGTTTGAAGGCGGTGATTTTCTAGCGGAGATGTGCTGTTTTGGCGGGTGGGAAGAATTTGTTCAGAAACTCTTGCTCTACTTGGGCCCAGGTTGTGAGTGATCTTGGTTTCAGCCCTTCAAGCCATTTCAGTGCAGGCCCAGCGAGAGACCAGCGAAAAGATTTCATCTTGACATATTCCAGGGTTGTACCTTCAGCAAGAGTACGGCACATATCAGAAAAGTTTGTAATATGTTCAAGAGGACACTCATTAAATCTACCAAAAAAGGCATTATTTTTAAGCTCTATAAGAAATTGAGTGCGAATTTCAAAAGAGTTTTCAGGGATAAGAATCGCCGATTCAGGCACGACGAGAGTTGGGTGCATATAGTCCTCTGCCGTGGTTGGGTATTGGGCAAGCTCAGCCTGTGCTTGCTCCCTTGCTGCTTTCTAAGTGGCGATAGCAGCATCTTTAGCGGCCAATTCCCTTGTAAGCTTAGCGATCAGCTGTTCCTGTGTCTCCGCAGCTGCCATGGCTCTTTGTAGTTTAGCTCTGATGTGTAGAAGGCGCTCTGGTTCGTCTAAGGCGTCAAACTCAGGTGTTTGACCAGAACGACGCATACACCTGAAAAGTAACTTAAAGAAAAAGTGAGAACTGACTACCTAAGGCGCGATTGATAGCTTCCCCGGCAACGGCGCCAATTTGTTGTTGCAGGAGGATGGTCAAGTATGAAATAAATATAGAATAAAGATCAGACTGACTTCCCTGTCTCAGCAAATATATACAAGACTTCCTCCCGTTGTAGTAAGAGAAAGTGAGGATCGAATCCTCGAGGAAGCACGTCAGCAGTTCTCAGGTAGCAACAGATCTCACAGACAAGCATCCGAAAGACAGAAATAAAAGCAGAAAAGACAAAGCAAAACAGAAACAAAAGAAAAGACAGAAAATAGCAAAAGAAAGTAAAGAACAAAGCAAGACAACAGACGTACTCGATCTCAACAAAAGGTCACTCGAGATCGACAACAGCAAGTCGACAACAGAAAGCAGAAACTCAACTCGACACAGACAGGCCCCTACTCGAGATCGACTAAGGCTGTACTCGATCTCGACAAGTTTCTCCTCTATCTCGACTAGCACACAGAAAATATAAATCGCAAATTCGAACCCAAAACTCAGATTTTTGACGAAATAAATTCAATATATAAAAGACTTCCAAGGCCAAGGTATCAACAACACAACGATAACCATGCAAAGTAACACATAAAGGCATAAAAGATCATGCTTTTCATCAAATAACTTTCGTTATTAACAAATAGGCATATAGAGGCTTTCACATAAACCCTAATTATTACTAACCCTTTTCACATAATTAACCCAAGTTGCATTAAGATTACTTTCGCTTCAATAATACAAACAAGGATCACCTTCAACTCTCGCAAAAGAATCATGCTCATAGGGATAGAAGACGAATTGCATAACAAGATCTGACCTTTACCGCATCACCTCACATGGCCACCGTCGGGCTCACCCCAGCCCCAGAAGTGGGTGGACTACTCGCTCTTCATCATCAAGAAAGACATCAAATAACAAAAGAAACTAACTTGCATTAAATTAAATAAAGAAAGCTTACAACCCACAAGACAAATCCGCTTTCACCTTTCCACCTTGCTTGCTACAAACTCTCTTTCTCTATCCTACTTACTTGAATTGAATTATGTCTGAATTAGAATGAGATGCCTAATGCTCAGCCCCTAGGGCTTTATTTATAGCCTTCTATTCCTCGGTAATCAAGGATAGAATCTCCTATCTATATCTAAAATTATATCTAAAAGCCTTAATGATAAATAAAATGCTTAAGGGAAATAAATCTAAAAGGAAAAAGATAAATCTAAACTAGGTAAGTCTTCATGTCTTGATAGATCTCCCTTCCATAGATAGACTTGATCAAATTTGGATAGAATCTTCGGCCAACTCGACTTCCTTCGTGCTCAAGCAACTCCAAGTCTACTCGGACTGCTCACGTCGACGCGTTTCTGGAATCTGGTCTACTCGATCTCGACAAGGGCTTGTCGATCTCGACTAGAATTCATCGTCGACTGGACTTCTCGGGTGACTCTGCTCGACATGCTCGGATCTGGGCTCCTGGCGCTCGTCGATCTCGACTAGGTCTCCTCGAGATCGACTAGGGGTGTGGTCGAAGATGGCTCTCTGGTGATGTCGACTAGGGCTCCTCGGCATGGACTCGGACTAGGGCATGGTGGCTCGTCGATCTCGACTAGTGGTACTCGAGATCGAGTAGGGTTGCTCAACGTCTTCGTCCTCGGCTTCTCGATCAGCTCTTCTTCTCAAATCCGGGTGTGGCGTCTAGGCTTCGTCGATCTCGACTAGAGCTTGTCGAGATCGAGTTGTCTTCCGGAGCTGGGTTGGTCTGGCTCAACTTTCTCGACCAGGCACTGTCGACCAAGTCTGCCCGGGCTCTCTACTCGAGATCGAGTAAGGTGTACTCGACATAGAGTAGCTCTGGCTTCGGCTCGGTTTGTCCTGGTTCTGTACTCTCGGATTCTGGATTTCTGTAGTTGTTTTCCGAGCTTTTCTGACCTTCCTTAGAGTTGCTGTAAAATGCCTCGAATTCTACGAAATTAAACAGAAACTGGTGTAGATTCCATAATTTGGCAAATAAACATAAACTACATAGATTCTGTACTATCTTAGCCCAAATGAATGAAATGTATGCAGAAATTGATATAAACTTAAGTGTAAAACATGGCAGATTCAGCTCACAACAGCTGCTTGATTTGAACTGGGACGGAGTGAATTGCCAGTTGTTGACTGTGTTCATAGAGCACTGGCAGCCGGAGACGAACTCTTTCCACTTTTCATGGGGCGAGATGACCATCACCCTCCACGACGTCGCCTGTCTGATGGGGCTGCCGATCGAGGGACTGCCTTGCGAGCATAGGACGGCTTGCGGTTTTGCCATCCCGTTGTTGACGAATTGGTGGGAGGCGAGGCACGGCTACCGTCGGGATCAGTGGCCCGACCGTACCCCAGATGGCGTAGTGCCAGAGAGCATAGAGTGGCAGCATGACCTCGCCGTTTCTTTCTTGGCTACGCTGCTGGGTACGACGCTCTTCATTGACAAGTCCCAGAGCCGCGTACACTTCTCGTTGTTCGGGCTAGTTTGGGATTTGCCGCACACCGGGACACTAGCTTGGGGAGCAGGAGTGCTTGCCTTCCTTTACCGGGGATTACGGGAGGCCACGAGAGGCGATGCCAGAGGCCTACGTGGGTGTGATGCACTGTTGCAGGTAATACATTTCTTTAATACTGTAAATACGTTCCTCTGCTTGTGATTTACATTTAATAAGTGCTCTAATGGTTTATAACTTTCAGGCATGGATCTGGTCGTGCTTCCCTTGTTTTGCGGGTCCTCTTTGCTCGGACAAGGATGCATTTGCTGATGATCCCCGATACATGGCACGGTTCGACCCGTCGACGACCAAGAAGAGGGGGAACGACAGGACGAGGCGCAAGAAGAAGAAGAAGCTCCGAGCACAGCTTGAGCGCATAACCATCGATCAGGTAACCTGTTTATCACTTTTTTTGATTTTAACTACATATGTCGAGTAAGATTGTTTCCCTTATATCATTTTCTGAACATAGTTCGAGTGGATGCCTTTCGGCAGAGACTTGGATTTCGCTGGTCAGTTTCGTCCTCCACCTATCGAGGCACCCTCAGATTCTGTGGCATCTTTGAGCCGTACATGCCAGACAGGGTGCTCCGACAGTTCGGTCGCGTGCAGGAGCAGCCATTGGCCGTCATCCCTCCGTCCTTCATGCAGCGCCCGTTTCGCCTGCAGAGGCGTTACATCTTGACGTTCGGAATGTAGCACCACCGTTGGGCAGATCAGGACGATGAGAGATTCTACCCTGTCACCGGTCACAGGAGGACGATCGAGAGTTGTCAGGGAGGCGTCACAGCTGACTACCTCGCTTGGTTCCAGTCGCAGAGTCAAGGTCATGTGTTTCCCACGATAGTGGTACTACTTGGTGCTCCTCCGGCTGCGCCTAACCACCCAGACGACGACATCGGACCAGATGGGGATGGGGATGAGATTGATGTTGAGACTGCTGCTCGCCAGGCCCGGGTCGACGGGATGACCCATGCCATTCAGGCATTGGTCGGGCATCCCCAGCTAGACCAAATGTATGAGCATTTCATGGGCTACATTCGATCTCTGCAGTAGATACATTATAGTCCCTTTGTTTATGACATACATTTCGTATTTTGTCGGTATGCTATATTTGTGTATTTCGTACTGTTTGCGTTAATATTTTCAATGGTTTCTACCCGATCACAACAACAAACAATCACATGCAAACGCTTCACTTCATAGATAACGATCAGATTTCACATCAAGGCATTCCTAAAATAACAAATTACATTCATCGAGGCATTACTAAAACTAACAAATTACATACTTCGAGGCATTACCACAACTAACAAATACAACATCGATAACAACATAATTTTTTCTTCATATCGACCATGCTATTCTTAGTTTGTCTTCGGAATTATTTTAATCTTTAACTCGTTGAATGGAAAGGTGGCGTCCTCTTTATTTGCTCCCCTCACAATTATCCCTGCCGTTTGAGCCACGTCAACATGGTCACATCTGTTTACATCGGCGAAGAATGACCGGATATGTTGAAGCAGAAGATCTCCAACCTTCCACTCATAGGCTCCACGAATGCCCGGATGAAAATCATTGCACTTCAGACACCCGAGCCGCAAGGGTGCAGAAATGTGATTCTCTTTTTCACAAACGACCTGAAACAGCGCGCATGGATGCATGCCTCTGTATTTTGGACTACTGCAAGCACATTTGGACTCCTTCGAGGGCATTGAGTACCGAACCCTTTCGATTGCATAATCAATTCTGCCCGTGGAGCCTACTACTCCAGATGTAACCGGCTCCATGGAAGGATTGAAAATGTAGAAGGAATGAGAATGTGGAATTGTTGTGTTGAGTTATTCAAGGTCCTTATTCCCTTTTATAGGAGTGGTTGGTTACCTGGAAGTACTCACAACGTCAAATCTGACGTTGTGACAACGCCGAATCCGACGTTTCTAAGCCCGCCCCTAGTTTGCCTCTTGGGATTTGGAGGTAGCAGCAACGTTAAATTTAACGTTGTAGCAACGTCCAAATAAACGTTGCTAAGCCCGACGGAGCCCGTTGGGATCTAGGGTGCAACGTCCGATCCGAAGTTGCAACAACGTCCGACCCAACGTTGTTACAACGTCGGATCACCTTCACTTGGGCAATTTCCCCAACAAATGAAACGTCAAATTGGACGTTTTGGCAACGTCTAATCCAACGTTGCTGCAACGTCCAATTCGTCGTGTCATTTTCGGTGTATATAGGGAACGGGTTATTTATCTTGCCTTATGCATGCTTGGTTATTTCCGTTGCAAACCCCAATCTTGGAAGTTTTCTTTTCATACATAGTTTATATCGAAAAAGCCTTGTTCTTTATTTTATTTCGTTTCAAAGTTTCTGTTTCTCCTCCATATCGACCAAAACTGGTCGACATCAACTTCTGATATTCGATCGCCTAGATCGCTGTAGCTTCTGGTGTGCAGGTACCCGACGTTGATGAAACTTTTACTCGATATCGAGTAAAACTCATCGATATCGACTAACTGCCAGGAGCTGCTACTGCTTGCTTCAACTTGTCCGATCTTCTGTCGACTAACCTTAGTCGAGATCGAGCATCTGTGGTCGACTTCTGCCGTGAGATCCATCCGCTACCTAGGATCCACTGACACGCTTCCCCGTGGATCGATCCTGACTTCCCACTGCTGCATCGGGAGGAAGTCTTGTAATCATTTGCAAGGGACGGAATCTGGTTTGCTTTGCTTTATTCATATTTTATTTGCATTCTCGATTTCCTCCTACAACATTGCTCTTGCTTGCTTCAAAGAAACCAATCCAAAGTAAGAAATTGCTAGCCGATATGCAATTTATGTCTAGACGATCAGTCAAGAGGGAACACGCGCAAATATATAATCAATGAAAAACAAAGACAATGAAATAACTTAGAAATAATAATATTAAATCAAATCCTCACATTTCATCCAACCATGTCTTCGAATCACAGGCGAAACTATGAGTTTAGCAACTCATAGCCAAAGTATCTCTGAAAACAATAAGGAACGCACGTCTCTCCACCACCACGGCCGGAATAAATAGAAAACAACCTAAATAGAGGCATGCCAAAGCTAGGGCAGATAATAATAATAAAATAATAAAAGATCTTCGGACAAAGTCGCGAATGTTGAACACTGCTGGATCGGCGGGCGTCGCTATTCTGGCTCCGCGATTCTTCTTTAGCTTCGACGTTATGCTTCTTGGCTCCCTTGATGTCCTTCCTTAGCCTCTTTTATGCTCCAAAATCTGCTCTTCTAGATCTCTTAAGCCTCCCTTCAAGTTCGGATTATAAATCTGCAGAATAAACACAAAATAGCGCAAATTCTGAATTCGAATACTTTGAATGCAAGACAAAGTAAATAACACAAAACATATGCAATATAAATACTAAAATGCAATAAAACCTATCTATAATGCTTATCTAAATATGCATTATCACCAGCATACTTGACGCGGGAGCAGGAGGATCGTTGGATTAACCTTGGAAGTAGGAATTATCGCTCGATATTATTCTTTGATGTGGAGACATGGCGCCGTCATGGCTTGTTCGAGCATGTTTCTGAGCTTCTTAACATGAGTGGATTGGATGATTTTCTAGAGCTTAGCGCAACCACTTATCCTACATTAGTGAGAGAATTTTTTGCTACCCTGGATTATCATTCTAATAAGGAGATTCACTTTTGGATGAGAGGAAAGAAGTTCTTGGTGACTAAGGATGTTATTGCTCAAGCTTTTGGGATCACGAGGAAGTGTACTGACTCTTGGGTCAATGCATTAGTTGATCCAACTGCGCTTCGAACTAGGACGGTGGGTACTGGATGGCTGTTTGGGAAAGATGCTGATTATTTTGGCTATATGATCACTCACCCTACGTTGAGACTATGCTACAGGGTGTTGAGTCCCGCTTTGTTTCGTTTGGTTGATCCGGAGATTGTATCTATGAGTGGTTGGGCTTATACTTATTGTTTGACTCCTGAAGCCATGAGAACTCCAGACTGGATTCAATTGTTTTTGGGTAGTTGCACTGAGATGATCAGTACCGCATATGAGCGAGAAGATCACACTATTGCTTTTGGAGGATTGATATAACTGCTTGCTCATTATCTTGGTATTCGCCTAGATGGTGTGCTGCCTCTGTGTGGGGACTTTGCTTATGATATTGCCATCCTGACTTGGTCTGACATTATCACTAAGATTCGGTATCCTTATGCAATGGAGCGTTTCAAATCGATTGCTGGAGAGCATGGAGAGCATCATCTATACCTTCCTCTTGTGTTGCCATTCTGTTTCAAGCTTAGTCATGAGGCTTATGAGACCCCTGTAGAGAGGGAATATTAGGATTCCGAAGGTTCAATAGAAGGAGATGATCAAGTTGAGAATGAAGAAGAAGATTTTGTTGTTGAAGACGTTGACCCTGTTTATGTTGCTTTGGATGGATTTGAGCGTCATTTGGTAGAGTTGGAAAAGAAGCACAAGGAAGATAGTCAGACACTTTTGGCACGAATACTTGCTAATCTTCGCCATCAGTCTGGATTCCATCCTACGCCTTCCCAGTGATAGGTTAGTATCCCTTCCTTCACCCTAAGTTTTTTTTTTCATTGTTCTTTCTATTTATGCATTGAGGACATTGTATCATTTTAGTGTGGAGGAGGTGGTATTTGTTAGTTAGTTCATGTTTATGATTCCAGTTTCATGTTTATTTATGTTTTTCTTTAAGTTTTGAGTTTGTTTTCATGCATCATATTTATGGTTTATTGTTGTTATTAAAGCCAAAAAAATGAAAACAAAATTGAAAAATGTCGAAAAATCCAAAAAATATCATGCATTGCATGTGTGTGTGTGTGTTATTGCAGGAGGAGTATGTCAAGTATTAAAGTAAATAAAACTAATAAAAGAAAACCGACTCCTGTCCAAGCAAATAAATACAAGACTTCCTCCCGTTGTAGTAGAAGGCAGTCAGGATCGATCCACGAGGAAGCGTGTCAGCGCCCGCCTTTTCAGTCCAAGAACTCTAAAAAATGACTCAGGAAGTACTCGACGTCGACTAAGGTCCTCGAGGTCGACCACTTAGTAGGGTAAAAATTGCAAAATAAGAGAAAATAGAATGCAAAAATGAAGCAAAAGCAGTCGATATCGAGTGAATGTTACTCGACGTCGACTACCTGTTGTCGATCTCGAGTACAGCAGAACCAAAATTCTTACCTTTCTTGCAACGAACGAGAGAGAGAGAAATACGAAAATGGTTGGAAATAAATCAATAAACTAAAAGACTTCCAAGATCGGGGTTTGCCACAACGATAACCATATAAAATAATGCATAAGGTATAAAAGATCATGCCTTTTCATCAAATAACTTTCGTTATTAACAAGTAGGAAGATAGAGGCTTTCCAATAAACCCTAATTGTTACTAACCCTTTTTCAAATAATTAATCCAAGTTGTATTAAGATCAGTTTTGCTTCAATAACACAAACAAGGATCACCTTCAACTTTCGCAAAAGAATCATGCTCGTAGGGATAGAAGGCGAAATCGCATCAAAAGATTGTACCTTTATCGCATCACCTTACATGGCTATCGTCGAGCTCACCCCAACCCTAGAAGTTGGGTGACTACTCGCTTCTCATCATAACAAACATCAATATCATAAAAGAAATAACTACTTGCATTAAAATAAACTGAAGAAAGTAAAAATCGAACAAAGCCAGACAACTTCCGCTCCCTTGCTCCACTCGACCTCTCTCTCTCTAGCTCTCGAAAACTCCTAATTGCTTGTGGCTTGGATTGTTGGATGATTTAATGATTCCAAAAACCAGCCCCTAAAGCCTTATTTATAGTGTTCAACCTTAGCTAATCTAGGGAAGAACAATCTATCTATATCTAAAACTTTCTATCTAAAAACATAAGATAAAACTTAATTGATAAAAGAAAATAAATCTATAAGGAAACTATCTAATATGGATAAAATCCCTCCTGGACTTGATAGATCTTCATGTGGATGGATAGAATTCCACATATCTTCTCTTGCAAGTGGTCTATCTTGTCGGACTCAACTCGATCTCGGACTCGGACTCGGACTGGGGTACTCGACTTCGACTGGATGTAGTCGACGTCGACTAGCGCTTTCTTCCCCTGTATTGCACTCTGGCACTTGGTCGACTCAATGTGTGTACTCGACATTGAGTAGGGTTACTCGACGTCGAGTGGCTCCGCTCGACGTCGAGTGGCTCCGCTCGACTTCGTGTACACTGGGCTCGGGAATACTCGATATCGAGTAGTGTTACTCGATATCGACTAGCCTTGTCGATTTTATCCTTTCTTGTTTCTTGCTCGATTTTTCCTTTCTCAACTGCTCCTTGACCTCGGACTTTCTGTAGTTGACTTTGAGCTTTTCATCCTTTTTCCGAATTGTTGTAAATTGGCCCGATTTCTGCAAAATTAAACATAAACTAGTGTAGACTCCATAATTTGGCAATTAAGCATAAACTACATAGATTTTGTACTATTCTAACCAAAATGTATGAAATGCATACAGAAATCGATATAAAAGTCAATATAAAACATGGCAAATTAGGTGCACAACAAACACCCCATACTTAAGCTTGCTTGTCCTCAAGCAATACTTTTAATGGTCATACAGAGGAAGAAAACAAACTCTCAACATATTAGATTCATTCTTATATAACCCTGCAGTCTATTACCGTCCTCGCAAAGGTACTAATGTCACAAATCAATGCCTGTGAATAAAAGCAACTTCACACATAAAAGGAGCGTTACGAAAAACAATTCATATGTGACAAAGCATTAATAATCAAGAGGACTTTAATTAAGCTCAATAAGAAGTAGATCGGTAAAAGGCTTAAGGTGGGATATTTTTTGCCATGTGGTGCTAATGATCTGGGGAAATGGGGTAATTTCCAAACTTTCATACCACATTCCTTCTTCCTTCGATTTATCACATTTCTCTCATCCCTCAATGCTTTTTTCAATCTTATGCTTTCACCTCTCTAATCTCAGCACTGTCTTCTCGCGAGTTGCAAACATGAGTGTCATGAATGGCCCCGGATACTTAGTGCTTCGGACTCCTCACCTTGGTGTCCCATCCTGCGGAACTATTATCTCAACGCAAGCAGGGTCGATCTACGTTTATCTCCTAAGGTGACCGGATTTTCTTTCTCTCATTAAATTTTCCATATCTTTGAAACTTTCCTGCCAAACTCCAATAATGATAATAACAACACAAACACCATATAATAATCTCCATAATGTAACATCATTCTCAACATAATCCCCGGATGAAATAAGGTAAAGAATGGGCAATATTTAGATCATGTGAAGCAATAATTGAAATAAGGCATCATATGGCTTTTGTGATGCATAAGCATAGGTATGGCTAGGAATATAAACAATTAGCACTGCATGGAAAATATAAAGTCTTCCATCCTTTTATCATGCAACATGTCAAAAACAACATCAAATTTACCTCCTTTCATGGTTTTCAAGAACATAATGCACTTCATTGTGACTTCCCTTTACTAGGCAATTTCATGCTATATCTCTAATGAATCTAATTTTGCATCGTCGAGTTCAATATAACTTCCATGACACTAATCAAAAAATTTCAATGGGGTGATTAAATTTCAATGGGGGTGATTTTTCAAACTTTGGACATGCATATAAGAACATAGATTGATAATATGAAATCCATAGTAGCCATGTATAAGCGATTCGAAATTTAACATAAAAAATATACACACCTATGGTCAAATAAAATTAAATATGCACAAAATAAGCCCTTCCCCCACCCCATACTTAAACATTACAGTGTCCTCACTGTATAAAAACAAGGGTAAAGAAAAAAACTCACTAAACAGGTATGTAGATCGTCGGGATCGAGTGCAAATGTTGCTACAGAAGTGGTCGACATCGAGGAGGAGTAGTCGACGTCGACTAGTACTACTCGATATCGAGTACCGAGAAGCCTCTAGGGTGATCCATCCTCGACTACGACTTCTTTTCCTCGTGATAGGTAGTCGACGCCGAGTACTTCTGTAGCTTCTCTTACTTGCAAAAATCGTCAGAAAGGAAATATCCACAATAGAAAAACATAAAAAAAAATAATGTTTCAGAATGAAAAACCAAAAGCAAATGTCCAAAAATTCAAAAACTAATTGTCTTTTTACAAGCTCTAGACTTTATAGTCCCTATGCCTACTTTCTACGTTGAAGCTCAAGGTGGCATTTGCAGGGCCCATGTAGCTTGGGCTTCAAATAAGACTCCATTCATGTCCATTAGTTATAGTCCTCCTGAATAGATATTGTTCACCGTGAAAGGTCCCATCTTTTTCTTGTTGAATTTGTTGGGAAACCAATGATCCTTTGATTTGGAGACATAGACTTTGTCTTCTACTTCATATTCCTTGGGATCGTCATTGGAAACCCTGCATAATCGCACATACCAAAGCAAGCCTCTCCCATGTATAGATAAATCTTTAATTGAAATAGGAGAAGAGATGTTCGTACCTTGGCTTACCTTCGCGAAATCAGCGTTTGGGACGTCCTGATCTAGTCGACTTCTAGTAGTGTTACTCGACGTCGACTGCTTTTTGTCGTCTGTTGGCTTGCTCGTTGAGGAAGAGGGAATCGAGTGCTCGGTCTGGTCGACATCGAGTGCTACAGTAGTCGAAGTCGAGTACTGCTCGACCTCGGTGGTTTGCTCGACGATGGTGTGCTCGATGGGGGCTTCTAGATTTAGTCGACGTTGAATAGAGTACTCGAAGTCGAGTACTCCTGGTCGACATCGACCCCATACTTGAACCGTGGAAAAGATTTTTAACAAAAGTTAGTCGATATTGACTTACCTGGGTCGATGTAGAGCAGATCTTCTGTATCGTCGTTTAGAATCGCCATGATTTCCTCCACCAGGGCTTCCATGTCCCTCTTTTCCAGTTCCTCGGTGTCATTTTTCTTACCTTTGGCTCCCCGCAAGTGATGTACCTAGCTGATATTGATTTGACCTCTTGCACGGGACCTGTGTGTCTTTCAGTTTTATTAAAAGAGTACTCAATTACCTCATCGCTGATGTTGAAAGTGAGCACTCCCTTCCTTACGCTTATGTTGGCATCCACCGTCGTTAAGAAGGGCCTTCCTAATATAATTGGACAAGAAGGGTCCTCTGCCATATCAATAACTAGAAAATCAGTAGGGACAAAGAACTTACCTACTTGTACCGGTACATTGTCCACCATGCCTATTGGGATGACCACAGTGTTGCTTACCATGTATAATTTTGTATCCATATGCTCTAAAGCACCTATCTTGACTTTGGACCAGATTGATAGAGGCATAGTACTTACACTGGCTCCTAAGTCACACAAAGCATTACATCTATATTGACCAAATCCAATGGTTATAGCAAATTTACCCGGATCTGGCCTTTTCTCTAGAACGTCCATCTGGATGCACTCCTCTGTGATCTAAGCCATCGATCGCTTCTTGCGTAAGATCTCCTTGAGGAACTTTACATATGATGACATCTCATGAAGAGCTTCTGTGAAATGGATTGTGACATTGAGCCTTTGAAGCATCTTCACGAAACGCTGAAACTTCTTTTCTGTTGGGTTCTTCTGAGATTTTGTTGGGAATGACATCATTTTCTTCTTCGGAGGTGCAGGAGTGTTGTCGACATGGGCAGAAGGCTGGTCGACATCGACTAGAGACTCCTCGATGTCGACTACAGTAGTCAATTTCAGGGCAAGTGCAGAGGTCTGGTTGACGTCGACTAAGGGGTCCTCGACGTCGAGTAGATGCTGGTCGACGTCGACTGGTTTACTCGACGTCGAGTACTCCTCTGCAGCTTCCGTGTTCTGTTCGGGCGTCTGTGTCTGTCGCCCACTCCTTAGATTCATTGCGGCTACCTGTCTTGTAGATTTAGTTTTAGGATTAGGTTCAGAGGATCCAGGGAGCGTACCTGATTGCTTGGGGATGGATGTTGCTAATTGACCAATCTGGGTGTCAATAGATTTCCACCAGATATCCATTTCCCCAAGTCTAGAGTTGATGCCATGCAGCTGAGTGTGGATGGAATTGACCGATTGCTTGCTATCTGAATGATTCCTCCGCATCTTCTCAAGACTAACCTGCATGTCATCCTTCTTACCTTCCCTGTCAGGGTGACCAGGAGGTCTGTAGGGCAGGGGGTCTCTTTGATGCTGAGGCTGACGATAGTGGCTCCAGTTTTGTTGTTGCTAATACTGCCCTGAGTAGTTTCCCCCCGCATACCTCGCCTCTTCGTGGGTTTCAGCCATGACTATTTGATCTCCACGTGGACACACAGTAGTGTTGTGCCTCAAAGACCCACATTCCAAACAAGGTTTATCTTTAGAAAGTAATTTAACTTGTTTGGTAAGACGACGGGACAGGCCTTTCATACCTTTAGATGGCACATATAGAGGCATAGATGGAGCAGGCCTTTCATACCTTTCTTCGCCAGAGGCCGCAGAAGTCTCATATGTGTTATCATAGTTTGCTAGCGTATCAAAGGTCTCCCAAGCACGTCGTGGAGTGTGTTCGAGATACCTATAGGCAGTGTAGTTATTGATACGATCCTTAGTAGGTGCATCCAGGCAGTTAAAGATGATCTCCTAGATGACGTAGGATGGTTGTCCGTGCGTAGGACAGGATTTCAGACGCCTTTTGTAGCGTTCCCAGACCTGTGCTAATGTTTCCTTTGGCATCTGTCTGAAAGCCATGATCTGTTGTCTGAGCGCAGCTGTCTTTGCAAGAGGAAAAAACTTGTTAAGTAACAAGTCATGTAGTTCATTACAGGTGCGAATTGATCGTGTTGGCAATCCTTCAAGGCACTGTGATGCTATTCCTGCAAGGGACCAACGAAAAGCCTTTAGTTTCAGGTATTCTAGATTAGCACCATCTGCAATAGCTTCGCATAAATCTAGAAAAGTTGTAACATGCTCTAAAGGACATTCATTGGGCCTTCCCCTAAATTGACTCCTTCTAATTTCAGTAATAAAAGAAGGACGAATTTCATAATTAACAGGGGGAAGAACGATCGGTGATTCTGGAACTTCCAGAGTAGGATGCAGATACTCCTTTGCGTTGGCTGGGACATGCCCAATCTGCTCCTCAAGTTCCCTTCTAGCATTTACCTCGCGATCTACCCCTGCCTCCCACCTTTATTGATTCTGTGTATATTCCGCCTATCGTCGTGCGTATACTGCTTCTCTGGTGGTTAATTCCTCAATTCTCAGGCGAAGTTGCTTAAGCTCATGTGCTGGTATGAGCTGGTTGACCTCGTTCTCGTTGTGTGTTTGTGACATCCTCCTTAACCTTTGTCGAAGATGGAAGTATCACTCTGGTTCGAGAATAGGGTCTATAGGTGTCCGATCAGTTCTTCGCATGTACCTCCAAAACAAAAACAAAAAAGAAAGAGTAAAAAGGAACTAAAAAAGGCGTGATTGATTGCTTCCCCGGCAATGGCGCCAATTTGTTATTACAGGAGGAGTACGTCAAGTATTAAAGTAAATAAAACTAATAAAAGCAAACCAACTCCTATCCAAGCAAATAAATACAAGACTTCCTCTCGTTGTAGTAGAAGGCAGTCAGGATCGATCCACGAGGAAGCATGTCAGCGCCAGCCTTTTCAGTCCAAGAACTCTCAAAAATGACTCAAGAAGTACTCGACGTCGACTAAGGTCCTCGACGTCGACCACTCAGTCGGTTAGAAACTGCAAAACAGAGAAAACAGAATGCAAAAACGAAGCAAAACCAGTCGATATCGAGTAATTGTTACTCGACGTCGACTAAAATCTACTCAACGTCGACCACCTGTTGTCGATCTCAAGTACAACAGAACAAAAATTTTTAGCTTTCTTGCAACGAACGAGAGATAGAAATAAGAAATTGGTGAGAAATAAATCAATAAACTAAAAGACTTCCAAGATCGGGGTTTCAATGCCACAACGATAACCATATCAAATAATGCATAAGGTATAAAAGATCATGCCTTTTCATCAAATAACTTTCGTTATTAACAAGTTGGAAGATAGAGGCTTTCGCATAAAACCTAATTGCTCCTATCCCTTTTACACATAATTAATCCAAGTTGTATTAAGATCACTTTCGATTCAATAACATAAACAAGGATCACTTTCAACTTTGCAAAAGAATCATGCTCGTAGGGATAGAAGACGAAATCGCATCAAAAGATTGTACCTTTATCGCATCACCTTACATGGCTATCGTCAGGCTCACCCCGAACCTAAAAGTTGGGTGACTACTCGCTTCTCATCATAACAAACATCAATATCATAAAATAAATAACTATTTGTATTAAAATAAACTGAAGAAAGTACAAACCAAACAAAGCCAGACAACTTCCACTCCATTGCTCCACTCGACCTCACTCTCTCTCTAGCTCTCGAAAACTCCTAATTGCTTGTGGCTTGGATTGTTGGATGATTGAATGATTCCAAAAACCAGCCCCTAAAGCCTTATTTATAGTGTTCAACCTTAGCTTATCTAGGGAAGAACAATCTATCTATATTTAAAACTTTGTATCCAAAAACATAAGATAAAACATAATTGATAAAAGGAAATAAATCTTTAAGGAAACTATCTGATGTGGATAAATCCCTCTTGGACTTGATAGATCTTCATGTGGATGGATAGAATTCCACATATCTTCTCTTGCAAGTTGTCTATCTTCTCGGACTCCACTCGATCTCGGACTCGGACTGCAGTACTCGACTTCGACTAGATATAGTAGACGTCGACTAGCGCTTTCTTCCCCTGGATTGCACTCGAGCTCGGGCACTTGGTTTACTCGACGTGTGTACTCGACATCGAGTAGGGTTACTCGACGTCGAGTAGCTCTGGGCTCCTCGAGTGGCTCGGCTCGACTTCATGTAACTGGGCTCGGGAATACTCGATATCGAGTAGTTTTACTCGATAACGACTAGCCTTGTCGTATTGATCCTTTCTTGTTCCTTGCTCGATTTGTCCTTGCTCGGCTGCTCCTTGACCTCGGACTTTCTGTAGTTGACTTCGAGCTTTTCATCCTTTCTCCGAATTGCTGTAAATTGCTTCGATTTCTGCAAAATTAAACAGAAACTAGTGTAGACTCCATAATTTGGCAATTAAGCATAAACTACATAGATTACGTACTATTCTAACCCAAATGTATGAAATGCATACAGAAATCGATATAAAAATCAATATAAAACATGGCAAATTATACGCACAACAGTGTGTTATGTCAAATACCTATCTAGCTTATTTTGTCCTCTATTTCATTTTGGCATGATCATATAAATCCCATGGAATTCTGGATGATTTAACCTTGTCTTGAAAATTGTTTTGATGAGATATGATTTGGCATATATATGTAATTGAGCATATACTATCTAAGTTTTGAAGCATGATTGCTATCCAAAAAAAAATTGTCCTAGTGAGAATTTTTTGCCTAATAAGGGATTATATCTATTTTCCTTTTGCTTTTGTTGTGTGATTTACTCTTCCTATGCATTTATCCCTGAGTATTGATATGGTTATCTATTTTTGAGGCCGATTATGTACATGATCATTGCATATGAGTTGCATATAATAGAGGCATGTTTTTAGCCATATTTTATCCATATCTACCTTACATTATATCTTTTCTTGAAGTCAATTTGAGCCTTTAGCCTTTTTCTTTGAAGCTCCACAAAATTCATGTTTCATAGCCTTTGATAAGCCTTACCCTTCCGGGAATTGGGATTTAGAATGGGTTATGGATGTTATTTTGAGTTTGAGAGAAAAGCTAAAGAGTGTGCTTATATTGAGAGGTTTTGAGAGAGATGTAATGTTCTGTGCCTATTTATCCTTATATTTGTATTTCATGCATATGGCTCTTTGAAAAAAAAAAAGAAAAAAAATTAAAGGGAAAAAAATCAAAAAAGAAGAAAAAAAAAGTAAGAATAAGAGACTTGTTTATTTATTTTTCATATGATAGTTGGATAAAAGTTAATGTTTATTTTGAGAGTTGTTGAGTTTTGAGAGCTTATTGTTATAATTTTTCAGAGTTTATGTTCTTATATGAGCTTGATGTACTTTTGAGTTGTTTTGGAAGTTTTAGGAATCTTGGTTCCTGGAATTGATAGCACCACATGACCAAATACAATTCATTGCCCTTATGTTTCTACCAAGCCCCATTACAACCCCGACGAATGGAGTCTTCTTTGAAGATTTCCATTGAGCGAACGCCCTCTTGATGTTTCTTATTTTACTTTGATGTATCTGTTGGAGATTTTGTGATATAAGTGTCAATATTTGAGTTGATGTTTGCATATGGAATTGAGTTGAGTGTATGCTTAAAACCTAAACACAAGAGAGTCAGAGAAACACATATTTTCCCTTGTGAGGTTGGATTGATAAGCATGCAGGCTACTTGATCACTCATATACATGTTATGATGTTTATGTGCTTTATTCATATTTGCACTTGATTTGATGTTGCTTTTGATGAGGTAAAGTTGTGAAGGAATCACCCGTGGGGTGCATTGATTTATGTTTTTCTTCATTTGCTTGAAGACAAGCAAGAGCTTAAGTGTGGGGGAGATTGATAATGCATATTTTAGATAGGCATTTTAGATAGGTTTTATTGCATGTGTTTTGTCTAATTTACATTTTGTCTTGCATTTGGATTATTCGAGTTCGGAATCTACGTTATTTTGTATTTATTCTGCGGTTTTATAATCCGGGCTTGAAGGGAGGCTTGAGAGATTCAATAGAGATGATTTTGGAGCATAAGAGAGGCTAAGAAAGGAGCATCAAGGGAGCTATAAGGAGCATAACGTCGAAGAAAAAGAAGAATCGCGGAGCCAGAGTAGTGGCGCCCTCCGCTTTTCTACCGGCGCCCACCGGTGATGCGTATTCAGCGAAAGCGACTTCGTCCGAAGATATTATTATTAGTTTATTATTATCTTATTATCTAGGGTTTTACTCGACTCTATTTATTTGTTGCTAGCAATAGAGAGAGATACGTTGATTATGAGTTGCTAAACTCATAGTTTCGCTTGTGATTCGAAGACATGGTTGGATGAATTGTGAGGATTTGATTTCATATTGTTATCCATGAGTTATTTCATTATCTTTGTTCTTCATTGTTAAGTATTTGCGCGTGTTTTCTCTATGACTGATCATCTTTGCTAGCGATTCCTTTCGTCAGATTGGTTTATTTGTTACAAGCAATGGAAATTGATCCCGTGAAAGCATCAATTGTCTCTGCAGGATGATGACTATTTGTTGATATTGAATTCTATCAGATTAGGGTTGAGAGCTCTATATCCTTGCATTCTTTTGACTCCTAATTGCATCGAATTGATATTGCGAATTGGCCTTCGCACTTGGGGATCTATGCTATTCTTTGTTGCATTACATTGAATGTAAGTGATTGTCCCTCTATTGATCAATCTACCAAAGACAAGTGGGCATAACTTAAGAATAACCATGAAATCAATCCAAGGATCATGAACCCCTACCATTGTCCAGAATTGCAGGTAAAGCGTTTTCCTCATATTGTTATTATTTTGCAATCATTAGTCGTTTTGTTTATTTGCTTGTTTCAATTGTTTGCTACAACCTTATTGCTATTTGTCTGAAGAATCATCATAAGAACTACGAATAAGTCTTCTCTGTGGGATCGACTCCTTACTTTTCTGCTATACTAATCTTTTGTTTAGCATTGAGTTAGGATATAATTTGCATTTGGGGGACCAGGATTAATGATAGATTTACACCTGGTAAAAGCAGCCCACCAATGAGCGATTACCCCTTCTCCTTCTCCCACTCAGGCATGTATGATCAGCGCATGTACGACATCTATCAGATGCAGATTGCTCAGGGCACAGAGTTTAGTTAGTATCATCAAGACCTCCTCCAGCGTCAGGATGCGCATGCGACACAGTGGCGCGAGACTCATGCTGCTCTATACCAGAGACAAAAAGAGCATGCCCGCACTCTCTCAAGCCTTTAGACCAGTTTCGATACCTTCTGCCAGCAGTTCCAGCAGTATTACCCTTTCTAGTCGCCACCCCAGTGAGTTGTATCACTTCTCCTCCTTACACTTTGTTCATTTTTGTTATTGTTCTTTATGTCTATGCATTAAAGAAATTGCAATCTTCGAGTGTGGGGGAGATGATAGGCAGTTAGCTAGTACATGTCTACATTTCAGTTTCATGATTCAGCTTATGTACTCTTATTTTATCTTTCGAAGATCATGCATCATGTTTATGTTATTGTTCTTATTATAATAAAAAAATTTGGAAAATGTCAAAAATCACAAAAATATCATGCACTGCATACATGATAACACATATCTTAGATAGGCATTATAGGCATTTTTAGTTTAGTTAGGTTGCATTCCGTTCATACTTTGTAGTTAATTTGCATCTTGTGATTATTCTGGAAGAGTTCGGATTCTGCGCAAATTTGTGTTTATCTTGCAGATTGAATCTCAACACATTTGGGAGATGCAAAATCTTGAAGAGGAATACAAGAGACATTGGAGAGAAGCAAGGATACTTAGAGTTGCCCTCGAAGCTGAACAAAAGGATACACAGCGGAACATGCCACGACCACAACATGCGTGTCGTGGCCGCAGCAATGGAGAGTGCCGCGGGTATGGAAAAGCAGTCGATGCCGCGACCGCAGCATATGCCGCGGCTACCACATTTGTCGTCAGCGCGCTGTGTTTCGTTTAATTAAAACCCTAGTTTGTGTTAGTTGTTTCATGGCCGGCTAGACTTATTAAAAGGTCGATTTATGTTATTTCTCTTTCACTTCTATTCTATTCTACGTTCATTAGACAATTTAGAGATTTGAGAAATCTCTTCCATGAGGAACTAAACTCATCTGTTCTGGGTACAGTTTGACGCTTTATTCGGATTGATTGTGAGTTTCTAATTCTCGTTCCTTGTTTCCTAAATTTGAATAATTCAACTTTTTTGTGCTTGATTGATTATTGTTTTGTTCTATCTTGTCTAGCCAACTCGTTAGATCAATTCAATTGCTAGGGTTCTGTAGATTCCTGATTGTGAACCTTAACCCAAGTAGCAAACTTGTTCCTTTAGGACTGAATGAACTAACTGAATAAGTAGGAAGTTGGATGTGTTGTTAAATCCCTCTTTAGGGACTGCAAATACCTTGGCTAATCTCTGAAATTAAAGCTATCAATTGGGTTAAATCCTTCTTTAGGGACTGTTCGATTGATAAGGGTTTCTAGGATTGATTGAACTACTAACTATATTAGGTCGGGACAAGGGCATTCATAGGAAACTTAATAGGACGAGAAGAAGTTACAAGGATCGTTTCAACCAAATAAAGTGGAAAATTGTAGGTAGAACTGCTTCTCTTAATTGTTTGAATCACAACAATTTACTCTTGCTTTCATCAATCCGCTTTGATAAAAGGCGGATCTTTCACACACTCTTAAAAACCCCCATTTGGTTACTTTAATTGGCATCTAAATCATACTTGAATAATAAATTTCCCTATGGATCGACCTCTTACTTATTACTATACTAGTTATAGGTTTGAGTTTACTTTGACGGATCAACGATAGGTTTTCCCTCCATCAATACATATGTGTTATTTGAACACCCCCATCTTGGTTATGTTTGTCCTCTATTTATGTTCTACATGATCATATAAATCCCATGTCAGTTTTGGGTTGTTTGAGCTTAATCGCATGATATTGAGTTTTATGAATAGAGATTGTTGAATGTGAATCGAATTGAGCTTGCATGATGTTCAGCGACAGTGAATTTGAAACTCAACATTGAGGATCTAGTGAGTATTTTTGGCCATACAGGGATACTTATCATTGTTTTCCCTTCATCTTTCATGTGTGATGTGTACTCTCCATATGTAATTACCTCATGATATTGATATGGTTATTTCTATTTGAGGGTGAGCTTACATGTTAATTGTTAATGGATCTTAAATGATTGAGGCACCTTTTAGCCTATATTTATCCATCTTTGCCTTACATCATGTCTTTGCTTGAAGCCAAATTGAGCCTTTAGCCTTTTCTTTTGAAGCTCCACAAAATTCATGTATCCTAGCTTTTGATAAGTCTAACCCTTTTGGGAATTGGGATTTTGAGTTGGTTATGGATGTTATTTAGAGTTGAGAGAGAAAAGATATGGTTTGTGCTTATTATTGAGAGACTTTGAGAGAGATGTAATGTTATGTGCTTATTTCCTTATATTTGTACTTCATTTATGTTGGCTCAAACGAAAAAGATAAAAAGAGAAAAAGGAAAAAAAATAGAAAAAAAAGTGATGAATAAGAGCCTTGTTTATTTATCTTTGCATATGAGAGATGGATAAATGTTTGTGTTGAGAGTTTATTGATCATATTTTGAGAGTTGTGATATTTTTAGAGTTTATGTTCTTATGAGAGCTTGATGTACTTTTGAGTTGTTTTGAGTTATGTTGGATGTTTTAGGAATCTTAGTTCCAGGAATTGAAAGCACCACATGACCAAAATAATTCTTTGCCCTTATGTTTCTACCAAGTCATATTACAACCCCGCCGAATGGAACCTTCTGTGAAGGTCGCCATTGAGTGAAAGACCTTTTGATGGATTCCGTTTGCAATATCATTTTTCGGTGGAGAATATGGTTATATAAGTATCAATGTCCGTGTAGGTTTTTGCATATGGGTTAAGTAAACAGTTGCATTTACATAGCCTATACACTTGATAACAATTAGAAACACATTCACTCTGAGGTTGAGTGGATGATTCACTTGTTGTTGAAGGTCTTATATATGCAAGTCATGACATTGTTTTGCATTTCCGTTTGATCCTATCTATATTTGAGATGTTGTTTTTGAGGAAGCGATACATGGAGATTCTGTCTTTAGGATGTTTGATTTATGTTCTGTTCTATTTTGCTTGAGGACAAGCAAGAATTTAAGCATGGGGGAGTTTGATAATGCATATTATAGATAGTTTTTATTGCATTTCGGTGTACTTATTGCATGTTTATTAAGTTAATTGCATTGTTAATGTTTTGGTTCTCGAGTTTGGAATCTACGTGCCTTTTGAGCTTTAATTGCATATTTTTGTTTCAACACTCGATAGAGAGAGTGGCAATGGCTTTGCAGGGGTTGAGAATTATGAGGTAGGAGCTGTGAGTAAGGCCTATGAAGGCAAGAAGACGCTTGGAGAGGAGCTGAGCAGAGGAGCATAACCGGAGAGATGGAAGAAAATCGTCACTACATTTACGGTGCATGCCGGTTTTATACTGGCGCCCGCCGGTCTGAGCGGATACATGATCATCCGAATTTCACTTGTGGAACGTTATGTTATGTTTTTAGGGTTTTATTTTGGCCGACTTTAAGTACTATCTCAAGACTTATTTTCCAGTAGTGAGAGATTGAGAGAGGAGAATGGTTGTCTACTTTGGTATGAAGAACAAAACCTATTTGTTTCGCCTGTGATTCAGAGACATGATTAGATGATTTGTGAGACTTGATTTCGATATTATTCTATGATTGATTCAATGCCTTTGTTCTTCTATTGGTTGATTGCATGTATTCCCTCTTTGATTAGCTACCTTGACAGAAATTGCTTTCCTGCTAGGGTTTGATTATTTCTTGAGAATAAATTGAACCTCAGTAGAAAACATAATCAATTGATTCCGTGAAAGCATCAATTGGGTGTGTGGGATATTGAAAATTGTGCTAATATCAATTCTTGCATGATTAGGAGTAGGGACGTCGTGCCCCTGTTTCTAATTATTTTGGAACTTAGATATTGCCTGATTTCCAAAGACTTTGGAGTTTGCAGGGGAATTGACATATCAGTGACGATTGCTATTCTTTCTAAACCAAAGTCGGATTAATCTATTAAGAATAACTAGAATTAAGTGAAGGACCAATAACCTAATTATTGTTGAAGAATTGCATGAAACTATCTCATTCTCATTGATTCCAACAATTCATCATTGCTACTTTTATTTTATTCGCTTAGTTCGACTCCAATTACACTTGATCTCACTCATTTTGTTAGCAATTTGTGTATACAAGAAAGGTATTCTCTCTGTGGATCGACATCTGGATTTACCGCTCATACTAAGCAATAGCTTTGGATTATTATTAGGGCTATTTGCATAGATAGACTATTTTCAAAAAGTGTTTGCATAGATAGACTATGTTTTGCCAAAATGTAAAAGTGGTCTAGTGTGTTATTTGTGCAAATACAAATTGTCACCCAAAAGGCCGGTAGCAGGTTGTGCAAGAGGGAGGGAACACGTGAGAGGGAGGAGGAGGTAAAGTGAGGATGGGTTTGGCGCCAAAAAATGAAGAGAGAGGGTGATGTGATGTTGATGTGATGTTGTGGTCCCCTTTTCAATTTTGTATGGTATAAAGCCCAGGCTTTTCATTTTCTTCTTCTCCCACAATTTCTGAAGTAGAAACTCATGGAGAGAGAAAGATGGGAGAGAAGGAGAATGTTCCACCATGGAAGACAAGCTCCCGGCTTGCTGTTCGAGTTGTAGAACACTTGTTGGCTTCAAGTTGTGCCCCTGTCAGTGATCAAAATCTCCGTGTCAATGTGATGCCCCAGAAACCTTTGTTGGCAGATGAAAGGGGTAAGTGTTTTATGCGAAGTACTCTTCATCTATGGCGTTAGATACCCATCAATCTCTCTTTTTAACTTTGGTATCGTTTTTCAGGTCGAAACACCTTGGTATGCGTCACTCTCATCAACCATGGTTCTTGGGTGGTTGTTGTGAGCCTAATTTGCCATGTTTTATACCATCTTTTATATCGATTTATGTCTGCATTTCATACATTTGAGCTAGAATAATACAGAATCTATGTAGTTTATGCTTATTTGCCAAATTATGGAGTCTACACTAGTTTCTGTTTAATTTCACAGAAATCGAGGCATTTGATAGCAATTAAGAAAGAGGACGGAAAGCTCGAAGTCAACTACCGAAAGTCCAAGGTCAAGGAGCAGAGGAACCAGGATAAATCGAGAAAAGGACGAGAAAAGATCAACTCGACAAGTTTGATCAATATAGACCACTTTGGTCGACATCGAGTAATCCGAGCCCAGTCGAAATCCAGCAAAGTCGAGCAGAGCACTCGAGGAGCCAATATTGGACGACGTCGAGTAAACAACTCGATGTCGAGGAACGTCGACGAGTCCGAATGCTGCTCGAGCTCGAGTGCAACTTGGGGAGAATAATCCTACTCGACGTCGAGGAACTTGGTCGACGTCGAGGACATTCCAGAAGCAGTCCGAGATCGAGGAGGAATTCGAGCATTTGTGGTTACTTGCAAGCCAAGATTAGAGATATTCTATCAAGAGACATCAAGTTCTATCAAGAGAAGGAAGATCTATCCACTTTAGATATAGTTTCCTTTATGGATTTAGTTCTTTTATTTCCAAACTTTATCTTAAAATTTTAGATAGATGTTCTTAGATATAGATAGATTGTTCCTTCCTAGAATAGCTAGGTTTAAACACTATAAACAAGGCTTTAGAGGTTGGATTTTAGGATCATCCAAGCCAAGCCACAAGAGAACACATAGAGAGAGAGAGAGAGAGAGAGAGAGAGAGAGAGAGAGAGAGAGAGAGAGAGTAGGAGAGAAAGAGACTTGGAGCCGAGTGCAAGTTTGTGAAGCGAGAACGGAGTTGGCTTTATTCGGTTGTAAGTCTTGTTTGAGTTTATGAATGCAATTTAGTTCATTTTTATATTTGATCTGTTTCTTGATGATGAAGAGCGAGTAGTCACCCAACTTCTAGGGTCAGGATGAGTCCGACGGTAGCCATGTAAGGTGATGCGGTAAAGGTACAATCTTTTGATGCGATTTAATCTTCTATCCCTATGAGCATGATTCTTTTGCGAAAGTTGAAGGTGATCCTTGTTTGTGTTATTGAAGCAAAAGTGATCTTAATACAACTTGGATTAATTATTTGAAAAAGGATTAGTAACAATTAGGGTTTATGCGAAAGCCTCTATCTTCTTATTTGTTAATAACGAAAGTTATTTGATGAAAAACATGATCTTTTACGCCTTTTTGTGTTATTTTACATGGTTATCGTTGTGGTGTTGAAACCCTGATCTTGGAAGTCTTTAGTTTATTGATTTTATTTCATCAATTTCGTCTTCTGTCTTGCGAAAAGTTGCGAATTTTGTTTCTGTGTTACTCGAGATCGAGCACTGTCGTTCAACGTCGAGGAGCTTTGTCGATGTCGAGTACTGTTCACTCGATCTCGAGTACTTTTCTTTCGTTTTCGTTTGCAGTTTACTCGACTAAGGTAGTGGACGTCGAGGAAACTAGTCGACGTCGAGGACGTCTGCTAGTCGAAATCGAGAATTTTCTGGAACTAAAAAGGCGGGCACTGACACGCTTCCTCGTGGATCGATCCTGACACCTTCTACTACAACGGGAGGAAGTCTTGTATTTATTTGATGAGACAGGGAGTCAGTTTGATTTTATATTTTGATTTATTTTCATACATGACACATCATCCTGCAGTAATAAATTGGCGCCTTTGTCGAGGAAGCAATCAATCGCGCCCTTTTTAGTTCTTTTTCTCTTCTTTATATTTGTTTTTACTTTTTAGTTCCTTTTTACTTGTTTCTTTCTATTTTTGTTTTTCAGGTGCATGCGAAGAACTGATCGCACACCTGTCGATCCTCTTCTCGAACCATAACGCTTCTTCCACCTACAACAAAGGCTTATGAGAAGACTCATGACGACTCCACCCAACAACGAGAATGCGGTCTCGCTTACACCAGCACAGGAGCTTGAGAGCAACATACATTGGGTGATGGAACGTGTGTGCTCTCCTTCTTTTTCTATCAATGTTAATGGGGGTTTACATGGTTACTTCCTGGGAAAGAGAGGCCTTAGACAAGGGGATCCTATCTCCCCCTTGCTTTTTGTCCTCTCTCTAGACTATCTTTCAAGATTACTAAGATGTAAGACTAGACTCCCTGACTTTAAATTTCACCCCAAATGTGATCTGCTAAAGATAACCCACCTAGCTTATGCTGATGACCTGATCTTGATTTCAAGAGGAGATAGAGCTTCTATGAGTGTGTTACTGGACTGTCTAGATCATTTCTCTGCAGTTTCTGGGCTACAAATCAGCCCCACAAAATCCTCCTACTTCTTAGCAGGTGCCAAATTAGAGGATAGGCTTTATTTGGCCAACAGGACAAGATTCTCACAAGGGACTTTCCCTTTTAGGTACCTGGGTATCCCAATATCCTCTGGTAAGCTTACTGTTTCCCAGTTCTCTCCACTGATGGATAAACTGCTCACGAATATAAGTTATTGGAATTCCGAAACCTTGTCATATGCTGGGAAAGTTGAGCTAATTAGAACTGTTCTGCAAGGGATTAATGCTTTTTGGTTCTCAATTGTTCCCTCCCCAGCAACTCTTATTGATAATATTAATAGAATCTGTGCAAAGTTTTTGTGGAAATCCCATAGAATCAGATGGAAAGATGTATGTTTACCAAAGGATGAGGGAGGACTAGGTTTAAAAGACCTTAAAACATGGAATGAAGCTTTCCTTTCCACGTTACTTTGGGATATTATTAGGAAGAAAGATAGTCTTTGGATTAGATGGATCCATCACCAATATTTAAATCAAGGGAATATTTGGAACTGGCAAGCTCATGCTAAGAATGATTCCCCCCTTATTAAGAAGTTGTTAGCTATTAGAGACAAACTACTAACAACTGCAGGGTCTCCTGAATAAGCAATCACAACAATACAGAGCTGGATACATGAAGGGTGCTTTCAAATCAATGCTGCTTATAATTTCATTAGGAGGAGGGTCACAAAACCTCCATGGCACTCAGTTGTTTGGGACAGGTCCATCCTCCCAAAGCACTCCTTCATTCTATGGTTGGCCACAAGAAGGAGGATTGCAACAAATGATCTCATCAAATCAAGGGAAGTCAATCTAAACTGTCATTTTTGCAACGTTCACCATGAATCACATGAACACATTTTCTTTGCTTGTGACTTTTCCTCTAATGTGTGGACAGAGATAAAGAATTGCCTTGGAATCTGGAGAGGAATGAGCACACTCAGGAGTGGATTGAAGTGGCTAAAGAAAGAAGCAAAAGTGAAAGGGTGGAGATCAAAGGCGAGAAGAGTGGCCTTTGCTGCCACTATCTACCAAATCTGGATAGCCAGAAACGAGAAAGCTTTTGAAAACAAGTGCAAGAGTACAGATGCGATTGTTCACATTATTAAAACACATGTATACAAAGTCCTACAACATGACTTCTCCTTGCACTTTGCGTCTTCAACTTCCCTATCTCAAGCCCACATACAACACAATGGCGCAGAATACACTACAAGTTGAAGACCTGCAAGGGTGCTCTGGTGGCTGCATGACCACTGTGTTATTGTCAACCAAAGGACATCAACTTTTTGTCATACCTATGGTAAATTCTGGGATGCAGCTTGTCTTTTTCTTACAGCTCAACAGCTCTACCATGTTACAAGAAGAATCAGTACATCTAAATGGACCACAAATTGGCAGCTGAAGCAGTTCTGATAGACAACTTGGATGGTGATGTTTCATAGGTTAACCTAGTTCAATTTAATGATCTTCAGGGGTCACAACTTTTTGCTTTACCTCTGAATATGTAATGGTTGTAACCTTGACAAAGGCTTAGCTCTCCTGTAATAGCCTGTAATAGGAGATTTTGGGTACTTAGGTGTGCTAAGGTTGTGAGGTTGTAATTCTCTTGATGGCCGAGCCGAAGGGAGAATTATAATCTTACAACCTTAGGGTGCAGGTCCGACCTCTGATAGCTTTGGCTTGAAGTAATAGGAGATGCACCGAGACTTAGAGCTCATCACACCTTTTAGATGGTAGGCAACCATATGTTGTCAACCATATTTTTGGTCCTTAGCCTTTTAGCCCACGGGCAAGGCAAGTCCCTAGACTCTTGTACATATTTCTTCTCTGCATTTTAATACAATTAACCTTTAAAATCAAAAAAAAAATTGAGCAACATCGCCTACGGATTGAGGAATTCACCACCAGAGAAGCAGAACATGCCCGACGAGAGGCGGAATATGAATAGAATCAACAACGGTGGGAGGCAAGGGTAGATCGCCGATCGTTCTTCCCCATGTTAATTTTGAAATTCGTCCTTCTTTTATTACTGAAATTAGGAGGAGTCAATTTAGGGTAACAATCAATGAATGTCCTTTAGAGCATGTCACCACTTTTATAGATTTATGTGAAGCTATTGCAGATGGTGCTAATTTGGAATATCTAAAACTAAAGGCTTTTCGTTGATCCCTTGCAGGAATAGCAGCACAATGGCTGGAAGGATTGCCTGCACAATCGATTCGCACATGGAACGAACTACATGACCTCTTCCTCAAAAGTCTTTCCTCCTGCAAAGACAGCAATGCTCGGACATCAAATAACGAATTTCAGACAGAAGCCAGGGGAAACACTGGCACAGGTCTGGGAGCGCTACAAGAGGCTTCTGAAATCCTGTCCTACGCATGGACAACCACCCTACGTCATCCAGGAGATCATCTTCAACTGCCTGGATGTGCCTACTAAGTATCGGATCAACAACTACACCACCTACGGGTATCTCGAGTACACTCCGCGCCGTGCTTGGGAAGTGTTCGAAATGCAGGCAAAATACGACAACATATATGGGAGCTACTATCGCCAGCCCCAACATCAAGTACATCAAGTGGAAACCCACGAAGAGGTAAGGTATGCAGGGGGACATTACTCAGGACCACATCAGAACTAGAACTGGAGCTACTATCGCCAGCCCCAACATCAAAATCCCCCGCCTTACAGAGCTCTTGGTCACCCTGACAGAGAAGGTAAAAAAGATGACCTGCAGACCATTCTTGAGGAGATGCGGAGGAATCACTCAGGCACCAAACAATCTATCAATTCCATTCACACTCAACTGCATGGTGGCAACTCTAGGCTTGGAGAAATTGGTATCTGGTGGAAATCTATTGAGACCCAGATTGGTCAACTGGCAACATCCATCCCCAAACAATCAGGTATGCTCTCTTGATCCTCTGAACCCAATCCTAAAGGTAAGACTACAGGACAGGTAGTTGCCATGAACCTAAGGAGTGGGCGCCAGATGCAAACGCCCAAGCAAACGACGGAGGAGGAAGGAGCTGGAGACGAGTCGATATCGACCAAACCAGTTGATATCGACTAGTCCCCACTCGATATCGACCAAAATGTAATGCCTGCCCAAAAATCGACCAGTGCAGCCGATATCGACCAGACGCCAGTCGATATCGACCAGACGCCAGTCGATATCGACCAGACGCCAGTCGATATCGACCAGACGCCAGTCGATATCGACCTGACACCCGTCGATGTAGACCATCTCCACTCGACATCAGCACCTCCGACGAAGAAAAGGCTGCCATTCCCGACGAAATCTCCAAAGGATCCAGCAGAGAAGAAATTCCAGTGTTTCATAAAGATGTTTCAAAGGCTCAACATCACAATACCCTTCACAGAAGCTCTTATTGAGATGCCATCCTAAGTCAAGTTCCTCAAAGAGATCTTAAGCAAAAAGCGGTCAATGGTTGAGGAGTGCAGCCAGATGGACGTACTAGAGAAAAGGCCAGATCCAGGTAAGTTTGCTATAATCATTGGATTTGGTCAATATAAATTCAATGCTTTATGTGACTAGGGAGCCAGTGTGAGTAAATGCCTTTATCAATCTGGTCCAAGATTAAGATATGTGCTTTAGAGCCTGTGGATGCAAAGTTATACATGGCAAATAACACGGTGGTCATCCCAATAGGCATGGTGGACAATGTACCAGTGCAAGTAGGTAAGTTCTTTGTCCCTGCTGATTTCTTAGTTACTGATATGGCAGAGGACCCTGCTTGTCCAATCATTCTAGGAAGGTCTTTCTTGGTGACGGTGGATGCCAACATAAGCGTAAGGAAGGGAGTGCTCACTTTCAACATCAGTGATGAGGTAATTGAGTATTCCTTTAATAAAATTGAAAGGCATACATGTCCCATGGAAGAGGTCAAGTCAATCTCAACCTGGTACATCACTTGTGGGGAACCTAAGGTAAGAAATATGACCCTCGAGGAGCTGGAAAAGAGGGATATGGAAGCCAGGTGGAGGAGATCATGGCCATCCTAAAAAACGATACAGAGGAACTACTCGACATCGACCAAGGTAAGTCGATATCGACTAACTATTTTTTCGATGCTTTGCCAGGTCTTAAGTATGGGGTCGAAATCGACCAACATTCTGCAGCGGAATCAACTGGGCCACAGCAGCAGTCGATATCGACCACCATTGGTCGATATCGACCACCTCATGTCGAGTCGACTCCACCTCCAGAAATCGAGCCAACAGAAATCGAGTAGAAGAAGTCAATATCAACCACTCTTGGTCGATATCGACCACCTCATATCGAGCCGATTTCACCTCCCGAGATGAAGGCAGCGAAAATCGAGCAACATCACTCGATATCGACCATTCCTGGTCGATATCAACCACCCCAAATCGACCCGTCTTCGTCAACATCGACTGAAACAGCGCCAAAAAAGCAGCAGTCGATATCGATTGATATTGGTCGATATCGACCAGATCCTCAGGAGCTGAATGACAATGAATCTGCAAAGGTAAGCCAAGGTATGGATCTTTCTTCTCCTATTTCAATCAAAGATTTATCTATACATGGGAGAGGTTTGCCTTGGTATGTGCGCTTATGCAGGGTTTCCAATGATGAGCCTAAGGAATACGAAGTAGGAGACAAAGTCTATGTCTCCAAATCAAATGCTCATTGGTTCTCTAACAAATTCAAAAAGAAAAAGATGGGACCTTTCACGGTGAACAAGATTCATTCAGAAGGACTACATCTGATGGGCAAGAATGGAGTCATGTTTGAAGCCCAAGCTACATGGGCCCTTCAAATGCCACCTTGAGCTCAATGGAGAAGTCGACCTAGCGACTATAAAGTCTAGAGCTTGTAAATAAAACATTTAGTTTTTGAATTTTCGGACATTGTTGCTTTTGGTTTTTGGTTTTTGAACATTATTTTTAAGTTTTTCTATTGTGGGTATTTCTTTTCTAATAATTCTTGCAGGTCCAACAAGATAGCAGACTCACTCGATATCGAGTAATTTAGGTCGATATCGACCAGGTCACTCAAAATCGACCAAGCTCTGCAGAAACACTACCACTCGATTCTGACGATCTGCACACCTGTCTAGTGAGTTTCTTTCTTTACCCTTGTTTTTATACAGTGAGGACACTGTAATGTTTAAGTATGGGGTGGGGGAAGGGCTTACTTTGTGCATATTTGATTTAAATTGACCATATGTGTGCATATTTAAAGTTTATCTCGTGAATTGCTTATGCATGGCTATTTTGGAATTCATATTTTATCTATGTGCTTATATGCATGTTTTCCAAACTCTACAAGAAATCACCCCCATTGAAAATTTTTGATTAGTGTCATGGAAGCTTTAATTGAACTTGACGATGCAAAATTAGATTCATTAGAGATATATCATGAAATTGCCTAGTAAAGGGAAGTCAAAAGGAAGTGCATATTTTTATGAAAACCATGAAAGGAGCTAAAATTTGAAGTTACTTTTGACATGTTGCATGATAAAAGGATAGAGGACTTTATATTTCCATATAATGCTCATATTTTGATATTCCTAGCCATACTTATGCTTATGCATCACAAAAACCATATTATGCCTTACATTATACTATGCTCCACATGTTTTAAATATTGCCCATTCTTTACCTTATTTCCTATCCGGGGATTATGTTGAGAATGATGTCACATTATGGAGATTACTATATGGTGTTTGTGTTGTTATTATCATTATTGGAGTTTGGCAGGAAAGTTTAAAATTTATGGAAAATTTAATGAGTGAAAGAAAATTGGGTCACCTTAGGAGATAAAGGTAGATCGACCATGCCTGCGTTGAGATAATAGTTCCGCAGGATGGGACACCAAGGTGAGGAGTCCAAAGCACTAAGTATCCGGGGCCATTTATGACACCTATGTTTGCGACTCGCAATAAGGCAGTGCTAAGGTTAGAGAGGTAAAAGCATATTATTGAAAAAAAAAAGCATTGAGCGATGAGAGAAAGGTGAGAAATCAAAGGAAGAAGGAATGTGGTATGAAAGCTTTGTCACTTTTGAATTGTTTTTGCATAACCCTCCTTTTATGTGCAATGTTGCTTTTATTGCACATGCATGGATTTGTGACATTAGTACCTTTTCGAGGATGGCAACTGACGGCAGGGACATATGGCAATAAATCTAAGATGTTGAGAGTTTGAATTCTTCCTCGGAATGACCATTAAAAGTATTGCTTGAGGACAATCAAGCTTAAGTATGGGGTGTTTGTTGTGAGCCTAATTTGCCATGTTTTATACCATCTTTTATATCGATTTCTGTCTGCATTTCATACATTTGGGCTAGTATAATACAGAATCTATGTAGTTTATGCTTATTTTCCAAATTATGGAGTCTACACTAGTTTCTGTTTAATTTCGCAGAAATCTAGGCATTTGATAGCAATTAAGAAAGAGGACAGAAAGATCGAAGTCAATTACAGAAAGTCCATTGTCAAGGAGCAGCGGAACCAGGACAAATCGAGTAAATGACGAGAAAAGATCAACTCGACAAGTTTGATCGATATCGACCACTTTGGTCGACATCGAGTAATCCGAGCCCAGTCGAAATCCAGCAAAGTCGAGCAGAGCACTCGAGTAGCCAAGATTGGTCGACGCCAAGTAAACAACTCGATGTCGAGGAAATTTGATGAGTCCGAATGCTGCTCGAGCTCGAGTGCAACTTGGGGAGAAGAATCCTACTCGACGTCAATGAACTTGGTCGACGTCGAGGACATTCCAGAAGCAGTCCGAGTCCGAGATCGAGGAGGAATTCGAGCATTTGTGGTTACTTGCAAGCCAAGATTAGAGATATTCTATCAAGAGACATCAAGTTCTATCAAGAGAAGGAATGTCTATCCACTTTAGATATAGTTTCCTTTATTGATTTATTTCTTTTATTTCCAAACTTTATCTTAATATTTTAGATGGAAGTTTTTAGATATGGATAGATTGTTCCTTCCTAGAATAGCTAGGTTTGAACATCCAAGCCAAGCTACAAGAGAACACATAGAGAGAGATAGCGAGTAGGACAGAGAGAGACTTGGAGCCGAGTGCAAGTTTGTGAAGTGAGAGCGGAGTTGGCTTTATTCGGTTGTAAGTCTTGTTTGAGTTTATGAATAGTTTTTAGATATGGATATGGATAGTTTTTAGGGGTTGGATTTTCGGATCATCCAAGCCAAGCCACAAGAGAACACATAGAGAGAGATAGCGAGTAGGACAGAGAGAGACTTGGAGCCGAGTGCAAGTTTGTGAAGTGAGAGCGGAGTTGGCTTTATTCGGTTGTAAGTCTTGTTTGAGTTTATGAATGCAATTTAGTTCCTTTTTATTATTGATATGTTTCTTGATGATGAAGAGCGAGTAGTCACCCAACTTCTAGGGTGAGGGTGAGCCCGACGGTAGCCATGTAAGGTGATGCGGTAAAGGTACAATCTTTTGATGCGATTTCGTCTTCTATCCCTATGAGCATGATTCTTTTGCGAAAGTTGAGAGTGATCCTTGTTTGTGTTATTAAAGCGAAAGTGATCTTAATACAACTTGGATTAATTATGTGAAAAATGGTTAGTAACAATTAGGGTTTATGCGAAAGCCTCTATCTTCCTATTTGTTAATAACGAAAGTTATTTGATGAAAAGCATGATCTTTTATGGTCTTGAAACCCTGATGTTGAAAGTCTTTAGTTTATTGATTTTATTTCATCAATTTTGTGTTCTGTCTTGCGAAAAATTGCGAATTTTGTTTCTGTGTTACTCGAGATTGAGCACTGTTGGTCAACGTCGAGGAGCTTTGTCAACGTTGAGTACTGTTCACTCGATATCGAGTACTTTTCTTTCGTTTTCCTTTCTATTCGTTTCTGTTTTGCGGTGTACTCGACTGAGGTAGTCGACGTCGAGGACTTCTGCTGGTCGAAATCGAGAATTTTCTGGAACTAAAAAGGCGGGCGCTGACACGGTTCCTCGTGGATCGATCCTGACTACCTTCTACTACAACGGGAGGAAGTCTTGTATTTATTTGCTGAGACAGGGAGTCAGTTTGATTTTATATTTCGATTTATTTTCATACTTGACACATCCTCCTGCAGTAACAGTGGTCGAGGGAAGTACATGGGTCTATGTGGGTGCGAAGGCACTGAAGAATATCATGATAAAACAGGACATCGACTTCAACTCTTTGAAAACCCCTATGTCTCTAGATGTTGTGTTATAGGTTGTGGGAGAGGTGACCAAGGTCTTAGGGAAGAGCAAGGAGTTGGATGCGATGGACACTACTGACACGGGTAAACAATCAAGTGACACGGGTATATTTTCAGGTGACAGGGTATAGGATCTGGATGTGATTGAATTGGGTGACACGGATACCTCTTCAGGTGACATGGGTGGCATAGGCCAGGGGTTGGAGGTGATATCCATTAGCAGCAAGGAGGAGGATGACGATGGGCCAACCCCCACAATCGACTTTGGGGTCTCGGATGAGGACGATGGTTTGTAAGTGAAGCTCGAAGAAGACTAGGATGATTAGGAGTTGTACGGTGTCACATGACATATTTCACGTGTCACCTGTTTGAATTTGCTGATTTACATTTCTGACTGTGTCTTCCATTTTCCTAAGGAAATCACCCATGTCACCTCTTTGTATGCCTTTGACACATGACGGATTTCACGTGTCACTATTATTTCGACCCAAACATTATAAAAACAAGTACGTGGATAAAAAAACCCCAACTACATATGATGACCATAAAAGACTAACATCTACTAACTAACCAATATTATAAAATACTATAACGTATGACCAACAGATATCATAACATCTTACAAGCTTTGAGCAATGAAGTTCATAAAGTACAATTACAACAATGTTCATAACCATCTAGTGAAAAGAAAAACAAGCTCTGATATAAGGTGTTCAGATGTACCATCCGTCTTCCCGCCCTTGTGGTCGTTGTCCTCAGCCTCCCCATCTCTGTTCCTTGTTAAATCGCAGTCACCTCAACATCCATGTCTGAGTCCTCTCCACCCTTCCCCCCCCCCCTCATCCTTGACAAGCACCTCCGCATCCTCTTCCTTGCTAACATCTTTGACACCATCCTTTCGACGGACCATAAGAGCTTGCCTTATCACCTTGTCCTTGTAGGGGCTTCTCCCCGACTTCAGGTGCAATCACTGTAACCACATCGACATAAACGGCTTGAAAAACAAATTCAAACATTAAAATAGATCCCCGATTTCCCAAGTCACTCAACAAAAAACATCTTCTCACCAAAAAACAAACTTACCTCCTCATCCTTTCGCGCCCCCCTCCCCCATTTCTTTCCTTTTCATCGACAAGTTTGTCTTCAGCTCCATCTTTCCCAACATCACCCTCCTTCTCTGCATCAATGTTAAAAGAAGCGCTAGCATCCCTTTCTCTTTCTTCCTCGGCTCTTCCTATCTCTTTAGCAACCCATAGTCCAATTACGACCTCCTCCAACACTTTCATCTGCAGAGATTAGGTTTTTATCATCACTCATACGGATTAAGGTGCACAAAAGCGTTCAGAAAACAACATCGATTGACCTCGGTATGTCAAAACTCATTTATAATTCAGAAACAAGCCCAATTAAAATAAAAAACGACATTGTTGTCCAGCAATCAATGAAATTGAAATAAAAAACAAGAGAATGACATCAAAGGGAATATGTGGTATTCGTAGGACTATTCAAGTTCATATCAGATTCTAGTTGTCGCTAAATTTCAGATCGAAATGATCGATTAGGACAATATCCTTTAAACATCAACATTTACGTGTCACCTTGAAAATGTGACATGTCAGGAGTGCATTTACCGTTGTCACCTAAGTTATGCAGATTCTGCAGAAAACAAAGATATGCGAATGAATGACGTACTTTCCCATCCAATTCAAAACCAATGTCACCCAATTTCTCTTTCAAACAAAAAAATTACAAATCAAACACGACTCAACCCTCAATCTTTCTTCTTCAATCACCCATCAAAACATCCCCATATCCCAATTTCAACTCTCACCATTACTACCCTCTTCAGCCTTCCTAAACCTTAACCGGCAATTTTCCCTAACCATACCCGAAAACTGCCCTCCTCATCCTTCAATCGCACCCACCATTGTCACCCCTCCACAACCCATCACTCAACCCACCATTGACATTCAATCTCTAAACCCCATAGCAATTAGTGCCTTCACCCATACACCCCACAACCCATGCTCGCACAAAACGGAGAAGATAAGTGAAATAGAGAGGGAGACATACCTTTACAGTCCAGCACCGGCGTTCTTCGCTTCTCCTCGACACTCCGACAACGGTAGATCTTCCGGCCTCCTCCCTTTCGAAATCGCCGGTGTCTTCTTCTCTTCCCTGCTTACATTTTTGTTTGAAATGATGAGAGACCGGTGAAATGGAGAGAGAGAGAGAGAGTGTGATGATGATTCTCTTTTTTTTTGGCCTCCCACCGTATGGCATTAAATGCATTTGAATTTTTTTTCCTTTTTCCTTTTTTCCCCTCCCAAACTGGCTATCAAAGGTGGGATGATGGGCACTTTTGTGCAAAATTTTGGCAAAGTGTCTACTTTTATAATTTTTTTCATCTGTGTGCTATTTGTGCAACGTCAAAAAAAAAATTGGTCTATCTATGACCATTTTGCCTTATTATTATTATCTTTAACGTGGAAGAACACACGACATTCCTGCTACACTATGGGTGTTGTTGGACAACCTATTGTGGTGGCCCACGACAATAATTTGTGCCACCGGTGTGGGACAAATTGTTGTGCATGTTGCTGTGCGTGTAAGTTCGGATTCACACCGTGTAATTAGTAAGAATTTCGCAGTATAGTTACCAATCCCGTAAATTAATTGTGTGACAGTTAGAAGATAAAGCGATATTTTAATATTTATGTTTGTTTGTTTTGTTTTGTTTGCTCTTGATTTGCCGAATTGTGTGTTGGTTGTAACGCATTATTGTCTAGTTGGACACATAATTAAAGAAAAAATAATTCAAGAAAGGAGAGAAAGTATATGAAATAGGATATGGAGACAAGAGACATGGGTAACGTGGTGGAACAACTCTAATATAATCATTAATCAGAAAGCATGAGGATGATCGAAAAGTTATATGGCTCAAAACATGCCGCCATTTTAAGCTCAACGGTCCAAATTCTGTCATCACGCGATAAATTCAACGTATATGATCGATAATGTTTCATCTCGATCGATGCCAATTAATTAAGAGTATTCTATCAATCTTATTTATTTTCGATGTGAAGTATATATCAATCGCACTTGACAAATTAAGTGAACAATCTCTCGTAAGTCGTAATCATTTATCAACAACCAATGAAAAAATACGCCTTTAATTTTAGTTAGCCTAATAGTCCAATGACTAGATCTAAAATGGTCTTAATTTGATGGCATGGCCATGTCCAACCAATCAAAGAGTTTTATGTACATATTTAATAAGCCTAACTAACATGTAATATTGATGAGATTTCGTTTCAAAATTAAATTGTTAATAAGAGTAATATAACCTTTTAGTTACTTGGTATTTATCGTACTCTCTTTTTGTCCTCCTCCACCATATCAATGGCCTGGGGTTGATCATGTTGATGTCAAGGTTTTAACCCGAGGCCCGTGAGCACACATTGAGTAAACCATACAACACTAAAGCTTAGAAGGTCGAATTGGCAACCTTATTTATTTCTAGGGTATTTTGCCTTCTTAGTTGCAATTAATCAAGTGGAAGAACCCTGATCATTATCCATATTCACGATATGTCTTAATACCGATTAGTTCAAATGTAAGACAGGTCAAAAGACTCAAATTTTATTTTAAACCAATTGATGTACACCTTATATATGCATTACTCCCTCCCTTCAAAATTAGGAAATTTTTGCTACAAGTTTATTTGAGATAATTTTTTTTTTTTACTAAATGTCCTGTTATGTCTAAACTTGTATATTGTAAAGTTAGGTTTATAGGTGACATAAGCACTTCGACTTATGTTTACTGTAGGACCACTTGGGTGATGAAACAATATGCACCTAAGTAACTTATGATATATGTGACATTGCTCTAAGGTTGTAAGAACCCCTAAATACTTTGGTGTTTAGGTTTGGATCACTTGGCCTATAATAGTGATGACTATATATTATATGTGTTATGTGTGTGTATTGTTTCATCATAGAGTGGCTCAAATCCGGTTATACAACATTGGGCCTATCTGTGTTGGGCCGGATCTGCTTGCTTGGTTACTTCTGTATTGGGACCTTCTTACCGTTGGAGAAGCTCTTGTAACCCTAGCTCAGTTGAGGGCTATATAAGCCTCCTCCGGTTACTGTAGCGCTCGGAGCCTCATTTTGTAAAACCCTAGCAGAAAGAAAGAGAGAGGAAGAGAGAGCGGCGACGAAGACTCTAATGTGAGCTTCTCCAAGGAAGACGGTGGTTCAAAGGGTGTCTCTGGTGTTTGACGACCCTATCTACGTGAGGAACTTCTTCAAGTTCCTCGGTTACCTTTTCAGGGGGCCTTCTTTTATCTCTTCTCCTCCTTTTCTGTATTCCAGGTTTGAGGTTCCTAGGTTGCTAGTTTTTGTGCTCTGCCGCCATAGCCGAACTTGTAACTTGCTTCTGATGCTTAGTGGATACTGGGATCGGATCTCCCCTCTTGAGATCCCGCAGAGTAGGGGTTAACCCGAACTACATCAACAAATCTCGTGTTGTTTTCTTTTCGTTTTCGTTGTTTACTTGTGTGTGATGGCGATAAACGAACTTCAAATTGGTATCAGAGCTTGAGTTGTCTAGATCTGAGATTTGTGGTCTTCGACCTAGGGTTTCGGATCTAGAAATCGCTTTGAATATTGTTTGCTGTTTCGCTTCCGCTTGTTCCTTTTGTTCTTCGCTTTTCACAAAAAAAAAACATTATTCAACACAGATTTGTGGGTTTTGCGAAACCCTAGATCTCCTTTCGATCCACATCTGTAGTTACTGTGTGTTCTGTCCTAGTTGCTTGTGTGTTCTAGGGTTTCTTGTGTGCCTTCTTTTCGAGCTTTTCCACGCTCCGATTACTGACTGTATGTTGTTCTACAGGTACAAAAATGTCAGATAATGGCATGAGAATCAAACCATTTGATGGTACCACTGATTTCTCTATATGGCAGCTCAAGCTTAAGGCCATACTCATTAAAGAAAAGTGCTGGAAGACTGTTCTGGGACAGTACCCAGAGGGAGCCACTGATGCAGTTAAGAAAGATTTGGATGACACTGCTCATTCAGAGATCTTTATACGGCTTTCTGACGATGTTGCTCGTCAGGTTGTAATTATTTCTAATCCTAAAGATCTATGGGATACTCTGGAAACTCTTTACCTGACAAAATCCTTGCCTAGTCGTATTGCCATCTTGTGTCGTCTGTTTAACTTTAAAATGGACACAAATCAGTCTCTGCAGTCAAATTTGGATAAATTTTTCAGGATGACTCAGGATTTAGAGAGATGTGATAAAAAGGACACAATCAAAGATGAATATTTGGCTATTCTGTTGTTGAATTCTTTGCCACCTCAGTTTGATGTGTTGAAAGATGTCATCCAGTACAGTCAGGAGTCTATAAATAAGGATAAGATTCTTGAGTCTATTCTGCAAAAGAATGAAAGCCTAAAAGTGTTTAAGACTAAATATGACAACAAGGGTGAAACTAAAACTGAGGTTCTTATGGTCAAAGGTAAAAAGAGAAAGAACAACAAACAGAAAAACAAGGATAAGAAATCTGAGAATGAGGATAAATCTGCTGCATCTTCTTCTAATTCTGATAAAAAGAACAGAAAGTGTCATTATTGTGGTATCTATGGTCATTATATTAACGAATGTCATAAGAAACAAAGGGATGAAGCTGAGAAAAATGAAACTCAATCTGCTGTTGTGCTTGAGTCTCGTTATCCCTATGAATTGCTTGTTGCTAGTGACTGCCATGCCTTTGATGATTCCTGGATCCTAGATTCAGGATGTACTGTGCACTCTAATCCTAACAAATCTGATTTCAGTACATTGCAGGTGTTCAATGGGGGTGAGGTCATGTTAGGTGATCACACCTCCCTTGAAATCAAAGGGGTTGGTAATGTGCCTCTATGTATGTTTGGTGGTAAGGTCAGGCTCCTCCAAAATGTTAAGTGGGTGCCAAAACTGAGGAGGAGACTACTTTATGAATTGTTTTTGATGATATGGGATTTGATATAAAAATTAAAAATGGTGTTAGGGAGGTCATCAAAGATGGAACCGCAATTATTAAAAGCATTAAAAAGGGAGGGTTGTACTTTGTACAATCCTCACCTGAAGTTAATGTTGCTAGTAATAGTGGCTCCATGGATTTGCATCAAACTAAGTTGCTGCATAGTAGGCTAGGTTGTATTGGAAATCATGGCATGCAATATTTGTTTAAACATGGCTTAATTGATCATAAACCTATGCATCTTGATTTCTGTGAGACATGTGTGTTTGGTAAAAAGGTTAAGTATGTTTTTGGTATTTCTTCTTATGTTGTTGAAAGGCCTTTAGAATATATACATTCTTATTTGTGGGGGCCTGCACAAGTTGAAACCATTGGAGGTAAGAGATATTTTATTACCTTTGTTGATCATTATTCTAGGAAAGTTTGGCTTTATCTTTTAAGAACAAAAAATGAAGCATGTCAGACTTTTATAACCTGGAAAAATTTAGTTGAAAATCAAAATGGTAAGAAGATAAAATGCCTCAAAACTGACAATGGGCTTGAGTATTGCAATGCTGAATTTGATGATTTCTGTGAGCAACATGGCATTAAAAGACATCTTACTGTTCCTGGTACTCCACAACAAAATGGTACAGCTGAGAGAATGAATAGAACATTGTTAGAAAAAGCTAGATGCATGCTTGTTAGTTCTGGTTTGAAACACTCTTTGTGGGGACAGGCTGTTACAACAGCAGCCTATCTCATCAACAGATCCCCATCTTCTGTGGTGAAATTCAAAACACCACAGGAGATGTGGACTGGGAAGGTACCTAACATGACCTATCTTAGGCCATTTGGTTGTGTAGCTTACCCTCATGTTTCACAGGGTAAGTTGCACCCAAGGGCTCAAAAGGGGTCATGTTAGGCTACCCAGATGGTGTAAAAGGATATAAGATCCTCCTTATTCAGCCTCATGGCTATAAGGTTATCATATCTAGGAGTGTAACATTCAATGAGTCTGAATTTCCTTTCAAAACAGTACTAACTCCTTCTCTTGAGCAGGTGAACACCAATGGACATACTGAACAAGATGTCACACCACCTAGACACTTCTACAATCAGAATGATCTCCCACCCGTGGATGGTGAGGAAGAATTTGATGTTGAACAATACAGTCTTGTAGCAGCTAGCTCGGATTCCTCTTCTCAACTCCTCCGAGAGGGGACTGAACCAAATGAGAATGTTGAGCCTGTTGTGGCTCCTTCAGATTCTCAAGATAAATCAAGTGAGGCAGGAAGCTCACATACTCAACAATTAAGGGAGGGAATTCAGCAAAGGGAGTTACATTTTAACCCTAGCTCTTCTTCTTCTACTCATGAATTTATTGCTGATGATGCATGTGATTCTGGTGTGATGTCTATTTCTCAACATGATAATTCTGACTATCAATTAACAAGAGATAGATCTCCTAGGGTGAGAATCCCAAACAAAAAATTTCTAAACAATATTGTTGAGTATTGCTTGCTTGCTTCTGAGATTGTTTTGCATCCTTTTGTGCCTGAGACTTATGAGCTTGCTGTTAAAAGTGTTGTGTTTAAACACTGGTTTAAAGCTATGTGTGAAGAAATTTCATCTATGACAGCTAATGAAACTTGGATTCTTGTTAAGAAACCTGAAAAAGCTAGAGTCATTCAGTGCAGATGGATCTATAAGTTGAAAGAGGGTGTTAATTCTAGTGAACCTCCTAGGTATAAAGCTAGACTTGTGGCTAAAGGGTTTACTCAAAAAGAGGGCATAGACTATAATGACATATTTGCTCCAGTGTTTAAGTATAAGACTTTAAGGTTGTTGCTGTAAAGGCCGGGAAATTTTAGAATATTTAATTATCAAAATAGTGATTTATAATCATTCTGCTTTCTAAGATCTGAGAGGTTTGGAATTTCCGTCCTGAAGCTATTGGTTTTATTCTAAATATTTCAAAATGAGTTACGGCATTATTTAGTTGAAAATTAAAATTATGTTCTATCCCGCTCCCATATGTGAAAATTTAAAATAATATTTGGAGTTCCTTATTAAATTTTGAATAGGAAATTTGAAAATCTTTTTGAGTTGAGTCGGATAAGATCGAAAGAACGGGTTATAATTTTACTTTGGATATTTTAAAATTGGGTCTTGGGACCACTTCTATTCTCTTTCCCCATTTTTGTCACCTTCCCCCTCCCATATCCGAAATCACCTCTTGTTTGTTTCCCAAAGTGAACAAGTTCCAGCAACTTACACAGGCCTATTCTGCAATTGAACTCGCACCTCCTATTACCTCATTCCCCCATCTCCATTTCCCTGTATTCACCCATTCCCTTCTCTTTCCATTTTCAATCCCCTTAACCACAAACCCCAAGTCTTTCCTCCATCCCCTTCCCGTGAACTCGCACCACCACTGAGCACTAGCTCCTTCGCTGTTCGGAGCAATACCTGCACCACCATCCTTGCACCACCGCCGTCAGCCTTCCCCCAGGCCGAGTCACCCTCTCGCATCTCCCCTGTTTGCCGAGCCGAGGAGTCCAGCTCCTACCTTGCTCCTTCACTCCTCCTTCCACGAGACCAGTAGCAACAGCACCCAGACGTCGCCTGAGAGTCACCGCCGGCGCTAAGCTTCCCTCCTCTCCCCCGTCGCCCCTGCTTCACTTTTACAAACTCGGTAACAGCCTTGTCTTCCCCTCTTTTGATTCGAAACTCCGCAAAGCTTCACCTTTATTCTATTCCTTTCCGTCCCAGATCCAGATTTCTCGATTCCGACTCCGATGAAGTTCAATCGTGCCTCCGACGAAGGTTCTCCGGCGATATTTGACGACCTCGGTGAGCCTCTTTTTCCTCTCTCCTCTCCTTCCGCGCTTGTTTCCTCTTGTGTGGGTGAGGGTCGAATTGGGTTGTCGGTCGGTTGGGCGAGGTTTTGGTCGGAGACGGGATGCCGGCGAGGAGCTCCGCCTCCCCTTCTCCTTCTCTGTTCGAGCTTTGGGCGCAAAGAGGGAGACGGGTCCAAGGAACCCGGTTCCTTCTTTTCTTTTTCCCTATTTTCTGGGTACGGTTCAGCCCTTTTTTTTTCCCCAGAAAATCGGTTCAGCTTTTGGGGGTGGGTTGGGCTTTATTTTGATTCGGGTTTGGGCTTCGGGTCCAGCTTCCATTCCGAGTTGGGTTTTGAGTTGGGTTTTGTTGTTATTTGTATGTATTGTTAAATGTTATGTGTTATATGTTGGTATATAGTTTTATATAATTGCTTTTACTAGCTTAGTATTATTACATGTTAATGCTGGGTTTGGTGATAAAATTAATTCTGAAATTTCTATGCATTATAAATTATTTGAAAGTAATATTATGTGTAAAATGTTATTATAAGATGTATTTTATGCGATTTTGGAATTTGTAAAATGATTTGTTAATTCTTGCTTTTGATAAGGTTTGTGGAGAGAGATTTATTTTGGAAATGTTTATCGTTATTACTTGAAACATTAAAGTCAAGGTTTTGAAATAAAATGTCGGAACTATTTCTATAATATGATTTGAGAAATTGTTTTAAAAGTGAGTTGACTTATCTTGAGACTTAAGAGTTTGAAAAACTTTGGGAGATGAGTTCGGAAATATGGTTGGTACGATTTTATCAATAAGTTGGATTGAAATAAATGATTTTGGTTGATGTTGATCGTATCGGAAAGATTTTGGAAATGGTTTCACTATCGGTTGGTTTTGAGTATGTTGAGAACTGGGTTTCGTGTGTATGAATGTTGGTCTGGTTGCTTATGGAAATGGCTTGATGATAGGTGTGTATTGCTTTGGACTTACAATTTGGGCCCTTGCTTGCATTATTTAGCTGTTCTGCATCTTCAGGTAAGTTCCCTAGGGGGCTTACTCAGGTTGGACATTCATGCCTGTTGTTGCATTTTATGTTAGGTGTTGCATATGCATAAAAGCATGCCATGTAGTATCATGTTTAGGTTGCACTAATTGATTGAGCATCTGCTTACTTTATGCGTTTGAAACAGAACGGTCGTTATCTGTGATAGTCCTAGAGTCTTTGCTAGGGTCATAGGGTAGCCCAGCCTCATCGGGTACCCTGAGTCAATCGAGTCATGGACTTCCTTATATTATGCATGCGGGCTTTATTGTGGAGCGGGTTAGGCATGCGTGCCGCCCGATTATGATGGAATGCATTCACGAGCTGGCCAGTCTCCGCCCTATCGGAAGGGGGTGGAGGTAGGAGAGGGATATGCCATTTGGCATTGTCTTGGGCCCTTTACAGTATTTCTGCACATTATTATAACTAGGAGCATGCTAGTGTGTTTGACTTTCGTACTGCATTAGAGCATCTTTATTAGGTATAGCACATACTATGTGGCCTCAGCGAGGACTGCCGGTCCCGCATGAGTGGCTCGATCTGACTCCTTTCCCCGTTCTTCTTTTAAAGGTATTTTCTGCAGATTTGAGTGCTCGATGTCTATATGACGGGGTTCCCTTTTGGCGAATCGAAGAATCTGGCTAATATCCTAATTTAGTAAAATGGTAATTACACATTCATGATTTGGTTTTTGACTGATTCTGTCGTGACACTTGTATCTTTACTTTGCTTTTGCCTTACTTCCGTTTGGAATGGATTTCGCGACATAGTCTTAGGACAGGTTAAGGGTACCCAACGGCCCTTCGAGGTTTTTAGGGTTTGAAACCTCGACCCTTACCTTGATTGCAAGATCCGAACAAGGGGTTTTATCCCTTGAAACGTAACCCGGAAATCATAATTCTGGGCCGTTACAAAGATGGTATCAGAGCTGAGGTTGTGCAATTCGGGTACAAAAGGGTCGAGTGTATGTTTTGGAAAACCGCCCATGAATTTCAAAGGATTTGAAAAGATTTTAAAAAGGGCAAAATGAACTTAAGATGCCTAACCGAAATTGGACTAAGTAATGAACTCGGCTTGTAATAAAAGAGGAAAATCGATCAAACGGGGACACGAGTGGGTAGTAAAGGCGCTAGACCACCCCTATTGGGTATAGTTGGGAACGATAGGCAAAATACTAGCTTGCTCTTTACATATTGGTCTGGAAGTTTTCAAGGAGATCGTTATGAGTGTTATTAACTGATTCTGTGCTGAGTGCTTGCTATGCTAGAGATTTAATTTGGATGTCTTAACAATGAAATGTGTATTGACTGATCTGTGTAAACGGGATAGTGGGAGTACCCTTGTTTATGTGTGGTTAAACCTAGCTTGTGTGGAATAGCCCCCTTCCACTATGTTAATCCTTGATGGTCTTATCGAGTCTTTCTCTTGAATATCGGTCCACTCCATGGGAAATCGAGTTGGTAAATACATTGTCTTCGGAAATTGTTGTCGGATATGAGGGTTGTTTGAGAGAGTAGGTGAAGATGACACTTGAAAAAAATTTCGAGTTAGAAAATAAGGTGTTTTTAGGGCTGTCTTTCTCAATTCTTATTACGATCACTCAATGTCTACTTGCTACACGGAGTTGTACTAGAGTCCCACGGGAAAGAGGGGTGACGAGTCGGTTGGGAAAAGTCAGTGGATGCCCTTAGGGATCTCTGTGCGGTTGTAATGGTGACTCTCTCTGAATTGCATGTCATAATCTTGTAATCTCCCGCATGAACTTTGCAAATGATCATTAGTAAGAAGCTACTCATGTTTTGCCCTGCTTTCTGTCATGATTTTATTATTAAGCTCATGTTGTGGTTAGTTATATTGCTCAAGTCTCGTGTTATGTATTGCCTTCTATCATGACTATATGTTGCTATCGAATGTTTACTTGGCCTATTGATCGTATAATTGATTGGAACCATGAACCAAATGATATGAGCCTACCTGATCGTTATCTCCTCCTGAATTAGGTTCATGATAGTGTGATCAACTCCTCTTTGTATGAATGCTGATAGATGATCGTCTTAGCATGTTGGATGAAGACGTGTCGATGCTTATTATCCTTTTTGTAACAAGAATCTATAGTATGCCCATCTGTTCTGTATTCGTCAGATTAATTAACGTTGATTGTTTTGCAATTTGTGTTGTTGTGTGATTACTTGCGTGGATGGAGAATATGTGGTATAGTTGAGTCTTGAGAAATGCATGTTTTATTCTAGTATGTGTTGGTTTGAGCCCATGTCCCCGTATTCTAGTCATATTGTCATTACTTAAACTCGTGTTATACATTGTAAAACCTTCCTCATGCTTCTATGTTGTTGGAATGTGATTGAATTAATTTCTTACGCGTCGCCATGATTGGTTGAATGCATGTATCGTATGTCAAGTAGAGCCTTTAGTATCATGTAGGATCATTGGTTGTGACTCGTGTGAATTATACCTTGCTTGCATTATTCCTGATTCTCTCTCGAGCTAGGTTTCTGATAGTGTGGTTCTTTCCTCTTTCTATTACCATAACATGTCTTACTTATCCTAGCTAGATGATGTTAAATTCGATGACCGACTTGCTTTCTGCAATGGTAGGTCCTAGCATTCTTACATGATCTCACTCGGTGGTATTTCCCTATTACTATATGACATCTTCTCGTATTTGCATGAACGTATGGCTTGACACCTCGTCTGATCACACACCACGTTAGATTATGATTTTGCACACACATGACACTTGAATGTTAGGATGAATCTAATCGCATTATCTTGTTTGTATTCATGTTCGATATGTGCCGGTAGTGTCCTGTAGGGCTTATGATTCCCAATATGACTCACTAGATGATCACGTGTTGTACTTGTTCTATGATGTGATGACTATTGTACCATATACGTGCTCTATGATGGTTTGTTCTTGGCGCGATTATAACCTATCGCCCGTGATGTTATCTTGTTTACTCTGTGGTGATCCTTTTGCTTTCACGTACATCATATTGAACTCATTTAATCACTCTTGTCTATGCTCATGCCTTGTCATGTATCTCTAGCACCGTATAGGACCTATGCTTTCTAAGTGTGTCTCATCGTATGATTACATGCCATTCTGAACCTACAATATGATCCTTGTGATTAGTTGTGATGATTACTATGCCGCTTTATGTATTTTCGTATGGTGCTTAGTTTGATCGTTATGATGTACATCGCCATGCTATATTTGGCCTCACCTGGTGCTGCATGTACCATTCTTGTACATTTGTTCATACTCATGATACATGTTATCTTCATTAGACCCCGCATGACTTCGAATCTTGTATGATAATTACTGGCTCCAAATATCCTCCTTGAAGTTGCTAGGCATATCTGGTTCCATGAAATAATAGACTGCTAGCTTGTCTCACATGCATTAGTGTAGGACTCGATTGTGCCTTTTGGAATGAATATGCATGTCGTTCTCCTTGAGATAGGTACATGTTAGTGTGGATTAATGTGACTGATGTGCTCCATGATGAATCCATTTTGCTCGTCACAATTATAACCTAATAGACTTCCGTAAGGGCATCATTGCTATTATCGGGTCAGAGTCTTGTCTCGAGTCTTGTCGTCTTTAGCATTAGTCTGCGTTTGTTTCCGAGAGGAACACTGGGTGTCCGTCCCTGTCACTCCCCTATCTCCACTAACTTGAACTCCTACGCGATATATCGGACGAGCGACACATGGAAGATGGGACGGAAAGTAGATAACAATAGAGTAGTGCAGCGGAAGCGTGGGCCCATAACCCACGGGCCTCAGGATCAACGATGTCGACGGGGCAGACATATTTCGAGGATGACGGCTATTGAGTACAAATATGACTTGCAAGCAGGAGAGTCCTCTGTTCGAATTGCTAATCCTTCTGAATTTGTTGATGATGATATTGCACTGACCCGACGATGAGATTTACGTGTTGATGTGCTGACTTGGTGATGACTATTGCCTGATTGTCTGTTGCCTATGATAATACGATTTGGTGCCTTATAGTTCTAATGCGCCATGATGTCTTGATGTGTTGATGCTCTGAGTTGCTAAGCATGATCTAAATTATTGTGCCTATAAAAGTATGAACTGCAAATGTTGAGAACCTGAATGATTTATTTTCTAAGGTTATGATGCAACTTGCTAGCTCGACTTGATTATGTGCATATATGATGATTTGTAATAATGATTGAGCATGATGGCAAATTGAGACTTGTTGACATAGTTGCAATAATTGATTATGAACCCATAATGCTATGTTTATAAATGCTGGTTGATCTGGTGTATATCTTATGTGTGATAATTTCATGACTGTTCTTCTTTAAACACGTGGGTGAGATCATTTGGTAGTGTGGTTGGGGAAATGGTGAAAGGATTTGAGTCGTTAAGATGATCAATGGTTTTATGAGGTAAGTTGCAAGAGATGGATGTTGGTTTAGGTAAGATCGGGTGAGTTGGGAATTATGAGATGTAATGCTTGGTGGTTCTGATGAGCTTCTAGGTGAGGCTGGTAATGCTTCGGATAGTACGAGGAGTGTAATTATAAGGAAGAGCTCGTGAATATTGAGGACACGATATTAGAGGGTACTTAGGTGTGAAGTTAAAAATAGTAGTTGGATTCTTAGAGGTGGATGGGGTGGTAGTGCTTGGCGGAAGGAGGGGCGAGATTTGAGCATCGGGATGAATTGAGATTTCTTTGGGAAATTTTGTCTGTGATGACGTTGGCGGGTCGAGAAGATGATTAGTCTTGGTTTGAGAGAGGAGATGGGCGAGTGGAGATTGTGTTCTATTTGATTGGTATGATGTGAGGATTTTCTTGATTATGTGATTTATGTATATTTGCTGGCATGATGTAGATAGTGACTATGATAAAACCTGGTATGGAATAACCTTACCTGTTGAAACGCAAATGTTAAAATCTAATTGGTAAGTGACTAGTGTTATCATGATATATTGATGCTTGATTATGTTGTTTTAGAAGCATGTTAGGACGTGTTGTGATATGATGTATGAAATAATGATGAGTATGAACTATGAGATAATGATGTGCTATTATGTGAAAGCATTATGTTTTATTATGTGGTAGTAAGCATGATGTGCACTATATGGTTGACAAGCATGATTATTGGTTATGTAAATGATGAATATGACGAAGTATGACCATGATTAGTATACATGAGACATGAGATAATGGTGCATGATTTCTAAATGATTGTCATTCGATATTGTGATGAGTTAAGATGATGTCTTTCAGAGCATGCTGACATTTTGGTGATTTATATACTGCTTGATCTTCATTTTTCCGAATCTTGATAACATGACTTGTCGTGTTGATTTGTTGGCAATGAGTTTTGTTTCATTGACTTATGAGGAAATTTCGTTATGACTAACCTTGCAAGTGCCCATGTTTGAAGTATTAAATACGTTATGATAATGCTGGATAGAAATTGGATAGGATGACTATGTGAATTTATGCGTGAAATAAGATCATTTGTTGTGACTGGCCCTACTATGATTGTGGTGTTGATATGCAATAGTGTGATACCTTTTATGACTTCTGGTGTGATGTCGAGATGTGTGTTATGATTTAGGCATATATGCATATTACGACCTTTAGTATGACGTGGAGATGTTGATGTGACCTTGTGGCACTTTGTTGGCATATGTTTGAGACTTGTCGTATGATGTACTGGTTAGAGATTGGTTGGTTAAGTGGTTATGCATTTCTTATGGCTTATGCATCTTGCTTGAATTGAGGCTGATAGCTTGATTTGATTCTGGAAACTAGGAAGAGGATATGGGATTATCCCTTAGAGGTGGATGATTCCACCTCCGAGCTTCTGAATTTGATTAATTGTTATGCGGGAAACTGACGAAATTTGATTGAAAGGATTTGACTTGTCTTGGTGTAAAGTTGTCTGGTTAAACGTCAAATTGGAAGATTTTGAACGGTCTTGAAAAGGACTAACTTTTATTTTAAAAGAATAAATGTACACTATCGAGAATTTGAACGATTTTGAGGTTAATCTTTTCCAATTGCGGAATCTCTTTCGTGACTTTTAAAACCCGGTATTATATTATAACGCCTTACGAAGTGGATACAAGCATTTTATAGGGGCGCATATAGAATGCTTGCTAAGACCCAGTAGAGACGCTATGATTGCTTTTCGAGTTATGATGTGACCGAAAGGTCGGAGTAAGGGTGTGATAGGGGCCCATATCACATACTTGCTATGACCAATTGGAAATGTTATGATCACGTCAAGGGTACTGTGGGGATCTCATACGGGCCCCTATGAGATGCTTACAGAATCAATGGCGTGATCCTTGAACTCACCAATTTAAAACTTCATCCTCTTGTTTTAGAGTGATTTTAGTCTCGAGGACGAGACTTGTTTTTAGAGGTGGATGATGTAAAGGCCGGGAAATTTTAGAATATTTAATTATCAAAATAGTGATTTATAATCATTCTGCTTTCTAAGATCTGAGAGGTTTGGAATTTCCGTCCTGAAGCTATTGGTTTTATTCTAAATATTTCAAAATGAGTTACGGCATTATTTAATTGAAAATTAAAATTATGTTCTATCCCGCTCCCATATGTGAAAATTTAAAATAATATTTGGAGTTCCTTATTAAATTCTGAATAGGAAATTTGAAAATCTTTTTGAGTTGAGTCGGATAAGATCGAAAGAACGGGTTATAATTTTACTTTGGATATTTTAAAATTGGGTCTTGGGACCACTTCTATTCTCTTTCCCCATTTTTGTCACCTTCCCCCTCCCATATCCGAAATCACCTCTTGTTTGTTTCCCAAAGTGAACAAGTTCCAGCAACTTACAGAGGCCTATTCTGCAATTGAACTCGCACCTCCTATTACCTCATTCCCCCATCTCCATTTCCCTGTATTCACCCATTCCCTTCTCTTTCCATTTTCAATCTCCTTAACCACAAACCCCAAGTCTTTCCTCCATCCCCTTCCCGTGAACTCGCACCACCACTGAGCACTAGCTCCTTCGCTGTTCGGAGCAATACCTGCACCACCGCCGTCAGCCTTCCCCCAGGCCGAGTCACCCTCTCGCATCTCCCCTGTTTGCCGAGCCGAGGAGTCCAGCTCCTACCTTGCTCCTTCACTCCTCCTTCCACGAGACCAGTAGCAACAGCACCCAGACGTCGCCTGAGAGTCACCGCCGGCGCTAAGCTTCTCTCCTCTCCCCCGTCGCCCCTGCTTCACTTTTACAAACTCGGTAACAGCCTTGTCTTCCCCTCTTTTGATTCGAAACTCCGCAAAGCTTCACCTTTATTCTATTCCTTTCCGTCCCAGATCCAGATTTCTCGATTCCGACTCCGATGAAGTTCAATCGTGCCTCCGACGAAGGTTCTCCGGCGATATTTGACGACCTCGGTGAGCCTCTTTTTCCTCTCTCCTCTCCTTCCGCGCTTGTTTCCTCTTGTGTGGGTGAGGGTCGAATTGGGTTGTCGGTCGGTTGGGCGAGGTTTTGGTCGGAGACGGGATGCCGGCGAGGAGCTCCGCCTCCCCTTCTCCTTCTCTGTTCGAGCTTTGGGCGCAAAGAGGGAGACGGGTCCAAGGAACCCGGTTCCTTCTTTTCTTTTTCCCTATTTTCTGGGTACGGTTCAGCCCTTTTTTTTCCCTAGAAAATCGGTTCAGCTTTTGGGGGTGGGTTGGGCTTTATTTTGATTCGGGTTTGGGCTTCGGGTCCAGCTTCCATTCCGAGTTGGGTTTTGAGTTGGGTTTTGTTGTTATTTGTATGTATTGTTAAATGTTATGTGTTATATGTTGGTATATAGTTTTATATAATTGCTTTTACTAGCTTAGTATTATTACATGTTAATGCTGGGTTTGGTGATAAAATTAATTCTGAAATTTCTATGCATTATAAATTATTTGAAAGTAATATTATGTGTAAAATGTTATTATAAGATGTATTTTATGCGATTTTGGAATTTGTAAAATGATTTGTTAATTCTTGCTTTTGATAAGGTTTGTGGAGAGAGATTTATTTTGGAAATATTTATCGTTATTACTTGAAACATTAAAGTCAAGGTTTTGAAATAAAATGTCGGAACTATTTCTATAATATGATTTGAGAAATTATTTTAAAAGTGAGTTGACTTATCTTGAGACTTAAGAGTTTGGAAAACTTTGGGAGATGAGTTCGGAAATATGGTTGGTACGATTTTATCAATAAGTTGGATTGAAATAAATGATTTTGGTTGATGTTGATCGTATCGGAAAGATTTTGGAAATGGTTTCACTATCGGTTGGTTTTGAGTATGTTGAGAACTGGGTTTCGTGTGTATGAATGTTGGTCTGGTTGCTTATGGAAATGGCTTGATGATAGGTGTGTATTGCTTTGGACTTGCAATTTGCTTATTGCAGGGATGCCCTGCACATTTAGGATGCCCCTTAGCACATGGCACTCACCATGGATCGAGGACGGACGGGAGATTCACACCAGGACCCTAAGGTGGCAGAAGCTGAAGTTCCAATTACAAGTTTAAGAGGGCATGTCCATTTTTATTACAGATTTAAGTGAGTATACTAATTTAAGTTATTTAACACTTTTGTCCCTACCTTCATAATACTAAGCGCTTCCTCCATTTGCGTTTCTTCCGTATCATGGAAGGAAGAATAAGACAACAACGACCACTATCATCGTCGATTCGATTTCGATCTCGAGCACGATTGTCGATTTCAGCACCATATATCGTTGATGAGAGGTAAACCGGTCATTGATCTCACCAAATAAAACCTACACTTAAATACTAGTAAAGCAAATAAGTACATGTTTCGATCCCATAGAGAGCGTGTATTTAGTGTATTTCCTGTTAACTATTCAAAACAGAGAGAGAGAGAGAGAGAGAGAGAGAGAGAGAGAGAGAGAGAGAGAGAGCAGTTGTTTGATGTGAACATAAGCAAAGTAGGAATGAATGAGAAAATACAATGGAAGTGGTTTGACCTGCTTATCTCGACATGGTTGGTTACTTCGTTCATTGGATCTTCTTATTACCCTAGTAACTAGTTTGTGCACATAGTTGATCTAGCTTTCTATTCGATCACTATTCAACTCCCTAAACTCTTGTATGGAGTTGGAGAAGCATTAGGTCCCTAGTCTCCTAGCATTTCAATAATACAACCTAGGGTTTCCAGCAAGTTGTCAACCTAGCTCTTGCCTCTACCTATAAGCAATACTATTCAAGTGCCGATTTCCTTACAGAATCCCACTTTCCAACCTGCTATAACTGGATGTGTTTGCTACTATATAGGTTTGACCTGCAACAACGAAGTTAGTCGACGTCGAAAACCTAGCTAGATACAACATAGTCTAGGTTGCGAGTCCAGACAAAGTAACAACATAATAACTGTTGTGAGGAGGAAATCGAGTATGAAATATAACAAAATAGATCAAACCAGATTTAGGCCCACGCAAATAATTACAAGACTCCTCCAATGCAGTAATGGGAAGTCAGGATCGAATCCACGAGGAAGCGTGTCAGCGGATCCTAGGCAGCTGTAAATCTCACAGAAAAGCAAACGGAAGACAGCAACAAAGAAACAAAGAAAGAAAGACAAACGAAAGCAAGAAATAAGGCAAAGACAACAACTTTACTCGATCTCGACAAGGTGCAACTCGAGATCGACAAAGGACAGCAGAAACAGAAACTAAAAATCGATGACAGAAAGCAGAAACTCAACTCGACCTAGACAAGACCCAACTCGAGATCGACTAAGGCCTACTCGATCTCGACAAGCACTGCTCTATCTCGACAAAAACTCAGAAACTTCAAATTGCAGATTTCGAACACAGAATCTCAGATTTCGACAGAAATAAACCAATATACTAAAGAACTTCCAAAGCCAGGGTATCAACACCACAATGATAACCATGCAAAGTAACACATAAAGGCATAAAAGAACATGCTTTCCATCAAAATAACTTTCGTTACTAACAAATAGGAATATAGAGGCTTTCGCATAAACCCTAATTGTTACTAACCCTTTTCACATAATTAACCCAAGTTGCTTTAAGATCACTTTCGCTTCACTAACACAAACAAGGATCACCTTCAACTCTCGCAAAAGAATCATGCTCATAGGGATAGAAGACGAATCGCATAACAAGATTGTACCTTTACCGCATCATCTCGTATGGCCACCGTCGGGCTCACCCCAGCCCCAGAAGTGGGTGGACTACTCGCTCTTCATCGCAATAGCAGGCATTGATGTATAAAAAGAAACTTGCTTTAAACAAAATTCAAAGCCTTTACAATCCCGGCAATCCAACTTTCGCTGAATGCCAAAACCTTAAAAACCTTAGAGCTCCTAAACTTCTATGTGTACTACTTCTCTTGCTCTGAATTGAATTGAATGCTTGAAAAACCAGCCCCTAAGGCTTTATTTATAGCCTTCTATTCCTTGCTATTCAAGGATAGAATATATCTATCTATATCTAAAAAGCTTAAAAGATAAATAAGTGTATTTTAAGAATTAAATCTATAAAGGGGAAATTAAATCTAAATAGCTAAGTATCTTCTTGTTGATAGATCTTCTCTTCCATGGATAGTTGATAGATAGATGTAGGATAGACTCAGCCTCCTTCGGCCCCAAGGATTCCCAAACCGAGTAGGATAGTCAAATCGCGTAACGCGGCTTCGGGACGCGGCTCGTCGATCTCGACTAGGGCTCCTCGAGATCGACTAGGGTTTGTCGTCGACCATGGCTGGCTGGACTTGGTCGGGTTGCTCTGCTCGACTAGGCTCGGACTGGTGCTCCTTGGCTCCTCGATCTCGACTAGGACTCCTCGAGATCGAGTAGATCTGGCGTCGAGGATGTGTGGCCTGGTGTGGTCGAGGAACTCCTCCTCGGCATGGACTCGAGTGTCGGCTTCCAGGTTCCTCGATCTCGAGTAGAGTGTAACCCGGCATGTCTTCGTCTTCTGCTTCTCAATAAGCTCCTCCTCGACCAGGCACTCCTTGGACATTTTTGGTCGATCTCGAGTAAAAGTACTCGATATCGAGTAAATCTCTCAGCTTTCTGCTCTGTTCTTAAAATGCACTTTCCCGAGTCCTCGTTCGTCGGATTGACGCATATGACCATGCGTTGGAAAGCTCTTTCCGAGGGCTACAGCTATCATGAAGACATCAAAGCTTGATTCTGAACAAAGAATGGTGAAAAATGGCCTTTTCTCCAGCTGCACCATTCTTAGCTTCTCCATGAGTTTCCTTTAAGCTCCAAAGTGCGTCCGATTTCTGCGAAATATAACCAAAACTTGTGTAGACCTCCATATATTACAAATAAGTGTAAACTACACAGATTCTGTATTATTCTAACCCAAATGCGTGCAATGTATGCAGAAATCGATATAAAAGTAAGTGTAAAACATGGCAAATTGGGCTCACAACAAACACCCCATACTTAAGCTTGCTTGTCCTCAAGCAATACTTTTAATTGTCATTCAGGGGAAGAATTCAAACTCTCAACATCTTAGATTCATTCTCATATGTCCCCTGCAATCAATTACCATCCTCGAAAAGGTACTAATGTCACGAATCCATACATGTGCAATTAAAAAGCAACATCTACTCACAAAAGGAGGGTTATGCAAACCAATTCATATGTGACAAAGCAAAAATAATCAAGAGGACTTTAATTTAGCTCATGAATGAATAGATTGGTAAAAGGCTAAAGGTGGGCAATTTTTGGCAATGTGGTGCTAATGATCTGGGGAAATGGAGTATTTCCAAACTGAATTTCCACATTCCTTCTCCATAAGATTCATCACCTTTCATAATGCTTTTTCTCAATAATAATTCTTTTACCTCTCTGACCTCAGCACTGCCTTCTCGCGAGTCGCAAACATGGGTGTCATGAATGGCCCCGGATACTTAGTGCTTTGGACTCCTCACAATGTGTCCCATCTCTCCAAACTATTATCTCAGAGAGCAGGGTCAATCTACCTTTATCTCCTGAGGTGATTGGATTTTTTCTCACTCATTAAATTTTTCATATATTTCAAATATTCTTGCCAAACTCCAATAATGGTAACAACAACAGAAACACCATATAATAATCTCCATAATGTAACATCATTCTCAACATAATCCCCGGATAGGAAATAAGGTAAAGAAATGGAAAATATTTAGATCATGTGGAGCAATAATATGAAATAACGCTCATCATATGGCTTTTTGTGTAATGCATAAGCATAGGTAAGGCTAGGATTTCAACAATATGAGCATATATGGAAATATAAAGTAACGAAGCCCGTTTTTTCAGAAGCCCGTGTCGGCGGGTTCGGGATCAAGTTGCACGCGGGCGAGCTCAGACGACCGCGCTTACCTGAGATGCGCGACGAGATTACCGTCGGCGTACCCAAACCTGTGCCGATCCGAGCTCAAGCCACTTGCGGACAACCGTCCTCCCTGCAGGGCTCCATCAAGTGTCGGTCTAGCCGAGACTAATCCCGCTTTAGAAGGGGGGATCATGGCCAGGGAATCTGGCCTAAGCCTAATGAGATTTTAGTTTCCGACCCCAAATAATGACGCATCAACATCTTATTTATAGTACTAAGACTCCTTCATGCAAGCCCATTTGTCGCCAAGTGTCACATGCCTCATCACATGTGGGTGGGGGGCATGAATGCCAAGTGTCACATGCCTCATCACATGTGCATGGGGGGCATGAATGCCAAATGTCATGGCAAACATCTTGGAGCCACGGGCGGTTTATCGTCCGCGGACGTCTTAAGTCTGTACCTCGATTTGTATTTGCTCATTCTTCATGCTTATAAGGTTCTATTTGTATAGCGGGGAACCTTTATTTATTTATGATATTTGTTAATATCATTATTTATATTTCGGGGATCATCACAGATCCTCAAATTTCAGTTAAGTCGTGACTAAACTGGGGTTCGATAATGATGCGTCATATGCACATATTTCTCATTCATATTCCTCATTCGAGAGGGGCTTAGTTTTATTTCCGTGAGCTTATAAAGGAGGCTCTCTGTCACCCGAGAGAGATTTAGTTTAAACTCTCATAAGAGTTATCTCCGCGAGCTTACAAAGCTACCAGCGGAGGCCCTCTGTCACTCGAGAGGGATTTAGTTTAAACTCACTTAAGAGTTATCTCCGCGAGCTTACAAAGCTACCAGCGGAGGCCCTTTGTCACTCGAGAGGGACTTAGTTTACACTTGTTTAAGAGTTATATCCGCGAGCTGACAAAGCTACTAGCGGAGGCCCTCTGTCACTCGAGAGGGACTTAGTTCATACTCGTTTAAGAGTTATCTCCGCGAGCTTACAAAGCTACCAGCGGAGGCCCTCTGTTACTCCAGAGGGACTTAGTTTATACTCATTTAAGAGTTATATCCGCGAGCTTACAAAGCTACCAGCGGAGGCCCTCTATCACTCGAGAGGGACTTAGTTCATACTCGTTTAAGAGTTATCTCCGCGAGCTTACAAAGCTACCAGCGGAGGCCCTCCGTTACTGGAGAGGGACTTAGTTTATACTCATTTAAGAGTTATCTCCGCGAGCTCATCAAGCTACAAGCGGAATGCCCTCCGTCACTCGAGAGGGACTTAATTTATACTCATTTAAGAGTTATCTCCGCGAGCTTATCAAGCTACAAGCGGAGGCCCTCTATCACTCGAGAGGGACTTAGTTCATACTCGTTTAAGAGTTATCTCCGCGAGCTTACAAAGCTACCAGCGGAGGCCCTCCGTTACTCGAGAGGGACTTAGTTTATACTCGTTTAAGAGTTATCTCCGCGAGCTTACAAAGCTACCAGCGGAGGCCCTCCATCACCCGGGAGGGACTTAGTTTATACTCATTTAAGAGTTATCTCCGCGAGCTTACAAAGCTACCAGCGGAGGCCCTCCGTTACTCGAGAGGGACTTAGTTTATACTCATTTAAGAGTTATATCCGCGAGCTTACAAAGCTACCAGCGGAGGTTCTCTGTCACTCGAGAGGGACTTAGTTCATACTCGTTTAAGAGTTATCTCCGCGAGCTTACAAAGCTACCAGCGGAGGCCCTCCGTTACTCGAGATGGACTTAGTTTATACTCATTTTAGAGTTATATCCGCGAGCTTACAACGCTACCAGCGGAGGCCCTCCGTTACTGGAGAGGGACTTAGTTTATACTCATTTAAGAGTTATCTCCGCGAGCTGATCAAGCTACCAGCGGAGGCCCTCTGTCACTCGATAGGGACTTAGTTTATACTCGTTTAAGAGTTATCTCCGCGAGCATACAAAGCTACCAGCGGAGGCCCTCCGTTACTCGAGAGGGACTTAGTTTATACTCATTTAAGAGTTATCTCTGCGAGCTCATCAAGCTACAAGCGAAAAGCCCTCCGTCACTCGAGATGGACTTAGTTTATACTCATTTAAGAGTTATCTCCGCGAGCTTACAAAGCTACTAGCGGAGGCCCTCCGTTACTCGAGAGGGACTTAGTTTATACTCATTTAAGAGTTATCTCCGCGAGCTCATCAAACTACAAGCGGAAAGCCCTCCGTCACTCGAGAGGGACTTAGTTTATACTCATTTAAGAGTTATCTCCGCGAGCTTATCAAGCTACAAGTGGAAGCCCTCCATCCCCCGAGAGGGACTTAGTTTATACTCATTTAAGAGTTATCTCCGCGAGCTTACAAAGCTACCGGCGGAGGCCCTCCGTTACTCGAGAGGGACTTAGTTTATACTCATTTAAGAGTTATCTCTGCGAGCTCATCAAGCTACAAGCGGAGCTATGTGCTACCACTGGAGGTTTGACGTGGAGCAAGCTCCAGCGTCATAGGACTCCAAGTATAGTCCGGGAGCTCAATGTGTCCACCGGATGTCCGACGCGGAGCAAGCTCCAGTGTCATAGGACTTAAGTATAGTCCGGGAGCTCAATGCATTCACCGGATGTCCGACGCAGAGCAAGCTCCAGCGTCATAGGACTTCAAGTATAGTCTGGGAGCTCAATGCGTCCACCGGATGTCCGACGCGGAGCAAGCTCCAGCGTCATAGGACTTCAAGTATAGTCCGGGATCTCAATGCGTCCACCGGGTGTCCGTCGCGAAGCAAGCTCCAGCGTCATAGGACTTCAAGTATAGTCCGGGAGCTCAATGCGTCCACCGGATGTCTGACGCGGAGCAAGCTCCAGCGTCATAGGACTTCAAGTATAGTCAGGGAGCTCAATGCGTCCACCGGGTGTCCGTCGCAGAGCAAGCTCCAGCGTCATAGGACTTCGAGTATAGTCCGGGAGCTCAATGCGTCCACCGGATGTTCGACGCGGATCAAGCTCCAGCGTCATAGGACTTCAAGTATAGTCCGGGAGCTCAATGCGTCCACCGGATGTCCGACGCGGATCAAGCTCAAGCGTCATAAGACTTCAAGTATAGTCCGGGAGCTCAATGCGTCCACCGGATGTCCGACGCGGAGCAAGCTCCAGCGTCATAGGACTTCAAGTATAGTCCGGGAGCTCAATGCGTCCACCGGATGTCCGACGCGGAGCAAGCTCCAGCGTCATAGGACTTCAAGTATAGTCCGGGAGCTCAATGCGTCCACCGGATGTCCGACGTGGAGCAAGCTCCAGCGTCATAGGACTTAATAAAATAATCGATCCGGGAGGCTAGCTCTACGACCGGACGCCCGACGCGGAGCAAGCTACCAGCGTCCTAGGACTTAATAAAATAATCGATCCGGGAGGCTAGCTCTACGACCGGATGCCCGACGCGGAGCAAGTTCCAGCGCACTGGGACTTAATAAAATTATCGATCCGGGAGGCTAGCTCTACGACCGGAGACCCTCCTGAATTTCAACGGTTTTGAAAGAGATTATTTACTAATCTTCTCGCTAAAAATGTATATGTATGACTTGCTTTCAATCAAATGTCTTTTCCCCATTGTTCATTCGGCTCAAATTCCTCAAGGAAAGTAACCCGTGAGGTAAGAATCAATCCCCCTTTTTACTTTATAATAAAAAAAACGGGTCGCAGCCTCCACCAAAACATGAGCTCCAAATGGACCCAGCTTGCGAGCGGTTCCGTGAATGATGGAAAAGAGTTTTAGTCCGCGTATGGACTAAATCCAAATAAAATTAACGGAGGGGCCCTATTCATCTGCGGCAGACTTGGTTGAGGGAGGGGGTGATGATTCGATACGTTTGTGGAGAAAAGATGAAACATCGTTCATCCTCTAAGGCGATAATCCCGGGCTCGCTGGGTTTCGGTAGGTTCGACGCTCACGAGTTGCTCTGAACTCCTACCGTAATTGCCTAAAGAGTTGAGAGAAGTTTGTTTGGTGGTTTCAGGAAGGCGAAAAGTTCACCTCAAGCAGCTTAGCGAATGTCGTTCGCAGAAAAACCGCTCTTCCCATGTCCATGAACTGACTTTCTTGGGTCTCTTTCCCCGATGCGCGTGCGAACTTTCATGAAGCTTCTTCCCTACGAGTAGACCTTGAGACTTGCGGACATCTTACCCGATCCGCGGCTGTACATACATTTGAGGGTTTGCGAGCAAATATCGGGGTCCGCGTTACTTCTTGGCGCGACCTAAGGCCTCTTTTTATTCCGAACGCGAGCAGGAATTCCCTTGGGTTATCTTGATTTAAGTGTGACCCCTCCGTTTAGCTGGTTCGGTAAATGCTAAGTCGCGTCCCTTCTTCCTCCAATTCCATACTTGATGGGCTATCGACCGAGGACCTTCGATTCGCCAAGGATTGTCCGCGTCCCAAACCCAGGTCTCCTCTCAACATATATTCAAATCCTTTACCGGCTTAACATTGTCACATTTAATAAAAGGGGTGCATCCTTAGACTTCACCCATGTAATGTGATTTGATATATATATGAATTCCCACAATATGTAATAACGATAAAAGAGATCAAAAGGACCTAGCAGAAGGATAATTCTTAGGGAGTGCAGGCCGACAAATCTACTCGGTTGCATGCATTTCGAGATTTCATATTAAAATGAGATCTAAAAACCGATATGTGCACTCCCAAATACGTCGGTATACTAGCTTCCTGTTTGAATCGACTAAAACAAAATTTCAAGAAGTAAACATTTCACCTTAATCTTAAATTACCTCTTAGCGTAAGGAGTTCCCACAAACGGCGCCAATGACGAAGCCCGTTTTTTCAGAAACCCGTGCCGGTGGGTTCGGGATCAAGTTGCACACGGGCGAGCTCAGACGATCGGGCTTACCTGAGACGCGCGACGAGATTACCGTCGGCGTACCCAAACCTGTGCCGATCCGAGCTCAAGCCACTTGCGGACAACCGTCCTCCCTGTAGGGCTCCATCAAGTGTCGGTCTAGCCGAGACTAATCCCGCTTTAGAAGAGGGGATCATGGCCAGGGAATCCGGCCTAAGCCTAATGAGATCCCAGTTTTCGACCCCTAATAATGAGGCATCGACATCTTATTTATAGTACTAAGACTCCTTCATGCAAGCCCATTTGTCGCCAAGTGTCACATGCCTCATCACATGTGGGTGGGGGGCATGAATGTCAAGTGTCACATGCATCATCACATGTGGGTGGGGGGCATGAATGCCAAGTGTCATGGCAAACATCTTGGAGCCACGGGCGGTTTATCGTCCGCGGACGTCTTAAGTCTGTACCTCGATTTGTATTTGCCCATTCTTCATGCTTATAAGGTTCTATTTGTATAGCGGGGAACCTTTATTTATTTATGATATTTGTTAATATCATTATTTATATTTCGGGCATCATCATAAAGTCCTCCATCATCTTATCATGCAACATGTCAAAAGCAACTTCAAATTTTACCCCCTTTCATGGTTTTCATTAAAAATATGCATTTCATTGTGACTTCCCGTTACTAGGCAATTTCATGCTATATCTCTAATGAATCTAATTTTGCATCGTCGAGTTCAATATAAAGCTTCCATGACATTAATCAAAATTTTCAATGGGGGTCAATTTTTTGGAAAACATGCATATAAGCACATAAATTAATAATGCATTCCAAAATAGCCATGTATAAGCAATTCAAGAATTAAACTCTAAATATGCACACATATGGTCAAATAAAGCAAATATGCATGAAGCAAGCCCTTCCCCCACCCCATACTTAAACATTACAGTGTCCTCACTGTATAAAAACAAGGGTAAAGAAAGAAACTCACTAGACAGATGTGCAGGGCTTCAAAATATCGAGTGAAGAAATGTTGTTGGGCCGAGTCCGAATATAGCTTGCTTCTATCCATGGACCTGAAAAGTGTAGAAGACATATACCCACAATAGAAAAACTAAAAAGTTCAAAACCAAAAACAAACAAAAAACAATGTCCAAAAAGTCCCAAAAATAAATGTCTATGTACAAGCTCTAGATTTTATAGTCGCTAGGCCGACTTCTCTTTTAAGCATTAGCCTGGCTCATCTTTGTCCGGAGGTATAGGTGGATCTGGTGGTTCCTCTGGTGGTGGGAAGCGTGGAATGTCATCCGGGGGCATCATGTGAAGAAGCTTAAATCTCCCTGAGTGAATGCTCCATGGCTTCACCCATTCATCTTCCTGGGCTCCAGCTGGCATGCATAAAGGAAGATATAAAGAAACTATACATACCTCATCATCATACCTCTTTCGCTTTATTGGTTGATTTGTATGCACATCTCCACCACAACAAAATGGTGGAGTGGGAAGAGATATTTTCATCTCATCATGCGGAGCTTCATGCCACTTTGCTAGGACCCCACACTTAAACACAAACATCGATTGCTCAAAATTGTCAGGAATGGCCTTCACCTTATAGGGCAAAAGCGACCTTGAAGCACCATGGGCAACGACGTCCGAATTTTGCGTTGGTGGCTCTTCTTTTTCTTGAGGTTCTTCAAATGGTTTTTCAAAGATGGATAGCGAAGTAGATATCGAAATAGAGGAAGGACATACCTGGGTTTCTGTGGTACAGACGATTTCGGCTAGTGTTTTTGGATCAGTTCCTCCAGAATGTGTATATGTCGAGTCCAGGTAGTCGATGTCGACTAGCTCATATAAGGGGACATTGTCAAAACAACTTGTCATTGTTGATTTGGGTGATTTAGCGTAATTTTCCCATCTACGCAACACAAGCTTAGCTTCTGCCTGCCTCGCACGCTCAGCTTCTTGTTCCCTTCCTGCTCTCTCAGCGGCGAGAGCGGTATCCTTGGCGGCTAGTTCCGTTCTTAGCCTCTGTATCAGCTGTTCAGGTGTTTCTGCGACCGCCATGGCTCTTTTCAGTTTAGAATGGTTGTGTAGGACGCGTGCCGGATCATCTAAGGTGTCAAACTCAGGTGGTTGACCAGAACGGCGCATACACCTGCAAAGTAACTTAAAGTAGACGTGAGATTTAACTACCTAAGGCGCGAATGATTGCTTCCCCGGCAACGGCGCCAATTTGTTGTAAGGAGGAAATCGAGTATGAAATATAACAAAATAGATCAAACCAGATTTAGGCCCACGAAAATAATTACAAGACTCCTCAAATGCAGTAATGGGAAGTCAGGGTCGAATCCACGAGGAAGCGTGTCAGCGGATCCTAGGCAGCTGTACATCTCACAGAAAAGCAAATAGAAGACAGAAACAAAGAAACAAAGAAAGAAAGACAAACGAAAGCAAGAAATAAGGCAAAGACAACAACTTTACTCGATCTCGATAAGGTGCAACTCGAGATCGACAAAGGACAGCAGAAACAGAAACTAAAAATCGACGACAGAAAGCAGAAACTCAACTCGAACTAGACAAGACCCAACTCGAGATCGACTAAGGCCTACTCGATCTCGACAAGCACTGCTCTATCTCGACAAAAACTCAGAAACTTCAAATTGCAGATTTCGAACACAGAATCTCAGATTTCGACAGAAATAAACCAATATACTAAAGAACTTCCAAAGCCAGGGTATCAACACCACAACGATAACCATGCAAAGTAACACATAAAGGCATAAAAGATCATGCTTTCCATCAAAATAACTTTCGTTACTAACAAATAGGAATATAGAGGCTTTCGCATAAACCCTAATTGTTACTAACCCTTTTCACATAATTAACCCAAGTTGCATTAAGATCACTTTCGCTTCAATAACACAAACAAGGATCACCTTCAACTCTCGCAAAAGAATCATCCTCATAGGGATAGAAGACGAATCGCATAACAAGATTGTACCTTTACCGCATCATCTCGTATGGCCACCGTCGGGCTCACCCCAGCCCCAGAAGTGGGTGGACTACTCGCTCTTCATCACAATAGCAGGCATTGATGTATAAAAAGAAACTTGCATTAAACTAAATTCAAAGCCTTTACAATTCCGGCAATCCAACTTTCGCTGAATGCCAAAACCTTAAAAACCTTAGAACTCATAAACTTCTATGTGTACTACTTCTCTTGTTCTGAATTGAATTGAATGCTTGAAAAACCAGCCCCTAAGGCTTTATTTATAGCCTTCTATTCCTTGCTATTCAAGGATAGAATATATCTATCTATATCTAAAAAGCTTAAAAGATAAATAAATGTATTTGAAGAATTAAATCTATAAAGGGGAAATTAAATCTAAATAGCTAAGTATCTTCTTGTTGATAGATCTTCTCTTCCATGGATAGTTGATAGATAGATGTAGGATAGACTCGGCCTCCTTCGGCCCCAAGGATTCCCAAACCGAGTAGGATAGTCAAACCGCGTAACGCGGCTTCGGGACGCGGCTCGTCGATCTCGACTAGGGCTCCTCGAGATCGACTAGGGTTTGTCGTCGACCATGGCTGGCTGGACTTGGTCGGGTTGCTCTGCTCGACTAGGCTCGGACTGGTGCTCCTTGGCTCCTCGATCTCGACTGGGACTCCTCGAGATCGAGTAGATCTGGCGTCGAGGATGTGTGGCCTGGTGTGGTCGAGAACTCCTCCTCGGCATGGACTCGAGTGCCGGCTTCCGGGTTCCTCGATCTCGAGCAAGTTTACTCGATCTCGAGTAGAGTGTAACCCGGCATGTCTTCGTCTTCTGCTTCTCGATAAGCTCCTCCTCGACCAGGCACTCCTTGGACATTTTTGGTCGATCTTGAGTAAAAGTACTCGATATCGAGTAAATCTCTCAGCTTTCTGCTCTGTTCTTAAAATGCACTTTCCCGAGTCCTCATTCGTCGGATTGACGCATATGACCGTTCGTCGGATTGACGCATATGACCTTTTCTCCAGCTGCACCATTCTTAGCTTCTCCATGAGTTTCCTTTAAGCTCCAAAGTGCGTCCGATTTCTGCGAAATATAACCAAAACTTTTGTAGACCTCCATATATTGCAAATAAGTGTAAACTACACAGATTCTGTATTATTCTAACCCAAATGCATGCAATGTATGCAGAAATCGATATAAAAGTAAGTGTAAAACATGGCAAATTAGGCTCACAACAATAACCATATACGCAAAGGAAACAAAATAATAAGATAGAAAGAACGAGCTGGAATTGATGACCAAACCAACTTCTCGACAAGGAGATGAGTGGAAGATTAGCCTAGTATGTTATCTTCGTGCAAAACATAAAAGAAAAGAGTACTTCGGGGTTCCGCTCCACGAGGGAGGCGGATCCCTCTCAGAGAGAGAAAGAATAATTTTGTGTTGAATGAATGAAAAATCCTAGGTTTAGAGGTCTATTTATTATGGTAGGATGGACTACTAAAACCCTAGATTCAGCCTATTAACGATGCGGAATCAAATCTAGCGGCGGGCGTCATAATTCCTTTGCGGACGCCGATCCTGAATCTTCATAAACCTAGAATCCCCTGACTTCCGCTACCATCCGCTGGGATCTATTTGCAGTAGACACTAGGCTCTTGTGCTTTCCGATGGTCCACTGGACTTGGTGCTCACGGGTTCTGGCCGCTGGTCACGTCTCCTCGCGGGTGAACTCACGGATTGCCTTCATTCCTTCTTTCTTTGTCTTGGCTTTGCTTCTCTTGACATTTGCTTCACTTCTTCCTTGATATTCCCTTCCTTGACTTGACTCTTGATTTCCGTGCCTCGTCTTCCACCACATCAAATCTTCGGATCTGCATAAAAACACTGAAATAACATAGTTTCCGACTCTTACCCTAATTAAGCACAAACTATGAAATTAACTAATATTAGGGTTGTAATGCAATGCCAATGCACCTAAAATTAGCCTATTATTTATGCCAAACTATGCATAATCATTCATCGAATTTGAGTTCTACAATCAGACCTAAAGGAATATTTGTTCCAATATAACATTGCCATCCAGAATTGTGTTTTCAAAAGAGGTAATTTTCATATAATATGTAATTTTGTCTAATATGATTGTTTTTATTATATTACTGTAATCTGGAGCACAATTGTCATCTGAGTTTTGAATACCTTTCATCGGGTTTGATCTAAGTTGCCAATTTTATTCTCAGTTGCTGATTTCGTGATTATAGTATTGTAATCCCAAATTCTATTTTCAAAATGTTGATAGCTGAGTTTAATTACCACTGTATGCTTGTCATAAATGCATTTCTTTGATTTAATCATAAGTAATACCTATTTTTTATGTAGCTATAAGAATAGATAATGGATATCATATCTGTAACCTAAATTGCATAGTTGATGTTGTTTGAATTTTGATTTCAGCACCTTGTTATCAACAAACTCCACCTAAATTAATGAATAAAAGTAATCAAAATGTTGACAGTGGAGTTTTATTACAACTGTATGCCTGTCATCAATGCATTTCTTTGATTTAATCACAAGTAATACCTGTGATTAATATTGTAGGTATAAGAATAGTTATTTGATGTAATAAAAAATAATATATGTATATCAAAGTACATTTATCAAATTTAAGAGATGTCACCAATGATCAGGTATAATGGAGGCCAATCTGCTAACAATAAAATTTGATAGAGAATGGAAATTGGAAGATGATGATTTAGTTTTTGCTGGGAATGTGTCATCAAAGGTGATTGTCATCAGTCAACCCGTGACTATATATGAGATGAAGAGTGAGATAGTGAACATATTCATCAACAGTTACAATTTGACTCCTAATCTTTAATTCAATCACTTGCATCCATTCAAGAAAACTATTGAGCCTTTTTTTTATTTAGAATGACACTTATTTGAGGAGTTTTTTTCAAATTAATGAATTGAAGGAAGTGAATTGGACATTACCTTTATATGTTACCGCTGTGAAGGAAAACATTGAATACAAGGTCACAAAATCTATGAATGATGAAAATCAATTGGCATTACAAGCCGAGAACTATTTCAAGGATGCATATGTTATGGAAGACAACTTTGTTGTGCAGGGTGATGATGTAGAGTGCATAAATGATGACAATGATACAAGGGATAATGGAGATGACACAGAGATAGAAAGTGGCATCAGTGGCACTACAATGTGCACAAAATATACAACACCTATAAGTTCAAAAGTGGGGATATTTTTATATTTTGGGACAACTTTCAGAAAAATGTTGTTGAATTGTTGGCTGCACAAGAATCTTTTGCTTACAGGGTGAAAAAATCAGCGCCATATTATTACAGAACAATTTGTGTTGATTTGAATATGCAACTGGAAAATTCATAGTGCCATAGTCAGAGTAGTTCACATGTATTTCAAATTAAGAAATACATTCATGAGCATAGCTGTAGTATGGAAGTAAGGGTTGAAAAATGGTGCCCTCCTACTTACAAACTTTTAGCTGAAATGGTCAAACCAAGGTGAAATATACTGTAATACCTTACTGTAATCACTCTTCATTTGATATTTTATTCACTCTTTTACATAATATGAACAGATATGAAGATAAGAAAAAAGGTCCAACTCCAATTCAGATTAGAAACATGATGTGAACGGACTTCAAATTAAATGTTAGTTACTATTAATCTCGTTAAGCTCGTGATTTAGCAAAGATGATGGTAATGGGGACACCAGAAGAAAACTATGAATTAATACCAACATATTGTTGTGTCTTGAAGCAACAAAATTATGAAATTGTCACCTTCATTCAAGTTGGCTGCAAATCAAAGTTCAAGTATGAGTTCATTGCATTTGGACAATGTATCCGAGCATTCCGAATTCTGTTAAAGGTACAAATTCATTTCATATGAAAAAACTACTGTCACCAAATAATATTGAAAAAATGTAGTCCATTTCAATTGGATAGGTACTTGTGGTAGATCATACATTTCTAAAAGGACAATACAAAGACACTCTTCTCATAGCTTCTACAAAAGATGTAAATCATCAGATTTACCCTATTCGCTTTGTAGTGGTTGACTCAAAAAACAACTTCTCTTGGGAGTGGTTCTTTACAAAGCTTCGAACAGTATTCCTATCAAGTACTGAAGAGTTGGTTTTTGTTTTAGACTGTCATCAAAGCATTACAATAGCTTTAGAGTTGATTTACCCAAATGCTAAACATTATTAATGGCACTTGAAGCAGAATACAATGTCAAAATTCAAGAAGAAGATACTTTGTGAGTGGTTTAAAAAAGCTGCAAACAGATAAACAGTAGTAGATTTCAATAACTACTTTGATCACATTAGTAATACAAACAACAAGATGAAGAAATATCTTGAAGAAATAACGTTTGAGAAATGCGCAAGAGCTTATTCAAAGGGTAACCGGTACTATATAATGACTACAAATAATGCAGAAATTAACAATCAATAACATCTTTGGTGAATATAGATCATTTCCAATTATAGCATTACTGAATGCAATGAGAGAGAAACTAACAACATGGTTCAATGAATGCATAAATGAATATGAAAAGAACAGCTTTGAGCTTCCAAATAAGATAAGTGATATAGTGTACATAAGATGCAGTGAACCAGGAATGTACAATGTCAAGCACCTTAATGACTTCCAATTTGAGGTTGTTGGCAAGATGAATCGCGTTCTGGTTGATTTAAAGGAGAAATCTTGTACATGTAAGGTATTTGATTGTTACAAGATACCTTGTGTACATGCTCATGTTGTCATGAGAGGGAAAAAAAACTACTGAGTGTGGCCACCTTGCAACTATTACACCAATGAAGCTTGAAACTTGCCTTATCATGAGACAATATATCCGGTTCTAAATGAATCATATTGGATTGTGCCAGATGACATAAAAAATATTACCCACAATTGGTACGTAAAAGATGTGGCCACCCTAAAACAAAGGGAAATGATTTATCACAAGAGTTAGACATTTTATGCTAAATAAATTTTAGTAGATTTTATTTTAATTTCTTCTTATATTGAATAGAATGTTAACTGTCACTAGTTCCTTACATTGAAAAGAATGTAAACTATCACCATATTTCAGTTTTTTTTTCTAATATTAGTGTTATCCAAAGATTGATAGATGCCAAAATGAGAGAATTAGTGTCACCACCAATGCTTGCATTTGTATCTAATGTGTTATTTGTGGTGTCACCACTGTTGTCACCATTGCTGCCACCAAAGCAATAGAACACATGAATATGAGTTAGGGTTTAGGGTTAAGTCTTTTAGGGTTTATGGTCTAAACCCTAAAGGGTCAATTGGGTATATAGACTATATTCAATGTATGGATAAGTAAATAGATCTCATCGACCTATATTTTTTCTTGTAAAATAGACCATTTTCATATTTTAATGGCTCAATTGCTCTTATAAGCTTTATTATTTCCTTTCCAATTTCGTATTTAAAACAAAAAATTGTCTCGTATAGTTAAATTGCTCTTTCACTTTTTACAAGTATACTTTTCTTGTGCATTTAAAAATAAAATCTTAAGTATATTATACGATTTGACAAATTGTCTTTTAAAAAAAACTACAAATCAACTATTAAGCTATTGAATTAAAATAAAACACTACTCTGTATTACAATACATGAATCCAACAATCATTACATTATAATACACTAAAAATATAACGATCGTTAGAATACACTTACATTATACATTACACTATGTATATTTATTAATTATATGAATAAAAAAATATGTTAATTTATTGATTACCATAATTACCATCATAAGATGGGTACGTTTCCCTTATATAATTTATTGTAATCATTTGTCTTTAGTGTTTATTGTAATGTACTAGTGTAGGGCTCGTCCCGCACCTGGAGAATACTAATAATACATATTTTAAATAGGCATTATAGATAGTTTTAGGTGAATTTAGAGTAGTGTTTTTGCATGTTTAATAGTTAATTTCAAATTGTTACTCATTTGGGCAATCGAGTTCGGAATCTACACTATTTTGTACTTATTATGCAGATTTATAGTCCGAACATGGAAAAGGGCTGAAGATGGACTAAAAATGTTAGGAGAGGCTGGTTAGGAGCATAAGAAGAACCAAGGGAAAGAGGGTCGAACACAAGGAAGAAAATGTGACACGGGAAAAGCGGCGGCCGCCGGTCTGCCAGATTCAGCAAACGACGAGTTTTACCCAAACAGTTTAATAAGTCTAGTATTATTATATTTTTTAGGGTTAAGGAGGCCAACTATTATCCTATATATGTCGGTTCTCATTAGGTTTTATAAGAGATTGACCAATTCTTCATTCATGATTTATCTTAAGGGTTTTTCTAAAGTCATGAGCAACTAAACCCATTGTTTTGCCTGCTATTCGAAGACATGGTTGGTTGAATTGTGAGGCTTTGATTTCTAATGTTATTCCTTAGTTATTTTATTATCGTTGTGCTCATATCGTTGACGGTTAATTCTCTTTTGATTGATCACCTTGACCAAATTGCATCTTGCTAGGTTTTAATTGATTTGCAAGAATAGTTATACCTTAGTAACAAACACATGTAAGTGATCCCGTAAAGCATATCTTGGTTATGTAGGGTAATTAAAAACTTGTTAAATATCGGTTCATATGTTGTTAGGGTTAAGGAAGTGACAAGTCTTAACTTCAAACTAGTGGCTTAGAAGGGTTGGTACTGTCATTCTGTCAGGACTTTGGGAATTTGTGCTATATATTTGTATGCTCAAAGAGGGTGAGGGTGGCATATAGGTGTAAGGGATTGTCATTTCCGTGAGGAGTGTTAGTCCATATAAACCAAAGTCGAAATAACATTAATTGCATTCATTACATTAGAATAACTAGAAATCAAGTCAAGGACCATGAACACCACCCATTTTTTAGAATTGCAAGTGAAGCGCTTTCATCCCATTGGTAAGAAATTCGCAATCATTCCGTTCTTTATTTCATTTGCATTATTTTATATTTCTCAATCTTGTTATTTATTTGTTTTAGTTAGCATAAGAACACATCAAAATCGAATCTCTCTGTGGGTTTGACCCCTTACTTGCTCACTATTTATTATTTGTTTTGTTAAGTTTGGGTTAATAATATTAATTTTGACAAGGGCCAATGACACTTTTCCCTCCATCAAATTTTGGTGTCCTTGCTTGGGAAATTACTTAGTTTTTGTGTTTTATTGCTAACCTGGGTGTGGACCACTCTGCATGGTCCATACCCATGCTACTAATTCATCTCATTTGCATTTTGATCTAGAGATTGAAAGATCCCTTTCTAGGTTGAGAAGAAGACTTGAATTCAGCCAAGGAGAAGAAGAAGAGATGAATCCTAATAATGATGCTTTTTGAGGGGGAATTCCTCAAAACCACAACAACAATAATGATGATGGGGATGTTGAGTCACCTCCTAGGAGAACCTTGGGAAATTTAAAGGAGTCTAATCTTACATCGCAAACGCTTGTGATCAGGCTCTCTCATCTCCCTAAAGGGTCAAGATTTGAGTATAAGTCTAACTGGTCTACTATTTTGCCAGTTTTCATGGAATGGCTAGAGCACAGCCCAATAAAAATCTCGTATAGTTCACCAGTGTTTGTGACAGATTGATATCTCAAGGCCTAAATGTTGATCATATTTTGCTCAAAATATTTCCTTTCACTCTAAAGGATGTAGCAAGTGATTGGCTCTACTACCTACCTCTAGAAAGCATTACTACTTGGGTAGGATTGAAGAAAGCTTTCCTCCAAAAATACTTCCCTGCCACTCTCCTCAGCAAGCTAAAGACGGAATTGTCAAGCATAGAGAAATCTCCTACAAAAAGCCTCTATGAGTATGTTGAGAGATTCAAGAAGCTTAAAGCTAACAAGTTGCCCGTAGCATGGCATACCATAGGATGATCTAATCCTCTATCTCTATGAAGGCTTACTTGACCGCCAACGCAGTGTGATTAATGCTATAAGTGGAAGGGATCTCTTAGATAAGACACCTGATGAGGCAATACAAACTTTTTAAGGTTTAGTCAACGCTTCGCAACAATATAGGAAACATCAATGTGTTAGAGAAGTCCACATATTGGACAATCCTAGAGGGAGTCATAACAATGAACATGACAAGCTCGCTGATATTGTTAAGAATATGTCTCTACAGATTACTCAAATGCAACAACCTACACCATGTGGAGTCTGCGGAGATCCCACTCATCCCAATGATCGTTGCCTGCTCATTCAAAAAGAAGTTGATGCTGCGAATGCTATAGGAGACTATAAACCTCACCCAAACTTTGGTAACAACTTTTATAACTCTAATTCAAATTCAAATTATCAAAATGGTTTCAAAGGCAGGATGAATCAGCAGCAGCAACAACCAGTGCCTTATCAAGGAAGGGACCAGTATGAGAATCGCTAGAGGAATCCTCCACAGGATGATTCAATCAAGAATAAGACCCTAAGGCTCTTGTTGGACAAGATGAATGTCTGGGAGAAATTGATGAGTCAGATGGCTCAAGAGATAGGAGAGCTTAAGGCTAAGGATTTGGGCAAATTACCCTCATAAGTTGTAGTCAATCCAAAAGAAAATGTGAGCGCCATGATCCTTATAGGAGGAAAAGAGGTGAAGGCTCCAGCAAGAAATAAAAAGGAAGAGCCAAAAGCTAGCATAGAATTGGTCGAGCAAGTAAAAAAACAAGAGGATGGCTTGCCAGACATACCAACACCTACCGGTTTTGAACGGCGCTCACCACTCTCATAACTAGATGAAATGGTGACTGTTGCTCTTACCTATACCGTAGCCCTCCGTCCCTCCTGTAGCCAACTCGAATGAACTTCTTAAGGAGTGGTATTTTGATGATTATAAGCCCGAGCCACCATTTCCCGAGGCTCTGAAGGAGCACAAAAAATGAGAAAGCGAGAAGGAACTCTTTGACCCATTTGCAAGGCGTGAGGTTTACCCCACTTCTGAACCTTATTAAATATGTACCTCGCTATGCAAATTTTTTAAAAGAAATATGTACTATTAATAGAAAACAGCTAATGAAAACCAAAAACTATTTAATTCTGAGTGAACACATCTTGGCTGTTTTTCAAAAGTGACTGCCTGAAAAATGCGAAGACCTAGGTATGTTTACAGTCACATGGACAATTTTAAATACTAGATTTAAGCAAGCTCTGTCAGATCTAGGAGTTTCAATTAATGTCATGTCATATAATTTGTATAAGTTTCTGGGTCTGGATGTTGTGATGGAAACAAGAATAACAGTGCAGCTCGCTGATTGTTCACTGATGTCCATGTTTTATGCCATGTTTTTATGCTTATTTCAGCTCCTTATTCTATCGTCATATGTATTCTGGTGTTAGGAATATAGCAAATTTGTGTTTTTTATGCTTATTTACAAGAAATAGAGGTCTACATAAGTTTTGGTTTAACATTACAGAATTTGGAGCCATTCCAAGAAGAATTCAAAAGTTGAAGGCTACTCGACGTCAACAAAGTAACTCGATGTCGACTAAAGCAGGGAGAGCAGACTGATCGAGGACGGAAGAAGAAAACAACTCGTGTTCGAGAACTACTCGATGTCGAGTAAGTTCCTCGATGTCGACCAAGACCCGGAAGCACACCCGAGCTCGAAGAAGGAGAGTCTGCTCGAGAAGACAAGGAGAAGACGAGATCGGCGAAGCAACTCGACGTCGACTAAAATTGGTCGAAGTCGACCAAGCTAAAATTGGGCCATGAGTCCAAGGGGCCAATCCGAGTACAAGTTGATTGCTTGGGCACGAAGCAAGGACGGATCTATCCAAAATCTATCAAGATCTATCTATGGAAGAAGGATTTATCTACCACATGAAGATATTTAGATATTTTATTATAGTTTTCATTTTAGATAAATGTTCCTTTTATTAAAGTTTTATCTTTAGATATAGATAGAATTTTCGTCCTTGATTACAAGGATTGGAATCCTATAAATAAAGCCCATGGGGCTGGTTTTTATTAATTCAATTGAAGAGAAAGAGAAGAGGTAGTAAGTAAAGAGAGAGAGAGAGAGAGTGGAGGCCGAGAGGAGTAAAGGAGCGAGAGCAAGTTGGCTTCGATCGGCTGTAAGCTCTGTTTAGTTTATTAATGCAAGTTTCTTTTCCATCAATAATGTCTGCAATTGCGATGAAGAGCGAGTAGTCCACCCACTTCTAGGGTCGGGGTGAGCCCGACGATAGCCATGCATGTTTGAGGTAAAGATTCGACATTTATTATGCTTTGATCATCTACTACCCTTTAATGTGTTTATGTCCTATTTAATAGAGATCCATGTTAACAACTTGGATTATAAACATAAAATCGGTAGATACAATTTGGGTTTCTTGAAAGAGTTGTCTAATTGTTGGAAAAGGCGAAAGCTTGATCCTTCGATGCGATTTGCATGATTATCGTTATTTATCTTACCTTATGCATGTTTGGTTATCGTTGTTGCAAACCCCGATCTTGGAAGTTTTCTTTCATACATAGTTTATTCCGAATCTGAAAAGCTTTGTTCTTTATTTCGAAATTTGCATTCGTTTAGTTTCTTTTCTCCTCGATTTTGACCAGATCTGGTCGACGTCGACTACTCATTCTCGATCGAGCAAGATCGTTATTGCTTCTGTCTTTGCAGGTTACTCGATTTCGACCAGCTTACTCGACTACGACCAGCCAACTCGACATCGAGTTACCTTCTCGAGATCGACCAAGCTCTAGTGTCTCTTGATTTCTCGAATTCGATTGTGCTTGACCCCCTATCGACTAACCTTAGTCGAGGTCAAGTACTTCTGAAGTCGACAACCACTTGTGAGATTCTTCCGCTTCATTGGATCCGCTGACCTGCTTCCTCGAGGATCGATCCTGACTTCCTGTTGCTACATCGGGAGGAAGTCTTGTAATTATTTGCGTGGGCACGAATCTGGTTTGATTTAAATTCTTATTTATTGAACTCGATTTCCTCCTACAACAAATTGGCACCGTTCTGGTTGACTTCAGAAGTACTCGACCTCGACTAAGGTTAGTCGAGGTCGTTAGATCTCACGTTTTCCTTTAAGTTTTGATTTTGTAGTGTATGCGCCGTTCTGGTCAACAACCTGAGTTTGACGTCTTTGACGATCCAGAACGCCTTATACACGTCAATGCTAAATTGAAAAGAGCCATGGCGGCCGCAGAAACACAAGCACAGCTGATAGAGAGGCTTTAAGTGGAGATAGAAGCCAAAAATACTGCTCTCGCCGCTGAGAGAGCAGGCACTGAGTAGAAAGCTGAACGTAGGAGGCATGCAGTGGCTGAGCTTGCCCAATTCCCTACCACTACTGAGGATTACATGCAACCGACTCTTGTCGTGCCTGAATCGGCTATTCTAATCCCTGAAAATAACTTTGAAATTCGCATTGCCTTCCTTATTGAGATTAAAAATAATGCCGTTTATGGAAGGTTTAATGAATGCCCTCTTGAACATATTACCAATTTTTCTGATATGTGCCATACTCTTGCTGAAGGTACTACTCTTGAATATGTCAAGATGAAAGCTTTTCGTTGGTCTCTTGCCGGTCCAGCATTGAAGTGGCTTGAAGGACTGACCCCGCGATCCCTCACAACAGGGGCTGAGGTAAGGCAGGCATTTCTTAATAAATTCTTTCCTCCTGCCAAGACAACACTCCTCCGCCAGAAGATTACAGCTTTCAAGCAGAAGCCTGGAGAGCCGCTAGCAAAAGCATGGGAACGATACAAGGATCTACTGTGATCCTGCCCTACACATGGGCAGCCACCATATGTCATTTAGGAGATCTTCTACAATTCTCTTGATCTGGCCTGTAAGGATAGGATCAACCAATATACTCAGTATGAGTATCTAACGATGCCACCAGCTGACGCATGGGCTACTCTCGAAAAGCTCACCAACTTCGACAATAAGTATGGGACTCCGACAAACTATGACGAGAATGCCTATGCAAGGCCAGCCCCATCCATGCCCCTCTATGAGCCTTCTAAGGAGATTGATCTAGATGTTAAGGAGCAGTATTATAGAGATCAGAATCGCAAGCTCCTCAAGCAAGTCAAGTATCTTTCTGTCAACCAGCCCTGCATTGAATGTGGCTCATAGCGGCACACCACTACTGAGTGCCCACACACAGAGCAATTCAGGCTAGTAGAAACTCACGAGGAGGTGGCTTACGCGGGGGGTCCCAATCGCTATATGGGGGACTAAAGGTTCCATCAACCACAGTGGAACCAAGGTGCCCCTAGGAACCCCCCGCCATATAGAGCTCCAGGACATCCAGAAAGGGATCAGCGGAAGGATGATCTACAGATGATCCTCGATGAGATGCGCCAGAATCAAGCAGAAAGCAAGCAAGCCAATAGCGCCATCAACAATCATCTCCAAAACATCAATACAAGATTTGGAGAATTGGACATCTGGAAGAGGAACATTGAGACCCAGATGGATCAATTCGCGGCACAAATTCCACGACCTACCGAGCAACTCCCTAGGCATACAGAACCAAATCCCAAGGGGAAGACCGGACACGTCGCAGCGGTAAAGCTCAGAAGCGTGCACCAACTACGCGAGCCAGAGGTCGGAAAGTAAACTATCAGGAGCGGGCAGCAACTCCCTGGGCAGGATGAAGCTGAGAAGTTACTCGACATCGAGCAGAGCCAAGTCGATGTCGACCAGACTACTCGACATCGAGTAAGGGTACCCGAAGTCGACCAACTCCAAGCCGACGAGGAATCTTCTGCGCAGCAACTAAACTCGAAGTCGACTCCTGTAGTCGACGTCGAGGAACTTCTAGTCGATGTCGAGGAAAACCCACTCGAAGTCGAGGACTCTGCAACCCCTCCGACATCTTTTTTGGCTCCGAAACAGAAAAAGGCGCTACCTTTCCCTTCCAAGGCGCTGAAAGATCCCACTGCAGGTAGGTTTAAACGATTTGTTAAGATGCTTCAGGAACTAAATGTTTCAATTCCTTTTATAGAAGCTCTTCAAGAGATGCCTGCATATGTCAAGTTCCTCAAGGAAATCCTTAGCAACAAGCGATCCATCACTGAAATCGCCAGCTACTGCAAAAGGATAGACTTCCCTAAGAAGAGACCTGACCCTCGTAAGTTTTCTATTACTGTGGGATTTGGAAAATTTAACTATGAGGCCTTGTGTGATTTATGAGCAAGTGTGAGCATCATGCCCTTATCGATCTGGGAAAAAGTGAAGATAGGATCCATAGAGCTTGTGGATGCCAAACTATACATGGCAAACAACACAGTGGTCATCCCTACAGGTATGGTTGACAACATCCCTGTCCAGGTTGGTAAGTTCTATATTCCCGCTGATTTCCTTGTTATAGATTGTGCGAAAGATCCTACTTGCCCTATTATTCTTGGTAGACCTTTCTTAGCTACTGCAGATGCCAAGATTAGTGTCAGAAAGCGATTGCTCACCTTCACAATAGGCGACGAGATCTTAGATTTCTCTTTCAGCCCTACAAAAGAGGAAATTCCATGGTTGTAGGTGAAGAGCATAAGCAACCACGGGGGCGAGCAAACAACAACGGAGGAAGGCGCTAAACAACTGCTCGAAATCGACCAAGGTTGCTCGACTTCGACCAAACAACTCGACTTCGACCAAGACATCTCGAAGTCGACTTCCTCTGTTGAACACCAGACTTGCCAAGAGTCTAAGCATGGGGTCCCTGTACTCGACGTCGACCAGATCTAATCGACGTCGACCAACCCTAAGCCCGAAGATTTCTGTTTTTAAAATCCAGGTATGATTTCAACCCCTCCTCTATCCATTAATAAATTCAATAAATATTCAAGAGAAGGTAAGGCCCCGTGGAGAGCCAATCTGCGAAGGATGAGAGCTGGAAAGAAGAAGAAGGAAGGCAAGGGATACTATGCAACCAACAACTTATCAGCTGAGCTTGCATACTATCATCCGGACCTAGATGATCCGGGAGAAGGGTCAAGCACAAGGGGGCCCCACATTGATGGTCCTTGAGCACAAGCGGAGAAGTCGGCCTAGCGACTCTAAAATCTAGAGCATGTACATAAAACTTTTTAAATTTTGGATTTTCAATCTTTTGGTTTAGGTTTTGGTTTTCTTTCTTTAGTTTAGAAAAACTTCAGGTGGAAAGTCTTGTCTTCGTGCGAAAATCTAACATTTTTTCGGTAAAGAAGCATAAAGGACCGCAAAGAGAGGAAGAAGAAGTCCCTGACAGTCAGTCGAAATCGACGAGGCCAAGTCGAGATCGACTAACAAAAAGGATCGAGCACACAGTTTTACTCTACGTCGAGGAGGCCACTCGACGTCAACCAGCCAGAAGCTTCCTTGACTTCACACTTCCACTCGACGCTGCCAGTTTACTCGACGTCGACCAAGTTCCTCGATGTCGACCAACTCAGTAACTCGACAGCCCCTGTTTTGCCTATTCGACGCATTATTCGGTGAGCTCCTTCCTTTACCTTTTTTTTATTTTATTTATACAGTAGGGACACTATATATTTAAAGTATGGGGTGGGGGAAGAGCTTAATATTATTTATTTATGTTTTATTCTTGCTTTTGGTTTAACATGGTGAATTTTGAGTAAAATTTTAAATTTATATGCTAAACTCAAAGTTCTATGAGACATCTCCCAAAGCTTGTAAATTGTTTAAAGAAACAGTGTCATGGAAGCTTAATTTAGCTCGACGAGGGAAAATTAGATTCATTAGAGATATAGCATGAAATTGCCTAGTAAAGGGAAGTCACAATGAAGTGCATTTTTTTATGAAAACCATGAAAGGAGGTAAAAATTGATGTTGCTTTTGACATGTTGCATAATAAGAGGATGGAGGACTTTATATTTCCATATAATGCTCATATGTTTATATTCTTAGCCATACCTATTCTTATGCATCACAAAAGCCATATTATGCCTTATTCATACATTGCTCCACATATTCTAAATATTGTCATTCTTTACCTTGATTCCTATCTGAGGATTATGTTGAGAATGATGTTACATTATGGAGATATTATATGGTTTTTGTGTTGTTGTTATTATCATTATTGGAGTTTGGCAGGAATGTTTGAAATATATGGAAAATTTAATGAGTGAAAGAAAATCCGATCACCTCAGGAGATAAAGGTAGATCGACCCTGCTTGCTGAGATAATAGTTCAATGAGATGGGACACATAGGTGAGGAGTCCAAAACACTAAGTATCCGGGGCCATTCATGACACCCATGTTTGCGACTCGCGAGAAGGCAGTGCTAAGGTTAGAGAGGTAAAAGCATAATATTGAAAAAAGCAATGAGCGATGAGAGAAAGGTGAGAAATCAAAGGAAGAAGAAATGTGGTATGAAAATTTGGAAAGTACTCCATTTCCCTGGATTATTAGCACCACATTGCCAAAAATTGCCCACCTTTAGCCTTTTACCAATCTACTCCTTATTGAGCTTAAATTAAAGTCCTCTTGATTATTAATGCTTTGTCACATGAATTGTTTTTGGATAACCCTCCTTTTATGAGTAGATGTTGCTTTTTATTGCACATGCATGGATTTGTGGCACAAGTACCTTTTTGATGATGGTAATTGATTGCAGGGACATATAAGAATGAATCTATGATGTTGAGAGTTTGAATTTTTCCCCTTAATGACCATCCAAGTTATTGCTTGGGGACAAGCAAGCTTAAGTATGGGGTGATTTGATGTCCATGTTTTATGCCATGTTTTTATGCTTATTTCAGCTCCTTATTCTATCGTCATATGTATTCTGGGTTAGGAATATAGCAAATTTGTGTAGTTTATGCTTATTTACAAGAAATAGAGGTCTACATAAGTTTTGGTTTAACATTACAGAATTTGGAGCCATTGCAAGACAAAATCAAAAGCTGGAGGCTACTCGACGTCGACTAAGTAACTCAAAGTCAACTAAAGCTGGGAGAGCATACTGATCGAGGACGGAAGAAGAAAACAACTCGAGTTCGAGAACTACTCGATGTCGAGTAAGTTCCTCGATGTCGACCAAGACCCAGAAGCACACCCGATCTCGAGGAAGGAGAGGCTGCTCCAGAAGACAAGGAGAAGACGAGATCGACGAAGCAACTAGACGTCGACCAAAACAGGTCGAAGTCGACCAAGCTAAAATTGGGCCATGAGTCCAGGGGGCCAATCCGAGTACGAGTTCATTTCTTAGGCAAGAAGCAAGGACGGATCTATCCCTAATCTATCAAGATCTATCGATGGAAGAAGGATTTATCTACACCATGAAGATATTTAGATATTTTAAGATAGTTTTCCTTTTAGATAAATGTTCCTTTTATTAAAGTTTTATCTTTAGATATAGATAGAATTTCTGTCCTTGATTAGCAAGGATTGGAAGCCTATAAATAAAGCCCATGGGGCTATTTTTTATTCATTCAATTCAAGAGAAAGAGAAGAGGTAGTAAGTAGAGAGAGAGTGGAGGCCGAGATGAGTGAAGGAGCGAGAGCAAGTTGGCTTCGATCGGTTGTAAGATCTGTTTAGTTTATTAAAGCAAGTTTCTTTTCCATCAATAATGTCTGCAGTTGCGATGAAGAGCGAGTAGTCCACCCACTTCTAGGGTCGGGGCGAGCCCGACGATAGCCATGCGTGTTTGAGGTAAAGATTCGACCTTTATTATTCTTTGATCATCTACTACCCTTTAATGTGTTTATTACCTATTTAATAGAGATCCATGTTAACAACTTGGATTATAAACATAAAATTGGTAGATACAATTTGGGTTTCTTGAAAGGGTTGTGATGGCTCCAAAGTAGCCATGTTTTTATGCATATTTTAGTTCCATATTCTTTACATTTTGCATATTTTGGGTTGGGAATATGTAGAATTTATGTAGTATATGCTTATTTGTCAGAAATGGAGATCTACATAAGTTTCTGTTTAATATTGCAGAATATGGAACCATTTCGGGAGAAAACCAAGAAGCGAGAACCGGAGCACAAAGCTACTCGACATCGACTAACCCTAGTCGATCTCGACAAGACATACCTAGGCACCAGCCAGCATCGAGGAGCCTATGTCGAGAAAAAGAAGACGAAGAAACCGACTCCACACCCTACTCGAGATCGAGTACGGGTACTCGAGGTCGACATGACCATGGAGCCATGACCGAATATGTCGACAAGAGACTTGCCCGACCAGCCAAGCCAGACCTAGTCGACGAACAATTCTACTCGAGATCGACGAGGGGTCCTCGAGATTGACAAGCGCCAGGAGCCAAGTCCGAGTCTGTCGAGGACCAGCTAGCCGAGACGACGAAGCCGAGCCAGTCGACCAACAATCCTAGTCGAGATCGAGTAGGCTCTACTCGAGATCGACGACGATTCCAGAAGCCGCGTTACTCGGTTTTACGAATCCTACTCGGTTTGGGATTCTTTGGGCTCGAAGTTTGCCAAAGTCTATCCGATCTATCAAGATACATCATGAAGAAGAGAGATCTATCCACTTGAAGACACTTTAGATATAATTTCCTATTTAGATTTAATTCCTTTGTTGCTTTTATTTATCATTAAACCTTTTCGATATACTTTTAGATATAGATAGATGTTTCTATCCTTGACTAGCAAGGTTTAGAAGGCTATAAATAAAGCCCATGGGGCTGATTTTAGATGAATTCAATTTCGGGAAGTAGAGAAGTAGTTCACGGAGACGGTTTAGGAGTTCGAAGGTTTTAGGGTTTTGGCGTTCAACGAGAGTTGGATCACCGAGATTGTAAAGTCTTTTGAATTTAGTTTAAATGCAAGTTTCTTTTCATCAATCAATGTCTGAGTTTGCGATGAAGCGCGAGTAGTCCACCCACTTCTAGGGTTGGGGCGAGCCCGACGTTAGCCATGCATAATTGAGATAAAGATCCGACTTTTATCATGTTTTGAGATTCTCCTACTTGTTTATGTGTTTATTGCCCATCTAATGGAGATCCATGCTAACAACTTGGATTGTAAACATAAAATCAGTAGAGACAATTAGGGTTTCTTGAAAGAGTTGTCTAATTGTTGGAAAAGGCGAAAGCTTATCCTGGATGCAATTCACATGATTATCTGTTTATCTCCGCCTTATGCATGCTTGGTTATCGTTGTTGCAAACCCCAATCTTGGAAGTCCTTTACATTAAGTTTAAGTCGAAACCCCCAAAGCATTTGTTCTTTAATTTCTTTCGTTTTATCTTCTGTCCTTCTACTCGATCTCGAATTGCACCACTCGATATCGAGTAAACTGATACTCGACCAATTCGCCGTAGCTTCTCCTGTGCAGGTACTCGACGAGACAAATCGAACTCGACAAAGGCCCTACTCGATATCGAGTAAGCCTCGTCGAGATCGACCACCATTGCCGAGTTGCTACTGCTGTGTTCGACTAACCCGATCTTCTGTCGACTAACCTAGTCGAGATCGAGGATCCCGTAGTCGACTTTTGTGAGATTTCTACGCTGCCTAGGATCCGCTGACACGCTTCCTCGTGGATCGATCCTGACTTCCCGCTGCTACATCAGGAGGAGGTCTTGTAATTATTTGCAAGGGACGGAATCTGGTTTGCTTTACTTTAGTTATATTTTATATTGCAAGTCTCGATTTCCTCCTAACAACAAATTGGCGCCATTGCCGGGGAAGCTATCATTCGCGCCTTAGGTAGTTGAATCTCACGTCTGCTTTGAGTTACTTTACAGGTGTATGCGCCGTTCTGGTCAACCACCTGAGTTTGACGGCTTAGACAAACCAGAGCGCCTTCTACACATCAAAGCCAAACTACAAAGAGCCATGGCAGCTGCTGAGACACAAGAACAGCTGATTGCGAGGCTTACAAGGGAGCTAGACGCTGAAAGGGCAGCGAAGGAACAAGAAGTTGAGCGCGCAAGGCAGGCAGAAGCTGAGCTCGCCCAATATCCAACTACTGCAGAGGATTATATGCATCCAACTCTTGTCGTGCCTGAATCGGCGATTCTTATCCCTGAAAACTCCTTTGAAATTCGCACTCAGTTTCTTATAGAACTTAAGAATAGTGCTTTTTATGGAAAATTTAATGAGTGTCCTCTTGAACATATTACCAATTTTCATGACATGTGTCGTACTCTTGTTGAAGGTACAACTCTGGAATATGTCAAGATGAAAGCTTTCCGCTGGTCTCTCGCTGGGCCTACACTGAAGTGGCTCGAAGGGCTGAAACCAAGATCACTCAAAACATGGGCCCAAGTAGAGCAAGAGTTTCTGAATAAATTCTTCCCACCTGCCAAGACAGCACTTCTCCGCCAGAAAATCACCGCCTTCAAACAGAAGCAAGGGGAACCGCTGGCAAGGGCATGGGAACGCTACAAAGAACTGCTGCGATCCTGCCCCACTCATGTACAGCCACCCTACGTCATTCAGGAGATCTTCTTCAACTCTCTTGATCAAGTCACAAAGGACAGAATCAACCAGTATACTCGCTATGAGTATCTGACGATGCCGCCAGTTGACGCATGGGGTGTGCTAGACAAGCTCACTCATTATGAAAACAAATATGGGTCTACAGCAAACTATGAGGAGAACTCCTATGCTAGGCCAGCACCATCTATGCCACTCTATGAGCCAGCAAAGGAGATTGACCCAGATGTTATGGAGCAGTTCTACAGAGACTAGAATCGTAAGCTTCTCAAGCAAGTCAAATATCTATCTGTCAATCAGCCTTGCATCGAATGCGGATCACAGAGGCACACTACTACTGAGTGCCCACACACAGAGAAAGTCAGAATGGCAGAGACACATGAGGAGGCAGCTTACGCGGGGGGTCCAAATCGATACATGGGAGATCAAAGGTTCTATCAACCACAGTGGAACCAAGGTCCTCCTAGGAATCCCCCACCCTACAGAGCTCCAGGACATCCAGAAAGGGATCAAAAGAAGGATGATCTGCAGCTGATCCTTGAAGAGATGCGTCGGAATCAGGGCACCATCAACAACCAGTTCCAGAACATCACTACAAAATTTGGAGAACTGGACATCTGGAAAAGAGGAATAGAGACGCAGATGGGTCAAATCGCTGCGCAGATCCCACGACCGTCCGGACAGCTCCCTGGGCAAACTGAACCAAATCCTAAGGGGAAGACTGGACACGTCGCAGCTATCAAACTCAGGAGTGGGCATCAATTACACGAGCCAGAGGTTGGGAAACAGCAAGGCAAGGCAGAACAGCAACTCGAGACAGAGCAAGGTGTACTCGATCTCGAGGAGGATGTACTCGATATCGACAAGCCGCTACTCGACCAAGACAAGAAGCTGAGCTCGGACTCCGCTGCGCAGACCAGCAACTCCAGGTCGACCACCCTACTCGATGTCGAGGAGCCCGTGGTCGAGATCGAGGAGCAGCATCTGGCCGACGTCGACGACTCTGCAACACCTCCGACGGCTGATCTGGCTCCAAAATAGAAAAAGCCACTGCCTTTCCCTTCAAAAGCACAGAAAGATCCCACTGCAGGTAGGTTTACCAGATTTGTTAATATGCTGCAAGATCTGAATGTTTCTATCCCTTTTACAGAAGCCCTGCAAGAGATGCCTGGATATGTCAAATTTCTAAAGGAAATCCTGAGCAAGAAGCGATATATCTCAGAGATCGCAGGCGAATGCAAAGTACTTCATTTCCCTGAAAAGAGACCTGATCCTGGTAATTTTTCTGTTACTGTGGGTTTTGGACAATATAAATATGATTCTCTGTGCGATTTAGGAGCAAGTGTGAGCATCATGCCTCTATCAATCTGGAGGAAGGTAAAAATAGGATGCATAGAACCTGTGGATGCCAAACTATACATGGCGAACAATACAGTGGTCATCCCTACAGGTATAGTTGAGAATGTCCCTGTCCAGGTTGGTAAATTCTTTGTCCCAGCAGATTTCCTTATCATAGACTGTGCTGAAGATCCTACTAGCCCTATTATTCTTGGTAGACCGTTCTTAGCTACTGCAGATGCCAAAATAAGTGTCAAGAATAGATCGCTCACCTTCACCATAGGCGATGAGGTTTTGGATTTCTCTTTTGGCCCTGCAAAAGAGGAAATTTCATGGCTGGAGGTGAAAAGCATCAGCAACCACGGGACCAAGCAAACAGCGGAGAAAGGTGCCAACACTGTACTCGAGATCGACAAGGGCTACTCGATCTCGACAAGGGCCCCACTCGATCGCGACAAGACTTTGTTGACCTCGACAAACTCTGCTGAGCCACTGACTTGCCAAGAGCCTAAGTATGGGGTCCCTGTACTCAAGGTCGACCAGTTGTACTCGATCTCGACTAGCCCCAAGCCTAAAGTTTCCTGTTTTGGGTCCGAAAAGGTAAGTTCAGGTATGAATTCTACTCCCCCTCAGTCCATAAAGAAATTTTTTAATAGTTTAAAGGGAGGTAAGGCCCAGTGGCAAGAAAATCTGCGAAAGCTAAGGGCTGGAAGGAAGAGAAAGAAAGAGAAGAGAGATGATGGAAGCAACCACCTATCAGCTGAGTTTGCATACTACCATCAGGACCTAGATGATCCAGGAGAAGGGGCAAGCATGAGCAGGCCCCACAATAATGGTCCTTGAGCGCAAACAGAGAAGTCGGTCTAGCGACTCTAAAATCTAGAGCATGTATATAGAACTTTATGAATCTTTGGGACCTTTTGAACTTTTTGGTTTTTGTTTTTTGTTTTTGGTTTTATGTCTTTTAGAATATTTCATGTGGATAGTCTTGTTTCTTGTGCAATCTAACACTTTTAGGTCGGCAAGCATATAAGGATTGCGAAAAGTGGGATAAAGAAGTCCCTGAAAACCAGTCAGAATCGACGAAGGCCAAGTCGACGACGACAAGAGTTGTGATGGCTCCAAAGTAGCCATGTTTTTATGCATATTTTAGTTCCATATTCTTTACATTTTGCATATTTCGGGTTGGGAATATGTAGAATTTATGTAGTATATGCTTATTTGTCAGAAATGGAGATCTACATAAGTTTCTGTTTAATATTGCAGAATATGGAACGATTTCGGGAGAAAACCAAGAAGCGAGAACCGCAGCACAAAGCTACTCGACATCGACTAACCCTAGTCGATCTCGACAAGACATACCTAGGCACCAGCTAGCATCGAGGAGCCTATGTCGAGAAACAGAAGACGAAGAAACCGACTCCACACCCTACTCGAGATCGAGTACGAGTACTCGAGGTCGACCAGACCATGGAGCCATGACCGAATATGTCGACAAGAGACTTGCCCGACCAGCCAAGCCAGACCTAGTCGACGAACAATTCTACTCGAGATCGACGAGGGGTCCTCGAGATCGACAAGCGACAGGAGCCAAGTCCGAGTCTGTCGAGGACCAGCTAGCCGAGACGACGAAGCCGAGCCAGTCGACCAACAATCCTAGTCGAGATCGAGTAGGCTCTACTCGAGATCGACGACGATTCCAGAAGCCGCGTTACTCGATTTTACGAATCCTACTCAGTTTGGGATTCTTTGGGCTCGAAGTTTGCCAAAGTCTATCCGATCTATCAAGATACATCATGAAGAAGAGAGATCTATCCACTTGAAGACACTTTAGATATAATTTCCTATTTAGATTTAATTCCTTTGTTGCTTTTATTTATCATTAAACCTTTTAGATATACTTTTAGATATAGATAGATGTTTCTATCCTTGACTAGCAAGGTTTAGAAGGCTATAAATAAAGCCCATGGGGCTGATTTTAGATGAATTCAATTTCGGGAAGTAGAGAAGTAGTTCACGGAGACGGTTTAGGAGTTCGAAGGTTTTAGGGTTTTGGCGTTCAACGAGAGTTGGATCGCCGGGATTGTAAAGTCTTTTGAATTTAGTTTAAATGCAAGTTTCTTTTCATCAATCAATGTCTGAGTTTGCGATGAAGCGCGAGTAGTCCACCCACTTCTAGGGTTGGGGCGAGCCCGACGTTAGCCATGCATAATTGAGGTAAAGATCCGACTTTTATCATGTTTTGAGCATCTCCTACTTGTTTATGTGTTTATTGCCCATCTAATGGAGATCCATGCTAACAACTTGGATTGTAAACATAAAATCAGTAGAGACAATTAGGGTTTCTTGAAAGAGTTGTCTAATTGTTGGAAAAGGCGAAAGCTTGTCCTGGATGCAATTCACATGATTATCTGGTTATCGTTGTTGCAAACCCCAATCTTGGAAGTCTTTTACATTAAGTTTAAGTCGAAACCCCCAAAGCATTTGTTCTTTAATTTCTTTCGTTTTATCTTCTGTCCTTCTACTCGATCTCGAACTGCACCACTCGATATCGAGTAAACTAATACTCGACCAAGTCGCCGTAGCTTCTCCTGTGCAGGTACTCGACGAGACAAATCGAAGTCGACAAAGGCCCTACTCGATATCGAGTAAGCCTCGTCGAGATCGACCACCATTGCCGAGTTGCTACTGCTGTGTTCGACTAACCCGATCCTCTGTCGACTAACCTAGTCGAGATCGAGGATCCCGTAGTCGACTTTTGTGAGATTTCTACGCTGCCTAGGATCCGCTGACACGCTTCCTCGTGGATCGATCCTGACTTTCCGCTGCTACATCAGGAGGAGGTCTTGTAATTATTTGCAAGGGACGGAATCTGGTTTGCTTTACTTTAGTTATATTTTATATTACAAGTCTCGATTTCCTCCTAACAACAAGTTGTCTAAATGTTGGAAAAGGCGAAAGCTTGATCCTTCGATGCGATTTGAATGATTATCATTATTTATCTTGCCTTATGCATGTTTGGTTATCGTTGTTGCAAACCCCGATCTTGGAAGTTTTCTTTCATACATAGTTTATTCTGAATCCGAAAAGCTTTGTTCTTTATTTCGAAAGTTGCATTCGTTTAGTTTCTGTTCTTCTCGATTTCGACCATATCTGGTCGACGTCGACTACTCATTCTCGATCGAGAAAGATCGATGTTGCTTTTGTCTCTGCAGGTTACTCAATTTCGACCAGCTTACTCGACTACGACCAGCCAACTCGACATCGAGTTACCTTCTCGAGATCGACCAAGCTCCAGTGTCTCTTGATTGCTCGAATTCGACTGTGCTTGACCCCCTGTCAACTAACCTTAGTCGAGGTCGAGTACTTCTGAAGTCGACAACCACTTGTGAGATTCTTCTGCTGCCTAGGATCCGCTGACCTGCTTCCTCGAGGATCGATCCTGACTTTCTATTACTACATTGGGAGGAAGTCTTGTAATTATTTGTGTGGACACGAATCTGGTTTGATTTATATTCTTATTTATTGAACTCGATTTCCTCCTACAACATTCACAAATTAAGCCTACAGGAATTGTCGAAGGTGTTTTGATTATGTTTGATGATCTAATATTCCCTGCAGATTTCTTTGTCTTAGATATGGAACAGAGAGCACCAGAAACACCAATCATCTTAGGTAAACCGTTCTTGAGAACTGAAAAGACCAAAATTGATTGTTGTGAAGGTTCTTTAACAATGGAGCTTGACAGCAAGAAGGTTGAGTATTCTCTTTTCGATTCTGTAAATCCTTCTTTCGCTAACCGTCCTTTGAATTTGGTAGACATGTCAGATTCTAACCAAATTGACTGCAGCAATGGTCCTCAGGGAATGTTAGAAGTTCCTAAGATGGAGAATCCACTTGACACTAATCTGTCTAACAATCTGTAACAATTTTCCTTGGAGAAAGAACCCAAACCAAATGTAGGAAGTTCTAATGAATCAAAAAAGCCCATACTTTTTCCTTATGAGAAATTATTTCCAAATAGTGTGCAAGCTTTTGTGATTACAAGAAAACCTCCAGGAATAGCTCAAGAATAAGAGAAGAAGCTAATTGAAGAATTAGATGAGTATTTGGATAGCACGATGCATCTTCTAAGGGCGTCTGCACTTGTTAAGAAACGGATAGGCTTGGGTGACCCAGGTGGAGGAACTTAGCTTAGGAAACCAACACATGGGGGCCAACGACATGAAACACAAGCGTATCTTGAGAGGCAACCCAAGGTAATTAGTTAGATTTCAAATCATGCACTTGCTTTTCAATTCAATAAAAGTAGGATAGATCTATAGTTTGCTCGGTTTTGGTATATTCTTTGTTAGAACTAACTTGCAGGAGAGATTGGTTAAGAAAAGAAACAAAGATGGAAGTGCAAAATAAACGGCTCCCGTCGCTTCCTGATCGGCGCCCGTTGCTATTGCCAGAAGTGACGAATCCGAATTTGGATAAAGGGGGAGACATGGGGACCACTTTATATTTTATCTTTTTAACTTTTTATCCCAACCTCCTTTCCATATAAATATCCAATTCATCTTCTTTTCATCCCTTTTCGCAAACTTTCTCCCCATGCAAACACATAAAACCTAAACCCTCATAGTCCAATCTTCAAATCCATCATTCCCAATTTGAAATTCAAACAAAAAGCTCTGAATTTCTGATTGCCCATCATCCATTCACCCTATCTTTACCTTCAAATCTTTACCTTCATCACCCTTCATCTATCCTCCATTCAATTTCAATTCAAACCCACAATCCACCACCAAATCCATTCTTTTTCAATCCCACACTCACATTTTCCATCGATCAAGGCTTTGGAATCAAGTTTCGTGCATAAAGGAAGCATTTGGAGGGAGTTTTCACGTCCTTTCAATGACATTGAAATATGGAGTTTTGGGCTACTTAGAAAAGATCGACGTCCGCCGCTCTCCACCAGTGCCCGCACTCTTCTAGACAGGGGATTTGTTCGGTTTTTTGCCAGCTCCCATCACGATCACCATTCCAGCCGCCGCTTGCCCAGTGAGCAGTATGTTTCTCCCTTGCTTCATCTGAGCTTTATCTTTGTTTCTTTATATTTTTGCATTGAGGACAATGCAAAATTTAAGTGTGGGGGAGGAGAATTAGTTAGTTAGTCTAGTTCATGGTTAATTTTAGTTTCATGTTTAATTTGCGTTACTTTCAAATTTTATTTTTGGTACCATGCATCATGTTTATGATTATGTTGTTTAAATTCAAAAAAATCGAAATGAAAAAATTGAAAAATGTCAAGAAAAATCCAAAAATATCATGCATTGCATTTATGTATTATTCAGACACTCATCTAGCTTATTTTGTCCTCTATTCTATTCTTAGCAAAATCATTTAAATTCCATGGAATTTTGGATGAATTAGCCATATCTCATAGTTTGGTTTTCATATGAAGCATTATTTGGCAAATATAATTGAGCATGTATGATCTAAGTTCCTAGGCATGACTGAAATCCAAGAAATATTTGTCCTAGTGAGATTTTTTTTTAGCCTTATAGGGTTACATTTATATTCCCTCTGCTTTTGTTGTGTGATTTACTCTTCTTATACATTTATCTCTGAGTATTGACATGGTTATTATTATTAAGGCCGATTAAAATACATGATCATTCCTTATAAGTTTCATGTGATAGAGGCAATTATTTTCTTAGCCCATATTTATACATACCTACCTTACAACATACCTTTCCTTGAAGCTAATTTGAGCCTTTAGCCATTTCTTTTGAAGCTCCACAAAATTCATGTATCTTAGACGATAATAAGCCTGACCCATCCAGGAATTAGGATTTAGAGTTGGGTATGATGGATCATTTTGAGTAAAAAAGAGATGTTATGGTTTGTGCTTATAGTTAAAAAGCTTTGCAAAGAGTTGTAATGTCATATGCTTTATTTTCCTCATATTGTATTTCATTTCTGTGGCTCTAAAAAATAAAAGAAAAGAAAAAGAAAAGAAAATAAAAGGAAAAGAAAAAAGAAAAAGAAAACTTTTGGAAAAGGGAAAATATATATATATATATATATATATATATATTGCATAAAGAGCCTTTGTTTTATTCTTCCATATGAGAGTTCGATAAATGTTGGTTGAGAGTTTATTTTAATTGTTTATGGAAGCTTGATGTACTTTTTGAGTTGTTTTGAGTTATGTTAAAGTTTTAGGAATCTTAGTTCCCGGAATTGAAAGCACCATATGGCCAAATATACTTCGTGCCTTTATATTTCTACCAAGCCCCATTACAACCCCGCCGAATGGAGTCTTCTGTGAAGATTTCTATTGAGCGAAAGTACTCTTGATGTTGCTTATTTGTTTTGACGTATTCGATGGAGATATTGCTTTATAAATGTCAATGCTTAAGATTAATTTCTACATACAGAATTGAGTTGAGAGTTATGCTTAAAGCCTAAACACATGAGAGCGAGAGAAACACATTTTCCTTGTGAGGTTGGATGGATAGGCATGCGGGCTATTTGATTATTCAAATACATGCTAGGATGTTTGTTTGCATTATCTATCTTTGCACTTGCTCTGATGTTGCTTTTGATGGGGTTAAGACTTGAAGAATTCTCCTATGGGGTACATTGATCTATGCTTTATTCTATTATTGTTTGAGTACAAGCAAGAGCTTAAATGTGGGGGAGTTTGATAATGCATATTTTAGATAGGCATTATAGATAGTTTTAGGTGCATTTAGAGTAGGGTTATTGCATGTTTAATAGTTAATTTGCATTGTTACTCACTTGGGCATTCAAATTCGGAATCTATGCTATTTTGTGCTTATTATGCCGATTTATAATCCGAGCTTGGAAAGGGGCTAAGGATGGACTAAAGAAGGTTAGAAACGGCTGGTTACTAGTTAGGATCATAAAAGCAACCAAGGGAAAGATGATCGAAGACAAGGAAGAAAACGCAACACAAGAAAAGCGGCACCCACCGCTATCTGACCAGCACCCGCCAATCTGCCAGATTCAGTAAACGACGAGTTTTACCCAAACAGTTTAATTACTCTATTATTATTATATTTTCTAGGGTTAAGAAGTCCATCTATTATCCTATTTATGTTGGTTTTCATTACATTTTAGAAGAGATTGACCAATTATTCATTCATCGTTCATCTTTAGGGTTTTTCTCAAGTTATGAGCAACTAAACTCAATGTTTCGTCTGCGATTCGAAGACATGGTTTGTTGAATTGTGATGCTTTTATTTCTAATGTTATTCCTTATTTATTTCATTACCTTTGTGATCATATCATTGATTTGCAATTCTCTCTTGACTGATCACCTTGACAAAATTGCATCTTGCTAGGTTTTAATTGATTCGCAAAAATCGTTATACCTTAGTGGCAAACACAAGTAAGTGATCATGTAAAGCAGATCTTGGTTGTGTAGGGTAATGATAGCTTGGTTAAATATCAGTTTCTAAGATTGTAGGGTTAAGGAAGTGGCAGATCTTAACTTCAAATTAGTAGCTTAAGAGGGTTGATACTACCATTCTGCCAGGGCTTTGAGAATTTGTGTTATTTGTATGTTAAATTCAAAGAGGATGAGGGTTGCATATAGGTGTAAGGGATTGACATTTCCACGAGGATTGTTAGTCCATATAAAACAAATTCGGAATAACATTAATTGCATTCATTGCATTAGAATAACTAGAAATCAAGTCAAGGACCATGGACACCGACCATTGTTGAGAATTGCAGGTGAAGCGTTTTCATCTCATTGGTAATAAATTTGTAATCATTCCTTTCTTTATTTCATTTGCATTATTTTATACTTCTCAATCTTGTTATATATTTGTTTTAGTTGGCATAAGAACACATCAAAATAGGATCTCTTTGTGGGTTCAACCCCTTACTTACTCACTAGTCACTATAATAGTTTATTTTTGACAGGGGTCAACGATACTTCTCCCTCCGTCAAATACAATAACAAAATATTATAGACAATCTAGATACATTATAATAAATAAAAAATAATAATCTAAATATAAATAAATTTTCCCACCAAAAAATACTATAGACATAAATAAAATTAGTTCGACATATGATATATAAGTAATTTTTTTCTAATTTATCGTTAATCAAATCTCATGTAATATAATAGATATTTGACTTTAAAAAAATTTTAATATTTTTTATTATAAATGTAGTACATATTTTTTACTTTGGTTTACTAAAATATCTGTGTACGGATGGATTATGGCTACATATTATTTTAAAAATTTATTTTGGCCTCAAAAAACAATATAGATATAAATAAAATAACAATTATTAAATAATTAATTTTTATATAACATCTCCACACAAAAAAATAATGTAGATATAAATAAAATTATTTTTCTATCCTATGCCCCAAGTGTAAAGACCGGAAAATTTTAGAATATTAAATTATTAAAATAGTGAATTATAATCGTTCCGATTTCTAACATTTGGGAGGTTTGGAATTTTCGTCCTTGGGCTATTGGTTTTATTCTAAATATTTCAAAACGAGTTCCGACATTAATTAGTTGGAGATTTAAAATATGCTTTATCCCGCTTTCATATGCAAAAATTTAAAATAATAATTGGAGTTCTTTATTAAATTCGGAATTTGAAAATCCTTTCGAGTCAGGATAAAATCGAGGGAGTAGGTTTCGGGATTTAATTTTTGGGTCTTTTTGAGTTCGGATTTTGGGACCACACTACACATTTGTCCTCTTCCTTCCATGTGAACCGAAATTTCCTCTGTACTCCCTCCTATTCACTATCCATTTTGAGCGCATCAGCCCTCTCAATTACCTTCATCACCTTCCTGCTCTCCTAATTTTGGCAAAGAGCCAAAATCCAGCCCTTGCATACCCACCAGGCCAAGCAATAGCTCTCCACTTTTCTGATGATTTCAGAGATCAATGTCCCTTACCCCCCTTTTCTTAATCGAATCCAATTTGAATTACAGCACACCCCATCTCATCTTTCTGACTTTCACCAATCCTACACACTTCTCTCCTCTCTCCCCCTTCTGTTGGTCCGAGACACCACCTCAAGCTCCCTCCTCCTCCTTTAGCTGTCAACGCACCACCATCCCTCTGCCCTCTTGAAGTCGCTGCTCCGAAGAGGCCGAGCCGGCAGTCGCCTCCCCTGCTCGTTGGATCTGCAGCATCTCCGACCTCCTTCTATTGCCTCGTCCGACGCCGCCATGGGAAGCTCTCGCAGCCACCGCCTTCCCCTGGGCACCAGCCGAGGCACCCAAGCGCCGCCGCCATCAGTAACCACCAAGCCATCACCACTCCCTCCGTTCTGATTCCGCGGCCCGACCGAGCAGCCCAGGCGCCTCCCGAGTTCAGCCGAGCACACTAACCTCCAGCTCTCCTCTTTCCGAGTACAGGCAATGGCAGCCCCAATCCTTCCCTCCGACGCCCCCGAGCAACCCAGCAGTAGCCAAAGCCGACGCCGTCATCTTCTTCCTCGCCTCCATGTTGTCGCTCAAACAGGTCGGTAACCTCGATCTCCTGTTTTCGACTTGAAATCCGGCAAAAAAGGCACCTTTATTCACCCATCCACTCTCTTGTGTTCGAGCGACGCCGATTCCCCACCGTCGGAACCCAATCGACCTCGGAGACGCCGCTCGAGCTTCGAACTTCCCCGGTGAGTCTCGTTCCTCTTCCTTTTCTTTACTCGCGCTTTGCTCTCTTTGGTCTGGGCGTTGTCGGGATTTCCAGTCGGTCGGGGTGGCGGCGATTTTGGGTTGAAAGGGCCGCCGGAGACACTAGATTTCCTCCTCCTTCAATTTCCCGGCGTCGCTCTCTGTATCCCTGTCCGTTCTTTTGTTTTGAAGGAGACGATCCCTATTTCCCTTCTTTTTTTAGCTGGGCTTTTGGGCCTATTCTTGTCCGGATCGGGTTTAGCTTTTCGGGTCGGATCCTATTCTCTCTTCTTTTCTTCCTTGAACCGGATTGGGCTTTGGACTTCAGATTCGTGTCCGGATCCGGGTTTTGGGCTTGATCCGGGTATATAGGTTGGGCTGTTGGGTTATTTGGGTTTTGTTATTTGTTGATTATTATGGTTATATATTTGTCATGTGTTATTCAATTAGTTTAAATTTGGTCTATTTGATATATATTGTATAAATTATTTCTGAAATTATTATTATATTATAAAATGGGTTAAAAGTGATATTGTTTGGAATATATATTTTATGATGTTTTAATTTGTGATTAGGAATTTTAAAGTGATTTATTGAGATTAATTGATAAAGTAATTTGCTTAATACGTTTTATAAATAGGGATTATAAGGATGGATTTATTTTACTGTTTATTTTAGATAAACATTGTTGCTAAATTATTTAGAAAAGGTTTTAAGTCGTTCGAAATGATTCTTAAAGGATTTGATGTGTTGAAACCAAAATGCCGGAATTAGTTCTACAATATGATTTTAAGGTTTAAATGTCTAATGTCGGGATTCTTTTTCTTGGTTTGATGATGTTGGTTTTAAAAAGGAAATTGGGAGAATGATTTTGGTTGATGTTGATAGTATCGGAAAGGTTTTGGAAAATGGTTTTACCATCGATTAGTTTTAAAGATGTTGAGAACTTGGGTTTCGTGTGTATGAATGTTGGTCCGACAACTTATGGAAATGGCTTGATGATAGGTGTGTATTGCTTTTGGATTGCTTTGGACTTGCATTTGGGCCCTTGCTTGTGTTATCTTGCTGTTCTGCATCTTCAGGTAAGTTCCCTAGGGGGCTTACTCAGGTTGGACATTCATGCCTGTTGTTGCATTTTATGTTAGGTGTTGCATATGCATAAAAGCATGCCATGTAGTATCCTGCTTAGGTTGCACTAATTGAATGAGCATCTGCTTACTTTATGCGTTTGAAACAGAACGGCCGTTATCTGTGATAGTCCTAGAGTCTTTGCTAGGGTCATAGGGTAGCCCAGCCTCATCGGGTACCCTGAGTCAATCGAGTCATGAACTTCCTTATATTATGAGATGCCTGCGGGCTTTATTGTGGAGCGGGTTAGGCATGCGTGCCGCCCGATTATGATGGAATCCAATCACGAGCTGGCCAGTCTCCGCCCTATCGGAAGGGGGTGGAGGTAGGAGAGGGATATGCCACTTGGCATTGTCTTGGGACCTTTAAAGTATTTTTACACATTATTGTAACTAGGAGCATGCTAGTGTGTTTGACTTTCGTACTGCATTAGAGCATCCTTATTACGTATAGCACATACTATGTGGCCTCGGCGAGGACTGCCGGTCCTGCATGAGTGGCTCGATCTGACTCCTTTCCCCGTTCTTCTTTTAAAGGTATTTTCTGCAGTTTCTGAGTGCTCGATGTCTATATGACGGGGTTTCCTTTTGGCGAATTGAAGAACCTGACTAATTCCTTAACTTGGTATAAATGGTAATCATTCGCTTACGTTTTGGTTTTGACCCGGCTCTGCCGTGACACCTTGTACCTATACTTTGCTTCCGCTTTACTTCCGTTTAAAATGGATTTCGCGACATAGTCTTAAGACAGGTTAAGGGTACCCAACGACCCTTCGAGGTTTTTAGGGTTTGAAATCCCTCTGTCTACTAATGTTAAAATGAGTTTGCAACCTTGACCCGTACTTGGATTGCAAGATCCGAACAAGGGGTTTTATCCCTTGAAACGTAACCCGGAAATCGTAATTCTGGGTCGTTACAAAGATGGTATCAGAGCTGAGGTTGTGCAATTCGGGTACAAAAGGGTCGAGTGTATGTTTTGAAAATCGCCCACAAATTTCAAGGACTTCTGAAAAGGATTTAAAGGGGCAAAATGAACTTAAGATGCGTAACCCAAACTGGATTAAGTAATGAACTTGACTTGTAATAAAAGAGGAAAACCGATCCAACGGGGATACGAGTGGGTAGTAAAGGCGCTAGACCACCCTTATTGGGTGTAATTGGGAACAGTAGGCAAAATAACAGCTTGTTCTTTACCGATGGGTTGGGAAACTCCAAGGAGGTCATTATGAGTGTTATTAACGGATTCTATGCTGAGTGCTTGATATGCTAAACTCTGATTGGTATGCCTAACAATTAAATTTGTATTGACTGATCTGTGCAAACGGGATAGTGGGAGTACCCTTGTTTCTTTGTGGTCAAGCCCAGCTTGTGTGGAACATCCCCTTCCACTATGTTAACCCCTTGACGACTCTATCTAGCCTTTCCCTGGATGTCAGTGTTTTTCACGGGGAATTGGGTTGGTAACCACTTTTTGTCGAGAATCATGGTCGGGTATTAAGGTTGTCTGAGTGAGTATTGAAAGTTCTGGATGTCACTTTGAGTCAGAAGTAAGGTGTTTCTCGGGATGTCCTTCCTTATTCTTATGATGATCAACCAATGTCTCTTTGCCATAAAAAGTCGTAGCAGAGTCTCACGGGAAGCAAGGATGATGAGTTAGTTAGGAAAAGTCAATGGTTGATCTTAGGGATCTTTGTCCGGTTGTAATGGTGACTCTCTCTGAATTGCATGACATGATTTTGTAGTCTCTAACACGTGCCTTATGAATAACCATTGGTACCCAATTGTTGTGTTAAATTTACATGTGTGACTAGTTACATTGCTTAAGTCTCGTGTTATGTATTGTCTTCTATTATGATTGTATGTTGTTTATAGCATGCCTACTTGACATATTGTATTAATTGCGCTAATGATCAATTGAAAGCATGAACCACATGATATGAACCTATATGCTTGTTGTTTTCACTAGTACAAATATAGGGGGTGGAGCACGGTAAGTTGGGTACGGTTTTTGACAAGCGTGCTTATTTTTTTATTTTAATCACGGTTTTATATTAAAAGTGTGTTCCCAACCCCAAATTCAACTAAAAGCAACACGTTTTTTCATAAAACCGTTCTCGTTTATTTCTAAAAAAATATTTAGACCGGTTTTCGTGTAAATCGTGCTTAAAAAAACTTAAAACGAACGCGGTTTAATTTTCAAAAAGTGTTCCCAAAACCAGATTTGACTAAAACAAACACGCTTTGCTATAAAACCGTTCTCGTTTGTTTGTAAAATATATTTAACTCGGTTTTCGTGTAAAGCGTGCTTAAAAAAATTACAACGAACACGGTTTAATTCTCAAAGTGTGTTCCCAAAATCAAACTTAACTAAAACGAACACGCTTTTCTATAAAATCGTTCTCATTTATTTATGAAAACTAATAAGCTCGGTTTTCATGTTAAGCGTGCTTAAAAATAAATTAAAACGAACACGGTTTCATTTTACATGTGTGTTCCCAAAACCAACTTTAACTAAATTCAACACGCTTTTCTATAGAACCGTTCTCGTTTGTTTCTAAAGGAATAATTAGCTCGGTTTTCATGTAAAGCGTGCTTAAAAAAATTAAAACGAACACGGTTTTATAAGAAAAGTGTCTTCCCAAAACCAAATTTAACTAGAGGGAACACATTTTTCTTTTAAAGCGTTCTCATTTATTTTTATAAACCAATCTCGAAAAAAATATTTTTTTTATATTTAGAGTTTTTTTTAGTAATTAGATTAAGTAAAGGCATAAAGTTACAACAAAATTCCGTAGCTCGGGTGGCAGGAGTGTAAAGTGGACGAATTCAGTTTGAGGGTGCAAGAGGTCTTGGGTTCGACTCTTGGTTCGAGGATGCAAGAGGTCTTGAGAGAAATATGAAAGAGCACACTTTTTATTTAAAGCGTGCTTACAGAAATATGAAAGAGCACAATTTTCATTTAAAGCGTTCTTATTATTAAGCACGGTTTGAAAAAAAGTGTGCTAAAACTTTTTTTTTTAGCACACTTCAATTGAAGCGTTCTTATAATTGGTCGTATGACAATTTTAAGAATGCTTCAACACAAAACCGTGCTTAAAATATGGGATCACGGTTAAATAGAAAGTGTGCTTGTTTGGGAGCGCACTCACTATAAGCACAGTACGAGAAGTGTGCTCCCATGCATAAAAAAAGCGTGCTCTGGTCCCCCCTTTTGTACTAGTGTTTGCCTGGGTTAGGTGCATGATAGTGTGACCAACTCTTCTCTGTACAAATGCCTATAACTGATCTCCTTAGCATGCTGGATGATGATGTGTCGATACTATTATTTCTTTTGTGACAAGAATCTATAGCATGCCCATCTTTTTTGTCAAATTGACTGTTGTTGATGATTTTGCAAGTTGATATTGTTGTGTGATTGCTTGCGTTGAATGGAGAATATGTGGAATAATTGAGTCTTGATGAATGCATGTTATCATAGTATGTGTTGGGTTGAGCTCATGTCCTCGTATTCTAGTTATATTGCCCATTATTTGGACTTGTGTTAAACTTCTCTCATACTTCTATATCGTTGGAATGTGAGTGAGTGATCTCTTATGCGTCGTCATGATTAATTGCATGCATATATCGTTTGTTATGTTGAGCCTTTAGTATCATGTAGGACCCCTGGTTGCGACCTATGTGGATCATATATGCTTTGCCTACCTTACTGGTGATTCTCTCTTGAGATAGATCTCTGATAGTGTGACTCTCCTCTTTCTCTTTTCTCTTAAAAGGTTGAGTTCATCCTGATTAGATTGATGTTAGATTCGATGATTTACTTGCTTTCCATAATGGTTAGTCCTAGCAAGCTTGTAATATAGTCGCTCGGTAGTGTTCCCTCTTACTCTACAATATCCTCTCACGCTTGCATAGATGTATGACTTGGCACCTCGCATGACTACACACCACACTATATCATGATTTCGCATACGCATGGCACATGAATGTTAGAATGAATCTAGTCGAAGTATCTTGATTGTATTCATGTTCGATATGTGTTGATAATATCCTATAGAGCTCATGATTTCTAATATGACTCGCTAAATAATCACGTGTTGTACTTGTCCTATGATGACTATTGTACCATATATGTGCTCTATGATGGTTTGTTCATAGCATGACTATAATCTATCACCCATGATGTCCTTTTTGTTACTTTTGATGATGCCTGGGGCTTCGTGAATATTATGATGAACCTCTTTTAACAACTCATGGTTATGCTTGTATCACGCCATGTACCGCTAGTATCATGTAGGACCTGTCCTTTCTAAACGTACCGCGATGTATGATTACGTGTCATGCTTGACCTATTATATGATCATTGTGTCAGATGAGATAATTACTATGTTGCTCCTATATGTTCTCGTATGATGCATACACCAAGCTCGTGCATTGTTTATATATGTGATAATTGTGATGCCCATTAAATCTCGCATATCTTGCTTAAGTTGCTAGGCATACCTATTTCACGGGATAATAGACTACTAGTTTGTCTCCCATGCATTAGTGTAGGACTTGATTATTTCTTTTGGAATGAATACATATGTCATGCCCTTGAGGTAGGTACATGCTAGTGTGGATTAATGTGCTTGATATGCCCAATGATAAATTCTTGTTTGCTTGTCATAATTGTAACCTAATAGACTTCCATAAGGGCATCGTTGTTATTCTCGGGTCAGAGTCTTGTCTCAAGTCTTGACGTCCTTTAGCCTTGGTCTGTATTTGTTTCCGAAGTGAACATTGGGTTGCCCGTCCTTGTCACTCCCCTATCTCTGCTAACTTAGACTCCTTTGCGATACTTGGACGAGCGACAGCATGGGAAAGGAAAGGAAGTTGGATAGCGATAGAACATCGCAGCAGAAGCATGGACCCATAACCCACGGGCCTCAGGATCAATGATGTCGGCGGAACAAGCACGTAGTGAGGATTGCGGTTACTGAGTGCGATACGACTTGCAAGCGAGAGTGTCCTTTGTTCGACTTTTTAATTCTTCTGAATTTGTTGGTGATGATATTGCACTGACCTGACGATGAGATTTACGTGTTGATGTGCTGACTTGGTAATGATTGTTGCCTGATTGTCTATTGTCTATGATGGTATGATTTTACGCCTTATAGTTCAAATGTGCCATGAACCATGATGCCTTGATCTGTTGATACTCTGAGTTGCTAAGCATGATCTAAATTCCTGTACCTATGAAAGTATGAACTGCAATGCTAAAAATCTGAATTGTTTATCTTCTAAGGTTATGATGCAAATTGCTATCTTGACTTGATTATATGCATATATGATGATTTGTAATAATGATTGAGCATGATGGTAAATTGAAACTTGTTGACATAGTTGCAATAATTGATTATGAACCCATGATGCTATGTTTATAAATGCTGGTTGACCTGATGTAGATCTTATGTGTGATGATTTCATGATTGTTTCTCCTTTAAACCTGTGGGTGAGATCATTTGGTAGTGTGGTTGGAGAGTGGTGAAAGAATTTGAGCGATTAGGATGACCGATGGTTTATTAGGCAAATCACGAGAGAGAAATGTTGGCAGTGTATGATGCTTGTGATGTCTTGAGTAGTATGAGAAGTGTGGGGAATGGCTTTTGAGAGTATTGAGGACATAGTATGAGAGGGTGCTCATGTGTGAAGTTAGAGATAGGAGTTGGGTTCTTAGAGGTGGATGATGTGTGGTAGTGCTTGATGGAATGAGGGGTGAGATTGGAGTATCGAAATGAATTGGGATTTCTTCAGGGAATTTTGTCGGAGTTAGTGTTGTTGAGTCTAGAAGATGATTAATCTTGGCTTGAGAGTGGAGATGGGTGAGTGGGGATTGTGTTTTATTTTGACTGGTATGATGGGAGGAGTTTTCTTGATTTTGTGATTTATTTATAGCTGCTGGCATGATGTTAGATAACGAACATGATGAACCTGATATGGAATTACATGTTGTTATGCAATATTGAAATCTAGTTGGTAGTGACAAATGTTATCATGAGATATTGCTACTCTGCTATGTTGTTTTAGAAGAATGATAGGATGTGTTGTGATATGATACATGAGATAATACGGTGTTATTATATGGTTGGCAAGCATGATTATTGATATATTAAATGATGAATATGACTTAGAGCATGAATATGACTTGTATAATATGAGGTAATAGTGCATGTCTGCCTAATGACTAAATGATTGTTATATGGTGTTGTGACGAGTTGAGATGATATCTGGAGAGCATGTTGACATTTTGATGTTGATATACTGCTTGATCTTCCCTTTTGTTGAATCTTACTAGCATGACCTTGTTTGTATTGATGTGGTTATAATTAGTTTTGTTTCATTGACTTATGATGAAATTCCGTTGTGGCTAACCTTGCAAATACAAATGTTTGATGTGATAAATCTGTTATGATAATGCTGGATAGAAATTGGATAGGATGACTATGTGAATTTATGCGTTAAATGAGATCCCTTGTTGTGACTGACCCTACTATGATTGCGGTGTTGATATGCGATAGTGAGATACCTTTTATGATTTATGGTGTGATGTCGAGACGTTGTTATGATTTTGATATGTTGTTGAGATGCACATTATAACCTTTAGTGTGATTTAGAGATGCTTGATGTGACCTTGTGGCACTATGTGGGTACATGGTTGAGACTTGTCGTATGATGTGTTGGTTGGAGATTGATTGGTTTAAGCTGTTATGCATTTGTTATGGCATATGAGTCTTGCTTGAATGGAGATTGATGGATTGATTTGATTCTGGAAACTAGGGAGAGAATATGGGATTAGCCCTTAGAGGTGGATGATTCCACCACCCAGCTTCTGAATTTGATTGATTGTTATGCGGGAAACTGATTTGGTTTTGGAGGATTTTGAAGAAATTTTGATCGAAACGATTTTACTTGTTTTGGTGTAAAGTGCTTGGTTAAACGTCTTATTTGAAGATTTTGAGCGGGTTGAAAAGGAATTACTGGAAATTTTAAGGAATAAACGTGACCGAGAATTTCAACGATTTTGAGGCCAATCTTTTCCAATTGCGGAATCCCTTTTTGAGAATTTTCACACCCGGGATTATATTATAACGACTCACGAAGTGGATACAAGCATTTTATAGGGGCGCATATAGAATGCTTGCTAAGACCCAGTAGAGACGCTATGATTGCTTTTCGAGTTATGATGTGACCGAAAGTTCGGGGTAAGGGTGTGATAGGGGCCCATATCACATACTTGCTACGATCAATTGGGAATGTTATGATCACGTCAAGGGTGCTGTGAGGATCTCATACGGGCCCCTATGAGATGCTTACAAAATCAATGACATGATCCTTGGACTCACCAATTTCAAACTTCATCCCCTTGTTTTAGAGTGATTTTAGTCTCGGGGACGAGACTTATTTTTAGAGGTGGATGATGTAAAGACCGGTAAATTTTAAAATATTAAATTATTAAAATAGTGAATTATAATCGTTCCGATTTCTAAGATTTGGGAGGTTTGGAATTTCCGTCCATGGGCTATTGGTTTTATTCTAAATATTTCAAAACGAGTTCCGACATTAATTAGTTAGAGATTTAAAATATGCTTTATCCCGCTTTCATATGCGAAAACGAAAAATAATAATTGGAGTTCTTTATTAAATTCGGAATTTGAAAATCCTTTCGAGTCAGGATAAAATCGAGAGAGTAGGTTTCGGGATTTAATTTTTGGGTCTTTTTGAATTCGGATTTTGGGACCACACTACACATTTGTCCTCTTCCTTCCATGTGACCCGAAATTTCCTCTGTACTCCCTCCTGTTCACTATCCATTTTGAGCGCATCAGCCCTCTCAATTACCTTCATCACCTTCCTGCTCTCCTAATTTTGGCAAAGAGCCAAAATCCAGCCCTTGCATACCCACCAGGCCAAGCAATAGCTCTCCACCTTTCTGATGATTTCAGGGATCAATGTCCCTTACCCCCCTTTTCTTAATCGAATCCAATTTGAATTACAGCACACCCCATCTCATCTTTCTGACTTTCACCAATCCTACACACTTCTCTCCTCTCTTCCCCTTCTGTTGGTCCGAGACACCACCTCAAGCTCCCTCCTCCTCCTTTAGCTGTCAACGCACCATCATCCCTCTGCCCTCTTGAAGCCGCTGCTCCGAAGAGGCCGAGCCGGCAGTCGCCTCCCCTGCTCCTTGGATCTGCAGCATCTCCGACCTCCTTCTATTGCCTCGTCCGACGCCGCCATGGGAAGCTCTCGCAGCCACCGCCTTCCCCTGGGCACCAGCCGAGGCACCCAAGCGTCGCCGCCATCAGTAACCACCAAGCCATCACCACTCCATCCGTTCTGATTCCGCGGCCCGACCGAGCAGCCCAGGCGCCTCACGAGTTCAGCCGAGCACACCCACCTCCAGCTCTCCTCTTTCCGAGTACAGGCAATGGCAGCCCCAATCCTTCCCTCCGACGCCCCCGAGCAACCCAGCAGTAGCCGAAGCCGACGCCGTCATCTTCTTCCTCGCCTCCATGTTGTCGCTCAAACAGGTCGGTAACCTCGATCTCCTGTTTTCGACTTGAAATCCGGCAAAAAACGCACCTTTATTCACCCATCCACTCTCTTGTGTTCGAGCGACGCCGATTCCCCACCGTCGGAACCCAATTGACCTCGGAGACGCCGCTCGAGCTTCGAACTTCCCCGGTGAGTCTCGTTCCTCTTCCTCTTCTTTACTCGCGCTTTGCTCTCTTTGGTCTGGGCGTGGTCGGGATTTCCAGTCGGTCGGGGTGGCGGCGATTTTGGGTTGAAAGGGCCGCCGGAGACACTAGATTTCCTCCTCCTTCAATTTCCCGGCGTCGCTCTCTGTATCCCTGTCCGTTCTTTTGTTTTGAAGGAGACGATCCCTATTTCCCTTCTTTTTTTAGCTGGGCTTTTGGGCCTATTCTTGTCCGGATCAGGTTTAGCTTTTCGGGTCGGATCCTATTCTCTCTTCTTTTCTTCCTTGAACCGGATTGGGCTTTGGACTTCAGATTCGTGTCCGAATCCGGGTTTTGGGCTTGATCCGGGTATATAGGTTGGGCTGTTGGGTTATTTGGGTTTTGTTATTTGTTGATTATTATGGTTATATATTTGTCATGTGTTATTCAATTAGTTTAAATTTGGTCTATTTGATATATATTGTATAAATTATTTCTGAAATTATTATTATATTATAAAATGGGTTAAAAGTGATATTGTTTGGAATATATATTTTATGATGTTTTAATATGTGATTAGGAATTTTAAAGTGATTTATTGAGATTAATTGATAAAGTAATTTGCTTAATACGTTTTATAAATAGGGATTATAAGGATGGATTTATTTTACTGTTTATTTTAGATAAACATTGTTGCTAAATTATTTAGAAAAGGTTTTAAGTCGTTCGAAATGATTCTTAAAGGATTTGATGTGTTGAAACCAAAATGCCGGAATTAGTTCTACAATATGATTTTAAGGTTTAAATGTCTAATGTCGGGATTCTTTTTCTTGGTTTGATGATGTTGGTTTTAAAAAGGAAATTGGGAGAATGATTTTGGTTGATGTTGATAGTATCGGAAAGGTTTTGGAAAATGGTTTTACCATCGATTAGTTTTAAGGATGTTGAGAACTTGGGTTTCGTGTGTATGAATGTTGGTCCGACAACTTATGGAAATGGCTTGATGATAGGTGTGTATTGCTTTTGGATTACTTGGACTTGCATTTGGGCCCTTGCTTGTGTTATCTTGCTGTTCTGCATCTTTAGGTAAGTTCCCTAGGGGGCTTACTCAGGTTGGACATTCATGCCTGTTGTTGCATTTTATATTAGGTGTTGCATATGCATAAAAGCATGCCATGTAGTATCCTGCTTAGGTTGCACTAATTGAATGAGCATCTGCTTACTTTATGCGTTTGAAACAGAACGGCCGTTATCTGTGATAGTCCTAGAGTCTTTGCTAGGGTCATAGGGTAGCCCAGCCTCATCGGGTACCCTGAGTCAATCGAGTCATGAACTTTCTTATATTATGAGATGCCTGCGGGCTTTATTGTGGAGCGGGTTAGGCATGCGTGCCGCCCGATTATGATGGAATGCATTCACGAGCTGGCCAGCCTCCGCCCTATCGGAAGGGGGTGGAGGTAGGAGAGGGATATGCCACTTGGCATTGTCTTGGGCTCTTTACAGTATTTTTACACATTATTGTAACTAGGAGCATGCTAGTGTGTTTGACTTTCGTACTGCATTAGAGCATCCTTATTAGGTATAGCACATACTATGTGGCCTCGGCGAGGACTGCCGGTCCTGCATGAGTGGCTCGATTTGACTCCTTTCCCCGTTCTTCTTTTAAAGGTATTTTCTGCAGTTTCTGAGTGCTCGATGTCTATATGACGGGGTTTCCTTTTGGCGAATTGAAGAACCTGGCTAATTCCTTAACTTGGTATAAATGGTAATCATTCGCTTACGTTTTGGTTTTGACCCGGCTCTGCCGTGACACCTTGTACCTTTACTTTGCTTCCGCTTTACTTCCGTTTAAAATGGATTTCGCGACATAGTCTTAAGACAGGTTAAGGGTACCCAACGGCCCTTCGAGGTTTTTAGGGTTTGAAATCCCTCTTTCTACTAATGTTAAAATGAGTTTGCAACCTTGACCCGTACCTGGATTGCAAGATCCGAACAAGGGGTTTTATCCCTTGAAACGTAACCCGGAAATCGTAATTCTGGGCCGTTACACCAAGGGCATAAGATAAGACCCTAAATTTGGGAAAAAAATTTAAAATTTTAATTAGTGTAGCCTTTTTTTTAATTAGATTTTTAGGGTCACTTACCTTTTTTGGAGGGAATCTTTCCCAATTTAGAGTCTTACCATATGCCCTTAGGGAATATATAGGATAGAAAAACCGTAAATAAAATAACACATATCAAATATTACATATTTATCTAATAATATTTTTTGTAAATATGACTATGAAATATTTTTTATTTATATTTTGTCAATTAACTAAAAGATATATATAGATAGATAGATTGTGGCTTATATAACTTTTTATAAAGCATGACAACATATTATTTTATTAATTTTTTTCTCTTAGGATCAACCACAACGTGTCACATAGGATTTTTTCCCTAGAAGAACAACAACACGCCCACATAGAACACTGTGCAACGATTTTAGTATATGTATGTATATAGAAGATGGTAAGTTTGTAACAAAAGTATCGTAATTTATTTCTTGTAATGTATTGTAATTGTTTTTACTTTGTAAATTAAAATATTAAAGCGTGTGCATGTAATTTATTATAATAATTTATATTAGGTTTTCGTGATATATTGTAATTGATCGATCGTTTATTAAATTGAAAAGTAACTCATCAAAGGTTACAAAAATCCCACCTTAAAACGCAAAAAAAAAAATAATGCAACAACAAATTAATTGCATACTACTAATTAAATTCAAAGTAATTGATGGAGAATAAGATCGAATTCCCAAACTTTCGATTGATCAAGGAATGCCCAAACTTTTGAGCAACCGAAATCTGAAGGGAAGATCAATTTGATGAAAGCATTTTGAAACCTATTTCAAGGGTAAATTGGTAATAGAAAATAGAGAAATGTCTATATAACTGTAAAATTTAGTGAGGAGTCCATCCAGTAATAAAACTACTAAAAAGGGTTTAATTCATCCAATTATCTCAACCCTAAATCCTAAACCCTATACTCTAAAATGTGGTTTAGACTTTAGAGTACTTGTTAAGAGATAAGTTTTAAGTGGTGTCACCAAGGTAAAAATTGTAAGCACTGCTTTAACCAAAAGAAAATTCTAGGACAATGGAAGCACAAACCCTAGCTAGATGCACTAATACGTACTAAGCCAAAGAACATGTGGTGTTCAGTGTATGTCATCAAAAAGTTCAATAGTAATAGTGTCACCCCTGTTGTACCCAAAAGAAAATCTCAAGACAAGGGAAGCACAAACCCAAGAGTGTTACTATTAAGCAGAAGAACACGGGGTGTACAATATAGTTTAGAGTGTAGACTTTAGGGTTTCAGGCCATGTCTCTAAAACCTAAACCCTAAACCCTAAAATGTGGTGTACAATACTCCATTCAGAGTTAAGTTTTGAGTGGTGTCACTAAGGTACAAACTGTAATCACTGCTGTAACCAAAGGAAAATCCTTGGATAAGGGAAGGACAAACCCTAGAGGGGCTAATGCTAGGATAAGGGAAGCACAAATCCTAGAGGGGCTAATGTTATGCCAAAGAACATGTGGTGTTCAGTAAATGTTATAAAAAATTTCAATAATGATAGTGTCACCACTGCTGTAACAAAAGGAAAACCCTAGGATAAGGGAAGCACAAACTCTAGAGGGGCTAATGCTATGAAAAAGAACACATGATGTACAACATGGTTTAGGTTTTAGGGTTGAGCTTTTAGGGTTTAATGGTGTAGGAGGAAATCAAATTTATTAAATATGAATATAAATCAAATCGAGTTCTATTCTGCACAAATAAATAAAAGAGTTCCTCCCGTTGTAGTTGAAGGGAATCAGGTTTGATCCACGAGGAAGCGTGTCAGCGGATCATAGATAGCCTGCGTTCACCTTTGGAATCGACCACAGAGGCTCACTCGATATTGACCACAGGGGCTCACTCAATATCGACCACAGATGAGTCGATATCGACCAAGACAGACGATTTTTGGGTTGTTGCAGAGGACGAGTCGATATCGACCAAGGGGGACTCGATATCGACCAGGTGCTGTCGATTCTGAGTGGTTCAATCGATTTCTACCTATAACTTGCAGAAACAAAAACAAGCAAAAGTTGAGCTCGAGTGAAGGACTCGATTTTTACCTCTGTAAGTACTCAATATCGACTGGCAAAGAATAACGCCAATTGATTTCCAGTGACTTGATTTCGACTCTAAGAGGTTGATTTCGAGTAGTAATGCAGAACCTGTTTTGTCGGCAAAGAAGGCTGAAGAGCGTAATGATGAAAACAAAGGATGAACAAAAAAAAACCAAGGGTTGAATAATTTGAAGTAAACACATATATAAAAGAATCTTCCAAAGCCAGAGCTTACCGCGACGATAACCAAACACGCATAAGATAAGACAATTTGAATAATTATGTAATCACATCAAAGGAGCAAGCTTTCGCCTTTTCCAACAATTAGATTGAACTCTCACAAGTAACCCTAATTATATCGACCACTTTTATGTTTATAATTCAATTTGTTAACATTAATCTCTTCTCTTTCAACAAGGGAATAAACATATAAAGGGTAGTGGATGATCAAAACATAATAAATATCAAAACTTACCTTAGGCGCACATGGCTATTGTCGGGCTCACCCTGACCCTAGAAGAAAGGCGACTACTCGCTCATCGCAATAGAAGACATAATTGATGGAAAATAAACATACATAAATATAAATTAAAGTCTTTACAATTCCGGCACTCCAACTTTCGCAAAAGCGCCAAAGCCCTAAAACCTTTGAAAACCTAAAACTGATGAGAAGTGTTTGCTATGAAAATTGAATGACTAACTACTAGCCCCTAGGGAATTATTTATAGACCTTAATCCTTGCTACCCAAGAAAGGGAATTTCTATCATCTATCTCTATCTAACTAATGATAAAACTTTAGATAAAAGGGAAATAAATCCAACTAAGTAGATAAATCCTATTGGGTAATTAGTTGTTTAACCCTTAGGATAGAAAATATATAAAATAGAACATCTCTAGTCTTCATTTGCAAGGAATCTTCACTCAGAATTGGGCTCGGAATCAGTGTCGGACTCAGAATGGAGGTCAATCGATATCGACCAACATGGGTCGATATCGATCCGTATGATCGGTTCCGTGTTGTAGCTTCCACTGATGTCTGGTCGATCTCTGCATTTCGAGTAGCTCGCACTCGATATCGACTAGGCTCCGAGTATGTGTATTGTGTCGCGTCAGTGGGCAAATTTTGACTATAGTCTTCAGTCGATATCGAGCGAGTTTTGGTCGATATCGACTCATCTGCAGCTCCAAATGTTGTGTTCAGCTGGCTCGATGTTAGGTGCTCTTTAGTCGATGTTGAGTCCTTCAGTAGACATCAGGTGTATTTCCAGTGCTTCTTGGTTTTGCTCCGAATTTGCTCCAAATTCTGCAATATTAAACAGAAACTCGTGCAGACCTCTATTTCTCGCAAATAAGCATAAACTAAAAAAATTTATCATATTCCCAACCCAGAATATATAAAATGATAGAATAAGGAGCTAAAATAAGTATAAAAACATGGTGTAAAACATGAACATCATTTAGGACCTTGATCATAAACCATAAACCCCTAAAATGTGGTGTACAGTACTTCGTTCAGAGTTAAATTTTTATGGTGTCACCACTGTAACCAGTGTAATAAGTACTGTAACCAAAGGAAAATCTCTGGGACAAGGGAAGCACAAACCCTAGAGGGGATAATGCTAAGCAAAATAAATTGTGGTGTCAAATATATGTCATCAAAAAGTTCAATAATAATAGTGTCACCACTGTTGTAAACAAATGAAAACCTTAGTACAAGGGAGGCATAAACCCAAGAGAGGTTAATGCTATGCCAAAGAACATGTAATGTTAAGTGGATGTCATCAAAAAGTTAATTAATAATAGTGCTACCAATGTTGTAACTAGACTACTACAATAAAGATCAATAGCTGCGGTTTAACTTAGGTAGCGGTTCATGGAAACGGTCAAGGATAAGGTAGCAGTTTTAGGATCGAATTAGCCTATGGAGGCGATCCTGGCAACGGTCTAAAAAATGGGGGTCAACATGCCCAACAATTTCTCTAAACAATTCTCCAAAATGGAGAATTATGAATCACATATTCTGGATTTTTTTGGACTGAATTCCAACAGATTCTCCATTACGGAGTTTACTCCAAAATATATAGAGTTTTCTCCAAATTTAGGGAAAGATCACCATTTTTTCTCCTCATTCTCTATTTTGAAGAAGGTGATGGGGAAGCTGTTGGACCAAAATCAACCTTAATATTCTCCAAAAATCCATTATGAAGAACCTGTTGGGTTGCTCTAAAGTGGCAGTTTCATCAACCTCTAGAAGCGGGCTAAAAAATAAAAGGGTAAATTACACATAACCACCCTTAAATTATGGTACTTTTCACATAACCACCCATAAAAAGTTAAATTACAGTAAACCACCCATAAATTAGATTTGTTTTCATAAGACCACCCACACATTAAACCTCTATTTGTTTTGTTTAAAACGACTAAAATACCCCTAATTCAAGCTTATTTATTTGTACTTTGTAAATGAAAGATGTTGTATATAATTGTTTGGATTCCAATTGTATTTTGTTTATAATGTAAAATAGATAAGATCGTCTTTGGTAAACAAAAAATTTAAGGCAAATTAAAGATGTGTTTGGATTCCATAATTTATTAATTATATATAATGAACTCCCTCCGTCTCAAATTAAATGTCTTTTTACTTTTCTACACGTTTTTAAGGAGCGAAAAACTTTATAAAATATTATTTTTTAATTAATTTGATACTTAGTAGTAATAAGTATAACATTATATAAAAAAATTAATTAAAATAATAATATTTTATAGAGGTTTCCGCTCCTTAAAAAACGTGCACAAAAAGACAAAAGACATTTAATATGAGACAGAGGTAGTAATAGTTTTATCCCGATGTATGTGATTGTTTGGTTAAATTACTGTTTTACCGTAGTTTTTATGAGATTTTTAGTTGTACAACCAACTGCTCACATAAACCGAGGTAAAATAATTAAATTATAATTAAAATGGAATGGAGTTTAAACAGACCCTAAGTGCTCCAACCAATATGTCTTAATTGGATTTGCAATGTGAAGAGTCGAGACTTGCAATAGCTCCTAATAATCTGCTCTCCTTCAAATGTTGAATAAGATAAGGATAAATTCTAAAATAAAACAAGATCATTTCTTTAAAGAAGGGTAAATTAGCTCATATCTTAAACTATAAACCATATCATTTAAAAAATAAGATTATACATATCATTTGGCAAATTAGTCGAATATGAATAATTTTATTATATTTTATCGTATTTTTTAAAGGGTAAAAGTAAATCGGATTATTTAACAAATGGGAAGTCTCATGAAAACAAATCATTGCATTAAATACAAATAAGCCTGAATTAAGGGTATTTTTGTCTTTTTTAAATAAAACAAATAGAGGTTTAATGGGTGGGTGGTCTTATGAAAACATAACTAATTTATGAGTGGTTTAAAGTAATTTAAGTTTTTATGGGTGGTTATGTGAAAAGTATCATAATTTATGGGTGGTTATGTGTAATTTACTCAAAATAAAATATACTTATGGGGGCGGTTTATGGGTAAAAGATTAATTAGGCGGTTTTGCTTTAGGGCGGTTTTGCAAAATAGCCACGAAAATTGGCTTATTTTGCGAAATATCCGCGGTTTGGGACATTTTTGCAAAATGTCCTAAATATAAGCCTCATCCCTCTCTCTCCCACGCGCCTTTCTCTCTCCTCTGACTCTCCCTCTCCGCACGCTCTCTCTTTCTCTCTCGCCTTCGGCGACGACGATGACGACTCTCCTACGCGCTCTGTCTCCCGTCCATCTCTGCGAGCGACGACGATGACGACTCTCTCTCCCGTCCGGCTCTGGGAGCGACGACGATGACGACTCTCTCTCCCGTCAACTCAGATACTTCCTCGCTCTTCAATCCAGGCGACGATGACGGTGGATGGAGATGGCTCCGACTTGAGGTACATCTCCTTTCTCTCTCCGAATTTGCTGCAGTTCCTCATCCCGCGCCTTATCAATCGATTCGATCGATTGATAAGGAACTCGATTTTTGCTTCCGACTATTTTACTTATCAATCGATCTTTGCTTCTGACTGTTTCTTTATCAATCGATCTTCGATCGATTGATAAGAAACTCGATTTTGTTTGTGATGACTGCAATTGCTGAACGAAATCTGAAATTTTGTCCTTGTTGTTTTATGTTTGTGATTGATATGTTGTTTTATGTTTTGCACATAACCTGTTTGATGAAATGCCCCAGTAGGCCGAGTGACTGTATTTTTACGAGCCGAAGTTTCTTGTCTGTTGTTTGGTTGTTGCTGATTCGACACTTTGTTGCTGTCTCGTAGTATTTCCAATCCTTGTCTGTGTAATTCTCGCTGTGATGCAAAAAGTGATCGACAATGCCTTAGACAAGGCACAGTTCAGATGTGGATGCAATCCATTGAACCAGACAGATTGTGGACTTCAGTACTCGGATTCCGACCATGCTGTGTTCTGTGCAATTCCTCACCCTCCTCAATGGCCTGGATTGTTACAAATTCCCGCCCCGGAGTATCGTGCAGTCCGAACTGATGTTATGCCTTTCTCTGACTTGCCTGACCAATCATGTAGAAAGACAGGATCTTGTCCAGTCACCATACTTGCCATTGGGAACAATCAATCTTTGGCACAAAGTATGACTCTTTACTTCTTCAGTCTTTACTCTTTACTTCTTCAGTCAGACAATACCATTGCTTTTAGCTTGACATCAATGATAAATATATTGCACTCATGCCTTTCAAAGGAAGCTGAGGGATGCCTTTTTTTTTGGCTTGCTTATTTAGATGAAATCTTTGAAGTTTTTGATGCAATCTTATTGTATTTCTCGTTTCAATTCTACTTATTATCTAAGTGGTCCATTTCTTAAAGAAGGGAAAATATGTGAGGATCTCTAGTCCTTTGTTACAGATCTCTCGTTAAGTTTATTTTCTAATTTCTTCAAGCTATGCATGTCATTTAGACCTTGAATGCGCTCAAGGCCGACTCTTATGGCGTAATAGTTCTTCTGAGATTAACGAGGAGCTGTATAAATGTCATAATAAAGGAAACTCTAAAAACGAGATCAATGAATTCGTTACAGGTTTGTTTCTCCCAATTTTCCTTATTAATTGCATCTCTTAAAACACAGTCGTGCAACTCTTAAAACACAGTCGTGCAACTCTTACACCAGAGTCGTGCAAATTTTCACCACTAATTGTAACTAATATCAGTGTCAGCACTAATTGTAATTAATATCAGTGTTAGTACTAATTGTAACTAATATCAGTGTCAGCACTAATTTTCACCACTAGTTGTGCAAAAATAAAGTATTGATGAGCAAAAATAGGAGCATGTTGTGCAATAATTTATTGAGAAAGAATGAAATTATATTGAGAGAAAATAAGATCATGTTGAGAACAAATTCACAAGTCTCGATTGTTGTGCAAAAATAACCTATAGTTGAACAAAAATAAGATGATGTTGTGCAATAGTTTATTGAGAAAGTATGAAATTATATTGGGAGAAAATAAAATCACGTTGAGCACAATTTCACAAGTCTCGATTGTTGTGCAAAAATAACCTATTGTTGAGCAAAAATAAGATGATGCTGAGCAAAATTTCACCAATTCCCCATGTTGTGCAATTTTACTCTATTGATGAGCAAAAATAAGACCGTGTTGTGCAATAATCTATTAAAAAAGTATAAAATTATATTTAAAAAAAATAAGATTATGTGGAGACACAATTTCACAAGTCTTGATTGTTGTGCAAAAATGAAGAATTGTTGAGCAAAAATAAGAGCATTTTGTGCAAATATAACCGTAAGTTGTGCAAATATGAATCAAATCTAATTTTTTTTTTTTTTAACATTTTGTCGTGCAAATATAAGAGTCGTGCAACTCTTACAACAGAGTCGTGCAACTCTTAAAACAGAGACGTGCAACTCTTACAACAGAGTCGTGCAACTCTTACAACAGAGTCGTGCAACTCTTAAAACACAGTCGTGCAACTCTTAAAACACAGTCGTGCAACTCTTACACCAGAGTCGTACAAATTTTCACCACTAATTGTAACTAATATCAGTGTCAGCACTAATTGTAATTAATATCAGTGTCAGCACTAATTGTAACTAATATCAGTGTCAGCACTAATTTTCACCACTAGTTGTGCAAAAATAAAGTATTGATGAGCAAAAATAAGAGCATGTTGTGCAATAATTTATTGAGAAAGTATGAAATTATATTGAGAGAAAATATAAGAGTCGTGCACAATTCTTTCATCGGTACTCATCAAATTTTAGATTTTATCATTATTGTTTACTTAAAAAAAACAATACCATGTTGAGAAACAACATGGTATTGCTTCTCAACATGGTATTTATCAACATGGTATTGCAAATATGAATCAAATCTAATTTTTTTTATTTATCTTTTTTAACATTTTGTCGTGCAAATATAAGAGTCGTGCACAATTCTGTCATCGGTACTCATCAAATTTTAGATTTTATCATTATTGTTTACTTAAAAAAAACAATACCATGTTGAGAAACAACATGGTATTGCTTCTCAACATGGTATTTATCAACATGTTGAGCAAATTTTCACCACTAATTACAACTAATATCAGTGTCAGCACTAATTGTAACTAATATCAGTGTCAGCACTAATATTAGTGTCAGCACTAATTGCTAGTTCTATATTTGTTTATTTCTTCCTTTGAATTATTGTGTGCATCATCTTTTCTTTTCTTTTGGTCTAGATTTTGGTTTTTTCTATATTTGATTAGGAAGTTCTTTATCCCCCTTTTCGCCCCATCTACAAAATAGTGCTGGATTTACTACCACCTAAATATCGGTTTACCAAAGCTCTCACCATCCCTTCATGATCAGTTTCCACTTGTTCTCAACCGGAAAGGAAAGCAAAAAAAAAAAAAAAAAAAAAAAAAGACAAGCACAAATAGCCTATGCGGGATTTGAACTCGCATCATTGTGTATATGCACATTGCTCTGCCATTTTGAGCTAATAGGCTTTAGTTGCACAATTGTATTTTAGAGCTGCACAACTTTAGTTTAGAGTTGCACAACTGTATTTTATAATTGCACAACTGTATTTTATAATTGCACAACCGTATTTTAGAGTTGCACAACATCAGTTTTAGAGTTGCACAACTGTATTTTAGAGTTGATAATGGTTAGAGTTGCACAACCGTGAGAAACGTTATGGACATGAGAGCTATCTATGGAGGGTAAGCAAACTTATTTCCTTACTACTATATATACACAGTAACTTGAAAATGTTGTGTCCGCTGAGCAAATTAAGCCGGAAAACATACATTCTGGCAAGTTTTTGCAAATTGTTCATCTTAACCCTGAAAATGGTCCACTTATTTCACCAAATGATGAACCAAAACAATTGCACAACAGACTTGGCAACATAGCAAGTGGAGGGCTTGATCAACTGTAGAAGTCGTCATCGTTGGCTCCACCTGGCGGAGGTTGTGAAGGGCTGAGTTCCTGCAGCACCAGTGGCCCAACTGGCCTCAGAGAAGCGGAACTCACTGTCAAAGCCACGACACTGCTGCAGTGTCTGAGCGAAGGGTTGGTACTTGCGGATGTCGGCATCGCTGACACTCATGCGAGCATACTTCATCGATTCCTCGAAATGGGCAGCCGTGATTTCAGAGACTTCATCCTCCCCATCCTCTTCCATGGCGTCGGGGTTCTTCCTTCTCTTCCTCTCCTTCTCAATGTCCTGTAGATAAATCCAATAACTCAATATGAATACGAAATACACAATATGATAACCGGATATCAAGATTCATTGGCCTTTTGCTCTCCCTTACGGTGCTCTTCAGAACTCATGTTATTATAAAGAGATGAGATTCATTCAATCAATGAAGCTCAAATGCATCTCACTATTGTTAATGAGAAACTCCACTAACTATTACGATTGAAAAAAACAGCAGTGTCTAGAATCAGTTCAGATTCTCCCAAATCCTCAATAGATGCTTGAAAGTAGGCATCAAGTGTTATAAGAACAGAATAAACGAACTTCGGCCACACACAGAACTAGTTATAAATCAAATAGCATACTAATTGAGCTGAGGAGCACTCTTCTGCTTCTTCCGTCCATCCCTCTTAATCGAGGACAACAAAGAACGAATCAAAGAAATTTAAGGATGCAGCAAGCATAAACTCTAAAGACCACAAAGGCAGTAGAATCATGTTTCCACAGCATAACAAAAAACAGAAATCGGGGAAAAAATAGAGGCAAGTTCTTATTTAAGTTATATATTGCATTGAAGCAACCCCCTGCTCCTTTAGACTGCAAATTCCGAAACTCCATTGAAAAATTTAAGGATAACTGAAAAAAGCAGGGTTTCTTCAGCAAAGCAAAGGCTGTGATAACACACCAAAACCTATGTGGGTCTCCCCTTATCTGAATGAGACAGTAACTAAGGTATGTGATGACTAGACAACGAAAAGCTGCAAAGTACCAGAAGTAACACGATCCAAAAAACAGATTGAACCAAGGCTGACCTGCGACTACGCACAAGAAATTCACTTTGCTTGGCAGTGCTATATAAAGTAAAGATTTTTGAGAAATCGTCAGTGTCACAGCATCAATTTAGTGATCACGAAAAGCACCGTGAGGGCCGGTTGGAATGCCTAAGGCCTGATAGGAAGAAAAAGAAAAAAGATAAATTAACAGATATATAAAGATGAACCTTCAAATGACTGCTTATGCAAAAGAAACCAGAAAATAAATCAACAATAGAATAGGAATCAAAGACATCATCCTTCGTCCTCCTGATTGGTATTGTGTAAGCACAACTGTACTTTCCTCATATCAAATCAAGCAGCAGCCAGCAGCATGTTACACAGAGGACAACAAAGAAAACAATGGAGAAAGTAAGTGTGAATGTATGGAAAATTAACAAATCAATCAATCGGTTTTTCTAATTGTATTTTAAAATCTGCATATATATTTATATAGGAAATTCATATTAGCTTCAATTCCATGTTGCACAACTATATTTATATATTTTTAGAGTTGCACAACTCTATTCTAGAGTTGCACCTGTCTACAAACTACAAAGAACCTAAAGCACTATTTTGTGACTATTTTTTTTGGCCTTCATGTATCAATTTTGGAGTAAAAAAATATACACAGTAAAATGCAGACTGATGACGAAGTGAAAGCTTAACATACTGAACCTCATTAAAGACAAAGATTGGGGGTTTGACAATTTGTAATGCCACTTCTTCAATACATGAGTAACAAGTAAATACAGCAGATATTATGGTGTTTATATCAATTGGGAAAAAAAAAACTCATCTTTGACAGACCTGAGGAGATCTTGATATGCAATCAGCAGTTACATATACAAGTGCACACAATGCTCCGTGTTGCACTTCAAACCTGAATTCACCAACTCAGGGAATCAGTTCTAGAGTTGAGCATAACGTAATTAGAATAGGATGATCATAAGATATCTCCTCTTGGGAAAGCAAATTCATACCTTGACTTTTGTAACCCACTGGCAACATAAATTAATTCACCTATGAGTGAAGATTCCCTTGTATCAAGGTCTAGATGAGAAAGTAATTGTCTTAACCATGATATTTTTTATGCATATCGTAATGCCAGCATCTATCAAGAAAGCAACAATATCAGCAAGGGAGACAAAAATTCCAGTTCAAAGAAAATGGGAGGAGATTACCAGTACCTCCGGAAAGTGAGAGCTAATAGCAATCAAAGCCTGTGAAGTATTCGCATGCAGCTCAACAGAACCTACAATTGCCAAAGCATGTTCTATCAGCGAGCACAATCTCTCCACACAACATTGAAACTCTGCTTTATTTGAGCTAATTACCAATAAATCAACCTCAAAGCACTCCAAAATGAATTTGATTATCGCAGTGTAATTTTGGGATGGAAAGAGAAGCTTTTGTCCCCTCGGGTAACAATCCTAAAATCCACAAAATCCAATCAATTCCATTCGCTTGTTCTTACTATAGATCCACACTCAAATAGATGATGGATAGAGGGACAAACCTGCAACCGAGTTCAGCTAAAGAGTGGCATTCCGACGCCGGCGAATCGGAATCGAATTTGATGAGATCTTGCCAATCGACATCCTTCACGACCTTAAGAGCGCCAAGAGCCTGCCAATCGACATCCTTGGGGAGCCTATTGCCGCGACACAGCGCGTATCGAGGGCTAGGGTTTTTCGACCGGAGCACCAGCCACTAATGCTCGGAGCTTATCGAGGCCGAGCTTGTAGGAGCGTCCAACGACGATGTTGTGCTCGTCGATGAGCAGGAGGTTGCCGTTGAAGATCTCAGACCACATATTGTTGCCTTTGCTGATGGCTTTGTGCTCGTCTGATGGATCCAGCGAGATGAGAGAGAGAGATGGGGAGGGAGAGGGGAAGAACACAGAGATGATTTAGGGGAAAAAAACCACTGGGAGAGAGGGCGACGTGGACGGCGACGGTGGAGGAGGTGGACTTGGTGTCGGCGTCGCCGGATTCGGATCGAAGAGCAACAGAGACTAGATCGAGAGAGGGAGAGAGGGAGAGCGAGAGAGTTTGGAAGAAGTGAACAGACTCGGAAAGAGAATTAGGTTATATAGCGCCCATTTTGCTAATTTGTCCAAAAACGTGGTCATTTTGCAAATTCATCTAAAAAAAGTGTCTGTTTTGCAAAAATTTTCTTTGCTTTATTTGCTTGCTCACGCGGCCCGCCATTTCAACCCAATTTTTTTAAATATGCGCTAAAATAATTAAATAAAACAAAACAATTTTTTTACGGATCTATAACAAAAGTAAAAAAAAAAAACCCTGGATTCCCGACTTCGAACCGACCCCTCCTTTGGGAGCTTAGAACGCGCTTCACACGCGGAAGAAATCCCCTCTTCCAAATCCCTTGTATCGTACATTCTGGCTCAAAATCTCCAAAATTCACACTCTTCCCCCTCTAATTAATTCGTTGTTCGGGTCTCATTTGGATTCCCGACTTCAGATCGCTCGAATCCAGCCTCCAATTTGGGGTCTCCCTCCCTCTATGGCCGTCGTTGGTTGTCCCCTACCTCCGGTCGACCTCAGTTCGTTTGCTCCCATGGCGGCTTCGTCTGGGATCCCTGGCTTGTGCTACTTTGGTGGCTTCATCGCTCGGTCTCGCAGGAGGCCAAAAACAAAGTGTTGCAAGGCCTGGCAAGTCAAGTGACGTCCATTGCTGCGGATGTGAAGAAATCTCCTTGGCTCGAGTGCTCGGGTGGTCAAAAGTCAATAGAGATGAAGGTTAATTGGAGGGTAGAAGTTCTGTTTAGGAAAAAATTCAGAAAGAGGAAGAAGATCCCTTATGCTTGGGGATGGAGGCGGCGATTTGTTCTGTTGGAGGTCGGTTGTTCTTAGGATCGGCCTTTTTCTAGGCTGTTCAGTTGGTGGTTGTTTTTGAAGACTCTCAATGTCAGGTATCAAGTGAATCCATTGCTTGTTTCATTCTTCATCAAAAAGATTTGTGTCCGTTGTTGAATGAAGTTTGAGAAGAAATATGCTTGTTTTATTAAACTGAGAATAGTGAATCATGTTTTTCACTCTTGTAATTCATCCATAACAGTGACTTCCAGTCACACCCACCTCTCTTTTAAGAGCCTGAATGCATAGGGGATAAGTTATAAAACTAGCCTCTACACTCCTTACCCCTCGACTTTCAAGCAAAAAAAAAAAAAAAAAACCCAGTGCTAGAGGTCTATTCCTCTACACTTCTTACCCCTCGATTTTCGGGTTCGCTACAACAGCCCCATGGAATTGCTTTCCATGGTTCTGTCTACTGTCAACTTAATCAATGCATTGGGGATAAGTTATAAAACTAGCCTCTTTAGTGGCCATGTCTGCGACTGCTTGAAGATTGATCTAGATATGCCTTTTCTTATTGGAAAAATATCGTATTACACTCATATCATTGATATGAATGAAAAAAAATTTGTGTACTTTTGGGTGTTCAAAATTTCCTGTGACTTACAATGGCTAGAAACTTTAAATACTACTATGGTGCTTTCTTATTCTTTTGATGCTCCTGCCAGTTGGGCAAAGTGTACATGCTGCCTTTGCTACTGTTATAAAATCAAGGAGAAATTACCATTAAGGCAAAACATCTCATTAAATAATTTTAGATTAAATTATGGGACTTTATTTCATCTCATTTGTCCCCTCGCTTGGTTAAGTGCTGCTTTTGAGCATTATTGGCGCCATGCCATGATGATATTAAAGGTTACTTTGTTAGCCTATGTGAACACTCAGTGGATTAGTTATCCGCAAGGAATACGAATCAAGATTGTAATGCATTATGCCTACGTGGATGAAGTGTATGATGGATTAATGAAAATGCATGTTAATTATATTCTTACTATCCCCAATTTCATAGTGTAATTCATGTCAGGGGCTATATACCAAAGAAAAAAAGAAGAATCAAACAAATCCCCTTCTTGGGCACAATCGAACTAGTAATTCCACCTCAACCCGCTTTCAAGGGCCATAAAAAAGTGCACATTAAACAGTTTTGCAAATCCTTTTATTTACACATGATCAAATCTATATATATATATAAAAACCTTATAAACCTTAAAAGTTGTGTTCATGGGCAATTTATTGCCATTATTTACTACTTCAAAGTTGTCACTATTTTATCTAATCTATTCATTTTGTATCATAAAAACACATTTAGCTTCATGGTTATCAATATTGTTGAGACCCCAATGATCTTGATTTCGAATCCCATCAGCTACATGTTCATTCTATTTTTTACAACTTTGTTTAGGAGCCCCATAATGTAGAATTTGAACCTTATTATTGATATGTTCTTTTTATTTTTCCCAACTTTGTTGGTTATTTTTTTGGTATAAACCTTTTTATTTATTCCAACTTTGTTTGTTATTTTTTTGGTATAAAAAGGTTGTGTGCAAGTCTTCACAAATATGTATCCAATTTGTTTTTATTTCCCACAAAATTGTGTTCTTTGTGGTTCAACCGATTCACTAAAGCATTTACTCAATTAACCGTTTGTATTGATCCATTCATATTTACTTTAATAACAATATAATTAATGAGCCGTTTAGTATCTTTGAAATTAATTAGGCGTTTAGCCTATTTTACAAACTACAGTAGTTCACAACATTTATACAATTCTACGTTTCACCTACCTCACAATCTTAAATATAATGCGCAATCACAATTAAATTAGCCGTTTCTTCCACCATAATATATAGGGGCATCCCCTGCTAATCTTTCATTCACAATCACAAACAACTTATCAAACATCCCCAATGTAGACAGGTAGAAGTGATGGTGCTGGCGCTTGAATCCGTCGTGTGTTAGATAGTCATAATGGGGAGAACGAAGCCTGATCCGCTGATCGTCCTGACTCAGACGAGAGAGCATTCGTCGAAGACAAGAAACCTTTGATCGGGGATATATGACATCACCGCTACTAGCTTACACGACTACATTCTAGGTCGGTGATGAACTGTCGATACATCCGTGAAGGGTCCAATGTCAGCATCTCGATCGACATATCCGGATGCACTCTTGACCTGCGACTAATGAGGGAACGAGATCGAGGAAGAACGAACGCCAATGGAGTAGAAGTTGTTGGAGGTGACGCCTCGGCTTGGCTCTAGCGGAACCCATCTTCGGTCTTCTTCTTCACAAGATGGGAAGGCAAGGAGCGAGCCCGATCTTCGACTGTCGACCTCGAAGAATGAGAAGGTGAAATATCTCGATCAAGGATGAGAGAGAAGTCAAAAGTTTACATGGAGTCGGTGGGGAGAGAGAGAGAGAGAGAGAGAGAGAGAGAGAGAGAGAGAGAGAGAGGTCGGGAAGGGCAATAGCTATTGAAGGAAATCATGAAAGGGGTCATTGAGAGCTCGATTTGTGGCTATCGATGGCGGCCGAGGGAACTAGGAAGAAGGAAGGGGAGATCAAGAGGCAATCCAAAATCTCATATCTCAAAAATTGATTTGGGTAGAATGAAGCAATTAGGAGGCCTTAGGTTAGGTTAAATTGTGGGAAATTATAAAATTATTTTCTCCATTTTTTAATGGGTAGTATTGTACTATTGTAGTGATTCTAAATACGTAGTATGAAATTTTTATATAAAAGCTAACATTTCTCCAATACTAGGATATACATATCCTTATCAAATCTTTTCACAAATAAATTAAGAATTAAATAAGAATATTTTGTAATTTTAACTTTAATTTATTGCTACTATTATATTAATGCTATATCAAATGCATATATATTAACATTATTTTTAGCCGGTGTAAAAGATTATTCGGGCACCTTTCAACTTTTTTTCTTCTAACCCTTCATATTCTACAATTAATTAAGATAAATATATAATTAACTGAAATTGTGTAATTAATTAAACCCACTGTTCTAAAAATCGCGCCTAGGCGCTAGGCGACCCCCCTCCGCCTAGAGCTAAATGGCCGCCTAAGCACGCCTATGCGTTCACCTTGACCGTCTGGGCGCCGCCTAGGCGCTAGGCGGCCCCTCACCGCCTAGGATCCGCCTAGCGCTTTTTAGAACACTGATTAAACCTAATGAAGTAATTAACAAATATTCTGTTATGTATGGATTTTAATTCTTTACCTTACACCGTTTGATAAAAATACTCAGTATTTGCTATCAAAATTAGGAAGACACTCCTAATTTGCTAAAGTCTTATGCGGTTTATTAATCTCTTTTTTCTTCTGTCTTTTTTACAAAAAGAAAGATCAACAATATGGCCAATTCGGCTATGGTTGGTTTAAACCGATACTTGGTTCACTACAAGAAAAACAGTTTTTAGTGACAAATAGGTTCGTCGCAGAAAGTAGTTTTTTCGTCACCCAAAGTAGTTTGTGACGAAAAGAGCTTCGTCCCATGTTCGTCGCCTCAGCTCCGTCGCACAAAGTTTGGGCGACCAAAAAAAAATTTGTCGCCATATGTAACCCTTTAGTGATGAAATTCAAATTTCGTTGCCTTGGTGTTTATGTGACAATTTTAAAATTTTGTCGCCCAAAGTCAGTTTTGTCGCCCAAAGTGCCCTACTTTTGTGACGAATTTTCTTCTTTTGTCACCCATTCTACCCTGCTTTTTGTGATAAATTTTATATTTTATCAGAAAAGATAAAAGTAGTAAAATATGATTTCTCTTCCTCAATTTTAACATTTAACCTATCCACCCCTTATACTTATAATTTTAGAAGCAATGTCTTCACAAAAAATTGAGCCACGTGTCAGCCTTTTGAGCAACCTAAGAAACTACTTTCTTCACCCATGTTCTTTCAACTTCTCATATCCCCTTCCCTCTCTCATCTCCTCCTCGCATCTGAACTTCTCCTCGCAAGTCACAACTGTAACGGTACTTCATCTCTTCTTAGTTCCTTGATTTTCCCTAACGGTACTTCATGCTCTTGATATGATTTGTTTGTTGGTTTGTGTTTGATGTGGTGATCAGTCGGGACGGCTGAATTAGTGGCTGGAGGTGGCAATCGATTGCAATTGAAGGTGGGATGCATCAAATCAAGGTAAAACGCTCTATATTCGCCCTTTGCTTACCAATTCGATCTGTATACTAGGTTGATTAAGTTAGAGAATTTTGGGTTAATGTATTGCACACAAGGTGTTCGATGAAATGCTTATTTGGTGAAGTTTTGATTTGTGATTGCTGGTAGCTCATGTGAATGTGATTGTGATTTGTGATTGTGATTTCATAATCCCTTTTTGAATTTTGTGTTGATTCATTTGAGTTTATGGATGAGCAAAGGGAGATAGAATTGTGTGATGACTTTTATATCATAACTATGGTCAAAATTGTTGCACTCACCTAAGATGACCAAGTCTAAGTTTATACAGAAATATGTGATGATTTTTAGGGATGCGTTGCTTGACCTCTGTGAATATTACACTTATGTGATGGTTGCCTCACTCACTAAGATGTAACCTTCTATAGGTTTCTTATTAGTTTTGTCAAGAGAAGAAAGGGTTGTTATATGCCAATTTTGTAGCTGAAATGGCAAAGTGAAGTTGTTCTAAAATCTCAACTTTGATTTCTTGTTTTATGAATGAAAGTTTTGCATTTTGCAAATGAGAGGTGCTTTAAAATCTCAACGTTGATTCTGAAATTAGGACAAAAGGTTATTGGGATGTCTTTGTTCTGATTTTTGATGTAAACTGAACTAATTTATGAGTTGGTTGAGCTGCTTTCATTGTTCAGAGTTAGTGTGACACGTGATCGATTCTTTATTTTTGACATTGGTGGTGTTCATTTTGCCGAAACAGAATGGTAGAATAGGTTTAGTAATATCAATAACATGGTATTTTTTGTTTGATTTAGGAGCTTGAACCTTCAAATGCTAAACCTAACACAAAATTTCAATTTACATAGCACAATGTACACAATCTGATTGGGAAGACTTCACCTTTTTATGTGCAACTGTTATATGAATATAAGTTTCTAAATTGAATGAAAATAGAAATCATGTATCATATGCAATCTGAGTTGATCATATGCAAATATCATATGAATATAAGTTTGAAGTTTCTAAGTTGATCAGTCGATTTCACAGGCTCCCAGTGAAACACAACATGTGTGTATTATTTATATCCACCCTTTATCCTTCTAAAATGTGGCCTTAAAATGATTCATCATATATATCCATGTAATTTTTTTTTATGTTGCTATTTTGGGGGAAATTTCATTTTGATGTGATTTTCTCATGATATTTATTATTTTCAGCATCGACAATGGTAACAAGCCCTACTACCGGTCTTACCCATATTTTTTTTAAATGCAATTCAAATTCAAAGATTGCATGAATAAACCAAGTATTTCCAAAAGAATATAAAATAAAACATATTATCCCAACTTTTTTTATATCATTTTTACTAAAATCCACCCCTTATACTTATAAAATCAGAAGCAATCTTTTTGTTAAAAATTGAACCACGTGTCAAACCCTGAGCAACCTAAGAATTCCTCTCAGCCCACGTTCTCTTCAACCGTCGTTCTTCCTCCCTTTCCTATCAAAAAGTGTTCTTCAATGGAATTCCCAAATAATTTGGATTTCGGAGCCTGGCTTTCGTATCCGCCGTCGTGTTTCAGGGCTGGAATTTAGAGCATCCGCCAGCACCTGGAATTCCTAGCATCCGCTGCTGCCCTTTGTTCCGATTTGGACTTGATTTGGGGCAGCCAAGGTATGCCTTTGTTCCGATTTTGAATCGATTTAGGGTTGTTTCATGTTATTATGAGAAATTAGTCGATTTAGGATTGAATCGATTTAGTTTTGTTTTCGATTCTAAGAAACTATTTCGATTTTGAATCGATTTAGTGTTGTTTTCGATTCTGAGAAACTGCTTCGATTTTGAATCGATTTAGGGTTGTTCGTGTTATTCTAAGAAATTTGTCATTTATGGTTTTCTCACGCAGATTGTTTGTTTCATGTTATTCTGAGAAATGGGTTGATTTAGGGTTGAATCGATTTAGTGTTGTTTTTTATTCTGAGAAACTATTTCAATTTTAAATCGATTTAGTGTTTTCTTTTCGATTATGAGAAACTGTTTCGATTTTGAATCGATTTAGGGTTGTTCGTGCTATTCTAAGAAATTGGGCGTTAATGGTTTTCTCACGCAGATTGTCCTGACTTGTATTCAGAACCACCTACGTCCTTGTCGATCAATTAGGAGTGGTTTTCGTTGTCGCTGCTGCCTTTGGTTGCGAATTGGACTGGATTTGGGACTGCCAAGGTATGCCTTTCATCTTTGCACATATTCCCCTTCTTCCTTATCAAAGATATTTCTGCAAGTGAGCATTTCTCTGGAAACATTCAAAGCTTATGGCCAAATCTCGAATCTTGGAACTTGAAACTGTTTTAATGGTTGCAGGTTCTTTTATGCATCAAGTACTTACATTTACCTTGAATTCTAGCAATTAGAGTCTCCCAATGTAAACCTTAATGAATTTTGATCCCATGCCCACAGAGCTTTGAAGTGTCTCTATCTACTAATTTGGTCTTTTAGCCTTTGGATCATTTATCTTTTCTATTTGTTCATTCCTTTTAGCCTTAATACGCATATGGATTGTAGAAACTTGATACTGAAGATCTTTGCAAGCACTACACCAAGGATTTTGGAGTTCAATGCTAAATTGGAAGGTTCCACAACATTTATGGTATCTTTGGTACATGGAAAGGTAGATATTCTAACTCAATTCATCATACTATCAAAATTTTCTTCACATTGTTATTACATTGTTGCACTGATGTTAAACTATATGCGAGTGTTATTGATAGGTGGTAGGGGGAAGGCACTTGCTGAATTTTGTAGGAAAGTTCTTACTTCAACTAATAAGTTTAAGTCTTTGAGATGTGGGTAGACAGTTTACAAGACTCGAACTTTCACCTTCATTGAGGAATGTGTGGAAGGTGTGCTTAGATATTTTACCCTTTTATGCTCAATAAAGGAGAGGATATATAAGACTAATATCTGTCTTTGATATATCTCAAGTAAAAACTCTTTGGTTTCTCTATCAAGTAAAAGACATGTTAACCGGGTGTAACTTAGGTTATGATGTTTTCTACTTAGAGAAGTAGAGCTGAAATATTCTAGACTAAGTTACGCCCGATTAACATTTCTTTTTTTAGCTTTTTAGCATTTATGGTCAATTTGATATGCATTTTCGGATCATCTCCAATCTTTCTTTCTGATCGAATGTGAGTATGGAAACTATTTTAGACCATATTGTCGACACCCAAAACTATTTCAACAAACTAAAATGCTATTCGGTCTATAATCTTATATATAAATCCTTAGGGGTTCGTCAATATCAACCATCTCAATTGAAATATAGAAAGGAGTCTCTTCTTCCATCCAAACTTATCAAAGTTGTTCATAATCCTTCAATGTATGGTTCTTCTTCATTATTTTCAACCATCTCAGCTAAGAAAGATGGATTTTGACTTCGAATGATGATTTATAGGTTTTTTGCATATTGTTTAGGAGTTATTTGGGCTGCTAAATATTTTTAGTTTGGGTAGTTGTTTGGTTGATGTCTTAATGGTTGTTTTTGGGTTGTTGTATTGGTGATTCGAGGGCTATTTTGGGTTGATTTCGTTGGGTTTGTATTGTTTATTGAATGTTTGGAAGGTGGCAATTTCCGACTCATGTTGTTGAACCTTTTGATGCAGATTGTTGTTAGTTCTGTTGGGTTGTGAATGGAGAACATGCTGCTGGAATTTTCGGCATTTTCACCTCACGGAAAAGGCTGATTTAGGAATGTTTTTGTCTTGGAATTGTCTATTTTTGAGTGATGTTTCTACATAAAGTGTTGTTGAATTTTCTGTCATATGATGCAACCTCCTATAGAGCGATTTAGCTAACTTCTTAGATGGGACTTGCTGATGATATGTACAGTTATTTTGGAATTGTTTGAGTTGTTTGAGTTCATGTCTTAATGGTTGTATTGGTTGTTTGATGTATGTACTTCAACTACATTTGTGATCTATGAACCAATTATGTTTGGTATGGCTAATCACTTTGTATCAAATGCGTACATTCTCCTATGACTACAAGTTCAACCTAGAACAGGAATACATGGTAATTGTCTACTCATGGAATTTTGTTCGTGGTTCAAGGTGGGAACAACTTTTGTTTGATGTTTGCTAAGTAATATAAAAAAGCTTTCTACTATGGAATTTGATTTTAGGATATTTCTATTGATAGTCTGAGGCTCTAAAGTGAAACTGATAGGATGTGGTGTTATATATTATGCTTGCTATTGTGTTGTATGGCTTGATTAGACATACATTTTATTCAGCCTGATTCAAAGGCTTGGTGTGAAATATATTATGGCGATGAAAATTAGATTTCAATATTAAAGACAGTATGAATGACAAGTATCAAAAGTTTAAAAAAATCTAAAAAGAATGGTCTATTAGAGGGGAAAATGGATTAATTGGGCTCCAACTAAAATACACACAACCTTAAAATGAGTAAAAACATAAATCATTCATTTTCTGCAGCCCGTTTCACAAGCATGGTGTGAAATCTATTATGGTTATGAAAATTGATTTTCAATATTAAGTACAATGGAAAAAACCAAAAATATTCGATGTTCAACCTATCAAATCGGTTTATAATTTAGACCAAATTCAAAGGGGTAACATGATGTGTAATAGTTAAAGTATCACAGAGGATCCAAACTCAATTTTCTTATGCCAAAAACTATAAAATTTCTTTTCTTTGCCTTCAATTAGGACAAATGTTAGGAGAAGTGTGGAAGCGGTTGATTTACCATTTTTTGTCAAATTTGAAGTATCAATCATATCAAGAAAATAAAATTTCAAAGAATAACATGACAAAAAACATGAGCAATATGTTAGTAGAAAATTGACGTGTTAAATATTTTGTTTAATACATCAAACTTGATCGAAAATATTATGAAAAATCCGAACAAGGTTCGGAAAAAATACTAGTTACGTATAATGATTACAATCCTAGCAATTGTTTATACTCTGTTTAGTACAAGGCAACTAAGTGAGAGAGGCCACCTTCCCTGCTCTCACATCAGAAAAGGTTATTTATGAAAGTCAGCTATTGGAATTGTAGAGGTATAGGGAAAACAACATTTTGGATCGATATCAACACGTGGTGTAAAAATGATCATATCAAATTCCTTGCTCTAGCGGAGACAAAAACTGAGAATATTCCGAGTGAAAAATGTATGGAAGAAGGAAGGGTTTGATAGCACAATTTGGTCACCTGCTCAAGGCAAATCAGGTGGTTTGTGTATCCTTTGGAAGGCAAACCACCAAATCAATGAGCCAATTTCGTTAGAAATCCACCTCCCCAGAATAATTGGTGTTAGATACAAAAGCCCGCAAAGTAATTCTTCCATAATTCTCTTCGCTGTTTATGCTCCTCCGGGGTTGAGAGAAAAAGACGAATTTTGGAGAACTCTGACTAAACTAGTCACAAGCTTAACCCTTCCGTGTATTGTGATGGGGGATCTCAATGAAATTTATTGCATCTTTGACAAAATTGGTGGGGCAGAAATCAATACTCATAGATTCCAAAGACTAACTAATTTCAAAAGCGGTTGTTCTATGGTTGATCTATCCACTATGGGGAACCACTTCACTTGGGAGGAAAACAACATTTTCGAGAAACTTGATAGAGTACTTGTTCAACATCAAATTCTCCAATTTTTTCTAGAACTAATAACAAAAAATGGTCCATATTCCTCATCAGACCATTGTCCCATTACAATAAACCTTGATAATGGTGTAATTTATAAACCACCTCCATTTAAGTTTGAAAATATATGGTTACAAAGAAAGGATTTCCATAACATTGTTAAACAAGCTTGGCGAGCATCATGTACTGGTTCTGCTATGTTTCAAGTTACATACAAAACCAAACTGCTTAAATAAAAAGCAAAGGAGTGGAATAAGAAAACATTCGGTAATATCTTCTGACAACTCTAAGAAGTCGAAAGCAGTCTATTGGAGATACAACCATCTAAAAGCAAAGGAGTGAAGCTTCGGAAATATCTTCACTCCTTTGCTTAAAGAAAAAGCAAAGGATTGAAGCTTCTTTTGTTTCAAAAAAAGTATTGGAACCAAAGGGCCAAAACGAAACATTTGAAACTGGCAGATTCAAACATATCCTATTTCCATGGGGTAGCAACTGGCAGAAGGAATAGAAAATCATTCGTTCTATTACTTCTAGTGAAGCTACATATATTGAGGGTGACGAAAATATCAGAAATGAAATACGTAGAGATTTTGAGAACATGTTTAAACATGAATGGATAAATGAAAATCGCGTAAGGGAGTACCTAAATATTGTCACCCCGACAATCACAAATGAGGAAAATAGTTATGTTACCCAGCATCCGAGCAATGGGGAAATAAAAAGGGTGGTGTTTAACCTTGACAATAATAAATCACCAGGCCCTGATGCAATGACTGCAGAATTTTACAAAAACTACTGGAACTTTATTGGACGATCAATCATCAAAGCGATAAAAGGATTTTTCATTTCTAGAAGAATTCTGCGACAAATAAACCATACATTTATTTCTCTTCTACCAAAATGCGATAATCCTTCTACGACTACACATTATATACCAATTAGCTTATGCTCGACAATTTATAAAATCATTTCCAAAATTCTGATGGAGAGATTGAAAAATGTAATTGGTAAACTTATCCACCCTTTGCAAGGTGAATTTGTGTCGGATAGGGCTATACAAGACAGTGTCCTTATAGACCATGAAATTTTCCATTCATTTCGTAGCAGGAAAGTTCAAGAGGGGTGGATGGCAATAAAGCTTGATATGGAAAAAGATTATGATAGAGTAGATTGGAATTTCACAAGGGTGGTATTGGAAATATTCGACGTTCACCCGACTTTTTTTAAATGGATTATGGAATGTACATATACAGTTTTGTTCTATGTGCTCGTCAATAATGAGCCAACAGAGATATTAAGACCAACTAGAGGTCTTCGACAAGGAGATCCTCTATCCCGTTTTTCTTCATTTTAGGGGCATAGGTTTTGGTGAGAAAACTCTCACATGAAGCAAACATGAGAAATGGCCTTATTGGTTTTAAATTCGGGAAGGATGGACTGCGTATCCTTTTCCTTGCCTTCACAGATGATACTATTATCTTCACTAGAGGTAACACCTCAGTGTGCTTAAAAGCCAAATCAATTATAGATGAGCATTGTAGCATTTCAAGGCAAAAAGTTAATTACCATAAATCTGCTTTCCAAACTACGAAAGGAATCCCTAGATCCAGAATCAATGAACTTGAAAGATGCTTGGGTATAGCAAATCAAATAACGATTAAAAAATACCTTGGTTTCCCTATTATCAACGGGAGAGTAAATAAACGAACTTTCGAGAAAATTGTTTGTAAATCAAAAGAGCAGCTTAGTAAATGGCATGTGAATGCCATATCACAACAGGGACATGCTGTTCTTATCAGCACAAATATGGCATCAAAACCCTTATATATGATGTCCACTAAAGTAACCATGTTTTTATGCATATTTTCACTCCTTATTCTAAGTACTTTGCATATTTTGGTATGGGAATATGTTGAATTTGTGTAGTATAAGCTTATTTGTTAGAAATAGAAGTCTACACGAGTTTTGGTTTAATTTTTCAGAATTTGGAGCCATTCCGGGACGAAACCAAAAGGAGGAGACGAATGCAGAAATCTACTAGACGTCGACTAGATCTACTCGACGTCGACTATAGACAGGCGCAAAATCGACTAAGGATGAAGACTACAAGTCACTCGAGCTCGACAAGTACTCGACGTCAAGTACTTTACTCGACGTCGACCAGATCTGAAACCCTACTCGAGACACACGGAGAAGCTGAACAAGAGACTCGACATCGACCATATAAGTCGACGTCGAGTGAGGACATGACTCGACGCCAGCACACAAGGACACCACATCGAGCAACCATCACTCGAGATCGCCAGAATGACTCGACGTCGAGTGGATCTACTCGACATCGACCACTTTACTCGACGTCGAGTGAGTCATCAGTTGGGCCGAGATCAATTGAGTCGAGCCACATGTGAGAAGAGGAAGACTTGGCCACGAAGGAATAATAATATATCATCTATCTATCCAAGTTCTATCCTAGTGGGAGAAGATTTATTTACCTTATGGAGATTTTCCATTTACCTAGTTGGATTTTATCTTCTTTTTATCAAGTTTTATATCTTAAGGGACTAGATAGAACTTGCTTTCCTTGATTAACAAGGATTAAGCCCTATAAATAAAGCCCTAGGGGCTCGTTTTTATGAATTCAAATTCAGAGATACAATTCCAACAACAAGTAGAGAGTTTAGGAGTTCAAGGCTTTTAGGGTTTTGGCGCTAGCGTTTGCAAAAGTTGGAGTGTCGGGATTGCAAAGGCCGCGAATTTAGTTTAATGCAAAGTTATTTCCTTTCATCGATCATGGTTCCTATGGCAATAAGCAAGTAGTCCACCTACTTCTAGGGTCGGGGTGAGCCCGACGATAGCCAGACATGCTTGAGGTAAAGATTCCATATTTATTATGTTTTGATCATCCACTATCTTTATTATGTTTATTCCCTAATGAATAGAGATTCAGGTTAACCACTAGAATTATAAACATAAAACTGGTAGATACAATTAGGGTTATTTGAAATAGTTGTCTAATTGTTTGGAAAAGGCGAAAGCTTGCTCCTTTGATGTGATTGCATAGTTACCTATATTTATCTTGTCTTATGCATGTTTGGTTATCGTTGTTGCAAACCCCGGTCTTGGAAGTTTTATTTCATATTTGTTTATCTCGAATATCAACCCTGGTTTATTTCTGTTTATCATTCTTTGCTATAGTTTCATTCTTCGGTCACCTTTGCCGACAGTCACAGGTTACTAGATCGACTGTAGTCTTTTGAGCCAGTCGACGTTTGCTGATTACTCGACATCGAGTCATTCACTCTACGTCGAGTCTGTGGCTTCTGTTTTTGCAGGTTGACCGGAGACAGATGAGTCTACTCGATGTCGACTTCCACTCGACATATTAACTCGACGTCGACTTCCACTCGACATCGACTCTTCTGAGGAGTCTGTAGAGCATGACATGTGATTGACTGCACAGAACCTACTCGACATCGAATTTTCACTCGACGTCGAGTGAACCCTGAGTCGACTTCAGAACGTGATTTGTGAGCTATCTGAGTTCCGCTGACTCGCTTTCTCGTGGATCAATTCTGACTACCTTCTACTATAACGGGAGGGAGTCTTGTAATTATTTGCTCGAAACGGAATCGGTTTGCTTATTTTATTTATTTTCTATTTGCAATCTCGATTTCCTCGTACAACAAATTGGCGCCGTTGCTTGGGAGACGATCATTCGCGCCTTAGATAGCTTGATTTCACATTTTTCTTTGAGTTCTCTTCTACAGGTGTATGCGATGTCCGGGTCAACCACTTGAATTTGACGCTTTAAAGGACCCAGAATGCCTTCTACGCATCTACTCTAGATTGAAAAAGATCATGGCGACTGCAGAAACACAAGCTGAGATGATTGAGAGGCTTCAGAGGGAGTTGTTAGCCAACAATACTTCTCTCGCTGCTGAGAGAGCACGCGCTGATCGGGAAGAAGCACAGAGGAGGCAGGCTCAAGCTGAGCTCGCCCTATATCCTGCTACTGCTAGGGATTACATGCACCCGACTCTAACAGTGTCTGAATCGGCTATTCTTATCCCTCCTAATGATTTTGAAATTAGCACTTCCTTTCTATCTGAAATTAAAAAGAACCCTTTTGAACGAAGACCTGATGAATGCCCTCTTGCTAATATTACTACTTTTGGTGACTTGTGTCAAACTATCGCCGAAGGCGAAACCCTTGAATATGTCAGAATGAAAACTTTCCGTTGGTCTCTTGGAGGTGTAGCATTGAAGTGGCTCGAAGAACTGACCCTGCGATCTCTCACGACATGGATAGAGGTAAGGAATGCGTTTCTTAATAAATTCTTTTCTCCTGCCAAGACAGCGCTCCTACGCCAAAAGATCGCGACTTTCAAACAAAAGCATCGGGAACCACTAGCGCGAGCATGGGATCGGTACAAAGAGCTACTATGATCTTGCCCTACTCATGGGAAGCCACCCTATGTAATTCATGAAATTTTATACAATTCTCTTGACTTACCCAGCAATGAGAGGATCAACCAGTATACTCAATATGAGTACCTGACGCAAACACCAATGGAGGCTTTGGCATCCATAGAAAGGCTAACCAACTTCGACAACACCTATGGGGCTCATGTGGCTTACGACGACACATATGCGAGGCCATCCCAATCCATGCCTTTGTATGAGCCTTCCAGAGACATTGATCCCGACGTCAAGGAGCAATTCTATAAAAACCAAAACCGTATGCTCCTTAAACAAGTTAAATTTCTTTCTGTTAACCAACCTTGCATTGAATGTGGTTCACAACGGTAGACTACCCCTAAGTGCCCACATACGGAGCAAGTACAGCTAGCAGAAATGCGCGAAGAAGTAGCTTACGCAAAGGGTCCCAATCGTTATATGGGGGACCAAAGGTTTTAGCAGAAATGCGCGAAGAAGTAGCTTACGCAAAGGGTCCCAACGGAAGGATGATCTACATATGGTCCTCGACAAGATAAGGAGGAAGCAAGCTAAGCACGAGCAATCCACCAGCGCCATCCAAACTCAACTTCATAGCCTCAACACAAGATCCCAAGACCATCCGGAAAGCTCCCTAGGCATACAGATCCAAATCCTAAGGGGTAATCCAAACACATCGTCGCTGTACAACTAAGGAGCAGGAACAAACTATGAGATCCAGAGGTCGGAGAAGAGAAAGGCGAAGCTAAAAATCTAGTCTACGTCGACCAGCATCTAGTCGACATAGACCAGCCTAAACTCGACGTCGAGCAACCACTCGACAAAGAGTCTTCTTCACGACAACAACACCCGACGTCGACTCCTATAGTCGATGTCGAGGACACTCCAGTCGATGTCGATCACTCTGCTCTACCTCCGAAGGCTGATTCAGCTCCGAAACCAAAGAAGACGCTTCCGTTCCTTTCCAAGGCGCTAAAAGATCCCACTGCAGGTAAGTTTAAACGTTTTGTGAAATTGCTTCAGGAACTAAACATTTCAATTCCTTTTATAGAAGCTCTTCAAGAGATGCCTATATATGTCAAGTTCCTTAAGAAGATCCTTAGCAACAAGCGATCAATCCCAGAAATCGCCAGCAACTGCAAAAGGATGGATTTCCCTAAGAAGAGACCTGACCCTGGTAAGTTCTCTAATATTGTAGGATTTGGACAACACCGATATGAGGCACTGTGTGATCTAGAAGCAAGCGTGAGCATCATGCCCTTATCAATCTGGTCAAAGGTAAAGATAGGAACACTAGAGCCTTTGGATGTCAAGCTATACATAGCAAATAATACAATGGTCATCCCTACAGGTATGGTTGACAATGTCCCTGTCTAGGTTGGTAAGTTCTTTATTCCCGTAGATTTCCTTGTTATAGATATGACGGAAGATCCTACTTGCCCTATTATTCTTGGTAGACCTTTTCTAGCTACAACAGATGCCAACATCAGCGTCAGGAAGAGATTGCTCACTTTTACAATAGGGAATGAGGTCTTAGAATTCTCTTTCACCCCCTCCCCCTCCAAAGGAGGAAGTTCCATGGCTGGAGGTAAAAAGCATAGGTAAACACGTGAACGAGCATACAACAACGGAGGGATACACCAGAAATCTACTCGATGTTGACTACACCTGGTCAACGTCGACTACTTCACTCAACGTCGAGTTACCTGAATCGATGTCGACCTCCCCTGTTGAGCTCCGAACCCACCAAAAGCCTAAGTATGGAGTCCCACCACTCGACGTTGACTACTCCCACTCGACTTCGACTGACCTTCAGCCCGAGGATTACTATTTTAGGCCCGAAAAGGTAAGTTCAGGTACGATTTCTACCTCTCCTCTGTTCATTAATAAGAATAATAAGAATTTTATAGGGACAAGGCCCCGTGGCGAGGTAACCTACGAAGGACAAGGGCTGGAAAAAGGAAGAAGAAGGAGGGAAAATAATTAGCAGCGGAGCTTGAGTACTATAATCAGGACCTAGATGATCCAGGAGAAGGGTCAAGCACAAGAGGGCCCCACATTAAAGGTTCTTGAGCAAAAAAAAGAAGAAGTCAGCCTAGAGACTCTAAAATCTAGAGCATGTACATACAAATTTTAAAATTTTCTTTTAGGATTTTATACTGTTGGTTTTGATTTTGTTTTGAACACTTTATGTGGAAAGTCTTGTCTTCGTGTGAAAACTAACAAATTTCAGGTCAAGCAGCGTAAAGGATTGCGAAGAGAGAAAGAAGAAGTCCCTGACAAGTCATCGGAATTGACCAGGCCAAGTCGACGTCGACTACGAAAGGGGTCGAGCACAATAGTCAACTCGACGTCAAGTAGGCCACTCGATGTCGAATACCCAGAGGCACCCTCGACTTCAACTTTCCACTCGACGCCATGGAATCTACTCAACATCGAGTACCGTAGTCGACGTTGACCACTTGCTATCTACTCGACAGAAGATGATTTGACTCCTCGACACGTTATTCGGTGAGCTCCTTCCTTTACCCTTGTTTTATATTGATTTATATAGTGGGGACACTGTAGATTCTAAGTATGGGGTGGGGGGAAAGCTTATTATCATTATTATTACATGATTATTCTTAATTTTGGTTATACATGGTGAATTTTGGGTAAAATTTTCATTTTTATGCTTTATTGCTTGACCCAAAGTTTGTTTTATGAGACATCTCCCAAAGCTTGTAAATTGTTCAAAGAAAAGTGTCTTGGAAGCCAAAACAAGGCTCAACGATGCAAGAAAGCATTTGTTAGAGATATTGCACAAGATTGCCTAGAAAAGGGAAGTCTCAATGAATTGCGATTTTTTTAGGTAAAACCACAAAAGTGAGGTATTTTGCTTTTGACATGTTGCACGATAAGAGGATGGAGGACTTTATATTTTCCATATATGCTCAGTTCTATAATCCTATCCATACCTATACCTATTTGCATCACAAAGCCATATTATAAGCCTTACATATCTTTATATCATTATTGCTCCACATATGCCTAGCTTACATATTGCCCTTTCTTACTTTATACCCTATCTGGAGATTATGTTGAGAATGGAAATCATTTATGGAGATATTATATAGTGTTTGTGTTGTTATATATCATTATTGAAGTTTATCAGGAAAGTTTCAAAGTTATGGAAAATTTAATGAGTGAAAGAAAATCTGGTCACCTCAGGAGATGGCAGTGCTGAGATTAGAGTGGTAAAAGCATTATTATTGAAAAAAACATTGAGCGAAAGGTGAGAAATATGATGAAGATGGAATGTGGTAAGAAAGTTTGGAAAATACTCCATTTCCTCGGATTTAACACCACATGGCCAAAAATTGCCCACCTTTAGCCTTTTATCTTTCTACTCCTTTTTGAGCTCGCATAAATTCCTCTTGATTATTGTTGTTTTGTCACAAGAAAAATTGTTTTGCATAACCTCCTTTTGTGCAGAGAAATTACTTTTCATTCACGGATTTGAAGGGACTAAGTACCTTTTTAAGGATGGCAATTGAGTGTTGGGTAATATGATAATGAATCCACTATGTTGAGAGTTTTTGCGGATTTCCCCTGAATGACCATCCGAGTTATTGCTTGGGGACAAGCAAGCTTAAGTATGGTGTGATTTGATGTCCACTAAAGTAACCATGTTTTTATACATATTTTCACTCCTTATTCTAAGTGCTTTGCATATTTTGGTGTGGGAATATGTTGAACTTGTGCATTATAAGCTTATTTTCCAGAAATAGAAGTCTACACGAGTTTTGGTTTAATTTTGCAAAATTTGGAGCCATTCCGGGACGAAACCGAAAGGAGGAGACGAATGCAGAAATCTAATCGACGTCGACTAGATCTACTCGACATCGACTACAGACAGGAGCAAAATCACCTAAGGATGAAGACTACAAGCCACTCGAGCTCGACAAGTACTCGATGTCAAGTACTTTACTCGACGTCGACCAGATCTGAAACCCTACTCGAGACACACGGAGAAGTTGAACAAGAGACTCGACATCGACCAGATATGTCGACATCGAGTGAGGACTTGACTCGACACCAGCACACAAGGACACCACATCGAGCAACCATCACTCGAGATCACTAGAGTGACTCGACGTCGAGTGGATCTACTCGACATCAACCACTTTACTCGACGTCGAGTGAGTCGTCAGTTGGGCCGAGATCGATTGGGCCGAGCCACATGTGAGAAGAGGAAGACTTGGCCATGGAGGAATAACAATATATCATCTATCTATCCAAGTTCTATCCTAGTGGGAGAAGATTTATTTACCTTATGGAGAATTTCTATTTACCTAGGTTGATTTTATCTTTCTTTTATCAAGTTTTATATCTTTTAGGATTAAATAGAACTGGCTTTCCTTGATTAGCAAGGATTAAACCATATATAATAAAGCCATAGGGGTTAGTATTTATGAATTCAATTTCAGAGATATAATTCCAATAGCATGTAGAGAGTTTAGGAGTTCAAGGCTTTTAGGGTTTTGGCGCTTTTGCGAAAGTTGGAGTGCCGGGATTGTGAAGGTCACGAATTTAGTTTAATGCAAATTTATTTCCTTTCATCGATCATGGTTCCTATGGCAATAAGCGAGTAGTCCACCTACTTCTAGGGTCGGGGTGAGCCCGACGATAGCTAGGCCTGCTTGAGGTAAAGATTCGATATTTATTATGTTTTAATTATCCACTATCTTTATTATGTTTATTCCCTAAAGAATAGAGATTCAGGTTAACCACCTGGGTTATAAACATAAAATTGGTAGATACAATTAGGTTTACTTGAAGGAGTTGTCTAATTGTTGCGAGAGGCGAAAACTTGCTCCTTTGATGTGATTGCATAATTAACTATATTTATCTTGTCTTATGCATGTTTGATTATGTTGTTGCAAACCCCGGTCTTGGAAGTTTTATTTCATATTTTTTTTATCTCGAATAATCAAACCTGGTTTATTTATGTTCATCATTCTTTGTCATCCTTTCATTCTTCGGTCACCTTTGCCGACAATCACAGGTTACTAGATCAACTAGCAGTCTTCTAAGCCAGTCGACGTCTGTTGATAACTCAACATCAAGTCATCCACTCGACGTCGAGTCTATTGCTTCTGTTTTTGCAGGTTGACCCGAGAAAGACGAGTCCACTCAACGTCGACTTCCACTCAACATCGAGTCTTCTAAGGAGTCTGGAGAGCTTGAAATATGATCGAATGCACACAACGTACTTGACATCGACTGTTCACTTGACGTCGAGTGAACCCTGAGTCGACTTCAGAATGTGATTTGCGCACTATCTGAGATCCGCTGACCGGCTTCCTCGTGTATCGATCCTGACTACCTTCTACTACAACGAGAGGGAGTCTTGTAATTATTTGCTCAGAACAGAATTGGTTTGCTTATTTTATTTATATTCTATTTGCAATCTCGATCTTCTCCTACAACAATATACAATGCAAAGCTTCATGCTTCCCAGCACAATTCATAAGGAACTAGATCAAATAAATAGATGTTTGTTATGGAACAAAGATCCCCAATATCGGCCTCTGATAAGCTGGGATAAAATCTGTAGACCAAAAAATAAGGGAGGTTTAGGTATTCGAAAATCCAAGAAAATGAATGAGACACTCCAGACGAAACTCCTTTGGAAAATTCTTGCGGAACTAGAGAATATATGGGTAAAATTAATTTAGTACAAGTATTTGAAAACAACACATATATTAAATTACAAAAAAATTGGGGGTTTGTCTTAGGAATGGTCGAAACTAACTCCTCTTATTGAAAAATTTAAGACCGACCTTATTGGTCGGTGGGAAATGGAAAATCTATTAAATTATGGACCGATAACTGGCTTACAACTTTGCCAATCATCAAAAGGGATGATTATCCTACTAGTTGAGATGATAATGAAACAGTGAGTGACTATATATTAGGAGAAAAAGGGTGGGAGGAAATATTGTATAGTAAAATCCCTTAAAGTATAGCAAGAGAAATAGTTAATATCCCCCCTTCCTAAAAATACATTTGATGACAGACTATATTGGTGATCACTAAAAATAATAGCCAAAATGAGGATAATAATTCATGGATTTGGAAAATCGATACAACATCAAAAATTAAGAACTTCCTATGGAAACTAGGTCAGAAGGGTATCCCAACGGCTACCCGTCTTTGCCAAAAAGGGGTCTCAGTACCAACAACTTGTGTACTCTATAACGATGTCATTGAAGATGAAACACATCTTTTTGTGGAATGTCAGTCTTCTAGTTTCCATCTCCTATTTTCTATGGGTAAAAATCAGGCTATAATCAACCTGAATGCAAATTCGAAAGATTTCTCTCCTATCCTGTCATTAATTGGAAGCACTCTTACAAAGTATGAAAAGGAGAAACTAGCAGTCTCCTGGTGGACTATATGGTACATCAGAAATCAAACAATCTTCAGAAATGAACCCATTCCAAATCGAGAATCTGTTAGACACATCATCGAAACTCACTTGGAAAATTGGAAGAAAACCTACATGCATGAAAATGAGGATGATATTCAATGTACTCGAAATATTAATGCTATCAATCACACATCAAGAATACGACAAAAAGTCGTCAAGTGGAGAAAACCACCTGTTGGTACGTTTAAATTAAACTTCGATGGATCTACACTTAATAACAATGACAACTCAATTGGCTACGTCATTCGTGATTGGGAGGGTAGAACGATCCACATTGGCTATGACAGAATTGGCAACCAGATCCCGTTAAAGGTAGAGGTTCGACATTAAGACATGGATTAATCCAGACTCTTGCATTGGGTATAAACAAATTACAAATTGATGAATCATTTAAAAATAAATTCTACATGTCCATGGGAAATTGAACTAGTGATGTCCGATATCAAAACCTTGTTGTCGAGTGTGAGATAAGTCTCCTTCTCTCACGTGCCCCGAAGTGGCAACAGGGTAGCTGATAAGGTTGCACATCTTTGCCACTATGCCAAGGGATTTGACATTTACATTGATAAAGGTCTTCAAGACCTCATCCGTAAGGATGCTATCGGGTAGGATTATTCCACCCGAATTATTACCTGATAAAAAAAAGTAAAAAAAACCTTCTAAAGTCTAAGGAAGTGAAAAAGCCCTCGATAGTTAGGGATTAGAGATAGGAAGCGATTTGGGGGAGATTTTTGAATCATCGACATTCAAGCCTTGAAGATGAGAGAAATTCTAAACTTCTAGTGATTCAAGGTCCATCAAGTGTTATACGTTTCAAAGCATCAAGTGCTTCGAGGTCTGATTAAGAGTGCTCAATAGATTTCAACCGAGGTGAGAGAAATTTTGAAGTTTAAATGTTTGTTATTGGGTTTAGTGATTTTAATTTGCTTCATCTCCATATGATGCTAAATCCATTCGTTCTCTAAGGAGATTTGGTTGAGTTGATATATATCTTGCTTGGATTTGATGCAATTTGTTTCATTATGGATCTATTTCTTTAGTTTGCGCACATAGATGATGTTTTTCTATTGAAGGCCTTTGTTGGTTGGGAAAAGGAAAAGGGTTCATTGAAAGTCTTTATATTGGTTATCATGTTAATGACTGATTGCCCAAACTTATGTAGAAGAGACCATGGATTATTTTAAGGCTCTACTGCACTTTTTTTAAAATACTATTTATGTGCTACAGTTTTTAGTTTTTTGAAGAGTTAAGTGTAATATTGGATTAAGATGAGATTTTTTTTTAGTATTTACTTAAAGGTAAATCTGTAATGTTCAACCTTTATAGTTCAGGTAGCCAATTCGGATGCTATTAGGAATTATTAGAAGCCTTTGCTGATTCGAGGCGAACCAGGTTAATTAATTTTGAAATTTTTAGCGATTTTATTTCGGATTTTAGAAGTTCCTTTTTTAAAAAAAAATTGTGGAATTTTTTGATGTGTCTTAGTTTGCATTTTACTTTCAAATAATGTAGATTGTTCTCTCAAGTATCAACATTTTGAATTTTTTTTTTATAAATGTAGGCTTGAAAATTAATTTCTAAGGACCATTAATTTGGGTAATTTGGTCCTATCAAGGATACCCTCCGAGATTACTCTACTAGGTATGTTAGCTTGACCATTAATTTGGGCATATATGTTGGTCCTAGCAAGTAGCATGATCTTCTGTTTTGCATTACCAAGTTCTTAGTGTTGATTGGTGAGTGCTCTAGATTGTTCCAGTTCCCCTTTCGTTCATTGTAGCTTTGGTGCTCCCTTTTTCCGTTTACATATGACATTTGAATAAGAGCTATTTAGTACTTATCTCTAACTATGTTTACATGAATGTTAATTTAGACCCTTGGTAGTTGTTGAGTATAGCATTTAAGTTAGGGCACATTACATGCAATTAAAAGACTGTTTTCATAGGCTAAATTCATTGCTCCTCTATGTTACGAAGAATGATTTTATGTTCGAAAAGGTACTACTTGATGTCTTATTAATTAAGATGAATGAATTTGTGGTGCTATAAGTGAAGACTATTTAAACTATCTAATCCATATACCTTGTTACAATATCTTATTATTCATGTGAACCATAAGTATTGTTGTGAGCCTAATTTGCCATGTTTTATATCTACTTTTATATCAATTTCTGCATACATTTCATACATTTGGGCTAGAATAATACATAATTTGTGTACTTTATGTTTATTTACAATATATGGAGGTCTACACAAGTTTTTATTATATTTCGCAGAAATCGGACGCACTTTGGAGCTTAAAGGAAAGTCATGAAGAAGCTAAGGATGGTGCAGCTGGAGAAAATGCCATTTTTCGGTATTCATCATTCTGAATCAAGCTTTGATGTCTTCATGAGAGTTGTATCCCTCGAAAAGAGCTTTCCAACGTATGGCCATATGCGTCAATCCGACGAACGAGGACTCGGGAAAATGCGTTTCAAGAACGGAGCAGAATGCTGAAAGCGACAGAGTTACTCGAAGTCGACCAAACTGGTCGACATCGACCAAAATTTTACTCAACAACTGCTCCAGAGGACGAGATCGAGCACGAGCTGAGCAGGAGCTACTCAAGGAGCCACACTTAGTCGACGTCGACCAAATTTGGTCGATGTCGAGGAAACTCGACGAGCCCAGACGATAGCCGAGATCGAGTACAATCCAAGAAGTGAAGACCTTACTCGACGTCGAGGAACTTACTCGATGTCGAGAAAAATTCCAGAAAGTCTGAGTCGAGTACGAGGAGAAATCCGAGCCTAAGAGGTTACTTGCAAGTCAAGATTCGAGATATTCTATCAAGATACATCAAGTTCTATCAAGGAGAAGGAAGATCTATCCACTTTAGCTTTATTTCCTTTTAGATATAATTATTTATTTTCATGTTTTTATCTTAGTGTTATTAGATAGATAAATATAGATTTAGATATAATTTCTTTCCTAGAATAGCTAGGGAATGAAGCCTATAAATAAAGCCCTAGGGGGCTGATTTTCATTCATTTAAGTCAAGTCGTCTTAGGGCGCAAGGAGAGAGAGAGGAGGAGGAGGAGGAGAGAGAGAGAGAGAAGGCGAGAGAGGAGAGAGAGAGAGAGAGAGAGGAGGAGGCGAGAGAGGAAGGAGACGAACGGTTGTAAATTTTAGTTTATTTTATGTTAAAGTTAATTTCTTTTATTATGGTTTGTTTCTAATTTCCTTTTTCTAGGATTGGGGTGATCCCAACATAGATATGTGTGTTTGATTTATAAATCCATGAATTTATACGTCTTTATCATCATCTACCTATGTGTTTAATCCTTTGCGAGAGTTGAGGAAATTCCTTATTCATGATATTGAAGTGAAAGTGATCTTATTATGAATTGGATGGTAATTAGGGTTTATTTGCGAGAGCCGAATAATCCTAATTAAGAAAATGTAGAAACAAATTAGGTTTTTATGCGAGAGCCTCTATCACCTAAATTGTTGGAATTTGCGAAAGTCGATTCTTTGATATAAAGCATGCATCTTTATGTGATTTATGATCTACACATATGTTTATTGTTGTGGTGATCCCCAACCTTTGAAGTTTGCATCTTTATTTGTTTTATTTTATTATTTTTATTCGGCACATATTCTACTCGATATCAAACCACCATTCTCTCTCCATCCTTCGACATCGACCCCTCTATTCTTTGTCGACAGCCACCCTCATCACCTTTTCCTGCTATCCCTGAACCCCAAAACACACTAAACCTAGAACCGCTGACTTCTCTCCTGAGGACGAACCTGACTCCCCTATACTATAGCGGAGACTACAAATTTATTTGGTCGAGAAACCCTCTCGTCAAATTGGCGCCGTTGCCGGGGAGATATCAATCGCGCCTAGTTTAATTGTGTTTAAAGGTTCAGAAAAGTCCATCCCTTTTTCTTACCCTATCACATACCCTACCACCACCTACCTCACCGGTACCAACTGGGTGCCAAGCTTTTGCCACTAATTTGTGTTCTTAATTGTGATTTCAAAGCTTAGGTACAAAGATGGAAGACTTTGTCGAAGGGAATCCTGCATGGGAAGAATGGTTTCAAGATTTGAGACGGAGAAATAGAATCGCAGCGGAGGAGTCACGATTAAGAGAAATAGCTCGGCTGGAAGATGAAATCCGAAGGCTTGAGGCTTCCATTCAGTCTAAAGGACCATGCCCTCCTCCCGACGAGCCAATTGACCCACTCGATGTCGACAACCAGGTATGTCCTTCCTCGAATTTCATTCCTACTTTGCTACCTATTGTTGATGAATCATACGAAGGATCCCAAGGCGAAAGAGAACTAGAAGAGAAGAAGTTGGACATTATTGACCAGGGCATTCCAAGATCGCTTTTACCTTACAAGGTGAAGGCTATCCCCGATGATTTTGAGCAACCGATGTTCATATTCAAGTATGGGGTCCTAGCAAAGTGGCATGAAGCTCCGCATGATGAGGTGGAAATATCTCTTCCCTCTCCACCGTTCTGCTGTGGTGGAGATACACAACCAAGTCAACCTATGAAGCGGAAGAGGTATGATGATGAGGTATGTATATTTTCTTTGTATCTTCCCTTATACATATGCTAGCTCGAGCCAGGGAAGATGAATGGGTGGAGCCATGGAGCGTCCACTCGGGGAGGTTTAAGCTTCTTCACATGATGCCCCCGGATGACATCCCACGCTTTCGACCACCAGAGGAACCACCAGATCCACCTATACCTCCGGACAATGATGAGCCAGGCTAATGCTTAATGAAGAAGTAGGCCTAGCGACTATAAAATCTAGAGCTTGTAAATAGACAATTACTTTTTGGGATTTTTGGACATGTTTGTTTTTGGTTTTTGGTTTTGGACATTGTTTTTAAGTTTCTCTATTGTGGATATTTTCCATCTAATGAATCTTGCAGGTAAAAGAAGTTGCAGATCTACTTGACATCGAGTAGAACTCCTCGACATCGATCACGCATATCGAGCAGAAAGGAGCATGTGGTGGAAAAGGCCACCCTGGAGGCAACAAGTTACTAGATCTCGAGTAACCTTGGTCGACATCGACCAATCTTCTCGAAATCAACCAGCCCCTTGTCGATGTCGACCAGGACAACAACAACATTTGCACTCGATTACGACGTCCTGCACATCTGTCTAGTAAGTTTCTTTCTTTACACTTGTTTTTATACAGTGAGGATACTGTAATGTTTAAGTATGGGGTGGGGGAAGGGCTTACTTCATGCATATTTGATTTATTTGACATTATGTGTGCATATTTAGAGTTTATTTCTTGAATTGCTTATACATGGCTATTTTGGAATTCATTATCGATTTATGTGCTTATATGCATGTTTTCAAAAGTTTATAAAAAATGACCCCCATTGAAAATTTTGAATAAATGTCATGGAAGCTTATATTGAACTCGACGATGCAAAATTGGATTCATTAGAGATATAGCATGAAATTGCCTAGTAAAGAGAAGTCACAATGAAGTGCATATTTTCTTGAAAACCATGAAAGGAGGTAAAATTTGATGTTGCTTTTGAGATGTTGCATAATAAGAGGATGGAGGACTTTATATTTCCATATAATGCTCATAAGTTTAAATCCTAGCCTTACCTATGTTTATGCATCACAAAAAGCCATATTATGCCTTATTTTCATATTTGCTCCACATGATCCAAATATTGCCCATTCTTTACCTTATTTCCTATCCGGGGATTATGTTGAGAATGATGTCACATTGTGGAGATTATTGTATGGTTGTTGTGTTATCATATATGGAGTTTGGTAGGAAATTGTTTGAAATATATGGAAAATTTAATGAGTGAAAGAAAATCCGATCACCTCAGGAGATAAAAGTAGATCGACCCTGCTCGCTGAGATAATAGTTCAGTGAGATGGGACACATATGTGAGGAGTCCAAAGCACTAAGTATCCAGGTCCATTCATGAAACCCATGTTTGCGACTCGCAAGAAGGCAGTGCTGAGGTTAGAGAGGTAAAAGCATTATTATTGATAAAAGCATTATGAAAGGTGAGAGATCTTATGAAGAAGGATTGTGGTTGAGAAATTTTGGAAATAATGCATTTCCCCGGATTTAACACCACATGGCCTAAAATATCCCACATTTTAGCCTTTTACCAATCTACTCCTTATTTGAGCTTAAATTAAAGTCCTCTTGATTATTAATGCTTTGTCACTTATGAATGTTTTGCATAACCCTCATTTTGTGAGTAAATGTTGCTTTTTATTTACACATGCATGGATTTGTGACACTAGTACCTTTTCGAGGATGGTAATTGATTTCAGGGTTATATGGCAATGAATCTAAGATGTTGAGAGTTTTGATTTCCTCCCCTAAATGACAATTAAGAGTATTGCTTGAGGACAAGTAAGCTTAAGTATGGGGTGCTTGTTGTGAGCCTAATTTGCCATGTTTTATATCTACTTTTATATCAATTTCTGCATATGTTTCATACATTTGGGCTAGAATAATACATAATTTGTGTAGTTTATGTTTATTTGCAATATATGGAGGTCTACACAAGTTTTTATTATATTTCGCAGAAATCGGACGCACTTTGGAGCTTAAAGGAAAGTCATGAAGAAGTTAAGGATGTTGCAGCTGGAGAAAAGGCCATTTTTCGGTATTCATCATTCTGAATCAAGCTTTGATGTCTTCATGAGAGTTGTAGCCTTCCAAAAGAGCTTTCCAACGAATGGTCATATACGTCAATCCGAAAAACGAGGACTCGGGAAAGTGCGTTTCAAGAACGGAGCAGAATGCTGAAAGCGACAGAGTTACTCGAAGTCGACCAAACTGGTCGACATCGACAAAAATTTTACTCGGCAACTGCTCCAGAGGACGAGATCGAGCACGAGCTGAGCAGGAGCCACACTTAGTCGACGTCGACCAAATTTGGTCGATGTCGAGGAAACTCGACGAGCCCAGATGATAGTCGAGATCGAGTACAATCCGAGAAGTGAAGACCTTACTCGACGTCGAGGAACTTACTCGATGTCGAGGAAAATTCCAGAAAGTCCGAGTCGAGTACGAGGAGAAATCCGAGCCTAAGAGGTTACTTGCAAGCCAAGATTCGAGATATTCTATCAAGATACATCAAGTTCTATCAAGGAGAAGGAAGATCTATCCACTTTAGCTTTATTTCCTTTTAGATATAATTATTTATTTTCATATTTTATCTTAATGTTATTAGATAGATAAATATAGATATAGATATAATTTCTTTCCTAGAATAGCTAGGGAATGAAGTCTATAAATAAAGCCCTAGGGGGCTGATTTTCATTCATTCAATTCAAGTCGTCTTAGGGCGCAAGGAGAGAGAGAGAGAGGAGGAGGAGGAGAGAGAGTGAGAGAAGGCGAGAGAGGAGAGAGAGAGAGAGAGAGAGAGAGAGAGAGAGAGGAGGTGAGAGAGGAAGGAGACGAACGGTTGTAAATTTTAGTTTATTTTATGTTAAAGTTAATTTCTTTTATTATGGTTTGTTTCTAATTTCCTTCTTCTAGGGTTGGGATGATCCCAACATAGATATGTGTGTTTGATTTATAAATCCATGAATTTATATGTCTTTATCATTATCTACCTATGTGTTTAATCCTTTGCGAGAGTTGAGGAAATTCCTTATTAATGATATTGAAGCGAAAGTGATCTTATTATGAATTGGATGGTAATTAGGGTTTATTTGCGAGAGTCGACTAATCCTAATTAAGAAAAGGTAGAAAAAAATTAGGTTTTTATGCGAGAGCCTCTATCACCTAAATTGTTGGAATTTGCAAAAGTCGATTCTTTGATATAAAACATGCATCTTTATGTGATTTATGATCTACACATATGTTTATTGTTGTAGTGATCCCTAACCTTGGAAGTTTGCATCTTTATTTGTTTTATTTTATTATTTTTATTCGGCACATATTCTACTCGATATCAAACCACTATTCTCTCTCCATCCCTTGACATCGACCCCTCTATTCTTTGTCGACAGCCACCCTCATCACCTTTTCCTGCTATCCCTGAACCCCAAACCACACTAAACCTAGAACCGCTGACTTCTCTCCTGAGGACAAACCTGACTCCCCTATACTATAGCGGGGGTCTTGACTACAAATTTATTTGGTCGAGAAACCCTCTCGTCAAGTATACCCACCTCTTTGCCATTTGGTTATAAAATACAACTATATAAGGGATTTATTGTTGACTTTTCCTCCATAGTAGTTCCCCTCTGTCACAGGAAAAAAAATGATCCTCGGCGGATGAGTATTTCTGTTATGTTTGCTGGATCAATATCTAAATTTTCTTGTGGTTGTGGGCCTGTTGTTTAGTTCTTATTCTTGGGTTCTTGTTCTGTAATTTTTGTCCATTGGGATGGACGTGTTTTTGTAACTTAAACCTATGAAAAAATGAAAGGTACTACACAATGTTAATTTGAAATGCTTTGAATTTAGAAAGTAAAGGAGAAGTAGTTGCTCTGTGATTGCATTTTTGGTTCTTTTCTAGTAAATTATACGGAGTACTATTTTTACATGGATGGAAGAACAAGATGTGGTTCTCTTATGTGCATGCTTTTATGCCTATTTTTGCTAATGTAGGGCTTGTTTTGCGTCTAAATGATCGACTATGGAATCAAGATTTGCTAGCTCATTGCGGGTGAATCTGAATTAAAAGAAGTTCATTGAGAATGCTATGTTTAACTTATACTCGACCGATGTTATATTTATTTTATATAAACACTTCATGTTGCGGAGATTATATTAGTTTCTTTTATTTCATATATTTTTTTATAGGGTTCTTTTAATTTTTTTCTTTTTCTTTGTAGCACAATTGTAGGTCCAACCAAGAGTCGTGCATAATCCTTGAATGTCGGATGCCCTTTTGTGAGGATTTCTAGCCGGTAATTGAAAATCTTTTAGTATCTTGCTTGGTTAATGTAAAATATTGCTGCTGATATATCTCTGCTGAGTGGGCTAAGTGATATATGATTCAATTTTTTCTTTAAATGAGGCTTTCACACATGTTTATGATTATTATTGTCATCTAACAATTTTGGTCTTGACATAATCACTGTAGAGCTTTATTTTATATGTTTTTTTAAATGCAATGGAAAGCTTAATGTTTGTTTGACTTGAATTATAAGTTTTGTAACTGTTGTGGAGGGAAATCAAGTATGCAAATATAAAACTACATGAAAGCAAATCAACTCCATGTCCCAGCAAATAAAATACAAGAAACCCTCCCGTTGTAGTGGTAGGGTATTCAGGATGATATCCACGAGGAAGCGTGTCAGCGCTCATCTTTCTCGTTCCAAATCACTCCTCAAATTCGACCAGAAGAGTACTCGATGTCGAGTAAAGTACTCGATATCGACTATACTGTCGAGTAAACCTGCAACTCTGCACAGCAGAAGATGAAACAAGGCAATGTCGAGCACAAAAGTACTCGATATCAACTAGTGGTACTTGACGTCGACTAGTCTGTAGCCGATCTAGAGTAGTCTGTGCAGAATAAAAACCATACCTTTGCGATTAAATAAAGACAGAAACAGCATGAAATTTGTGGGAGTTAATTTAATAAACAAAAAGCTTTCAGAATCGGAGTTTCAATGCCACAACGATAACCATATAAGAATAATGCCAAAGATATAAAAGATCATGCCTTTTCATCAAATAACTTTCGTCATTAACAAAAAGGAAAATAGAAGCTTTCGTATAAACCCTAAGTGTTAATATCCCTTTTCACATAATTAATCCGAATTTGCATTAAGATCACTTTCGCTTCAATAACACAAATTATGATCACCATCGACTGTCGCAGAAGAATCATGCAATTAGAGATAGAAGATGAAATCGCAATAAAGATTGTACCTTTGATGCATTACCTTACATGGCTATCGTCGGGATCACCCCGACCCTAGAAGTTGGGTGACTACTCGCTCTTCATCATCAAAACACAAATCAATAACATAAAGAAACTAACTTGCATTAAATTAAAACAAAGCTTACAACCGAACGAATCCAAATCGTCTCTCGACTCTCTACCTCCAATCAGCCAAACTCTCTCTCTAACTTACTCGATATTGCCTAACTAGTAGAACACAATTGTGTGTGGCTTGGATGATCCTAAAACTCGGCCCCTAGGGCCTTATTTATAGTGCTCAAGTTCTTGCTCATCAAGGAAAGAACAATTCTATCTATATCTATATTTAATTATCTAAAAGCTTAAGATAAAACTTGGATAAATAACTCAAATAGAACAAATAAAATTTCCTTGGGTAGATATGGGAAATATCTAATGTGGATAAATCAGTCTTCAATTTGATAGATCTTCGTGCCTTGCATGCTAAGTAATAACACACTCAGATTTCCTCTCGACTTCAACTCGGACTAGGCGCCAGATGTACTTGACATCGAGTAAAACTCCTCGACGTCGAGTAGAATTGTGCTCTGCTCGTAGAAGATGGCTCTCCTCGGATTCAGACTCGAGCTCGACTAGGATTTGGACTCGACGAGTACTTGACATCGAGTAAAATACTTGATGTCGAGGACTTTCAGTGCTCCTCGAGTGGTCCTCTGCTCGACTGGGTGAATTTCGATTAGGAGGTACTCGACGTCGACCAGTCTGGTTGATGTCGACGTTCTGTCGAGTACCTTCTTCCTTGTTTTCTGCTCGATGTGTCCTGGTTCAGCTGCTGCTTGACCTTGGACTTTATGTAGTTGACCGTCGAGCTATTCCATGGTTTTCTTCCTTCTCTGAATTGCTGTAAAATGTCTTGATTTCTGTGAAACTAAACAGAAACTAGTGTAGACTTCCATAATTGGAAAATAAGAATAATCTATATAGATTCTATATAATTCTAACCCAATGATATGAAATGCATACAGAAATCGATATAAACGTTAATGTAAAACATGGCAAAATAGGGGCACATCAGTAACTGTACATGAATCTTTATAAATTACAAGATGTGGAAATAGTCGATTGGAAGTAGGCTGTGGGAGTAGACTAAGGGCAATCTGATTGCTAGCCAGTTGAAATGAAATTGAAGGTATATATTTTTCACCCTTGCATTTATGTTATTATTGTTCTACTCTGTATTTTTTTTGGGAGTAGATTAAGGGTAATGTGATTGCCAACCAGTGGAAAGGGCATTGAAGGTATATATTTTTCACACTTGCTAGCCAATGGAAAGGACATGAATCTTCATGAATTACAGAAAACTCTTTACTTTAAAAATTCATTTCTTGCACAACACATGTAAAAAAGAAAGTTACTATCTGCTTCTTATTCATTTAATTACAATGAGACTTCACTTTGTACTGTCTACTTGGTAATTTATTTAGCATGAGTAAGTGATGTAAATCTACCTATTAAACGTGATTGCAAGATGTTTATCTGCAACAGGTGGAGTACATATGGTTAAGGTCTAGTTAATCTCTCCATTATCCTTAATTATTTTCTTTAGTTCGAGCTAAGGTCTTCTCTACTTGGTGAAATTAAGTAGTGCTCGTTGATTTACAAGGAGAAACACCAAATGATGGCGAGATTTAACAAATATCCGAACATACAAGAAATGAAGAATTTAAATAATAGTGCATTTCTAAGTTCTCTGTATTTTACTTGTTAATCGTATGGGATCTTAGATTTTACATGTAAGTTGTCACTGGAAATACCCAAACCTTGAAATTGACATTACGAAATCATATAAAAGGCATAAAATATTAAATGATTAAAAGGAACATGTTAAATACCGAAAATCAGTCATTACAGAATTCGAGACCCGGGTAAAAAAGTGTTGCCCAATGTCACCATGAGTGTCACATCAACTGACTATCCAATAACTAGATAACAAACGATAGTTAGAAACTTCAAAACTACATAGTTCAAATACACAAAGTTCTACAAAAAACTAAATAGTTGTGCACTGCTTCTCGAAGAGATCAACTACTATATTCTCACAGTATGCTTGATCATAGTCATCATTTACAAGCACAATATCACCACCAAATATTGGTTAATGTACTTTATGGTGTAAATGCCACAGCTACCGCTACATAAGGAGCAAAAATAAACCACGAAAATATAAGTGAACAGATATAATGGTGTGAAACACAATATAATAAAAGAGAAGATGTAAAACAGGAGTTACCCTTCATCATTTTCTGCCAACTCCAAAACTCTTTTTACTTCAAAGGGAGGTCAGCAAAATCTTCAAAAAGACCACTCTTCTTCATTAGAATAGGAAGCACTTTACAAGTATGAGCAAGTTTCGGAACTAGATGATCATCTTCGTAGAGATCATATTGGCAATCATACACAAGAATCATCCTCTTATCCCCCTCAATTTTATGGGCAACCCAATGCTTGTTGTCAAGATTAAATGGAGTGTAGATCTTCTTGATACCTTCCCAAAGCTTCCCATAACTATGAGGATAAACACCAATGAAATATTTAAAGAAGAGCTCATCAATTGTAGGACGATTTTTAATAGTAACAACAACATATTTCGCAATCTTGGCAAATAAAATAGTGTCTAATATAATAGTGATGGAATGTTGCTTAGGAAGATTGATCATGAAGATACTTTCTCAAATGATGAAGGGCTTCGTCTATGTGCTGAGAAAGAAAACAGAATAATTTCTAACTGTAACCAAACTACTATTACCAAATTTAAAAAACAAAAGAATGACGTGTACATAAAACCAAACAAACAACTATCAACTTCAGTATAATGAAGCCAATTCTCTTCCCCACTACCTGATTGAAAAAAGCCTTGTTCATATCAACCTCACAACCATCAATTTTGCCATCACGCATACAAACTAAAATAAAAAGTTCCATAAACTTATTATAAGATGAGTAAAATACACAAGAATAGAGATATTAAAATTAGATAATTACCTAAGAGAACGAAACGAGGTATTAAAATCAAAACGAGCATCTTGGCTAAGAAAAGAGTTATTCATTAATTTAGGAAGGCAAATCTTCTTCGGTTTACAAGGATTTGTATAAAAAAAGTATGTATTACAGGTCCAAATTTCCCAACCCTTTGTGAACGCCTTAACGAAAACTCATCTCCTTCATCAACTTCATCATCGAAAGCAACAAGTGGACAAAAGACAATTTGTCATCGACAAGTTCCTTTGGAGCACAAATATTAGAAGCAACACCAATATTGTCACTATGTTCATCCTTTCTCACATGAATATCAGTAGCATTAACATAGTTGTCATCAACACCATCCTTTGAAACATCAACTTCAGCAGCAAGAAAACTACTTGCATCAATGACATTCGTTGAAACAACAACAATCGTACCAGCAGCAGAAATGTCATCAATTGAATCCTTTGAAGCATGAAGACCAGTAGTAGCACCAAGATTGTCACCAAGATTGGTACTAGCAGCAATGTCATCAATTGCATCATTTGGAGTAGGAAGACCAATTGTAGTAACAAGACTGTCACCAAGTACCTTTGTTGAAACACTAATGTCGTCAATGCCCTCTTGTAAAACAACAACATTAGTAGGAGCAACAAAATTAGCACTAATTCTATCATCTGAACACCTAGAATGCCTATACAAAATGTCTTATCAAACTCCCCTGCACTTAACCTTTGCTAATCCTCGAGCAAAATAGAATATTGAAATAAATAATTTATCCCACATGAATTACCCTTCATGTAGTCGCCTCATCAAAAGCAAAATCATAAGTAAGTGCAAACATGAGTAAGGTAAGCAAACGTCTTAGCATGTATTTGAGCGATCAAGTTGTAAGCAGACATCCATCCAACCTAGGCGTGGCCACAGGTCAAGGGTCAGGGAGGGGTGACCCGAACCCTAACCCGGGAATCCAACGGGTCCACGGGTTCGGGTCACCTGGTAGGTCCAATGGTCGACCCGGTAGATCGATTGTTGAAATCTAGTCATTTGGGCTTTTTTTTTTTGCTCGACATATATTAAAATAAATACAAATGTGATGGGGTTTGTAATTTTTTTGGGGGATTTTCTCAATTTATATTGATTTGTTTCCGATGGAAAACGTTTTCGTAGCTTTCTTCAAAAATCTCCTGAATTTTTTCGATGGTTTGATTTGTTTTCGAAAATGATACTTAATTATAAAACTACATCTTCACCTCTCACAATTTAATACACTTACAAATTACAATCATGAAACACCACACAATCGCATAAGTACATGATTCACTCACACACCTAATCACCCGAGGGCCGAGGTCGATGCTCCATCGATGTTCATCTTGTCGGAATGCTTCCTCGTTATATGAAGTTTCAAATTTTCGTAGCTGAAGCCTCTTGTAATCTTGTAGTTGTGAACAAAATGGCGGCAAGCCACTTCAACCTTCCCCGCGCCTTGCTCGACCTTGTCGAAATGGTTGTTCAACAACGTCACGGTTCGATCGGCCATGATAACGATATTACAAAAATGAAATGTATGATTGTAATGAATTGTAAGTTGATGAGATTATGGGATATTTGGATGAGAAGTGAAATGTTTCGACTTCAAGGAGACGGGATTTTATAGGCGTTTCGGGTCGAGCTAGCCGTTGTGCAACGACTACAATTTTTTTTAAATCTGATTTGTGGGGCCCACAACTCCAATGGAAACTTTTTAAAAAATGGGTCGACCCACTGGGTCAGCGGGCTCCCAAACCCTCAACCCTAACCCTAACTCGCAACCTGCCCCCACCCCTTACCCGAGGACCCGTATCCACAGGGTCACCAACCCGACGGGTCGGTGACCCGTACGACTGATGTGCGCTCATTTCACCGTGTTTTATGTCATCTTTTGCTTCTATTTATGTCTATATTTTATACTTTCATATTGGGAAAGTATAGGATTTGTGTAGTTTATATTTATTTGCAATATATGGAGGTCTACACAAGTTTCTATTTAATTTCGCAGAAATCGGACGCACTTTGGAGCTTAAAGGATAGTCATGAAAACATTAGAGAAGCTAAGGAAGAGCACATGATGATGCAGCTGGAGAAAATACCACTTTTCACCATTCATTATTTTGAATTAAGTTATGATGTCTTCATTAGAGTTGTAGCCCTCGAAACAAGCTTTCCAACGCATACTCATATGCGTCAATCGGACGTACGAGGTCTCAGGAAAGTGCATTTCAAATGGTGCAGAGGACTCGAAATCGATCAAGGTACTCAACATCGACTGGAGATGAAAGCCACACTCGAGTCTGACTAGAAAGAGCACTCAACAACCACAAGATAGCTCGAGATAGAGTACAATCTACTCGACATCGACCACTCTACTCGACGTCGACTGGAAATGTCGATTGCCGCAAATGCGTTTTGGGGAGCCGGATTTGAGAGAAGTTGCTTAAGGCCGAAGTTAAAGATCTTTTATCTACTTAGATGAACATTTATCCTCTTGGGTTAATTCCTAATTTACCTCTGGGGTTTTTAATTGTTTCCATTTATTTTAATTAAACAATGTTTTATCCTTAGATGTAGATAGATAGAATTTAGATAGAGATAGAGTTGTTCCTTCCTTGAATATTTAGGATTGGAACCTATAAATACAGCCATAGGGGCTAGTTATTTTATTCATTCAAGCCAAGTCATCTTCGGATGCAAGGAGAGAGAGAGAGAGAGAGAGAGAGAGAGAGAGAGAGAGAGAGAGAGAGAGAGAGGAGCCGAGTGGGAGAGGAGGAGGAAAGATTGGAAGGTTTTGTAAGATTTAGTTTAAGTTGAATGTTAATGATAGTTCCTTTCATTATGTTTTGTTTCTAATTTACCTCTTCTAGGGTTGGGGTGATCCCAACATAGATATATGTGTTCGATTTATGAATTTATGAATTTGTATGTTGGTGCGGGACGAACGTCGTTGGCACTTTCGCCCTTTGCCAAATAGTAATATAATCCAAACTCAAACACAAAACCAATAGATTAGTCAATCAATCACTTGATAAACCAAATAACTACTAGTACAGCAATTAAGTCCGGAGTCGAACCCAAGGGGAGAAGCGATTTCCTATTCAATAACTCTTAACAAGAACTCTTACGACAAAGCAATGATTTGTAGCAAATAACCAGGACTTAAAAGTAACCAACTTTATGATTGCAAAGTAGATTTATAACAAAGTAGAAAGAATATTTCATCTGTAATTCTCTGACAATGGTTGGAATTCATGGTCTTAGGATTGATCTAACAATTATTCATAAACACATGTCTACTTGACTAAAGTTGAGAGATCTCCAGGTATACAATCACCTTATTCAATATCACTAAAGAATAGCATTAAGAATTCAAGTAATTAGACCAATTGGTATATTCATTCAATGCAATTAAGACAAACCGAAACAACCCTAATCAACCCTAATCGACATATCCACAAAATAGATCAATTGAAATCATCCACTACAAAGACAAAGAAAAGAGGTTGGACGCGAGCGGCGCCAAGGGGTCCGGTTCTCCTTCTTGCGACGGTTTGGTGTTTAAGGTTGTGTTTGGTTTTGGTTTCGGTGACTATGAATGAAGGTGACGATGGTGATGGTTGTGGTGCCGAGGGTAGCTAGATCACAAGAGCAATGGAAGCTTTGGGATTGATAATTGAAGAACCCTTTTAATCCTAAAAGGGGTTCCTCAATTCTCTTCAATCTAATTAATTCAATGGGAACTACAATGTTTAAATAGAAAAACTATGAAAGTCTTGAATAATTCTTCCTTGCAAAGGAAAGAGTTTTGGATAGGTTAAAACATCTAAAGATAAGTAAAAACCTAATAAGATAGAAGTTCAGTAACTTAGTGGACAAGAATCTATCTAGAATAGATATAATTCTTCCATTTTATTAAATCTAAGTACATGAAATAATAGACTTAATTAATTAAATGGATAACTCAGCCCACACAAGAGAGGTACTCAGTCATGGACTCTAGGCCCACTCGACATCGGCTAAGGGCACTCGACATGTGTGTGTCTCGAGTGGCCCATGTTGGTGCCGAGTGTGGACATGTCGTGGAGGGTGCTGACGAGTCTTCATGAGCTCCATTTGTGGACGCAAGTTCACCTCCTGTGCTAGTGGTGTAGTCCTGAGCAAAGTGATCCAGGGTGGTCTGAATCGTTGCTCCATTGTTCATTGGTAACAGACAAGAAGGGCTTTAGTTGCATCTTGAATTCCCATGGCCCTTGCACGAGTGATAGGAGCATCGAATGGAACCTTCATGTTGTCCTCAATGTCACCAGGAGTCATCGACGTTTGCACTGCATCATAAAGTCTCTCTAAGAGTCAGCAAAACCTTAATAGAAATAACAATAAAATAATAGAAAATATGGTCTTCGGATCCAAAATCGCAATCGCTGGAAACCGGCCCACGACGGGCGCCGTGTAAATATCGGCGAGCGCCGCCCTTACAGTGACGAGATTCCCTCGATTGACTTCAATAATCTCCAATGGCGTGTCTCCTTGCTCCTCTCTAGCTTCCTCCTTAGCCTCAATATGCTCTAAAACATGTCTCTTAAGCTCTTCCAAAGTCCCTTCAAGTTTGGAATGTAATTCTGCAGAATAAACACTAAAAAGGCGTAGATTCCGAACTCGAATACTTCACAAGCAATATACGAAACTAGACTCAAACATAAGAAAAACCACTACCTAAATGCAATAAGAAATACCCATAATGCCTATATGAAACATGCATTATCAAATCCCGCCACACTTAACTCTTGCTTGTCCTCAAGCAACCATAAGACAAAGTTAAACATCATCTACGCATCCCACATGAAATTCTTTCATAATTTTACTCATCAAAAGCAACATCATCAATAGTGCAAATATAATCAAGGCATATAAACGTCATAACATGTATATATGGGATCAAGCTGCTTGCATACTCAAAAATCCAACCTTACCAAGGATAAAATGTGTATCTCTCACTCTTATGTGTTTAGACTTTAAGCATACACTCACCTCAATTCCATATACAAGCATCAACTCAAATATTGACATTTATATCAAAAAATCTCCACCAGATACGTCAATGCAAAAATAAGGACATCAAGAGGACTTTCGCTCAATGGAAACCTTCACAGAAGATTCCATTCGGCGGGGTTGTAATGGGGCCTGGTAAAGAAACATAAGGGCAAGGAATTGTATTTGGATATGTGGTTGATATAAATTATGGGAAAATAAGATTCCAACAACTCCCAACATAACACAAACCAACTCAATAATACTTAAGCTCACAAATACACAACATCTCTCAATATCATCATAAAAACTCCAAAAATCATTCATCATCTCAACACATCACATCATCATCACATCATATATCATGAAATCTCCAACACCCAACCAATGTAACTTCTAACCAACATAAATCTAATTTTTCCTCATTATGCAAAAATAAAATAACTTGGCTTTTTTTTTCTTTTTTTTTCTTTTTCGGATTTTTTTAACTTCCTTTTAGCCCTAGGTGAATTTTATCCTCCCTAGGTCCAAGCTTTTTATTTATTCTTTCTTAAGCCGAAATACATGTAGAACAAATGCATAAAAATGAGGGAATAACTAAGCACATAACATTACATCTTCTCAAAACCATAAACCATAACATCGCACTTTAGCTTCATTCTCCTCAATCTCCCAAATAGATTCCATAACCCACTCAAAATCTCAATTCCCCCGGAATAAGGGCAAGGGTTATCATAGGCTAGGAATAATATAATTTTGTGGAGCTATCAATAAAAAAGGCTAAAGGCTCAAATGGGCTTCAAAGCAAGATATAACATAAAGTAGACATGGATAAATATGTAGCTAAAAGTTTGCCTCTATCATTTGAACTTATCAAGCAATGAACATGTATATAATCGGTCTTGAAAATAAATAACCATGACAACACTCAATGATAAATGCATAGGAAGAGTAAATCACACAAGAAAATCAAAAGGAATATAGATGTATCTCTTATAAGGCCAAAAATATCTCACTAGGACAAATTTTTGTTGAATATCAAGCTTGCTCACAAACATAGATCATACATGCTCAATTACCTAGGCCTAATCATATTTCACATAAAAACCAATTTTAAAGACAAGATCAAATCATTCCAGAACTCCATGGGATTTATAAGATCATGCCCGTATAAAGTCAAATAGGACAAACTCAAATTAGATGGAAATCTTTGATAATTCAATATGCAATGCATGAAAACAAGACTCACTTTTTTTCTTATATTTTTTTGACATTTTCTCAATTTTTTTTTCCTTTTTTGACTTTTTATATAGCATAAAAGAAATAACATAAATAAAAAGAATAAAAATCAAAACATGAAACAAAAATTAAACATGGACTAACCCAACTAACTCACTTCACTCCCCCCCCCCCCCCCCCCAAACACTTACATGTTGCATTCTCATCAATGCATAGAAACACAAAAAGGAACAATGAAAACTAAAATAAAGGATGTTAAGGGAGCAAATGACTAATCAATTACTGTGAAGGGGGGTTCTGGGGTCCAGACCGCTGATTGATGTCCTGTAGGGCAGTCAATAACGCGTTCTGAACACTAGAGAGCTTCTCCGAACGACTAGCGAGCTTGTCATTAGTGCTCGCCTCAAAATCAGCAAATTGACGCTCAATATCATCCAAAGTAACACATATAGGACCAACGTCATCCACATCAATTACTTCTCTTACTGCTACCTCCTCTTCTGTAATCTCAGCAAGCTCATCCTCAAATGCCTCATCAGCAACCTCAGGCCATCATCTCTCTAAACTATGCTCATCCGGATCCAAGGGAAATCTGTTGTGATAGATATTAAAATCTGACATCTTAAGGCAATAAGGTAGTTCCGCAAGTAGATAGTTGTGATGCTCCTCAGTCTCTCCCGACGTCCATTTGAAACACCATGTTCCATCCGGACGCTGGGCATACTCAGTCATGCCCCACTAATTCAGGATGGCAAGATTGTAGACCTTTTCTCCATTGAATGGGTGCAGATCGTCAAGACAAACACCCACTCGGCAAGCAATCAGTGAGATCAAACCTCCGAAAACAATAACGCGTTCAGGCCTCACACGAGTAGCTTTAGTCACCTCAATAAATGTTCCCCAAAAATAACTGAACCCAGTCAGGAATATGCACTCCCTCCGGAATAAAGCAACAAATATAACTCTAGGCTCTCATAGTAACCACGGAAGAATTCTCCACACCCAAGAAAGAGTTACAGAGTACCAAATAGCACAGCCTGAACGCATGATGAGTAATCGTGGATGCGTAGTGTTGTTGGCTCCACTCAAAGAATTGATTTGTAGCCTCCTTCCACATGTCAAGAGGATTCGGAGCAGTCAACTTGTGCCCATAGGCGTCAGCAGGCATCTTGGTGACACCAAAAGCTTGTGCGATGAGATCCTTAGTCACCACGAACTTCCGATTCCTCAACTGAAAACGAATCTCCACATCAGAACGATAATCCAAGGTAGCCAAGAATTCTCTCACCAATGCCGGATAGGTAAAATAAGCCAAATCCAAGAAATCACCCAAACCTCCCTTCGCAAGGAGTCGAGAAACCTCCTCAAATAATCCCAAACCTTTCAACGTCAGGGGATGAAAGAATGGGGTGGAGACATACTCCCTCTTTTCAAGCTTAAGCCAGCGACCCCCTTCTTCCCAATACAACATATCGGGCTTCTTCATAGCAGGAACTGAAGGCATGATGCAAACTCGAGGGCAAGATCGAAGAAAACGACCAAAAGATGAACTCTCTGCAGGGATGGTGGGCGTCGTGGATGGGGCGGCGGGCGCCGTGTATACCGAGCCTTGAATTCGAGTGAAAACGTTGGATAACCGACGTCCACATTCTCCAAACTCGAAACTTTGATGATCAACTTGGTTTCAACAGCTTCTCAGGTGATAGGTAAGGGAATGGTATGGGAAAAGATTGATTTTTGTGGATATAAGGTAATGGTGGAAAGTGTTTTGATGGAACGAATCAATTGAAACACAAGGCTTTAGGTTTTTGGAATGGATTCAAGTAGGCTTTTGGGTTTTGTAGATTCCTTTGGAGAAAGCTTGGTTGATTCAAAATAAGGAGTGGAAATATATGGTGAGTTGGAAAGGGATATCTATCACAAAGAAAAAAAAAGATATTAGAACTAGATGGATAGAAAATAGAAAATAGAAAAGATAAATCCTACAACTAAGATAAATGAAAACTAACCCTAGATAGAAAATCTAATCCTAAGATAGATGAAAACAGATAGAAGATAAATAAACTAACCTAAGATAGAAAATAAATCTAACCTAAAGATAGAAAAAAATAAGCTAAACCTAAAATAAAATAAAAAGAAATAAATCTAATCCTAATAAAACATAAAATAAGCAAACTAACCTAACACAACCAGAATTAACCAAAAATAAAAGATAGAATTACTTCCCTTCCATGTTTACCAAAAATCCGGACTCGTCAAGAACACAGGGGCGGTGGGCGCCGTGTCCTCAGAACGTGACTCCGTACTCAAATCAAGCAAAACTCAACTCCAACAAAGGTTCTAACTTACCATCACTGTGAAATTCAGCGACACGATTGATCCTACTTTATTGAATCGAAAAACTAAATGCAAAATTGAAATGATATTACCTAAACTACCTTGGGTTGCCTCCCAAGAAACGCCTTTGTTTCACGTCTTTGGCTCGACGTGATGCATTTTTGATTAAGTTATCCCATCAAGATCCTCCACACTTGTCCTTTTCAAGACAAGAGGGGGAACTTTAGGAATTTCTCCAACATACCCATCAATTGCATCCATCGATTCCTTATTGAAATGAGTTACTCCTGGAGGTTGCCCTGAAATTGCCAAAACCTCAACATTGTTAGGAATTGATTTCTCATAGGGAATAGCAATAGAATCATTTTAATTAGACACATTATCCTGTGACTTAAACAAATTCTCAATTTTCCTTTCAATGCCATCTTTTCCTAATCTAATTTCATCTTTGTTAGAAGACTCAATATTCAAAGATTAAGTTTCATTAGTAGAAGAAACATCTATGTAATCATTCTTGTGATCACTTTCATTAGAGTCAAGAACATCTACATAATCATTAGTAGAAGAAACAATAGGCTCAAATATAGAAAACTCAATCTTTCTACCATCAAATTCCATAGTTAGTGAACCATTAAAACAATCAATCTTAGTCTTAACCGTTCGCAAGACTGACCTTCCCATGATAATTGGGGTTTCATGCGTACCTTGTTCCATATCTAGAATGACAAAATCAGCTAGAAATATCAAATCGTTTACCTCAACAACTCCTATAGGCTTAATACTAGAACGATCAACGAGTTTTATAGTAACACCAGTTTCAGATAATGCATTGAGACTCAAAAACATGTACAAGTTATAAGATATAACATTGATTGAAGCACCTAGGTCTAACATAGCTTTGGTGAAGCTAGCATTACCTATTGCACATGGGATAGCAAACATACCTTGATCTCCGCACTTTTCCGATAATATTTTCTGAAGTACGTAAAGAAGAAACATTCTCACTTAAACTTACCTTTTCTTTCCTTCACATCCTTTGCTTGCGTTTCATAGTGCATAGTTCTTTCAAAAACATCGCATAGTGAGGCACAATTTTAATCAAATTGAAAAGTAGAATATTTACCTCACAATGAGAAAAGGTGTCATAAAGAATTTGTTCATCTTCCTACTTACGATCAGATCTTAAGGCATGATGAAAGGGTTGTGCAGGTCTTGAAACCTCAGAAGACCACTATTTGGAAGATTTCATCGGGGATAAAACAACGTCGAATATCGGTTCCGTCACTGGAGGGGGCGGCGAACGCCGTGGTGAGGGGCGGCGGGCGCCGTCTTTGCAGTATGTCGCCAATTTTGTTTCGTCCTCTTCTCCCACATCAATTTCTTCCCTAGGCCTCTCTTCAACATTCCTAGTGGGCACATTCACTTGTTTACCTCATCTAAGGATCATGTCACTCACATTCTCCTTCGGATTCACTACCACTTGTGATGGTAACTTCCCCAAATCTTTCGCTTTCAGTTCTCTAATCTCCTTAGGTATTTGATTCAACAACTTTTCTTGAACACCCATCTTATCCAACAATAACCTCAATGTCTCATCTCTATCATCTTGTTGAGTGTTTCTCGAACGATTCTCAAATTGTCCTCTTTGAAAAGGAACTTGTTGCTGCTGGCCTCTACCATTGAATCCACTTTGATAGTTCGCATTGTAGCCCTGATTGTAATTGTTACCAAAGTTGCGGCGAGGTCCATAATCCATAGCATTCACATCATCAATGTCCTCTTGAATCACGGGACACTTATCATTCGGATGAGTTGGATCTCCACAAAAACCACAAGGTCTAGACTGATGAGATTGATTCATTTGCATAGCCATCTTGTTCACTGTATCCGTAAGCCTATCTATGTCGTCCTTGTGACCCTCTCTAGAACTATCCAACTTATGAACTCCTCTAACTCCATGGTGTCTCCAATATTGTTGTGATGCATTAGCCAACCCTTCGAAAATCTGCATTGCTTCATGAGATGTTTTATCCAAAATATCCCCTCCACTAGTAGCATTGATGAAACTCCTATCAGTATCAAGCAAGCCTTCATAAAGATATATCACTAGATCATCCTCGGGTATACCATGTTGCGGGAAAACACCCTTAAGCTTCTTGAACCGCTCAACATACTCATAAAGACTTTTCATAGGTGATTGCTCAATACTGGACAACTCCTTCTTAAGTTTATTGAGGTGGGTCGCATGAAAGTACTTTTGCAGGAAAGCTTTCTTCAATTGCACCCAAGTAGTAATGCTTTCTGGGGGGTAGGTAATAAAGCCAATCGCTTGTAGAATCTTTCAAGGTAAAAGGGAACACTCTCAACAACAATTGGTCATCGGTAAGACCTTGGGTCTATGTCTATCACACACACTCACAAAGGTAGCAAGGTGTTTGTTCGGTTTCTCCCCTGGCAATCCATGAAAGTAGGGTAAAATAGAAGAATAATTCGACTTGTATTCAAATCTTGAACCCTCAGGGAGATCAGGAAGGCTAATTGCAAGTGGTTGAGCACTCAAATTAGGTTCATTTAGGTTTCTCAGTGTCCTTCTTGGCGGATCAACAACTTTCTATGTCATCTCCTTGTTTGTATCAAACTCGAGCCTCCTTTTCAACCTAAGAGATCTTTCAATCTCGGAATCAAAAGACAAATGCAATGAATTAAAAGATCTAGTTTGAACCATACAAGGACACAAAAGACTCAAAGTAAAGAATGAAAACAAAACAAAAAGAAAGAGTAATTGATAGGGACAAAGAAAAGCAAACTCCTTTCTTCTCCCCGGCAACAACGCTAAGAATTTGGTGCAGGACGAACATCGTTGGCATTTTCTCCCTTTGCCAAATAGTAATATAATCCAAACTCAAACACAAAATCAATAGATTAGTCAATCAATCAGTTGATAAACCAAATAACTACTAGTATAGAACTTAAGTCTGAAGTCGAATCCAAAGGGAGAAGCGATTTCCTATTCAATAACTCTTAACAAGGACTCTTATGACAAAGCAATGATTAGTAGCAAATAACCATGATGTAAAAGTAACCAACTTTATGATTGCAAAGTAGATTGATAATAAAGTAGAAATAATATTTCACCTGTAATTCTCTGACAATGGTTGGAATTCATGGTCTTAGGATTGATCTATCAATTATTCATAAACGCATGTCTACTTGACTAAAGTTGAGAGATCTGCAGGGATACAATCACCTTATTCAATATCACTAAAGAATAGCATCAACCATTCAAGTAATTAGACCAATTAGCATATTGATTCAATGCAATTAAGACAAACCGGAACAACCCTAATCAGCCCTAATCGACATATCCACAACATAGATCAATTGAAATCATCCACTACAAAGACAAAGAAATATCAGTACTTCAATACTTTGTTTGCTATCACGAACACAATAACAAATTCATATCTAAGATGCAATTCCTAACATGGTGATCAATCATAGAAAGGAACACAAATATAATCATTAGGCACAAGATGATAACTATGAATATGAATAACTAAATAGAATCAAATTCTCACAATCAAAACAACCATGTCTTCGAATCACATGCGAAACTATGAGTTTAGCAACTCATAGGCAAATTCTCTCTCTCTCTCTCTCTTTCTCTCTCTCTCTCTCTCTAAGGGTGTTCATAGTCTCACAATAGCCACCATCTCTCTCTACGGTGAATGAAATCAATAAACCTAATAAATTCTCTCTTAGAGTCGGCAAAACCTTAATAGAAATAATAATAAAATAATAGGAAATATGGTCTTCGGATCCAAAATCGCAATCGCCGGAAATCGGCCCACGGCGGGCGCCGTGTAAATGGCGGCAGGCGCCGCCCTTACAGTGACAGGATTCCCTCGATTGACTTCAATAATCTCCAATCTCGTGTCTCCTTGCTCCTCTCTAGCTTCCTCCTTAGCCTCCATATGCTCTAAAACATGTCTCTTAAGCTCTTCCAAAGTACCTTCAAGGTCGGAATGTAATTCTGCAGAATAAACACTAAAAAGGCGTAAATTCTGAACTCAAATACTTCACAAGAAATATACGTAACTAGACTCAAACATAAGCAAAACCACTATCTAAATGCAATAAGAAATACCTATAATGCCTATATGAAATATGCATTATCATGTCTTTATCATCATCTACTTATATGCATAATCCTTTGCAAGAGTTGAGGTAATTCCTTATTTACAATTATGAAGTGAAAGTGAATTAATTATGAATTTGGATAATGATTAGGGTTTATTTGCAAAAGCCGACTAATCCTAATTAAGAAAAGGTAGAAACAAATTAGGTTTTATGCAAGAGCCTCTATCACCTAAATTGTTAGAATTTGTGAAAGTCGATTCTTTGATATAAAGCATGCATCTTTATGTGATTCATGAGTTACACATTTCTATTGTTGTGCTGATCCGTAACCTTGGAAGTTTGCATTTTTATTATTTTATTTCGTTGTTTTAAATTCTGAACAGGAGACCATTCGACATCGACCATACTTCCTCTTTCCATCCATCGACATCGACCAACTCTTAGCTGACGTCGACAGCAACCTTACACCTCTTCCTGCTATTCCCGAACCCCAAAACCAACTAAACCTAGAACCGCTGACTTCGCTCCTAAGGACGAACCTGACTCCGCTATCCTATAGCGGGGTCTTGAGTACAAATTTATTTGGTCGTGAAACCCTCTCATCAAATTGGTGCAGTTTCCAGGGAGATATCAATCCTGCCTGGTTTAATTGTGTTTAGGGTTTAGGAGTAGCTCATGTCCTTTTCTTTTTCTTTTTGTTTTATTTTTTTATTATACCTTTACCTCATCGGTACCAACTAAGTGCCGAGCTTTTGCTACTAATTTGTGTTCTTGATTGTGATTTCAAAGCTTAGGTACAAAGATGGAAGACTTTTGGGAAGGGGACCCCGAATGGGATAGATGGGTCCGAGAAATGAGACGGAGAAATAGGATCGCAGTGGAGGAGGCACGATTAAGGGAAATAGCTCGGCTGGAAGACGAAATCTGAAGGCTTGAGGCTTCCATGCAGTCTAAAGGACCAAGCCCTCCTCCCGACGAGCCCATTGACCCAACTCCGGTAGAACTAGGTTGGTTCAACAACGTTCCTTTCTACGATCCATTGGAGGCACTCAACGTCGACTGGACCCCAGTCGATGTCGACTGCATTGAATCAAAACCCATGCCCTATGGAAGAACTGATCCAGAGATCCCACTCGACGTCGAGTGGAACCTAGTTGATGTCGACTGCACTCTACTCGATCCCGACTGCTAGGTAAGCCCTTCCTCAATTTTGATTCCCACTTTGTTACCTATTTTGGATGAATCTTTTGAAGGATCCCAAGCACTAGAAGAGAAGAAATTGGACATTGTTTCCCAAGGCGTTCTAAGGTCGCTTTTACCTTACAAGGTGAAGGCTATCCCCGGTGATTTTGAGCAACCGATGTTCATATTTAAGTATGGGGTCCTAGAAAAGTGGCATGAAGCTCCACAAGATGAGGAGGAAATATCTCCTTCCGCTCCACCGTTCTATTGTGGTGGAGATAAACAACCATGTTAACCTATGAAGCGGAAGATGTAGGATAACGAGGTATGTATCTTTTTCTTTATGTCTTCCCTTATTATGCAAGTCAACTGGGGCTCAGGAAGATGAATGGGTGAAGCCATGGAGCGTTTACTCGGGTAGGTTTAAACTTTCCACATGATTCCCCCGGATGACATTCCACGCTTCCCACACCCGGAGGAACCACCAGATCCACCTATACCTCCGGACAAGGATGATCCAGGCTAGGGTTTAAAGGGAAGTAGGTCGAGCTAGCGAATTAAACTTTAGCGCTTACGGGAGGCAACCCGCTATTTCTTATTTCTTATTTAGTTAAATTTGTTTTTCTTTTATATTCTTTACTTTGTGCAAAAGTTTTTTTCTTTTCAGATCCGGAGTTCAGATGGACTCGACGTCGACTGGAGCCTGTCAAGATTTCGACTAAAATTGCAAGCAGAAGGTACTCGACGTCGAGTAAAACTACTCGACGTCGACCACATATATAGAGGAAAGGAGTGTGTGGTCGACTGGAGACCAACCTGAAGTTCCCAGATACTCGATGTCGAGTAAGCCTAGTCGATGTCGACTAACTTACTCGAGATCAACTAACACTGCAGCGTTTTCAGCAATTGTTTTGAGCTTCTGCACATCTGTCTAGTGAGTCTTCTTTCCTTACCCTTGTTTTTATATAGTGAGGACACTGTAATATTTAAGTATGGGGTGGGGGAAAGGCTCTCTATGTGCATACTTTATGAATTGTTCATACATGGTCACTTTGGATTTGATTATTCATCCATGTGCTTATACATGTTATTTTTCAATGTTTATTAAAATCACCCCCATTGAATTTTTTTTATTAGTGTCATGGAAGCTTTTATTGAACTCGACGATGCAAAATTAGATTCATTAGAGATATAACATGAAATTGTCTAGTAAAGGGAAGTCACAATGAAATGCATTATTTCTTGAAAACCATGAAAGGAGGAAATTTTGAAGTTGCTTTTGACATATGTATGATCAGAGGACGGAGGAATTTATTTTCCATACATACTTATTCTTTCACACCTTATCCCTACCTATGCATATTTGCATCACAAGCCATTTATGCCTTATTTCATATTTTACTCCACATGTTCTAAATAATGCCTATTTCTTTACCTTATTACCCATCCAGGGAGTATGTTGAGAAATTGATGTCATATTGTGGAGTTTATTATATGGTGTTTGTGTTGTTATCATTATTTTGGAGTCTGGCAGGAAATTGAAAGATTATGGAAAATTTATGAGTGAAAGAAAATTCGGTCACCTTGTTGTGCGCCTAATTTGCCATGTTTTATACCATCTTTTATATCGATTTATGTCTGTATTTCATACATTTGGGTTAGAATAATACAGAATCTATGTAGTTTATGCTTATTTGCCAAAGTATGAAGTCTACACTAGTTTCTGTTTAATTTCGTAGAAATCGAGGCATTTAACAGCAATTCAGAGAGAGGACGGAAATCTCGAAGTCAACTACAGAAAGTCCAAGGTCAAGGAGCAGTGGAACCATGACAAATCGAGCAAAGGACAAGAAAAGATCAACTCGACAAGTTTGGTCGATATCGACCACTTTGGTCGACATCGAGTAACCCGAGTCTATTCGAAATCCAGCAACGTCGAGTAGAGCACTCGAGGAGCCAAGATTGCTTGACGTCGAGTAAACTTACTCGATGTCGAGGAAAGTCGACGAGTCCGAATGCTGCTTGAGCTCGAGTACAACCCCGGGAGAAGAATTCTACTCGACGTCGAAGAACTTGGTCGACGTCGAGGACATTCCAAAAGAAGTCCGAGTCCGAGATCGAGGAGGAATTCGAGCATGAGAGGTTACTTGCAAGCCAAGATTCGAGATATTCTATCAAGAGACATCAAGATCTACATAGAGAAAAAAGATTTATCCACATTAGCTTTATTTCCTTTTAGATATAATTATTTTATTTCCAAGTTTTATCTTAATATTTTTAGATAGAAAGTTTAGATATAGATAGAATATTCTTTCCTAGATTAGCTAGGGAATGAACACTATAAATAAAGCTTTAGGGGCTGTTTTCTAGGCATTCTCATTCAATTCTAGTTCCAATTCAAGTTATAGAGAGAGAGAGAGAGAGAGAGAGAGAGAGAGAGAGAGAGAGAGAGAGAGAGAGAGAGAGAGAGAGAGAGAGAGAGAGAGAGCATTGTGGCCGATTGAGGTTGGAGAAAGTGAGAGCGGAATTTGGCTTCGATCGGTTGTAAGCTTTCTTTGATGTTATTAATGCAATTTATTTTCCTGAAATCTTTGATGTGTTTATTCATGATGAAGAGCGAGTAGTCACCCATCTTCTAGGGTCGGGGTGAGCCCGACGGTAGCCATGTAAGGTGATGCGGTAAAGGTACAATCTTTTGATGCGATTTTGTCTTCTATCCCTACTAGCATGATTCTTTTGCGAAAGTTGAAGGTGATCCTTGTTTGTGTTATTGAAGCGAAAGTGATCTTAATACAATTTGGATTAATTATGTGAAAAAGCGTTAGTAACAATTAGGGTTTATGCGAAAGCCTCTATATTCCTATTTGTTAATAAAGAAAGTTATTTGATGAAAAGCATGATCTTTTACGCCTTTATGTGTTCTTTTACATGGTTATCATTGTGGTGTTGAAACCCTGATCTTGGAAGTCTTTAGTTTATTGATTTATTTCATCAGTTTCGTGTTCTGTCTTACGAAAAGGTACGATTTTTAGTTTCTGTGTTTACTTGAGGTTGACTACTGTTGGTCGACGTCGAGGAAGGTTAGTCGAGGTCGAGTTGTTTGGTCGAGATCGACCAGTCTTTGCTTTATTTTTCGTTTCTGTTCGTTTCTGCTTTCTGTTTTAGTCGACAGGGTGGTCGAAGTCGAGTACTTTACAGAAAAGGGAATATAACCCGGATATTTGACCCTTTAAAACCCGGATATGGTCCGGGTTAATGGTCAGCGGGTTATATAGTTGGGTACCTATATAACCCGGACCCAATATCCGGGTTATTTTCTTTGGGAAATCCGGTTATTCCAGTACATTATACATCGATTGTCCGGGTTATTTGGGTAGCTATATAACCCGGATATATGTCATATCCGGGATATATAATAGGGACTACATAACCCGGATATTGCAATTGGATATCCAAATGTCACCATATATAAACCGGACCTATGTAGGTCCGGATTATATAGCCGCCTTTTTAAAAAAAAAACCAGTGGGTTCTACCCCGGTTCATAAAACTAAACCGGGAAAAACCCTGTGATTTCCTACCCCGGTACATGTACTGAACCGGCAAGAAAAAAACTTTTTATATTTGACAAAACAGTAAACACAATAGATCATATAACAAAAATGGAACCATTTATCACATCAAAATAATTGCTTTACATTATAAATCAAGCTAAGCCAACTATGCCAAGACAAGTTCCTGGAGAATGAGCAAATCATGATAAATTTATCCAACTATGGTTTAGCAACTAAGTAGCAAGCAAAACATGATAGTTGCTCCATTTATACAACAAGCCAACAAAACTCAACCATTACTCCCCTTCTAAATATCCTCAAAAATATGCTCTCGTCTTCTTGTATGCTTCCAAGTGTAAACATGCCGCTGCTCAGGTACCAACCAAAATACATCATAAGATGAACATGACTTGTAAATGAGAACAAAAGCAAAAGAAAAAGAATGTCAAATGATAAACTTACAGGAAATCCAGCTGCCTACTTGTTGCCAAATTTTGTTATCAGAAGACCTACCAAGTTGTGACTAGCGGTCATGGAAAGAAAGGATTGATCAAAATATTAAAAAACAATATACTTAAATGGGGGGACAATATGCCCCCACTCTCAAAAACAGGGAAGAAAAACACAGATTATAGAGAACTAAGTTCCCTCATAGCATATTGTCAAACTTACATTATAGAGGACTATAGGCATCGTCGGAATTCCCCATCATGAACTTGCAATTCATGTTGTATGAACCAACATGCTGTTATCCATCTGAGTGTGCATGCTTCTCTCTAAATCTTTAAGGGCCTACTTAAGTATAGAAATGTTGCCCCTCATAGCTAGCCTAAGGAATAAAGCATAGATCAACTGAATATAAGCCTTAGAGACTATGAAAACACTGTCAAAAGATCACCAGAATGCAAGTTCACAAGGGTCTACTAAATTATACTATAAATCAACCAAAATTATATAAAAAAACCAGATAGGAAAAGAGAAAAAATAAAAGATGCTTATATTGCTTTAAAAGTATACAAGAAAAGGGGAGAAAGAAGAAACCAATGAATAAATATGTTCCTATAAAATAAAGTAAATAAATAAAAAGGTTTATCAACATTCATGAATGTGATTTCCACCATGCACCCTAGTTTTAAGTTTCAGCTTCCTTTTATTCCTATCATATCACATATAAACATAATGGGGGCCTTGTTGTCTACACATTGCACCAACAAAGTATCTTCTCTGATAAAAAAAACATCCAAAGATTATAAAGGGACTGAATGAATATCAAGATTTTTCATGAGGTCTCAGGCTTTCTAATTATATATCATGTACATATCACTAGTAAAAAAAGCACATTTTAGCCCGGACATTTTAGTTAATATAGCCCGGATATAAGCCAAATAGGGTCAGGGCATCAGAGTGGTGTGATAATAGGTATAGAGCCCAGACCCTAAAAGGCACGCCTGGGTTATTAGAGTGTGCCTGATTTTTCTTCAAAATTTTAAAAGGCTTTTTAGAGCCCGGATCTGATCTATCTCCACACTATGTTTACCAAATAAATCTCCACTGCATCAGTGCATGCTACTGAGATTTTCACAAATACTAACCTCAGCCCATCATAATAATACACCAACACCATAATGACCTTGTCAGCTTGTTCGAGTCTTTCTTATTAGCTGGCACCTTCTTGACCTTTTTCACACTGTTTATCTTGCTTTAGGGCAGTGGAACCACTGGCCAATCTTTCTGAAAAAAAAATTTAAGGATTCACATATCACTATAATATTCTTGTGAACTCTTTACACATTTGAATATAAATAATCAGTTCTTAAGGAGAAACAAATTCATATACTAGAACATTAAGACCATTCCATATCTAAGATCATGAAGAAACAAACACTAAGCATCACATTTCAGAGCACTTTATCAACATGTGAAGAGATTTTATTAAGCTAACATGGCATCTACAACCTTCAAAACTTCTCCTTAGTTATTCTCTTACCCCTATTGCTCTTCATTGTGATCGTACTCGTTTATCTGCAAAGTTTCACCCAGAAAAATAATCAATATGAAATTCGATTCTAATATATTGAAATTGTAAATGTTATTGGATTGGACAATTGTAGACTTCATCTATCTATAGATGAAACAAAAATCAGAAAATTAGTGTTTCTCATGATCATACCCAACCTTAAAATGCAGAGGCTAATGTGGGAGAAATAAAACCAAACTTGAAGTCTAATTTCATTTCTTTTTCTCTTAGTAAAACTAATGTTACTTAGTAACTCAATTGGTTCACAACTTTGTGCACTCATGACCTGTGTACAAACAGAGAGTATGTGGCAAAAGAAAAAGGGATTTTGTAAAAGAATCTTATAAAAGAAGATAATCTGACTAACTGACAAGCTTAGAACTAGAAGATACGTGTACTAGCCATGGTTGTCATCTAAGCAATATTTTTCTAAGCAAATAACAGGGATGGCAATTCATGAGGTGTCGAATGAGAAAAAGCTGAAAATTCATATGACAGAAGTGATGAAAATTCAACATACAAATGAAATCAGACATCCTACCTCACGGACTTGTTCTGCAATGTGCATGGTATATATCCAAACTTGCCTGCATAAAGAAACAATATTATAATAAATCAATGAAAAAAAATGGCAAGCATTTTACGAATTGAATAACGATACTACTAAAGCAAAATTTTAGAACCATGCATTGATATCTTAGTTTTTCTTTCTTCTAGAGTAAATTACTATGTGCCCAATCCCTTTTCTACTTGTATTCCTTTTCATTGGCCAGTTTGAAATTCTGAAGGAGGTAAAAGCATAGTGTAAAGAGCACAAGAAACCTGAAGGAGGTAAAGTAGTATGAGGATCAGATGAACGAAGCTTATGCTATTTCTTCATACAATCTCTTGTACATCAACCTGAATGGTGTAACCAGAAAAAGTAATATTAATACAACATAAAACAAAAAGTAGCATAACAAAGACATGGATGTACTACGAGTAAGACTAGTGGAAGAGCAGTAATATTAATACAACATAAAACAAAAAGTAGCATAACAAAGACATGGATGTATTACCATAAGTCACTATTAAACTGAACCCAGTGTGCTACTAATCCTATTAGATTTGTAGATGAAATAAGTTTCAAGAAGTAACAGATAAGTAGGGGAAAAAGTAGCTGAACACGAAGTACATTACAAGCAATCGAATGAACCAGGAAATGATCAAGAAGTGACCACAAAGTTCCATAGAGCCTAACCTGTTTGCCCCATTCATAGGCTTTGTCAATAAGGTAAGATACCCATTTACCTGGCTACCTGGCTTTGAGATGGGATTACTTTGAGATGAAATCATTGGTAATAAATTCATTTTCCCTTATACCTTTCTATGGACAAATATCAAGGTCCTGCATTATTGGTTTTAACTTTGTTTTATCTTATGCTCCTCTATGGATAAATATGAAGACTAAAGGACACAGATGTAGCCTTCTGTAACTTCATGCATGACAGGAGATTAGGATACGTCTTATCCAATATTACGCTTATAGAAGACATTCCACTTGTAGCCTATGAAGGGAGATTAGAATGAATATTCAGGAATTTTCCAACAACAATCAACTATGAACGCGCTACTCAAGCAAACAACAATTTCTAGGTGGAATTGTTAGAGGAGGAAATGTCTCACACATTTTGTCAATCAGTTCCTTAGATCATGTCTTGTATCCTCTCATAGCTCAACTCCTTTAAGGCCAAATATATCAAGACTGCCAAATTGCCAAGGCAGCAAGTACTAATCGATTTCATTCTCAATTTTAAGGATGGCATTAGATTGAGGTAAGATTGTTTAAGATAAGACTAACTCATCTATGTGACACGAAAAACTTAAAGATAGAAATTTTCCAAATGAGAAGTACAAGACTACTTACCCTTGTTTTAACTTTTCTTCAAGCATCTCGTAAGCTGGCCTGATCCCATGTCTTGAAAGCATTTTACGTATATGATAAAGTGAGATAAGCCGATAAGCACATTAAAACACCCTTCAACCTCTCCACATTTTACAAGGGTAAGATTTGGAGGTGGAGCTTGACGAAACTTATTCCTTGAAGTCAGTAAATAGGCTGACAGGAAAAAATATAGGAAGAGAGAAGGCGAGAGAGGAAGACTGAGTTAGGGAAAGCTTACCTCGGTGCGACAGCTAGAGGTGAAGACGGCGACGTTCCAGACGATGAATGGTGAAGACGGAGAGAGGAGAACGAGAGACGGCGGGAGGTGGCGAGGGGCGTAATCTCGATCCCTTCTCTGAGCAAGCGAGCTTTGGTGGCAGGCGAGGACAGAGCTGGTCGGCGCAGATGTGAAGACGGTGAACTTTTGGACGGAAAACTCGACCGATCTACCTTTGGATTTCGTTTCAATTTGGGTAATCATCCCGGGAATCTTCATCTGCGATTTGGTTTTAATTTGGGCAAAGATGGTGAAGAGTGAAGACGGTGAACCCTAAGCTTCAATTTTCAGATTTTTTGCTTCTTTTTTTTTTCTTTTTCGCCCCTTTTATATCTCGGATGTTAGTACGGGTTTTTTTCAACATTGGTGGAGTGGGCACAAATTAGGTCGGACATAGGGGCTTGATGACACGCCCGGGTCATTAGAGTAGGATAATAACCCGTATATTTTAGCTCCGGGGTATTTGATTTGAGATAGGTTGAAATTTCCATGACATTTTAACCCGGGCGTGTCATATATCCGGGCTATATACTCTATAATTTTTTTAAAAAAAATGAGAAAAACTTTGAAGTGTATTAGACCCCGGATTTTCCACATCCGACCTCCTATGTAGCAGGGTATATTCACATTTTTCTACTAGTGTATATACGCCTATATCAATTATATCGATAAGTATATATCCTTTTATGCAATTATGATAAAGTTCATCTAATTCTAGTCAAATAATAATCAATCAACCAGTAGATTCATTAATTTAAGTAACTTGTATATGTATAATAATCTAAAAAAAAAAAATGTGTACAAGTGTCAAGTTCCTAAGCTATGTGCGAAAAATATTTAAAAAAAAAAGCATCAATTGGGTTTGTGCGCGCAGCTTGAATTGGTAAATATTTTGACTATATTGAAAATCTTTGACCACATTAACAGTTAAGTGTAAGAGAGGCAAGTCAGTTGTATGAAACAATTGGCAAAACTATTAGACAATCATGAATATAGAGAGATTGACATTAAAATTTCAAACTGAAAGTATACAAAAATGTAAACTCACCCATCGAGTCTAGCAACACTATGCACTAAGAAAATTCGACTTTCCAAACCATGAATCTTACTTTAATAGTTTGCATTACACAATCCTTCAAACCCAATTAGTTGATTAACTTCATACTGGAACAAAGTATTTGACTTCATAAAATTTTAAAGAGGGTACATAAGTTGTGGAAAAGTAATAATTAGGTAAAGTTTATCTTCATATCCATCCTAAGTAATTGATCTTTATGACCCTTCTTGAAAGTTTCCTTGATTGTTTTTGTGTTTGATTCCCCTTCAAATTAATATCCAAAATAGAAAAAGTATCAAGACATTAGACTATATATCCTCCTCTCTTCTATGTATTCACAAGCAAATTAATACCTCGCATGAGAATGTTTTTGCTCCACAGTACCCTTCATCAAACCTAATCAAATCATAAAACTATCCCGTCTTCCATCTAATTATGTCATCACTGACAAGAATTCACATAAACAAAACTAAAAAGAAATTAAAATAATTTTCTCTTATTGAAAACCATAAAATTTAGGCACTTTAACTGATTTGATATCCATTAATATTAACAAGTCTTAATATATTAATCCCGATCAAAAGAACAAACAAAAATATTTGCTAGCATAAATAAATAAATAGGCTACTGATGGTAGTCCAGTATTGATCTCAAGCTAATGTAAAGACTCAAATGTCAAATACGAAGCAACTCAAGCAACAGTGAGGGCATAAAGAGTTCAAGATTTAACACCAAAAATCAAAATGAACCTAAGCGTTATTCTTAGTCAAGATCACAAATTCATAGATACAAATGGATTCACAAGTCGCGCAACAGAAAAATGGAACTCAGACTAAGACTAGCTAGCACATTGATTTAAAGTTTCTATCCGAAAAATCAAACAATAATGGAATTCAATACAAGGAGTCGAGTAGGTCAAGAACATACCAATATCAAATCAAACATAGGGATCTGGATTCTGGTTCGGAGACCATTAGGAAGACGAATGTGATTGTTAAAGCGGGTATGTCTATTTGTGGCATTGTTCGAGTCTCACTACAAGTTGGAGTAGTTGCAAGTAACAGACAGGAAGCAGGCGACGAAGACACCCCATTTCGGCACTGTAGTCGCTCCATCCCACTTCTGGTGGTCGATTCCTGGCGAGTCTTTGATGTCGTGGGTGACAAAGCACACAACAAAAACCATAGCAAGCAACTTCAATCAAAATTTCGCCCCAAATAGAAACCCTAACCCTAGGTATCAAAAAATTCGAAATATCTTTTCGAGGAGCCATTCGAATTTCTCCTAGAACTTCAATACAAGGGAGGAAGATAGAGTGGAGGGGGAGAACAGATTGGACCTGAATTCGTTGGAGTCTCCGCCTAGGGATCACCGAAATTGCTGAAGTCTCCAATTTTCTACGAGCTTTTGGAGACGAACGTGCAAGCGCACAAGTGGAAGAATGTCGGTTATCTGGGAACCTTGCCTGACCAAGGTTATGGATTGGACGGATTTAACCGCTCTACAACCTCCACCGACGACAATCGGAACCGGCGAGCAAACACATGCGGGAGCGGTTGTCTTTTTTTTAACCGCCTCAACCGGTGAGCGAACACGGCCTAAGGGGGTCGTGTGGTGGAGGAGATGAAGAGTAATGGAAAAGAAGAAAGCTCAATCTGGGACTCTGGGGGACGAAGAGAAAGGGGGAGAGAGGGAGAGCGGTGGTGAAGTACAAGCTAGGGGAGGAGTAGAGGTGTAGGGAGGGTTAACAAATAACCCGGTTTCTTTTACGAATTCAATGTTAATTAATCTGGGCATTTCTTTTCTGGGTTATTTAATTATAAAACAATAACAAATAACCCAAATGATGCAACACCCGGATTATTTGGTGTGATTCTTTAGTTTTCATGGCTTTATAACCCAATAAACACACGCCCGGATTATATATAGCGGGTTATTTGACCAAATCTGTAGTAGTTACTCGAAGTCGAGGATTCTTCTAGTCGAATTCGCATTGTTTCTGGAACTGAAAAGGCGCTGACACGCTTCCTCGTGGATCGATCCTGACTACCTTCTACTACAACGGGAGGAAGTCTTGTATTTATTTGTTGAGACAGGGAGTCGGTTTGATTTTATATTCTATATTTATTTTCATACTTGACCATCCTCCTGCAACAACAAAATTGGCGCCGTTGTCGGGGAAGCAATCAATCGCGCCCTTTTTAGTTCTTTTTACTCTTTAGTTCCTTTTTACTTGTTTATTTTTGTTCTTGTTTTTCAGGTGCATTCGAAGAACTGATCGCACACCCATACACCCAATTCTCTAGCCTGAGCGATTTTTGCATCTTCAGCAAAGGCTTAAGAGGAGACTCATGACGACATCCAATAATGAGAATGAGGGCCAGCTCACACCAGCCTAGGAGCTTGAGCAACTCTGCCTAGGGATAGAGGAATTCACCACCAGAGAAGCAGAACACGCCCGACGAGAGGCGGAATATACACAGAACCAACAGCGGTGGGAGGCAAGGGTAGATCGCGAGATCAACGCAAGGAGGCAACTTGAGGAGCAGATGGGGCATATCCCAGCCAACGCAAAGGAGTATCTGCATCCTACTCTGGAAGTTCTAGAATCGCCGATCATTCTTCCCGCTATTAATTTTGAAATTTGTCCTTCTTTTATTACAAAAATTAAGAGGAGTCAATTTAGGGGAAGAATCAATGAATGTCCTTTAGAGCATGTCACCACTTTTATAGACTTATGTGAAGCTATTGCAGATGGTGCTAATTTAGAATATCTAAAACTAAAGGCTTTTGGTTGGTCCCTTGTAGGAATAGCACAACAGTGGCTGGAAGGATTGCCTGCACGATCAATTCGCACGTGGAACGAACTGCAGGACTTGTTCCTCAACAAGTTCTTTCCTCTTGCAAAGACAACTGCTCTCAGACAACAGATCACGACTTTCAGACAGAAGCCAGGGGAAACACTTGCACATGTCTGGGAGCCCTACAAGAGGCTTCTGAAATCATGTCCTATGCATGGACAACCACCCTACGTAATCCAGGAGATCATCTTCAACTGCCTGCATGCACCTACTAAGGATAGGATCAACAACTACACCGCCTATGGGTATCTCGAGTACACTCCACGCCGTGCTTGGGAGGTGTTTGAGACGCTGGCCAACTACGAAAACACAGATGGGACTTCTGCGGCCTCTTCTGATGAAAGGTATGAAAGGCATGCCCCATCTATGCCATTGTATGTGCAACCAAAGGAGGTTGATCCAGACGTCAAGGAGCAATTCCAAAATGACCAGGTACGTCGTCTTACCAAACAAGTTAAATTCCTATCTAAAAAGCAGCCTTGTTTGGAATGTGGGTCTGTGAGGCACAACACCACTGTGTGCCCACTCCGTCCCCAAGCAAACAGGTACGCTCCCTGGATCCTCTGAACCTAATCCTAAGACTAAATCCAAAGGACAGGTGGCTGCCATGAACCTAAGAAGTGGGCAACAGATGCAAACGACCGAGCAAAGCATAGACGGACAAGCTGAAGGAGACTCCTCGACATCAACCAAACCAGTCGACATCGACCAGAACTTAGTTGACATCGAGGAACCTCTACTCGACATCGACCAGAACCACAAATCAGTGCCAAAGTCGAGCAATCCAGTCGACGTTGAGGAAACCCTAGCCGACATCGACCACCCTTCTGCCCTTGTCGACCACCCTTCTGCACCTCCGACGAAGAAGAAGCTGTCTTTCCCATCAAAATCTCCAAAGGATCTAGTAGAGAAGAAGTTCCAGCGTTTCATAAAGATGCTTCAAAAGCTCAATGTCACAATACCCTTCACAGAAGCTCTTAATGAGATGCCATCCTACGTCAAGTTCCTCAAGGAGATTCTAAGCAAAAAACGGTCAATGGCTGAGATCGCAGAGGAGTGCAACCAGATAGACGTACTTAAGAAAAGGTCAGATCCAGGTAGGTTTGCTATAACCATTGGATTTGGTCAATACGAATTTAATGCTTTATGTGACTTGGAAGCCAGTGTGAGTATAATGCCTTTATCAATCTGGTCCAAGATTAAGATAGGTGCTCTAGAGTCTGTGGATGCTAAGCTATACATGGTGAACAACACGGTGGTCATCCCAACAGGCATGGTGGACAATGTACCAATTCATGTAGGTAAGTTCTTTCTCCCTGCTAATTTCTTAGTAATTGATATGGCAGAGGACCCTGCTTGTCCAATTATTCTAGGAAGGTCCTTCTTGGCGACGGTGGATGCCAACATAAGTGTAAGGAAGGGAGTACTCACTTTCAACATCAGCGATGAGATAATTGAGTATTCTTTTAACAAAACTGAAAGGCACACACGTCCCATAGAAGAGGTCAAATCAATATCAGCCAGGTACATTACTTGCGGGGAGCCTAAGGTAAGAAATATGACTCATGAGGAGCTGGAAAAGAGGGACATGGAAGCCCAGGTGGAGGAGATCATGGCCATCCTGAATGAAGATACAGAGGACCTACTCGACATCGACCAAGGTAAGTCGATATCGACTAAATTTTTTTCGGATGCCTTGCTAGGATTCAAGTATGGGGTCGAAGTCGACCAGAGTTACTCGACGTCGAGTAACTTGGTCGACGTCGACCAGAAACCGAGCTCTCCACCGACTCGGGCAACCCACCCAAAGCCGAGAAGTCTCGACGTCGAGCAAGCTCCTCGATGCCGACCAGAATTCTTCTTCGACTTCTCCCTCCTCGACCAGCAGTCCACCAGAAGAAGGTAAGTCCTCGACGTCGAGTACCCCTACTCGATGTCGATCAGAATCTGAGGTCACGAAATCCGAATCTGCGAAGGTAAGCCAAGGTACTGACATCTCTTCTCCTATTTCAATTAATGATTTATCTATATATGGGAGAGGTTTTCCTTGGTATGTGCGATTATGCAGGGTTTCCAATGATGAGCCTAAGGAATATGAATTTGGAGACAAAGTCCATGTCGCCAAATCTAAGGATCATTGGTTTCCTAACAAATTCAACAAGAAGAAGATGGGGCCCTTCACGGTGAACAAGATCCATTCAGGAGGACTGTAGCTGATGGACAAGAATGGAGTCATGTTTGAAGCCCAAGCTACATGGGCCCTGCAGATGCCGCCTTGAGCTTAATGGAGAAAGTCGGCCTAGCGACTATAAAGTCTAGAGCTTGTAAATAGACAATTAGTTTTTGGGATTTTTGGAAACTGTTGCTTTTGGTTTTTGGTTTTGGACATTGTTTTTAAGTTTTTATGTTGTGGATATTTTCCGTCTAACGAATCTTGCAGGTAAGAGAAGTTGTAGACTTACACGACGTCGAGTTACATCCTTGACATCGACCACACATCTCGAGCAGAAAGAAGCATGTGGTCGAGAAGGCCACCCTGGGGTTCCACATTACTCGATTTCGAGTAGCCTTGGTCGACGTCGACCAAAGTCCTCGATATCGACCAGCCCTCCTCGATGTCGACCACTTCTGCAGTAACATTACACTCGATTTCCGAAGATCAGCACACCTGTCTAGCGAGTTTCTTTCTTTACCCTTGTTTTTATATAGTGAGGACACTGTAATGTTTAAGTATGGGGTGGGGAAAGAGCTTACTTCATGCATAATTGACCACATTTGACAGTATTTGTGCATATTTAAAGTTTATTTTAAGAATTGCTTATACATGGCTACTTTGGATTTCATATTTTATTTATGTGCTTATATGCATGTTTTCAAAAGTTTGAAAAATCACCCCCATTAAAAATTTTGATTAGTGTCATGGAAGCTTATATTGAACTCGACGATGCAAAATTGGATTCATTAGAGATATAGCATGAAATTGCCTAGTAAAGAGAAGTCACAATGAAGTGCATTATTTTCTTAAAAACCATGAAAGGAGGTAAAATTTGAAGTTGCTTTTGACATGTTGCATGATAAGAGGATGGAGGACTTTATATTTTCCATATAGGCCCATATTGTTATATCCTAGCCTTTACCTATACTTATGCATCACAAAAGCCATATTGAGCCTTATTTCATATTATGCTCCACAGGAACTAAATATTGTCCATTCTTTACCTTATTTCCATCCGGGGATTATGTTGAGAATGGAATTACATTATAGAGACTATTATATGGTTGTTGTGTTATATTATCATTATTGGAGTTTGGCAGGAAAGTTTCAAATATTATGGAAAATTTAATGAGTGAAAGAAAATCCAGTCACCTCAGGAGATAAAGGTAGATCGACCCTGTCTGCGTTGAGATGTTAGTTCTGCAGGATGGGACACAATGTGAGGAGTCCAAAGCATTAAGTGTTCGAGGCCATTCATGACACCCATGTTTGCGACTCGCAAGAAGGCAGTGCTGAGGTTAGAGAGGTAAAAACATATAAGTGAAAAAAGCAAAGAGTGATTTATGAGAGGATGAGTGATGTGGAAATTATGAAGGAGAAAGTGCATCAAAGCAAGAGAGCAAGTTTGAAGAGTTCTCCCCGGATTTAGCACCACATTGCCCAAAAATAGCCCACCATTTTACCTTTTACCTTTTCTTCACCATGAGCTTAAATTAAAGTCCTCTTGATTATTAATGCTTTGCCACGAATGAATGATTTTACATAACCCTCCTTTTGTGAGTAGATGTTGCTTTTTATTGCACATACATGGTGTTGTAAGAGGAAATCGAGAATGCAAATAAAATACGAATAATAGAGCAAACCGATTGGATCCCAGCAAATAATGTTCAAGACTCCCTCCCGATGTAGTAAGAGAAAGTCAAGTTCGATCCTCGAGGAAGCTGGTCAGCGGATCCTAGGCAGTGGAGGAATCTCACGGACAGAAGTCGATTACAGATGCTCAATCTCGACTAGGGTTGGTCGACAGAAGATAACAAAGTAACAGCAGTCACTGGATGTTGTCGATATCAAGTAGATTTACTCGATATCGAGTAACCTTCGTCGACGTCGAGTTAGCCTTGGTCGAGTTCCTGCAGTTCAGAAGCTACGGCGATCTAGGATCAAAGGTCAGTCGTCGATATCGACCAAAGTTGGTCGAGATCGAGGAGGGCAGAAACTAAATTTAAATGCAAAATCTTTGAACTTTAACCGATGAATGAAAGAGAACTTCCAAGATTAGGGTTTGCGACAACGATTACCATGAAAGCGGAATATAAATCATAAAAGGCGGTGACTTTATCGATAAAGGAGAAGGCTTTCACCCAATCCGACAAGTAGGAATATAAATCTCGCGACAAATAACCCTAATTGTTTGTATTCCTTTTCATAATTAGAATTCATAATCTTTCGAATAAAAATCCTAATTACCACCCAAGTTTCACAACATGAGTTCTTCAATTTCTCAATCAAAGATAAAGCACATAGGGAATAGAATAAAATAACGATAAAATACCTCCTTTTGCAATTGCTAATCTACCAACATGGCTCTCGTTGGGATCACCCCAATCCCAAAAGTAGGTGGACTACTCGCGCCTCATCGCAATCGCAGACATTGATGTAAAAGAAATAACTTACAATAAACTATATTCAAAGTCTTTACAATCCCAGCACTCAACTTTCGTAGAATGCCAAAACCCTAAAACCTTTGAACTCCTAAAACTCTATGTGGAATTGTATCTCTGAAATTGAATGACTAAAACTCAGCCCCATGGGCTTTATTTATAGGGCTTAATCCTTGCTAATCAAGGAAAGCAATCTATCTCTATTTCTAAAGATAAAACTTAAATATAGATAAAACATTAACTCTTAAAAGGAATATCTAAATATCTCTTTATCTTCTTGGCATAAGTGGAAAATCTTTCCTCCATGGATAAATCCTTGACAGACTTGATAAAACTTGATAGAATTCGGACATCTCGCAACCCAGCAGCCCAACTCGTAATCAGACAGGCCCAACAACGTCGCGGCCTAGGGATTTTCTACTCGCTATCGAGTAATTTCCTCGATATCGAGGAAATGTGTCGTCGATATTGGCTTGCTGGCTTGCTCGAGTAGCTGTTTCTCGACTTGGCTTAGACATGTGCTTCTGGTCTTGTCGATATCGGGTAATTTACTCGATATCGAGGAAGTGCTGCTTGGTATGTCCAGGTCTTCGGCTTCTCGATCAGATGCTAGCTCCTCGACTCCAAGTATGGCTTTAGGTCTTGTCGATATCGGGTAACTTACTCGATATCGAGTAAGGCTCTGGACTCGGGTTGGCATAGTCTTCAGTTTCTCGATCAGCTCCTCCTCGACCAGGCTTTGCTCGTCCCTCTTTAGTCGATATCGAGTAAAAGTGTTCGATATTGAGTAAAGTTCAGCCTCCGTCTTTGCTTCTTGTTTTTGTCCCGGAATGGCTCAAAATTCTGTAATTTTAAACCAAAACTTATGTAGATCTCCATTTCTTGCAAATACGCATATACTACATAAATTCAACATATTCCCAGCCCGAAATATGCAAAGTATATAGAATATGGAGCTAAAATATGCATAAAAACATAATTATTTTAGTGACATCAAATCACCCCATACTTAGACTTGCTTGTCCTCAAGCAATAACCAAACAATAACCAATACCTACAACACATCCTTCAAATCTTCTCCCTTGTCAAAAGCAACATCTCAAGTAGTAGCAATGTAAGACAAGTGAATTTAACGTCATCACACATATATGAGCGACCCATAGGCATAGGCAATAAAAATCCAACCTCACTGGGATAAAGTGTTTGCACTCATCTCTCAAAGTGTTTAGCCTATGAAGATCAACTCTCAACTCAATTCCATATACAATCTCATAAACATTGCAATTTAAATATAAATCCACTTCGCAACCAATTATGTAAATGCAACAAGAATCATCAGGAGGACTTCGCTCAATGGAAGTCTTCAAAGAAGATTCCATTCGGCGGGGTTGTAATGGGGCTTGGTAAGAAATAAAAGGGCATGAAATTATTTGGCTATGTGGTGCTTAATAAAACTCGGGAATCAAGACTCCTAAATCTCTAACACAACTCAACCAAACCATAACTCTCAATCATATGGATCCACCAAACTCCCCAACTTATCTCAATGAAGAGCACAACCTCTCAAACTAAAATAACCTCTCAAAAGTATGAATCTTGCGAAATAAGGTAAATTTGGCTCATGCACTTTATTCATAACATATAACGTTTCTCTCTTTTTTTTTTCGATTTTTTTTCTTTTTTTTTCTTTTTTTTATGCAATCTAAAAGCAAGATTAAAGTATGACAAAAGACTCAAATGCATAAAAACTTAAACATGAATGCATAACATAATCAAGAAATGCAACACATAAATCGCATAAGAAGCAAGACCAAAAATAAGATTTCTGTATCCCTACCCCATACTTAAAATCGACAGTGTCCTCACTGTCAAAGAAACATAATCAAAGGGAAGAAAACAGACTTACAGAGCTGTTGATTATCGAGTCTCTTAGTCCTTAGTGGTTCATCTCCCGACAAGTTGTTCCAACCATAATACCGCAAAATAAACCATATAAAATAACCACATACTTAGTTCATAACTATCCTATTAGAGATAATAAATAAGCCTGAGGAAGTTTATATTATCAAATCATGTAATAACCCATATAATGAAACAATATTTGTAACATATATATGAATTTAAATAAAGGCCCAAATTCAAGAAATTTCCAAATATATCATGTAATATATCCCAAATTTTATGAATTTCCTTTGATAATGTAAATGAACTAAGTATAGCATCATTTAGATAAATAAAAATCAGCCCACCAAATATAGCAATTTCCATATATAACCCACCCTTAATAATAAATAGCAATTTCCCCAACAAATTTCAAACCCTAGACAATTAAAGATCAACTCAATATCAAATCTCTCCCTAGGTTCTTCATAGGATAATCCTGAGAGTAAAGTGCATAGAGAGAGAAATTAAACCAAAAGAGTTGTAAAAGATGGGAACAAATCTGTAATTTAGAAAAATTGAGGGGTGGGTTCTCGGTTTTGTGTAAGAATCACACTGGTGGCCGCGGTTTTCGAATTGGGCAGCGCGGGAGGCAGATCAGGGCTCGGTGGTGCTGGGGGTGATGAATCTGGGGTTCAGAGGGCCGGAGCTGGGGTGGAGAGGTTATCGGCGAAGCGGATCCGGCAGCAGCAAGAACAGGGGGGCAAAGTGGTCTTCGGCGAGGGCTATAGGTACTTGGAGCGGCTGGAACTGGGGCTCGGGTGGCCGGATTCAGGCTCGGATGCTCGGCTTTGCTGCTACTGGAAGCCGGTTTTGGGAAGGGGAGGCCGGATCTGTGAGGAGTGAGGGTGGGAAGCGAAGGGAATCCAGGCAGTACTGGTGTGAGACAGCGGCAGGGAGGGACAGCTGGATTTGATGGTGTTGCTGGTGCGACTTGGTGGTGCTCGGACCTGGGCTGTGGTGGCTTGGTGAGAGCCCGAGAAGGAGGAGCGAGAGGAAAAAGATGGTGGCGCGAGAGCTCGGTGAGGAGGTTCAAAAATAAAGAAAGCAAAAGAAAAACAAAACTGTAAGTATTATATATATATTTCTTTTTTTTTATTATTATTAGAGAAAGAAAACTTACCTGAAACCTTCTACTTAGCTGATGAGCTTACCCGACTTAGAAGAACCTGACTAATAGTGGACCATCTTGAATGCCTAACTTTAACCATGAGAAGAGATTATGCACGAGTTTCAAGAGAATAAAACAAAATAAAATAGAATTAAAGAAGAAGGAGTAATAAAAGCGAGTTGCCTCCCGTATGCGCTAAGGTTTAAGTCGTTAGCTCGACCCACTTCCCTGTTTTAGGCTTTGACCAACGCTAGGGTGGCGCGAATCTCCTCTTCTAGGTCGTCTTTGTCATAGTATTTCTTGACCCTGTGCCCATTTACCTTAAAAGTTGTTCCATCAATGCTAATTAACTCTACTGCTCCATGAGGGTATATGTGGTGAACCAAGAAGGGTCCACTCCATCTTGTCCTGAGCTTTCCTGGGAATAGACGTAGTCTAGAATTATATAAAAGCACTTTGTCACCAACCTTATATGTCTTTGGCACCAGTTTCTTATCGTGGCATCTCTTGGTTCGCTCTTTGTAGATCTCAGCATTCTCATAGGCTTTCAATCATAGTTCCTCTAGCTCCTGCAGATCAATAAAGCGTTTCTTACCTACCTCATCGAGATCCATGGTAAGCTCCTTGAGGGCCCACATTGCCTTATGCTCCAGTTCGACAGGTAAATGGCAAGATTTTCCATAAACCAAGTTGTAAGGAGTTGTCCCCATCGGTGTTTTGTAAGCTGTCCTGTAAGCCCATAGCGCATCATCAAGCTTAGATTACCAATCCTTCCTTGAGCGAGAGACTGTCTTTTCCAAAATGGCTTTGATTTGTCGATTAGAGACCTCCACTTGACCACTAGTTTGGGGATGATAAGGTGTTGACAACCTGTGCGTCACCCCATACTTAGCCAAAAGAGCCTCAAAACCTCTCTCGATGAAATGCGAGCCACCGTCTGAAATAAGAACTCTAGGAACACCAAAGCGAGGAAATATGTTAGTTTTAACAAACTTTGAAACTACCTTCGCGTCGTTGGTCCTAGTTGCAGCAGCCTCAACCTATTTAGAGACATAGTCGACCGCCACAAGGATGTATTTGTAAGGTCCTGAAGCAGGGAATGGTCCCATAAAGTCAATTCCCCACACATCAAATAGCTCAACCTCCAAAATCCCTGTGAGTGGTGTCGCATTCTTCCAAGTTATGTTGCCCGATCTTTGGCACTCATCACATGAAGTGACATAAGCCTGCACATCCCTAAAAAGATTAGGCCAGTAAAAACCACATTGAAGTACCTTAGATGCAGTTTTGAAGCCTTTTGCATGTCCGCCTGTAGGGAGAGTATGGCAATGGCGAATGACACTTTCCACCTCCTCCTACAGAATACAAGGTCTGAAGATATGGTCCTTTCCTTGTTTGAACAAGTAAGGATCATCCCAATAATATTGCTTGACGTCGTGGAGGAATTTCTTCTTTGCCTGTGAGAATAGTCCTGACGGAATCTCATTTTCTGCAAGATAGTTAGCGAAATCCGCATACCAGGGTACCTTTGATCCTTTTATAGCATATATATCATGTATAGGACTAGTAGGAGGGGTAAAGAAGAAATCCTCACCGGAATCCATACGAAAAACCTCACCTGAAAACGTACCAGGGGTTAGTCGATATCGAGTAAAATTACTCGATATCGAGCAGACTGCAGTGTCGCCTGGTGGTGTGCTTGGCTTCAGGTAGTCTGTCGAGTTGGCTTTTGTCGATATCGATGAAATTTTGCCCGATGTCGAGTACCCCTGCAGCTCAAATCCATCCAAAGAAGAATACTCACCTGGTTTACTCGATGTCGAGAAAGCTTGCTCGATATCGAGGAAAACCGTGTCAGTCCGCATCAGGTGCTCGTCTGGGCGAGAGTCGTTGATTGGTGTGGTGTCCTGGGCTTCCTCTAGCATGTCCTTGGGGAACCTGGATAGGTGATCAGCGACTGAATTCTCTATGTCCTTCTTGTCTTTTAGCTCAACATCAAACTCTTGAAGTAGGAGCACCCATCGTAACAATCTTGGTTTAGCATCCTTCTTTGTCATCAAATATCTAAGAGCAGCATGGTCAGTATGGACAATAACTTTAGAGCCAACAAGATAAGAACGAAATTTTTCAAAAGCAAAAACCATAGCAAAAAATTCTTTCTCTGTTGTGGTGTACTTAGCCTAAACCACATCAAGAGTCTTGCTTGCATAGTAGATGGCATGTAGTTTCTTGTCCTTCCGCTGTCCTAGAACTGCTCCCACGGCATAATCGCTGGCATCACACGTGATTTCAAAAGGTAGAGACCAATCCGGTGATTGAATGATTGGAGCGGAGATAAGAGCTTCTTTTAACCTGTTGAAGGCATCAAGACATTCGCTAGAAAACACAAACTTAACATCTTTCATGAGAAGGTTAGTTAATGGTTTGGCAATTTTAGAGAAATCATGAATAAACCTTCTATAAAAACCAGCATGACCAAGAAAACTCCTTATCTCTTTAATGGATGATGGTGAGGGCAATTTCTCCACTAGCTCTATTTTGGCCCTGCCCACCTCAATACCCTTTTTAGACACCTTGTGGCCTAGCACGATTCCTTCCCGTACCATAAAGTGGCATTTTTCCCAGTTGAGAATCAAATTTGTCTCTTCACAACGCTTGAGTACTCTGCGCAGGTTAGAGAGACAAATATCGAAAGTCGTACCATAAACTGAGAAATCATCCATGAATACCTCCACTATGTCCTCTATCGTGTCAGATAAGATGGCCATCATACACCTTTGAAAAGTAGTAGGGGCATTGCAAAGGCCAAATGGCATCCTCCTATACACAAAAGTTCCATAGGGGCAAGTGAAAGTGGTCTTTTCTTGATCGTCAGGATGAATAGGAACCTGCCAAAAACCAGAATATCCATCCAGGTAACAAAAGTAATCATGTTCGGCTAACCTTTCGAGTACCTGATCAATGAAGGAGAGTGGAAAATGATCCTTCCTGGTGGCGGTGTTGAGCTTTCTGTAATCTATGCACATACGCCAGCTGGTAGTGATTCTTTTAGGAACTAGCGCTCTCCCTTCTCATTCTCTTCAACGGTCATTCCACCCTTCTTAGGAACAACATGAACAGGACTTACCCATTTGTTGTATGAGATTGGATAAATGATTCCTGCATCCAGCATGCGGTGGATTTCTTTCTTTACAACCTCCTTCATGTTGGGGTTAAGCTTCCTTTGATGCTCAATTTTTGCCCTGTGATCATCTTCCAAAAGTATTCTATGCATACAAGTAATGGGTGAAATACCTTTTATGTCCTCTAGAGAATAGCCAATGGCTTTCCTATGAGTGCGGAGGACTTCTACTAGCTTGTCTACTTCCTGTGTATTTAATGAAGAACTGATAATCACAGGAAAAGTAGAGTCATGACCAAGAAATTAATACCTAAGGGTGTCAGGTAATGGCTTCAACACTGGAGAAGGGCCCTGTGAAATCAGAATGGGCTCTACTTCCTCCGTCTTCATGATCTCCCCTAGGTAATCCGTCTCAATCGTCATGAGAGAAGCATCCAAATCAGCTACAGGAGTTGGCGTCGACCAAGCATACATCGATGACAACGCTGAATCGGACATAGGACTGTACTGCTGCAAGAAAGTACTCGACATCGAGTTAGAAAGATCAGAACTGACCAAAAAATCAGAAGTTACCTTGGATGCAGATTTGGTCGATGTCGAGGAGTTTTCCTCGATATTAAGGAAAAGTGCAGCTGTCGAGTTGGCTTCCTTGACTTCTGGTGTGCCTGCAGGGAAGAAGGTAGTCGATATCGAGGATAACTGCTCGATATCGAGTAAATTTAGAGGACTTACCGTGTCTGGAGAACTGGTGTTGGTCGATATCGGGCAGGGTTTCTCGATATCGAGGAGGTTAGTCGATGTCGACTTGATCTGCTCGATTTCGGGCGAGTCGTTCAGCTCCGCTGATAATGCGTCATCGAAGAACTCTTCCTCGCTTGATTCTGCTGCAACTAGTTCCTCCTCTAGCATGGATTCTGCCTTACCCTCTTCTTGTATCAAGAGTTGTCCTGCAGGCTCATTGCAAGAGATAAAATTGAATTTTGAATAAATAGCTTTAATTTCCATTGCCTCTTCTGTGTCTGGATTGAAAAAGTATTCAATAATCTCATCTCCAATGGTGAAAGTGAGAATTACCCTCTTTACTCCAATGTTGGCATCAGCTGTTGCTAGGAAAGGTCGCCCTAGAATGATGGGGCAAGCTAAGTCCTCTGCCATTTCTACTACAAGAAAATCTGTAAGGACAAAGAATCTACCAACTTTAACCGGAACATTATCAACAATACATGCAGGGATTACCACTGTGTTGTTTGCCATGTAGAGCTTGGCATCAATAGGTTCCAGGGCGCCTATCTTTACCTTTGACCAGATGGATAGAGGCATGATGCTTACGCTTGCTCCTAAGTCACATAGTGCTTTAAATCTATGACGACCAAGTCCAACAGTGATAGCAAACTTACCTGGGTCAGGTCGCTTCTCAGGGAAATCCATCTTCTTGCATTCCTTGGCAATCTCAGTCATTGATCGCTTGTTGCTAAGAATCTCCTTGAGGAACTTGAGCTAGGCAGGCATCTCGTGAAGTGCTTCTGTAAAAGGAATAGTAACATTTAGACTCTGAAGCAATTTCACAAAACGCTGAAACTTACCGTCAGTTGGATCTCTTTGGTTCTTGGAAGGAAATGGGAGCGTCTTCTTAGTTTTCTGAGCCAGAATAGCTTACGGATGTGGTGAAGACTCCTCGACGTCGGCCTGCTTCTCCTCTATATCGACAAGGGCTTCCTCGATATCGACTAAAGTTGTCGACTTCGGGTTGCTATGCTGTGTAGATGAGTCCGAGCTTGGTTTCTCCTTTGTATCGAGTAGATTTTTATCGATATCGACCAAACTTTGGTCAACATCGAGTTGCTGCCGCTCGTTGTCGAGGACAGTTTTGTCCTTTTCTTCTCCGTTCTCTGGCTCGTGCAATTTGTGACCGCTCCGTAGCTTTACAGCAGCGACATGTCCGTTCTGCCCTTTTGGATTTGGTTCTGTATGCCCTGGGAGCTGCCCGGATGGTCGTGGAATCTGCGCCGCGAATTAACCCATTTGAGTCTCAATGTTTTTCTTCCAGATGTCTAGCTCTCCAAATTTTGTATTGATGTTCTGGAACTGATTGTTGATAGTGCCTTGATTCCGGCGCATCTCATCAAGGATGAGCTGTAAATCATCCTTCTTTTGGCCCCTTTCTGGATGTCCTGGAGCTCTGTATGGCGGGGGGTTCCTAGGAGGACCTTGGTTCCATTGTGGTTGATAGAACCTTTGATCCCCCATATAGCGATTGGGACCCCCTGCGTAAGCTACCTCCCCGTGAGTTTCTGTCATCCTTACTTGCTCTATGTGTGGGCACTCAGTGGTGGTGTGCCGCTGTGAACCGCATTCGATGCAAGGTTGGTTGATAGAGAGATACTTGACTTGTTTGAGGAGCTTGCGATTCTGATCTCAATAGTATTGTTCCTTGACATTTGGGTCAATCTCATTAGACGGCTCATATAGGGGCATGGACGGGGCTGGCCTGGCATAGACATTCTCCTCATAGTTGATTGGAGTCTCATACTTGTTGTCATAGTTGGCCAGCTTGTCGAGGGCAGCCCATGCGTCAGCTGGCGGCATTGTCAGATACTCATAATGAGTATATGTGTTGATCCTATCCTTAGCAGCAAGGTCAAGAGAATTGAAGAAGATCTCCTGAACGACGCAAGGTTGTTGTCCATGTGTAGGGAAGGATCGCAATAGATCCTTATAGCATTCCCATGCCTTTGCCAGCGGCTCTCCAGGCTGCTGTTTGAAAGATGTAATCTTTTGGCGGAGGAGTGCTGTTTTGGCAGGAGGGAAGAATTTATTGAGAAATTCCTGCTTGACTTGAGCCCATGTTGTGAGGGATCATAGACGGAGATCCTCAAGCCACTTCAATGCTGGACCAGCCAGAGACCAACGAAAAGCCTTCATCAAGGAGTACCTTCAGCAAGAGTACGACACATATCAGTAAAATTGGTAATATGTTGAAGAGGGCATTCATTAAATCTACCATGAAAAGCATTATGTTTAATTTCTATTAAGAAAGGAGTGCGAATTTCATAGTTATTCTCAGGGATTAGAATAGCCGATTCTGGCACGACGAGAGTTGGGTGCATGTAATCCTCTGCGATGGTTGGATACTGGGCAAGCTCATCTTCCAATTGTCTTCTTCGCGCAGCTTCCTGTTCCCTGCCTGCTCTCTCAGTGGCGAGAACAGTATCCTTGGTGGCTAACTCAGCTCGAAGCCTCTGTTTCAGTTGTTCCTTTGTTTCTGCAGCCGCCATGGCTCTTTTTAGTTTAGCTTGGATGTGTATGAGGCATTCCAGTTCGTCTAAGCCGTCAAACTCAGGTGGTTGACCAGAACGGCGCATACACCTACGAAGTAACTCAAAGCAAATGTGAGATTTAACTACCAAGGCGCGAATCATTGCTTCTCCGGCAACGGCGCCAATTTGTTGTAAGAGGAAATAGAGAATGCAAATAAAATACGAATAATAAAGCAAACCGATTGGATCCCAGCAAATAATGTTCAAGACTCCCTCCCGATGTAGCAAGAGAAAGTCAAGTTCGATCCTCGAGGAAGCTGGTCAGCGGATCTTAGGCAGTGGAGGAATCTCACGGACAGAAGTCGATTACAAATGCTCGATCTCGACTAGGGTTGGTCGACAGAAGATAACAAAGTAGCAGCAGTCACTGGATGTTGTCGATATCGAGTAGATTTACTCGATATCGAGTAACCTTCGTCGACGTCGAGTTAGCCTTGGTCGAGTTCCTGCAGTTCAGAAGCTACGGCGATCTAGGATCGAAGGTCAGTCGTCGATATCGACCAAAGTTGGTCGAGATCGAGGAGGGCAGAAACTAAATTTAAATGCAAAATCTTTGAAATTTAACCGATGAATGAAAGAGAACTTCCAAGATTAGGGTTTGCGACAACGATTAACATGAAAGCGGAATATAAATCATAAAAGGCGATGACTTTATTGATAAAAAAGAAGGCTTTCACCCAATCCGACAAGTAGGAATATAAATCTCGCGACAAATAGCCCTAATTGTTTCTATTCCTTTTCATAATTAGAATTCATAATCTTGCGAATAAGAATCCTAATTACCACCCAAGTTTCACAACATGAGTTCTTCAATTTCTCAATCAAAGATGAAGCACATAGGGAATAGAATAAAATAACGATAAAATACCTCCTTTTGCAATTGCTAATCTACCAACATGGCTCTCGTTGGGCTCACCCCAATCCCAGAAGTAGGTGGACTACTCGCGCCTCATCGCAATCGCAGACATTGATGTAAAAGAAATAACTTGCAATAAACTATATTCAAAGTCTTTACAATCCCGGCACTCAACTTTCGTAGAATGCTAAAACCCTAAAATCTTTGAACTCCTAAAACTCTATGTGGAATTGTATCTCTGAAATTGAATGACTAAAACTCAGCCCCATGGGCTTTATTTATAGGGCTTAATCCTTGCTAATCAAGGAAAGCAATCTATATCTATTTCTAAAGATAAAACTTAAATAAAGATAAAACATTAACTCTTAAAAGGAATATCTAAATATCTCTTTATCTTCTTGGCTGTAGAGAGGTTTTTCTCTTCAGGGTATTCTACGCGGTTCTTGCCAGAACAAGGAAATCCTTTGTGTCCTATTGTCCATTCTCTTCTTTTTAACGGTATTTACTCGGGGAATTTCACAACAATATTGTTGTTAATTTCCCCGAGTGAACACCGTTAAAGAGAAGAAGAACTAACAATATGACACAAAGGATTTCCGTATTCTGGCAATAACCGCGCGGAACACCCTACAGAGAAAAACCTCTCTGCAGCTAGAGTTTCTTATTATTGTGATGCTTTGATGGATACACGGGCACTACATAATTCAACCCTATACCCTCTATTTATAATAGAGAACCTCCTATAGATAACCTTATAGATAAACCTAGATATAGATAAAACCTACCTTATCTAGAACCTATTATAGATAAAACCATCTATAATAAACCACCTATATATAAAACCATATATAGATAAAACTTGTTATAGATAAATTGACTTGGGCCCCAATCCAATTTATCTATCTAACTAGGATGATTAATTGTCTCATACAACAATCTCCACCTAGACAAATAATCTATCTATAACAATGAACATAGACAACTCTAGGAACTGTTCTGCTCCAGGTCCTCCTGTGCTCTGCTCCCTGGGGCTCCTCACCTCGATTATCATTAAGTGATGTTGATCAAGTCCAAGTGGCGCTTCTTTAACTTCCTACAGGTGTCATGCTTCACCAGTTCGGTACCTTGCACCATCTTCCATCTTGACAACCTTTGCAGTAGATACAACTTGTTGGACAAAGACTTTGACATATACCTTTTCTCCGATTGAACCCGAATCTTCTTCAAAGACTCCGTGTCAATCACGCGGTATATCACTTTATCCGCTTGACAAAATCGAATACCCGACGACGCCTTCTCTTGTATCTTCTCCCATTCATCATCTTTCAACGAAACATTTCGTCTCTTTCGTCTTCTTTAACATTCCCTACTGAGTCAGCAGATCCTTCACTCATCGTTGCCAAAGATCGAAATTTCCAGTGCCATCGAAACGCGGAACCTCGAATTTCGCACTGGATGTCATCGTCTAACCTTGCTCTGATACCAATCGTTGTTAATTTCCCCGAGTGAACACCGTTAAAGAGAAGAAGAACTAACAATATGACACAAAGGATTTCCGTATTCTGGCAATAACCGCGCAGAACACCCTACAGAGAAAAACCTCTCTGCAGCTAGAGTTTCTTATTATTGTGATACTTTGATGGATACACGGGCACTACATAATTCAACCCTACACCCTCTATTTATAATAGAGAACCTCTTATAGATAACCCTATAGATAAACCTAGATATAGATAAAACCTACCTTATCTATAACCTATTATAGATAAAACCATCTATAATAAACCACCTATATATAAAACCATATATAGATAAAACTTGTTATAGATAAATTGACTTGGGCCCCAATCATATTTATCTATCTAACTAGGATGATTAATTGTCTCGTACAACAGAAGCAAACCGCACTCTTAAGGAGCTTTCTGCTTTTGATTTGGTACAGCAACCCCTGGCAATCCAATTCCCTGCGCTAGGGGAAGGAGTCAACTTTGAGCTAAAATCTGGGGTAATTCATCTTCTACCCAAGTTCCATGGGTTGAGTGGGGAAGACCCCCACAAGCATCTATCTGAGTTCCATAATGTGGTAGTTGGGATGAAACCTGAGAACGTTATTGAGGATCAAATCAAGCTGAGAGCCTTCCCCTTCTCTTTGAAGGATGAGGCGAATGAATGGTTCTCCTATCTACCTCCTGGGACTATATCGACGTGGGCTGAGATGAAAAGAGTCTTTCTGGAGAAGTACTTCCCTACAACAAAACTTAATGCCTTAAAAAGAGCAATCAGCAACATTGAGCAGTACGCTACAAACTCGATTCATGAGTACTTTGAGCGATTTAAGAAACTTTGCGCTAGCTGCCCATGCCCTGGTTTTGTTCAGAAGGATTTGGTCTTATTTTTCTTCAATGGACTTACTGATGATGAGCGCAAGATAGTGAATTTGTGTTGTGGGGGAAACATGCTGAATAAGACGCCTGCTGCAGCTTGGGAAGTGTTTAAGGAGCTTTCCGAGGGCTCTAGGCAGTTCAACAAGAGCACTCGTGCTAGGGGTGTACTTTCTATTGATGCCCCTGTGGCTGCACATCAGACTGATATGGCAGAGGTGAAGGAGATGATCAAACAGTTGGTAACTGATAGAACTCCTCAAAAGTTGAATGCATGTGGACTCTGCAATGAGTTCACCCATCCCATGGACATGTGCCCGCTTCTGCAAGATCCTAACATAGAGTTGAATGCCATTGGGAATTTCGCTCAACAAAGGCCTAGACAAGGCAATTTTGGAAATCCTGGGTACTTCAACAACAACAATTACAACAGAGGCTATCAACAGGGTTATGGGAACTACCAAGCCCCTTTCAATCAGCAAGGGGGGCAACAAGGAAGTCCCCATCAACAGTTTGAACCCCAACAGGGAGGCCAGCTACAATCGAATGAGGCTCTTGAGGATCCACTTCAGAAATTGTCACGGTTGGTCCCGAAGGTTGAGAAACAACAATCAGACCGGATCACAAATTTGGAGAATCAATTGAGTCAGCTCATTCAAGCCTTAAGTGCGAAGGAGGCGAACGATTCAGGGAAGCTTCCATCGCAAACGGTTGTGAATCCTAAGGAGAACGTCAGCGTTGTAACGCTTAGGAGTGGCAAGGAACTGATTGTCACACCTCAAAAGCACGATGAGGAAACAATGGATGAGGAAATAGAGATCTTGGAAGAGGATGACGGAAGCTGTAAGGTGCAGCGGCTGCAGCAACCATGCCGCGGCCGCGGCACAACAAAGGAGCAGCGGTCGCAGCAATATGTTGTGCCCGCAGCCACTGCCTCCGCCGACCCTACCGATTCAGGTGCGCCGAACTCGTCTTCTTCTTCCCCTCTTTCTTCTTCTTCTCCTCTTCCTCCTTCTTCTCCTTCTTTTTCTTCCTTACCTATGGAGACTCCAAAGTCAATTCCACCATTTTCGGAAGCCCTGAAGGATACACGAAGGTATGAGAACGATAAGGAGATCTTTGATAGGTTCAGTAAGTGCAAGTTAAACATTCCTTTGCTTAATTTGATTAAAAACATTCCTAGATATGCTAAATTTTTTAAGGAACTTTGCACTATCAAGCGGAACCAGAAGCTGAAAGGTAAGAAACAATTGAAGGTAAGCGAACATGTCCCTGCTGTGTTTCAGAAACGTTTGCCTAAGAAGTGTAGTGATCCTAGTATGTTTGCAATTCCATGTGTGATAGGTGATACTAAATTTGAAAAAGCCTTGTTAGATCTAGGAGCATCTATTAATGTCGTGCCTTCTCATGTTTATCATACTCTGAGATTGGGACCTCTGAATGATACTCGGGTAGTAATTCAACTTGTTGATCGATCTATTATCTAGCCGAAAGGGATTGTTGAGGATGTCTTGGTTATGGTTGACAACTTGATATTCTCTACTGATTTCTTTGTGATTTATATGGGTCCTGGTAAAAATGAAGGCCCTATTCTATTAGGCAGACCTTTTCTTAAAACTACTAGGACCAAGATAGATGTCTATTCAGGGTCTCTTACTATGGAATTTGATGGTCAAAGAGTTGAATATAATATTTATGATTCCATGAAATTTCCATCTGGTGATCCTTCTCTGTGCTTTATGGATGTTATTGATACTATGGAACAAGATTGCTTTGATTTGGAATGTGTTGGCGAGATGGAAGTCGCTTTACACGCCCCTATAGATGAAATTTCTAGAGATTATGTCTTGTCATCTAACTTGCATGAGGCTATATTGGCTTTAGACCATCGATCTCCCACCTATGTGCCACCAAGGGGAGACCGCATCGAGCTGACCATGCCAACTGAAAAGCATCTTCCATCCATTGACCAAGCGCCTGATGTTGAATTAAAACAACTTCCTAATCACCTTAAATATGCTTTTCTTGGTGAGAATGATACTTTGCCTGTCATTATTTCTAACAAACTCACTTTTGCAGTTTTGCGCATGAGGAGCGATTGGTGACTGTTTTGAAGGAGAACAAGGAGGCGTTAGGATGGACGATTGCAGACATTAAGGGCATCAGTCCTAACCTCTGCATGCATAGAATACTTCTAGAGGATGACGCCAAGCCATCTAGACAACCTCAATGGAGACTCAACCCACCGATGATGGAGGTGGTAAAGAAGGAGGTATTGAAGCTCCTTTAAGCAGGTATGATCTTTCATATATCTGATAGCAAGTGGGTAAGTCCTACTCAGGTTGTCCCTAAGAAGGGGGGTATCACTGTCGTTGAAAATCAGAATGGTGAGTTGGTCCCTAGTAGGGTCCAAACTGGATGGAGGGTCTGTATTGATTATCGTAAGTTAAATGCGGTAACTCACAAAGACCAATTTCCCCTACCTTTTATTGATCAAATGCTTGAGCTTCTTGCCGGTCGCTCCTTTTATTACTTCTTAGATGGCTACTCAAGATATTTTCAAGTACCCATAACACCGGAGAATCAAGAGAAAACGACATTTACATGCCCCTTTGGCACTTTTGCATATCGCATAATGCCTTTTGGGTTATGTAACGCACCTGGGACCTTCCAACGGTGTATGGTAAGCATATTTTCTTAGTACGTAGAACGCTTCATAGAGGTATTCATAGATGACTTTACTGTGCATGGAGATGACTTTGATACTTGCTTGCACCATTTGTCACTTGTACTTAGGCGGTCTGTAGATACCAACTTAGTTCTTAATTCTGAAAAGTGTCATTTTATGGTTGAGTAAGGCATTTTTTTGGGTCATATTGTGTCTAGCAGGGGTCTTGAGATGGACAAGGCGAAGACTGATGTCATTCAGTCTCTTCCTTACCCCACCAATGTGCGCGAGATTCATTCTTTTTTAGGCCATGCAGGGTTCTATCGCATGTTTATTAAGGATTTTTCTTAGATTTCTGCACCTCTTTGTGATTTACTCAAAAAGGAAGTAGCTTTTGACTTTGATGACAGGTGTAGAGCAGCCTTTGATGAGCTAAAGGGTCGCCTGACTAGCGCTCCTATAATTCAGGCACCCATATGCTCTCAACCCTTTGAGATTATATGTGATGCTAGCGACTATCTTGTGGGTGCTGTGTTGGGACAGAAGAAAGGAAGAAGCTCTCATGTCATCTACTATGCCTCCATGACTCTGAATGGAGCACAAAGGAACTACTTAACCACTGAGAAAGAGCTTCTGGCCATGGTCTTTGCACTGGAGAAGTTTCGCTCCTATCTCCTAGGAGCTAAGGTAATTGTCTTCACTGATCACGCTGCTCTTCGCTATTTATTAACAAAGAAAGAAGCGAAACCTAGATTGATCCGTTGGATTTTACTCTTGAGTGAATTTGACATCGAAATTAAAGATAAGAAAGGTACAGAGAACTTAGTAGCGGACCACCTCGGCAGACTTGTCCAAGGAGAGGACAAGCCGGAAGATCAAAGACCCATTCACGGTGAGTTCCCTGATGATACACTATTTTCTTTAACTCACATTTCGTTCTTGTAGTTGTAGGAAGCTATAGGAGTTAGCGACAGAGGGACACATTTCTGTAATAGGACCATCACTGCCCTGCTAAAGAAGTACCATGTCACGCATAGAGTGTCCACTGCTTATCATCTTCAGACCAATGGTCAAGCAGAGGTATCAAATCGGGAGATTAAGAGCATTCTGCAGAAAACAGTGTCTCCTAACATGAAGGATTTGAGTCTAAGGCTGAATGATGCTCTGTGGGCCAATCGGACGGCCTATAAGACTCCCATTGGTATGTCCTCTTATCGAATTGTTCTTGGAAAGGCTTGTCATCTTCCAATGGAACTTCAGCATAAGACATACTGGGTTGTAAAGAACTGCAATATGACGATGAATGAAGTGGGTGAGTTCAGGAAGCTTCAATAGCAAGAGCTAGAGGAACTGCGCTTGGATGCCTACGACAATCAATGTTCTAAAAGGCGCTAGGCGGCCGCTAGACGGCGGGCGACCGCCTAGCGCCTAGGCTGGTGCCTAGGCGGACTTAGAACAAACTTGATTATTTCCTTATATTTTGACGAATAACACTTGTCAATAATTCATATAATGTAATAATAATCGATAATATCACTCATAAACCCAAATTTGTAGTAGTTAATTAACACTAAAGTAAATAAATACAAAAGTACATGTCTGACTAACAACTCTAAACTTCCTAAAATCCAAAACTATAAGTTCGACTGAAAAGCAAATGCATCCCGATATGGGGGATAAAAAACCCTAAGTCAACTAATCATATGCTTAGAAGCTCAAATTGAATAATCGTTGGACTAGACGGTGTCTTGGCGGGCCCAGGCGGTGCCTAGGAGGGACCAGGCGGCGCCTAGGCTGGACTAGGCGGTTCCTGGCCGAATTTCCGCCTAGAGGCCGCCTAGGCTTAAAAATTCCTAGGTCCCGTCCCGCCTAGCACCTAGGCGGCGCCCAGGCGGCGCCTAGGCGCGATTTTTAGAACACTGACGACAATGCACTAATCTACAAAGAGAAGGCAAGGGTCTGGCATAACAAACATATCTTGCGGAAGGAACTCAATATCGGAGACAAGGTTCTCCTATACCAATCACGCTTGAAACTCTTCCCTGGAAAGCTTCGATCAAGGTGGGAAGGACCCTACACCATCTCAAGGATATTTCCTCATGGAGCAATCGAACTCTATGACCCTAAGTCTCATGAGCTCTTTCAGGTCAATGGTCATAGAGTTAAGCCATACTTTGAGAACATCCCGTATAACGACAAAGAGGAGTTGGTGCTCGCTAAACCAACCAATTAGGCCACTCAAGGGCCATTACGTCGAGCCAACGACTTGAAACAAAGGCGCTTCTCGGGAGGCAACCCGAGGTAAGTTTTTCTTTCTTTTCATCATCATTATCTTAGGTAGTTTTTATTGCTACTTTTCTTTTGGTTGATTGGAATTTTAAATTGGGAACGAACAAAGCGAGGACCGAGAGCTGCTGCTAAATTGTATGCCGCAGCCGCAACTTTATGTTGCGGCCGCCGCTTCAACCCCCGCAACAACATAAACATGCAGCGGCCGCAGCATAATGCAGCGGCCGCGGCATCACGCCCCCGTGACCCATTTTCTGATCTTCCAAAAAAAAAAAGAGAGAGGGACCATCACGGGACCCTTTTTCTTCCTAACCCTACCTCCCTCTTTCTCTATCCTCCACCGTCACTTTCTTCCTACCACACTTCCACACCTCCATAGCCAACCCCTCAACCTTCTTCTCCTTCCAACCTCACCACCGGATTCTGACCGCCGCGAGCCACCATCGCCGGATTTACCTCTCTACAACCTCTTTGGGCCGGATCTCTGCTCAGAACGACGAACACCTCCGCGCCTGCAGCAACCTTCGCACACCAACCCGGCCTCAAGCTCCGCTGCTGCGCCCGCCGCCAGTACGTGTTGTAGGAGGAAATCAAGTTTAAAATATAATAAAATAGATCAAACCAGATTCTGTCCACGCAAATAATTACAAGACCTCCTCCTGATGTAGCAGCGGGAAGTCAGGATCGATCCACGAGGAAGCACGTTAGTGGATCTCAGGTAGCTGTAAATCTCATAGACAGAAGTAACAGAAAGAAAGACAGAAATAACAAATAAAAGCAGAAAAGAAAACGAAAGCACAAAACTACTCGATATCGAGTACAGTTTCCTCGATATCGACTAACTGTATCGACACCAGAAACTGAAATTGACCAACAGAAACAAAGACCAGCAGAAGCAACCCGATGTCGAAAAAAGTCTCCTCGATATCGAGTAAATCAACTCGATATCGACAAGCCTCTGCTCGAAATCGACAAACAACAGAAACTTTAAAGTGCAACCTTTCGAACGCAGAACTCAGATTTTGATGAATTAAATCAATAAACTAAAAGACTTCCAAAGCCAGGGCATCAACACCACAACGATAACCATGCAAAATAACACATAAAGGCATAAAAGATCATGCTTTTCATCAAATAACTTTCGTTATTAACAAATAGGAATATAGAGGCTTTCGCATAAACCCTAATTGTTACTAACCCTTTTCACATAATTAACCCAAGTTGTATTAAGATCACTTTCACTTCAATAACACAAACAAGGATCACCTTCAACTTTCGCAAAAGAATCATGCTCATAGGGATAGAAGATGAATTGCATAAAAAGCTCAAACCTTTACTGCATCACCTCACATGGCCACCGTCTGGCTCACCCCGACCCCAGAAGTGGGTGGACTACTCGCAATTCATTATCAAGAAAGACATCAATAATAAAAGGAAATAACTTTGCATTAAATAAACTAAAAGAAAGCTTACAACCGAACAAGCCAAATCCGCTTTCGCCTTTCCACCTTGCTCGCCACAAACTCTCTCTTTCTCTATGTAACTACTTGCTTGTTGTCTCTAAAATTGAATAAATAAAATCCAGCCCCAAGGGCTTTATTTATAGGCTTCCAACCCTTGCTATTCAAGGTAAGAAAGTCTATCTATATCTATATCTATTTATCTACTTACTTAAAGATTAAATAATGGAATAAAAGAATTAAATCCAAAAAGAAAATATATCTAAAGTAGGTAAATCCTCCATGGAGTTGATAGATCTTGATAAGTCTTGATAGATGTGGATAGAATCGGACAACTTCGTATCCAAGCAAGCCTAACTCGACTCGGACAGCCCACAGCGTAACGCGGCCCAGGAAAGTTTTGGTCGATATCGAGTAGTTTTACTCGATATCGAGGAGATGTGTCTCGTCGACTGGGCTTCTGGCTTGCTCGAGTAACGGCTCCCCGATCTGGCTCGATCATGTGGTGCTGGGGTTGTCGATATTGAGCAAAGTACTCGATATCGAGTAAATGTTTCTCGAGCTGTCCTCTCTTCGGCTTCTCGATCCGGTGTTTCTTTCTCGAGCACCGGTGCATCTTCTGATATTGGTCGATATCGAGTAATTTACTCGATATCGAGTAAAGTTCTGCACTCGAGTTGTCTTGTCCGCTCAGCTTCGTCGATCTTGGTTTCAGAGGTGGTAATCGTCTTGGGTTGTCCTCGATATTGACAAGCTTTAGTCGATATCGACAAGCTGTGCTCCTCTCTTCTAGCCTTGCTCGATTCTGGCAGCTTGCTGGAAATTGACTTAGATGTACTCGATATCGACTAGGTGTAGTCGATATTGACTTGATGTTGTCGAGTCGATTTTTCCTTGCTTCCAGCTTGATTTGTCCTGGTTCCGCTGCTTCTTGACCTTGGACTTCTGTAGTTGACTTTGAGCTTTTCTTCCTTTTCTCAGAACTGCTATAAATTGCCTCGAATTCTGCGAATTTAAACAGAAACTAGTGTAGATTCCATAATTTGGCAAATAAACATAAACTACATAGATTATGTACTATTCTAGCCCAAATGTATGAAATGTATGCAGAAAACGATATAAAAGTAAATATAAAACATGGCAGATTCGGCTCACAACAGTACGCCGCCGCAAGGTTTGCTCTATTGGAATTTCGGAGTTGTGGTGTGTTTATCTCTTGATTCTTATTGTGTTAGTGTTTGGGTTCTATTGAGATTTGTGGTTGGTTTGAAGGATTGGGTGTGTTTGTTTGAGTGTTATTTGGTGATATTGCAACTTGCGTTGGTTTGGAAGTTTGGATTTGGTTGATTTGCTTGAGGTGTATTTGAGTTGGGGTGTGATTTGGATACTTTGGTTGATAAATTGCTGCTGAAATTTTGTGAAAATGGTGCATCGATTGAGATTCCTATCTAGAGAGCAGAGGAAGGCTTATGAGAGTTTTGATGCGAAGAGGTTTGTACAAACAAAGTTCTTCGACATTCCGACTTTACAGAGGCTGGGGATGTTGGGAGTCACTCGTCAGATGCTCACTCATGGGGGCTTGGGTGCGTTCATAGATTGTAGTGTCCCCACATATGCTGAGCTGGCTTGGGAGTTCTTAGTTACACTGGAGCTTGTGGATGGTTCTCGGATTCGGTTCCATCTGTTCGACCACATCCACACTTGTACTTATGCCCAGTTGAGGGAGGCCTTTGGGATTACTTAGGCATCCACCCAAGATTGGGCTAACCTGGTGTCGGATCAGCAGATTCATGACTTCTGGTATGCAGCGACTGGCTCTGCATTTGATGGACATAGAGGCGAGTACAACTACAAGTTTGTCCATCCTTGCCTTCGATTGGTTCACAAAGTCCTGTCAATGGGTTTCAGCGGCCAGGGCGATGTGAACAAGGTACCTGATGCAGTGCAATTATCGATGACTCTTGGTGACATTGAGGACAATATGAAGGTTCCATTCGATGGCCCTATCACTCGTGCAAGGGGAAAGAAGATTCAAGATGCAACCAAAGCCCTTCTTGTCCGTTACCAAGGGATGATGGAGCAAGGGTTCAGGCCACCCTGGATCACTTGGCTCAAGGCTACACAACCAGAGCAAGAGATGAGCTTCCGTCCTCAAACCAAGCTCATGCAGACTCGACACCACCCTCCTTGAACTCGACACACACTCGACATAGGCTTTTGTCGAGTGGTCCATACCACATGTCGAGTGGGCTTCATGGGCTTGGCCGAGTTCTTTCATTGTGGGCCGAGTTATTTTATGTCTTAATTAATTAATTGTTATTTTATGCAATTAGATCAATAATGTACAAGATTATATCTCTTCTAGATAAATCTTGTCTCATAAGTTTTATAATTATATCCTCTTCGGTTTACTTCTATCTTAGATCTATTTTATTTATCTTTAGATAGTTTAGATCTATCCAAAACCCTTTCCTTTGCAAGGAAGGATTGGTTAGATCTTCCATTGCTTTTCTATTTAAACAAACACATGTACTTTGAATTTCTTAGATTGAATAGAATTGAGAAACCCCTTTATAGGATTAAAGGGTTCTCGATTATCAATCCCAAAAGCTATCTTGCTCTTGTGTTCTTTGAGACTTTCGGCTATCACCATCACAATCACCATAACCATTCCCTTCGGCAACAAGAAACCCAAACACAACCCTAACCCATACGTCCCAAGGAAGAAGCCACCTCTCGGCACTTGGCTTCGGCACCATGTCCCGAAGGCTTCGGCGCCAGGCGCTAGGGCTCCTCGGCGTCCGAGGCACCTGCGCTCTCGCTCTCGCACCTTCGCTCTCGTCCGCGCACACACGGGTCTTCGCTCGCTCCCAGCGAGCATCGCTAGACATCCCCCGGCTTCGCTCCTTCACTTCCGCTCTCGCTCGCAAGGACTCGCGCGCGCACCCCGGCTGCTCCAGCGTCCGGCTCTCGCTTCCAGCGAGCGCAATCCGGAAGCTGCAGTCCCCGACGCTCCCACACACCCTGAGGCTTCACGCCTGTGTGCATGATACCCCCGCGAGCGCTGCTGCTTCTTCGCTTCCCTTCCTTATTTGTTCTGTCGCTTTAGTTTACTTTGAATTATTTTATTTTAAGTTCTGTCGCTATAATTAGTTAATTAGTTAGTTCGCTTAATTTTTCAATCAGGAGATATTGGAAGAGTATTGCAAGGTCGGGCAAATATACGGCGTGGTTCTTGATCTTGAGCACACAGGCGAAGGATCGGGTATCCCAAACGTATCAGTACCCGCCGGCGACTTGCCTTGGTTATGGATTCTTTCTCCCAATCCTATGTTACGCCAGACTGGGTTGAGATATTTGTTGCTAGCTGTCCGCGGATCCAGGGGAAGAAGAAAGGTAGAATTGATCTGGGAGGCATGATCAGTCTCATCGCCCGCCGCTTCATTGATCCTAAACAGTGCGGTGTACCTATGTCTGGCGGGCACAGTTACATAGAGGAGCAGCTGAGGAGGGCCTATCTGATTGAGGGCTCTGAGGCGACGGGCTTTATCTGGAAGTCTTCTACTGTTTCATTGAGGACAATGAAAACTTTAAGTGTGGGGGAGAGGAATTCTATGTATATAGTGCATATAGGAGTTCATATTTAAATTTCTGCACCATGTTTAAATTTCTGTAATCAGAGTTATTAAATTTCTTTCATTTTCGAATATTTAAAAAAATTCAAAAATCCAAAAACAATCATGCATTTCATCCATATGTGTTATTCAAATACCCATCTAGCTTAGTTTGTCCTCTAATTTAAATTTCAAGCATGATCATATAAATCCCATGGAATTATGGATGTTTTTGCCTTGTCTATATTTGATTTTTGTGGAACATGAGCTGGCAAATATAATTGAGCATGTATGATTGAGCTAAAGTATGATTGAAGTCCTAAAAACATGACCCTTGTGAGAATGTTTGGCCTTATTTCAAATCATTTATAATTCTTTTGCTCAATTATATGAATTACTCTCCTTGTGTTGCTACCTCTAAGCATTGACTGCAGTATCTATTTTTCAAGACCGACTCACATGTTTGTTGCTTGCGGAGTTTCTGTTTATAGTTTGAGTCTTTTGTTTGAATGTGTGCATATTTAGTGAGATAAGGTGGCAATGGTTGATGCACTTAGTAACCGGGTCTACGCATGACACCCATGGGTATGACTCGGGTAAAACGGTGTTGACAACTATCCACTAGGAAAGAAAGCTTGATCATTGAGTAACCAGGTTCATTCATGACACCCATGTTTGCAACTTGCGTCAAATGATGTTCAAGTGGAATTCATATTAGTAGGTTGAGGTGTTGATAGACCGGGGCCATTCATGACACCCATGTTTGCGCCTCGCGTAAGGAAAGCACCAAGACAAGAAAGTAAATAGAAAAAAAGAAAAAAAAAAGAAAAGAAAAGAAACAAAAGAAGAAAAGAAAAAAAAAGTCACATTTTATTTAGTTTTCTTTATTGTGTCCCGCAAGTAATGACATTTCGGTGGAGATTTGGGGATATGTTGGTCAATGTCTATGAGTTTAGTGCATGTTGGTTTGAGTTGAGAGTTGTACCTTAAAGCCTAAACACATGAGAGCATGAGTGAGACACATATTTCTGGTGAGGTTGGATGATGTCTACTTCTAAGCTTTGATCACTGGAATACATGCTATGACGTTTGTTTGCTTGGTTTATGTGTGCACCTACTATGATGTTGCTTTTTGATGAGGTTGAGAGTTGAAGGGATTTCCTGTGGGATGCATTGATTTCATGTTCATTCTATCATTGCTTGGGGACAAGCAAAGGTTAAGTGTGGGGGAATTTGATAATGCATATCTTAGATAGGCATTACAGATATTTTTAGGCTAGTTAGGTGGCATTTAGGTAATAAATTGTGGTTAAATTGCATCTCGTGATTATTTTCGAAGAATTTCAGATTCTGCGCGAATTTGTGGTTATCTTGCAGAATTGAATCTGAATACCATTGAGAGATACAATATCTTGGGAAGGAGATGCAGAAGACATTAGCATGGCGAACTTGAAGCAAGGAAAGAAGAATCACTTGGAGCTCCCTCGGCTTGGAGGAGAGGGTCTGGCAGCGAGACATGTCGTGACCGCACCAGGCGTGCCGCAGCCGCAGCAAGTGCAACCATGCAGCGGGTTTGGAAGAGCCGTGCGCCGCGGCCGCAGCATATGTTTTGGCCGCAGCATTGGTCGTCAACGACACATCGTTTCATTTTAATTGGAACCCTAGTTTTGTTAGTTTGTTTTATGGCCGACTTAGACTTTTAAAAGGCCGATTATTGTTATTTTCCATTCACTACTATTCTATTCTACGTTCTATCAGACAATTTAGAGATTCAGCGATGTCTTCCATGAGGAACTAAACTCATCTGTTCTGCCTCTAATTTGAAGCTTTATTGGGATTGATTGTGAGTTTCTAATTCTCGTTCCTTGTTTCCTATATTTGAATGCTTCAACTTCTTCGTGCTTGACTGTCTATTGTTTTATTCTATCTAGCCCACGCAACTAGTTAGAATCAATTCAATTGCTAAGGTTTTGTAGATTCCTGATTGTGAATCTTAACCTAATATCAAACTTGTTCCTTTAGGGCTGATTGAACTAATTGGATAAGTAGGAAGTTGGATGTGTTGTAAAATCCCTCTTTAGGAACTGCAAATACCTTGGCTAATCTCTGAACTTAAAGCTATCAATTGGGTTAAATCCTTCATTAGGGACTATTCGATTGATAAGGATTTCTAAGACTGATTGGACGAGTAACTATATTAGGTCAAGACAAGGGCATTCATAGGAAACTTAATAGGACGAGAAGAAGTTACAAGGATTGTTTCAACCAAATAAAGTGGAAAATTGTAGGTAGAACTGCTTCTCTCAATTGTTTGAATCACAACCATTTACTCTTGCTTTCTTAAATCCGCTTTGATTAAAGGCGGATCTTTTACACTCAAAACCCCCCTCTTTGGTTACTTTAATCGGCACTTAAATCGTACTTGAGCAACAAATCTCCCTGTGGATCGACCTCTTACTTATTGTTGTACTAGTTCTAGGTTTGAGTTTACTTTGACGGATCAACGACAGGTTTTCCCTCCGTCACGGGTTGTTTCGACCCTAGATATAAATTAAATGGGGTTCAAAAGTTTTTAGAAAACTATTTTCCGACTTTAGAAATTGAGGAAGATCCCGATTCGAATGGTCCAATTATAGTTGATAGAGTTAGAGGATTATTAGAAGAATTATATACCCAATATTCGACGGGCGATAGAGCGCCCTCCTCTTGTCGTCCTCTCGTGCCTTCTAGTTCAAGCGGGTCACGAATTAGCATCACTGCTAAAACTAAGGCACTTGCCCTAGATATCTTTGGGTCAAAGAGGTCGAGATCTTCCTTGAGCCTCCACTCGGAGCTCGACGAATATTTGTCCACTGACTTTGATTTTCACATCGATGAGGAAGAAGATTTCGATGTCCTAAAATGGTGGAGCCGTCCCTAAAGACAAAGATTCCCGATGTTGCAGGTAATCGCCCGACAAATACTTGGGGCCCCTTCCTCCACCATTGTTGTCGATCAGCTTTTCAGTCATGGAGGTCAGATTCTTTCAGAGAAGAGATCAAGGTTAATTCCCGAGAACCTCGAAGCCCAAGTTTGGCTTGCAGATTGGAAGAAGGTGGATATACGAATGCAGAAGAACATCTTGGGGACTGATTCCGAGGACGATCACGGAGTGCATACAGAGTCCGTTGGGAGCTCCATTGATTGCGCGGTCACAGATGGCTTAGGAGGTAGAGGGTTTGACGATCAAGAAGACTAGAAGAGTAGGTAACCGGGCCGGGGTTCAGACATACACAAGTAAAAGAACTATGTGGGCTTTGATTCCTCAGCCTAGGGAGGATACGTGGGCAATCGGGAAACCGATCCAAGCCCTTCTTCCCTTTTTTTTCCTCCACACTCATACACAAATTGTACAATTGTAGACTTGTAGTTTTAGACTTGTAGTCTTGTAGACTTGTAATATTGTAATTTGTACCTAAATGGCAAACACGAAAGGATATATTTTAAATGTATATGCGTTCAAAACCCGTTCTCGGCAATTTCGAAAACTTCGAAAAGGTGCAAACCTGTCCAACCCGGGCCATATCCGCCGAGTCGACCCGTCGACCCTCGGACCCGCCGGGTGACCCGAACCCGCCAACCCGTGGAATTTCTGGGTTTGGGTTCGGGTCACCCCTCCCCGACCTGCCGGGTCGGACCCGTGGCCACGCCTACTTAGATGAACATTTATCCTCTTGGGTTAATTCCTTATTTACATATGGGATTTTTATTTGTTTCCATTTATTTTAATTAAACAATGTTTCATCCTTATATGTAGATAGATAGAATTTAAATAGAGATAGAGTTGTTCCTTCCTTGAATAGCTAGGATTGGAGCATATAAATAAAGTCATAGGGTCTAGTTATTTCAATCATTCAAGTCAAGTCGTCTTCGGGCGCAAGGAGAGAGCAGAGAGAGAGGAGTCGAGTGGAAGAGGAGGAGGAAAGATTAGAAGGTTTTGTAAGTTTTAGTTCGAGTTGAATGTTGAAGATAGTTTCTCCCATTATGTTTTGTTTCTAATTTCCCTTTTCTAGGGTTGGGGTGATCACAACATATATATATGTGTTTGATTTATGAATTGATGAATTTGTATGTCTTTATCATCATCTACCTATATGCATAATCCTTTGAGAGAGTTGAGGAAATTCCTTATCTACAATTATGAAGAGAAAGTGAATTAATTATGAATTTGGATAATAATTAGGGATTATTTGCAAAAGCCGACTAATCCTAATTAAGAAAAGGTAGAAACAAATTAGGTTTTTATGCGAGAGCCTCTATCATCTAAATTGTTGGAATTTGCGAAAGTCGATTATTTGATATAAAGCATGCATCTTTATATGATTCATGAGTTACACATATTTTTATTGTTGTGGTGATCTGTAACCTTGGAAGTTTGCATTTTTATTATTTTATTTCATTGTTTTAAATCCCGCACTGGAGACCATTCGACACCGACCACACTTCCCCTTTCCATTCTAGTCGATGTCAACAGCAACCAACTCTTAACCGACGTCGACAGCAACCTTACACCTCTTCCTGCTATTCTCGAACCCCAAAACCAACTAAACCTAGAACCGATGACTTCTCTCCTGAGGACGAACCTGACTCCACTATCCTATAGCGGAGTCTTGACTACAAATTTATTTGGTCGAGAAACTCTCTCATCAACGACCCGGCGTGTCACGGGTCGACCCTTGACCCGTGACAACGCCTAATCCAACCTCATAGGGGAATATGTGTTTCTCTCGCTCTCATGTATTTAGACTTTAAAGAACAACTCTCAATTCGATTCTTTATACCAAAAGCTACATAAGACTTGACATTTATATCACAAAATCTCCATCAGATACGTCAAAGCAAATAAGACTCATTAAGGGGTCTTTTCATTTGGTTGTAATGGGGCTTGTTGTGAAAATAAAGGCATGAAGTTTATTGTGTCATGTTTTTTTTTATCAGGTAAAAATTCGGTGCACCGGACAGACCCGGTGGACGATAGGCCGATGAAATCGGCGACGGACAAACCATCAATACAAGTAGATTACAAACCAATATTAAACCAGAAAAACCAAATTACAAGAGTACAGTTACAGACACAGGCTAGTACTAACAAATAAAGAACATAAGCAAAGTGTGGCATCTCGTCCGTCAGTTGGTAGAGGCACGTAGGAAAGCCCTGGGGAACTAAGTGGAAACCCCTTATTTGGACTCTACCGACAAGCCTTCAGGTTTCGATCACGTCCACGACCTCTCGCACGTTGACAAAAGAGAAGAACTCTGCTTTACACTGCTAGCCCCAAAGCCAGATAACCATACCACCTCAGCAATTCGGTAGATCTAGCATTATATATATATATATCACGTTTTTTTTTTGTGGGAGGGCAAATGCCCCACCCAATTTACCTCAACCATGTGCGAGAAACCACAATTTGAAGCAATCCCGAAAATTCCGGGATCCCCACAGGAAGCGTGCCGCGCAAGGAGAAGGAAGGACCAGGGAAACGTCGATCCGCCACCACAAGGTTTACACAGAGACTGGTGCGGGGGAAGGGTGAGCATTACTGATTGAACCATAAGATGGTGTGGACGAGAGGTGGTGCTAAAGCCCGGGAGAGAGGCTGGTTTGGGGGGTTGATTTGGACGGGATTTCTAGAGAGAAGTGAGACCCCTTCTCTCTAGAAAACAACAATGATTGTTTTATTGTGTCATGTGATACTTTCAAATATGGGAACTAAGATTCCTAAAATTCCAACATCAACCAAAAAATTCAACCAGTATTTTTTCAATTCCCAAGAATTTCAATTTCCAGGAATTTAAATTTCTCCATTTTAAAGAAATTTAACTTGCTTATTTCCCCTTTGGTAAGTTACAATTACACCTTTTATAAATAGAAATTACGATTCCCTTATTTAATTGCTACCATCTAAAGCCCAACCAAACATATTTTTTAATTCTTGGGGAGTGCGATTCGTGGTAATTCAATTCTCGGAAAGTAACTTCCTGGAAATTTCCTTGGAGGGAGAATCATCTTCACTACCCACATGGACTCCTGATGTACTGCTGGCCAGCGGTGTCACTGCTTGGTAATGTTTGCCATTGATTCCTAGTCTATGTTGTCCCCCCATCATGTTTGAGTTAGTTTTGCTTGTTTGATTGGATTTGTTTGCTTGCCACCGTTTGTAGTGTAACCTTTTTTTTTTCTTCTCATGTTGTATGCTTTGATAGTTCGCCGTCTATCGACTTTATTGATTTCTCGATGTGCTATGTTTGTCCGACTCTCGAAGTATTTCCTAATAAAAAATTATATCTTAAGAAAATTTGATATTTTCCGATTTTAAAATCCATACGAGTTTTTAAGTTTCAATATTTTTTTTTTAAGTTTCAATATAATTTGCGAATGCTGCAGTGTTTGTGCTTGCGGTTTTAAAAAAATCACTAAAAGGTTGAAAACGCTTTTCAAATTGGTCATATCTGTACGATGATGTAGGAGGTGGTGTGTGGTGATAAAAACAAACTATTCGACAATTCAGTCCCATAAAGATAGGAAAATAAAATACTCAGTATCTCTGACTTTTACGGAGTATTTATTTATTTATTTCCACTAACAAATTTACACAATTGAATTCATCCACTCACCTTACCCTAAAATTTGAGGTTCTGTAAATGGGGAAAAGGTAGAAGGAAGAAACCTGACAAATTAGAATTTGACAGTGAAAGAAAAACATTATCAATGCCAATGGAGGCATAATTCCCCCCATCACTCCCCTTTCGGCCTTTCCCGTTTTAACTGTACACCAAATTCCCCCCTCCTGTAAAGCCCACCCCCCACAATCGAAATCGATCATCAAGAACACGAATACCTCGATAAAATTAGCCTGAAAAATCAAATCAACATGAAATCCCATCTTCAAGGGCTCTCAATTTCTGCAAATCACTTGCGTACTCCTCCTCCTCGACCTCAATTTCAATCCCCTCCTTGCAACTCTGATAAAATAAGCAACCAACAATGGTGTCCCCAACGATCAAAACAGAGTACACGTAAGCAATCACCACCATCTCCGCCGCCACCCCCCACATCGACCTCTTCCCCTCGACTACGTAAATCCTGCACCGGAAAATCACCTCCGCCGCAGCCATCGCGAGGTTCGCCGGCAAGGCAAGGGCCAGTGCCGTTATCGTCTTCCCCTTGATCAAAACAAAGGCCCTGAGGATCGCCGAGAATCCGCTGACTCCCTCCCACCCGGAGGCGATCAGGGCGAGATTGCACACGACAATGGCCTTGGCGACGACGATGGAGTAGAAGACAGCGCCGACGGCCGCGGGCCAGGCTGGTAGGGAGTCGATCGCGGCGGAGGCGAGGCAGAGGAGGGAGAAGCAGGCGGAATTGGCGGCGACGATGACGAAGAGGTTGCACAATTGAGTGTGAAGGAGAGGTAGGAAGGCGGAGGCAGGCGGCTCCGGGCGGCGGTGGAGGGATTTTAGGGTTTGGATGGTGGAGGATTTGGAGAGGAGGATGAAGGAGAGGGATAGGGGGAGAGAGTAGAGGGAGGAGGAGAGGGTTTGGGAGAGCTTGAAGAGGAAGTATTGGGAAATTGGGGGGCTTAGAGGGAAGCCGGCGGCGAGGAAGACGGAGTGGAGGCGGCGTTGGAGGGAGGGGGCGGCGGAGGACAGGTGGAGGAGGAGGGAGAGGGAAAAGGGGAGGGCGAGGAGGGTTGGGGTGGAGGTGAAGTGGTGGAGATGGCTCAGGAATGTGTGGGTTGATCTCCTCATGATCCTTAAGGCGTTGTTTGGGGTTTCTTGAATTTCTCCCATTTTGTGTGTTTTGTGCTGCGGGGAATGGATGAATGAGAGAGGTTTTGGTTTTTGTTTTTGTTTTTGAACTCCCTTTGTGTGTGGGGAGTATATAACTATATATGGGTGGCTTTTAGGGTTTGGTTTTGAATTTTTCTTCTTTGGGGGGATGATGAACTAATTGATATTGGTGTGGTTTGTGAATAATGAAGCTTAATTGATTGATCTTGTGCTAATAATGGATGGTGCTGGTGAGAGTTTGGAGGTGTTGGGAGAGAAATTGGAAATGGATAGGCCAACCAACTTCACATTGAGTATTATATAAGTTGCTTTGATATGAAATTTGGGCATGTACAAATATTTAAATTTGGAGCTATGTCTTTAAGATGAAAATGAAATGTTAACACCCTAAAGAAAATAAATAAATGTTAACATACATTATTATTATTATATAAATTTAGAGGTGTGATTAATGAGTTGAAAGGATTTACTAATCAAATGTATTTATAATACACAATATTATATTATATTATATTATTATACATTACAATTTATAAGTAATAATATACAAGCATCGAAAATAAGATTAAATTGAAAAATTCAAGTGTTGATCACAAAAATCTATATAATATATTAAAACAGGGCATGGAGTTTGCTCTGATACGATTCACTGCACTGTGTTATTTTTAGCATAAATTTGGCCCATTCTTTTTTGTCGCGTCAAATAATAATTTTTATCTTTTAGTCAACTTATTTAATATGGGTGATAAATATTATATCTTTGTTAGTTAGTTATAATTGATTTGACCTTAAGATATAACCGATTTGATCAACAATAAAAATTTAATAGGTAAATACAATAAAATTAGTTTTGCTAAAGTAAGTAAAACAATTCGTTTGGTTAAAATAAGTAAAACAGTCTTTCAAGATTTTTTACATAATTGATATTATAAAATAAATTAAGTATTAAGTCTAGTTAAAATACAAATAACCGGTCAAGATTTGGATAAAAAAATTTATTAGAATTTTGAATTACTAATTGATTTGATAAGAAATAGATAGTTAAGTAATTATTAATTGATTTCATCAGCAATAATAAATTGATAATAATTTAAAGTTGTTTCATAAAATTAAATATAAAATCAAGTAAAATGAATGAGACAAATAAAAAATTATAAAAATAAACTCTTTTATTAAAGGTCTATTGGGATTTTATATAGTTAGAAAATTGACTCAAAACTCAAAAGAAGAAAAAAAATCTACTTGATTTGGTGAAATAAAATAACAACTTAATTTAGTTTATAGTTAGATGAAATCTTCCATTGAAATATTTCAAGAAAACTACCTTAATATTTAATATAATAAAATATGTACATTGTATAATTATAAAGAAACCATAAAAGAGTGCATATAATAAGACAAGGGACTAATTAAGGTGGATGGAAGTTTATGAAATAGTCATTTTTTTTATGACGAGAAATCCACCTTTGTTGGCAAATTCCGAACGAAATAGTTATTTTGATGTTGTTGAACAAGCAAGATTTGAAATTGATGCCCCCTCTTTATTCATGTATAGGAATGACATCAAACCCAATGTAATTTTGGTTACTAAAAGGACCTTAAATTGTAAGTGTTAATTGATGGAAAAAAAAACATCGGTTGGATAACTTTCAAGATACTCAAATAGCAAGAAATCCTAAATCTATGTAATAATAAAGTCATAACTTAAAGTCCACTCTTGAAGCATGAAATATATAGTAACTCAATAAATTGTGTTTCTATGATTCATCCAATTATGCAAGGCAGGGAATCCCTCATGTGTGGACCCACTTCCCTTGCCATCTAACTTGAGTTGTAAGCATACTTGATAATTTGTTGTTATTAGTATATAACAAGAATTTACTTGTTGCTTAATAAAACTAGTTCAGAGGTTTTTTCTGTTTATATGTATGTGTATTTGAGACTACTGTAAGTGGAATGAAGAGGATGACTCTTTCCTTTATTATTAAGGGGATATTTTGTTTCAAAGGGATAATGATCCACTAAAATTAATTAGTTTATTTAAATTGCTTGATGAATACATATGAAAACTTCAAAAAAAAATGTGGCTGGCTAATCCTTCAAAATCATTATAGCAAGTTTGGTTTTTAATTTATTAAGGGCACTAGATGTACTTTCTAACCAATCCTTTTTAATTGAGCTCACAGTTTCTTTTTTTTTTCCCGAAGATATTGAATGCTCAAGCTTAATTTCACTAAAACTAATACTACAATTGATCTTGTTTCCACAACTCAATTGTGTCGCTAATTAATTTTCTTGCTCGAATCTGATCTCACAACTTGTATATCTTCTCGAATCTAATTTTTCATGACCTATTTTATCGGATTTGTTGAGAGACGTGAAGAAATTAAGGTGTCTTCAAAAGTAGAGCAAAAACATGTCTAATATTTCAATTAGTTAGTGGTTTACTCAACTAATTTGCTTTACTACTAGCACATAACCAACTGAGCACACAACCCCAATCACGAGTTCCAACGGACTTTAGTATGGTATCAAAGCGGTAAATTAAGTTAAACAGTCCGACTCTCGATCTTTGACTCACGAGTTCCAACGTTCAAGTGCCAATTGAGGAAATAACCCTAGTTGCACTTGTGGATAGAGGTAGCAATCGGGCGGGTCGGGTCAGGTTCGGATCGGGTTATTCGGTTTCGGGTCATATCGGAGTCGGGTTGACACTTCAGGCCTAATTGGGTTCGGGTCGGGTTTATTCGGGTATTAGTTTATTGGATACAATCGGGTTTCCGGGTCCTATTCGGTTTGGGTGAATCGGGTGTCGGTCTAAATGGGTTTGGGTGAATCGGGTGTCGGTCTAAACGGGTTTGGGTGAATCGGGTTTCGGTCTAAGCTGGTTCGGGTGAATCGGATTTTGGTCAGAACGGTTTTGTTCGAATTGAGTTCAGTTAAATCAAACCCGCAAGAATCATATTGGATAAAACAAATCATTTTTTTTTTAGATATGAGATATTTATCCTTCGATATAGATTAAGCTAATGTTTATCAATTCTTAATCAATACTACATTCGTTAAAAAAATGTAAGTCGTCTCACTTTTTAGAATATTTAAAAAAAAAAAGTCAAAATCATATAAAATATTATATTTTTAATATTAATTTCATACTTATTACTCATAACTACGAAATTATAAAAATAACCAAAAATTGATATTTATATAGTTTGAGCTTCATAAAAAATGCTAACAAGTTACTCTTTTTAATGGAGGGAGTACAAAATTATATTTAATTATACTATATGCATGATAATATTACCATCCATTATTAAGTAATCAAATACTTAGGTTGTTTTGAGTATTTTAGAGGAAATGCTAAGATTTTTGTTGGTTTTGTATATAATCGGGTTTGGGTTATTTCGGGTGTCGGGTATAATCGGGTTCGGGTAATTTCAGGTTTCGGATATGCTCGGGTCGAGCAATTTCGAGATTCGGGTTGATTTCGGGTCAGTCCATTCGGATGTAATCGGGTTCGGGTTCTTACTGGGTTCGGATTGCTTTCGGGTTCGGGCTTATAACTCGAATCGGGTCGGTCGGTCTCGGATCCAAACTTTTTTTTTCAATTATTCAGGGGTCGGACGGGTTCAAGTCGGATCAATCGGATCGGTTTTCTCGAGTCAGGTCGGGTATTGCCAGCTCTACTTATGGGTGCATGTTGAGATATGGTGAAGAGACCAAAAAGGGTTTCACATTGAAAGTTGAGCAAAACAAGTCTAGTATATATAAGTTGATGACCTACTCCTTATATTGCTAATTGGTTTTATGATGGAACCTGACTCAGCTCTCAACTTATGTGTCAGACTACTTAGCACACAAACGTCCATGCATACGACCTGCGGTCATGAGTTCCAACTAACTTCAGTATGGTATCAGAACGGTAGAGTCAAACGGCTCAACTCTCGATCTCGGGCTAGCTAAAAAGAAAATGAGACGCTACACTCACTACCAAAAAAAAATTAAATTAGCCACACTAACTAGCTTCGGCAGGAGGCTTGGCGTGGCAATTGGTACCTTTTGCCACCGATAGCAGCTTCGGCAAGGGTTGCCGTGGCTATTAGGGTTGATTTTGCCACCCCTAATAGTAATGTTAGTGTTTACCGTGGTTATTGGGTCAATTTTGCCACCCTTGATACCTTGCCGTAGCCATTGATTTGATTTTATAAAATTTTCACCTTTAGCTCATTCCCTCCAACACTTGATAAAAATTTCACAACATATTCAAAATTTCTCCAAAAACACGTGATAAAATAAAACATCAAACCCTTCTCTACTTTATCCCAAAATATCGAACCCTCCATTCTTCTGAACACTCCTCCATTCTTCAAAATCAATCACCGGTTTAAAATCAATCACCGGTTTAAAGGTAAATTTCTGAACCTACAGTGTTGTTGGTTCATGGTCACATTCTTAAGCAGTTGGGATGAGTATGGGATTTGAATTGGCAGAAGTGTGAGGCGTAGTTTCACATTCCACGCTATGGTTTCAAAACTTTCAAGAATATTTACCCAAGCTGCATAGATGAGGTTGTCTAGAGTCATATTTACTCTTTTTCACCAATTAAATTTTGAACCATATTCTACCGATCATAACCAGTGTGTATGGTCTGAAAAATCTTCCTTGGTCACAATCCACTAGTTGTAAAGAACTATATATTTATCTAAGATTGGCTGCTAAAGGGGTTTTATTGGCTATATTTGCATTATCTTTCTGCTTCAAAACAACATAGATCTATCCTATATATAATAATTTTACCGAGTTTATAGAGCCATCTTCATGCAACAAAGATAATTTACAAGTACATACATAGGTGTTTATTTTCCTTTAAAGCATTATTATGTTAAAAATTCATGTTCATTATATATGGATTAGTTGTTGACATTTAAGACCAGAAGCACCAAGTTAAAGGCTAAGTTGTCATCCAATAGTATTCCAACTTGTGGTTTGTATTCTAATAGCTACCTTTCTGCGACTAATATATGTACACAAGTTTTGGTGATAACTTCCATCCCATTTCTAAATGCTAATGTTATTGCCTTTGCTTGAAGGCTATGGAGCTTAATTTCTTATACCCAAGTGAAGGCATACTCTAAAAATGGGAAATTGGTTATCTTATCACTTCCATGGCTGCAACCAATGATCAAGAAATCCGCCTAACGAGCATTCCAAAATGTAAAATTATGGATGGAACTCAAGAAACTCTTACAACTTCTACCTTTACAAGCACCCATGTAAAGGTACTACATTTACTGCTCATTTTCTTGTAGGATTTTTTTGGCTGGTTTCTATTGTCATAAATGCAGCTTTAGGTCTGGTTTTTAAGGTTTAAATTTAGTTAAGTGATGTTGTATTTGGAAGAGTTTTTTTGCATTTTAGGATGCAAAATTCAGGATGCTTTCGAAGACGATATTGCTGGTTGTTTTTCCAGCATTTTAATATGCAACTTGGGCTGTTTTATGAGCTAATTGATTTTCGGGGCCAATCCTGCAGGTTTGTTGATGCGGGACCATCCAAGACACCATCCAAAACACCTCCGAACACACATATCATACTTGGGAATGAACCTATGATTCGAGCTCATGAGAATGAAGTCATCCTCAAGAGGAAGAAGAAGGCTCCACCTTGGGAGAAGAAATAACGTTTTAGACTCTCGTTCAGAATTTTGACAGCTTTTCGACGTCTCAGTAAAATGAGTCATACGGATTCTATATTTATCGGATTGAGGCGTTCCATACATTGTCGAAACGAGGACGAAAAGATATACAACTTTGCTGTTGAACGTTTTTCCAGATTTGACATGGATCTTGACCGAAAATCACCATCTTTGCAAGTCTGTCACTGTTTTAACGGAAATGGAATATGGCCAAGTGTTGGAACATCTTTAGAGTTACTATTGGGCCGATTGGGCTTATTTTAAGTGTTATTTTTAAGACCTTATTTACTTATGTTTTTAGGTGTTTTAATTAGATGTTAGATTTATCTTTCTATCATTAAACTCGGCCCATCAGCTTATCTAAGGCCTATATATTTCAATTCCTACATAGTAATTCAGTTGGAACATAATGAATAGAATTACTCCTCTCAAATTGTGTGAAACACATTGAGTGATTGTTGGATGATTAGAGTTGTGCTCATCATTCACGAATTGGTATCTATCTCAGCTTGGTTTGCTTTGTGTTCATCAACTTCGCAAGACTTGGTGATCCTAGTATCCACAAGCCCCTCCTTGTGCCTCCAAGTTGTCCGCTTGGTTGTGTAGGGTTGCAGAGGCGGGTTATATAGTCATTGGTATTGATTCCTACCTTCTACAGAAGCCTGGGGTCTCTATCTTGTTCTATATAGATCGACTCAGTCCTTATCAGGTCGTATCTTTCAATTCTTGTTATTAATTTTCGAGTCTTGCATCTACTTTGTCGAGTCTTGTTCTTTGTTGTTCGATCTTGCTTGTTTCTTGATCGAGTTCTTGCGTTCTTGCTGCGTCAGTCCTTGATTCTTGATTGTTTCTTGCGTCTTTCTTTAGTTTCTTGCTTGTTGTCGAAGATCGGACCATCTCACGGCTAACCCCGTATCATTTGTAGGGCTGACTATATCTGCATATTAATGGGTTGTTAGGTGAATTTTGTGTTTTAAATTGCTTTTTCAGGGGCCTTTGAGGGTAGTATGTTGGCTCCCTTTTTCAGCTTTGAGAGCTGATGGTTTGGAGCTTTCATTTCAGTTTTTAAACATCATAGTTATTTACTAGCTTCTTTTGGATGAAGCTCTATGTTGTTATTTTGATTTTCTCCCATGAGTAGGGTAGCTTATACAATTTTCAGAAAATTAAGTGAAGATGCTATTTTTTCTATTTCAGTACAAGCTTTGATGGGAATGAAATCCCCATGTTACTCTAGATGATTGGGATGCTAATGTTGTTGATCCATGTAGCTGGATTAAGGTTGCATGTTCAACAAATAATCTTGTACTTAGCTTGTAAGTCTCTTAATTACAACATGCTCTTTGCAAGCCATCTTGTAATTAGTTGTAGTTTTGAACTTTTTTTTGTATATGTAAATTTTATAATTAGATATGTATATTTCTTGCATATAAATTATGTAGTTTTTGACATTTTATTATAAATGTAAATTTTGTATAATTAATTAAATTTTATTTTATATGTAAATTGTGTATTATTTTTTAAAAAAAAAATATTGGACTTTTTAGCCTGGGTATGAAGAATCCGGGCTAAAAAGCAGTTTTTATTTTAAATTTCCACCCACACTTTAGCTACGGCAACTTGTCGTGGCAAATGTCTGGTGTCTTTTTTCAGGGGTTGCTTTGCCACGCTTGCCGTGGCTAATTTTTTTGCCACAGCTAGTAGCCGAAGCTACCAAAATTTGCCACCGCCCAATTCGCCACGCCCCCATTAGCCGTCGCAGAGCCGAAGCTACAAGCCTTTTGCCACTCCATAATGGCCTTTTGCCACGGCTTTTTGCCGAAGCAAATTTAATTTTTTTTTGTAGTGACTCGTTGTCCCAGTGTCAACTAGAGAAAACAATCGTAGTTTCATTTGTGGGGTGTGTTGAGAGATGTGAACAGATCAAACGAGTCTCAGATTGAAAGTTACCAAAAAATTCGACTACCAGATAAATTAGTAAACTACTGCTCTCATTACCAATTGATTTAATAATGGAACATTACTCGCTTATGTGATTAGCTACTAGCGCAAAAGCGCCCGAGAACACGATCCCAGTTACGAGTCCTAACGGACTTTAATAAGATTTAATCTTTCAAAAAACTATCATGTTCAATAATATATATATTTGATTCCCAAACAATGGGAGAGTCGACATGTTACATATATCCCTAAATCTAGCAATATTATCAACTGCTGCATTTGATTTTCTTAAGCAATGTCGAAAATCAATCATGTCAAAATTCTCTTTCATCAGATTGATCTTCTCTGTTGTTTGATCTCCCAATCGACATTGGTGTTATCATTAATTGCTTCCACTATTTTCAAGTTATCACCTTCAATAATCACCTTCGACAATCCTTTCTCTATAACTCGGTGTATCCCTAAGCAGAAGGCGGCAACTTCTATCTGAAGGATGGATCCGGATCTTCCTCTCTACTGAAAGATATCGATCATGTTAAATAAGTTGGATGTGTACGGTCAACATACTTGAACGCTGCCAAAAAAAAAAAATCCACAATAGCCTAAGTTTTGTGAAAAAATAAGCTCTTGTATGAAATATTAGGTGCAGATCAAATATCTAAGAGTTGCAAACATTTGACGCCCAAGTATTTGTGGGTTCTCTACAATAAATGAAACATATATATAGTTCAAGGAAAATATGAAATCAAATTGTGATACTTTAACGTGACATTATGAAATTCTACAATAAATTAATGATTCCTTACTCTAGTTATAAGGAAGAGGTGGTCCTTAAAAGAGATTAAGAGTCCGTATGGAGCGGGGTTAAAAAAGTGATTAAATTTATAAACAAGTTAAATTAAAATTTTGTGTGAAATAAAGGTTGAAAGATTGTAATAATATAAACTCCATATGTGATGAAAAATATTTTATTTGTAAAAAGTGGAGTTTATTTGGTTATTATTAGGGGTATTGTTGTACTTTCAAACCAAATAAAATGAAAGAAAAGGGGTGAAAAGAAGCTTTTGCAAAATAAACACCAAAATAAGCTCCATTTTCTAGTTTTTTTTAACTCATTTTTTTAACCATTTTTACCTACTTTTAGGCTTCCATACACTCATTTTATCTCATTAGAAAATAAACCCCCACTTTTAATTATCGGAAATTTCGCCAGGTACCCCTGGGGTATTGCAATTTTCGCAAGGTATACAACTCTTTGGTATATTTCGCGTGGTGCCCCTGAGGTTTTAAAAAATTTCGTCTCGTGCCCTTCTCGGTTAAGTTTAACAGTTTTCGGTTTTTCCGTTAGTTTACAAATAAAAAAAAAAGAAAAAGAAAGAGACACCCGGCTCAGCGAAGAGAGAAGGCAAGCGAGATATACAACTCTTTTGTACGAACGACAGCTTCCTCTTCGCCTCTCTGTGGAAGAGTGCGAGCGAGGGCCGAGGGCCGCCAACGAAGGGAGATGCCACCACCGAAAGAGACGCCGCCACCGAAGGAGAAGCCGCTGCTGAAGGGATACTCCTCTCTGACAGAATAAGTATTTTTCCCTCCCTCCTCAACTAGTTATAGGATTTAGGGTTTTTTTTCTTTCGAATTGGGGATTTTAGGGATCAATTTGATATGAATCTCATTCCATTTGTGTCATATATTGTGCCATTTCACACTTATTTTTGAATTAAGGGCTTATGGATTCGATTTCGAATTAGGGAATCAATTTTAGGGTTTAATTTTTATTGAAGATGTGTTTGTTGGGTTTTTTTTTTGACACTTTCAAGGATCATATGAATGTTGGATACTATTTCTTCGTTGCTAGGCATTAGAAGGTCTTATTTGTTTAATTTCCTTGGTTCTAAGCTCAAGTTTCGGTTATATATGTCCTGGTTTCAGGTTTGAAGCCTTTAAGATAGTAACAAGATCAGTAGTTTTCTATTGATATCAATAGAATGCCAAGTTTTCTAAACCCATGATCATACTCTGAATGCTCAACAGAAGTCGTTGTTTCGGTAATAAATTTCTTGCTAGCCTTCATTAATTCCCTAAAAGGAAGATTTGGGGGGATTATATTCTGAATTAGTGAAGTGTTTTTGGGTATTCTAGATTTCTGCTAAGGTTTTACCTGAGAGTGCAACATGGACATAATGGAATTGCTGATGTTGAGAGGAGGCTCCAGGAGGAACATGTTACATGGTCAGGTATGGTTCCAATCTTTCCATTGCCACATATAGGTTACAAGTATTTTTATACTACTTACTACCATTCTCTACTAGAATAAAATAGCCTATTGGCAGGATTCGATTTTAGCACTGATCTAGGGTTGCATATAGTCGATTGCTGCATTGGGATTGCTGGTTCCGTCTTGATTTATTTTGCTACCTTGTGATTGTTAGTTCTGATGTTTTTGTTGTCTGATGTTGGTTCCTTCTTGGCAGTTTAGATGCACTACTCCTATATGTTATTTTTTATGTCCAATTGAATATAGTTCTTGATTTTTTTGAGTTGAATGTAGTTGGTGATTTTGGGGTTTGTTTGCTTGTTGTTTTTCGATTGAATGAGCGGTTAGCCTTCAGTTTTGAGCGGCTGATTATGGTTAGCCTTCAGTTTCCATGCATTTGCTAGAAAATTTGAGCGGCAGATTATGGTTCTGTATGGGCATTGCAGTTGATGCAATCGTTGGAGGCATATATACCTAAATTTGTGCATGAACTTCCTGCTCAATTAGGATGAACATCAATATTTGGGCATTGAAATTAATGTTTTGAAGTTATTTTAAGCCTATTAGCTCAAATGGGTAGAGCCTTGTGCTCGCACACAAAGATGTGGGTTCAAATCCCACATAGGCTATCAACGATTATGTATAGTTATTGCACAAGTGTTTTTATGTGTCCTTGCTGTATTTTCTCATTGATCAAATCCTCACCAAGTTTAAGATACAGCTCATTAAGCTCCCAGCTCTTCTTTTACCATCAAGTTCTTCTTACTAACCTGCGTTTCTCCCAATTAAAGCTCTTTTTCTAATTCATTCATCCTCATTAGTGCTCGTTACATCGCTATTATCAGCGAGATCTGTTTGTTTCACTCCCCTTAGGAGTGCAACAAGATGATCTGATTTTTAGATGTATTGGTTCTTGTGGCATTTTGTTGGATTTTAATTTATCTGGTTTCTGTTTCCTTGTTAATTATATAGTGGTGATGATATAGTGGTAGGTTGGATGTAAAAGTTGCTTGGGAAATTATTTGCCTTTGTCAATTGCCATTGTTTTTGTTATATAGAGATGGTTTCTTCATCTTCATAGATGGGTTCAGATTGTTCAAATGGCTCATATGTTTGGTTTCTTTAATTTGGACATTTTAAGGTGCTTTAACTAGTGGGTTTTCCGCTGGAGTTTTGACCTCTTAAACAAACAATTAAGGGACAGATTGTGTGATGGGAGATCCAAAAGGTCCTCTCCTACCATGTCTATTGATTTGACTTTTATGAGCAATCCATAGGAAAATAACCATTTGAGGACAAGAAGGTAGGTGTTGGCTAACTGAGTTGGTGTGGGTTCTGACCCACAAATCTGTTTTTAGGGTTTATTCAAAAGGGAGAAGGGGCCAAAGAATGTAGGAGTAGGACCTTTTGTGGGTGCTGGGTGGTAGCCTACCCCTCACACCAATGGGCACTACTACCATCATGTTGGATGGAATAACCTTTGAAATGAATTGTCCTTCTCACCTTCATTATCCAAATTTGTTCAGCTTGGTTGGTTGTTTCTTGTAAGAAATCTTCAAGAACCTCATAAGCAACTTATTGGTACTCTTGACAACACATTAGAGAGTAGCAAATTTTTTCCCGAATCTAGTTCAATCTAAAATATTGATTGGAACATGAGCTTTAACTATAGTTGAAATGTTCCCAAGTTGAATGAAGATGAACTCGAAACAAAAAACACTTGTTCAATAACTACAAATAATCGTTGATAGCCTATGTGGGATTTGAACCCACATCTTTGTGTGCGGGCACAACGCTCTACCCATTTGAGCTAATAGGCTTAAAACCACTTCAAAACATTAATTTTAATGCCCAAATACTGATGTTCATCCTAACTAAATAGGAAGTTCATGCACAAATTTAGGTATATATGCCTCCAACGATTGCATCAAGTGCAATGCCCATACAGAACCATAATCAGCCGTCCAAATTTTCTAGCAAATGCATGGAAACTGAAGGCTAACAATAATCAGCCGCTCAAAACTGAAGGCTAGCCGCTCATTCAATCGAAAAACAACAAGCAAACAAACCCCCAAATTCTTATGCAGACAGATTCCCAAAACTAATTTCCAAAACTAATTCAAATCGAAAATCACCAGACAGATTCCCAAAACTAAAAGCAAACGGAAATTGCACACAGATTCAAACTAAAAGCAATAGAAAATCACCACAAATCTAACCACTTGCGAGATGCAAAACGAAAATCAACAACTGGTTGACAGAATCAAAAGTTCCATTACTTGCGAGATGCAAAACGGAAAACAAAGTCACAGAAATCCACTTCGATTAAGACATCTACAAATCCTAATTTAAAACCCTAGTGGGAGACTAGATCTAAAAACAAGAACACCACAAATCTAACCACCCAAACCCTAGATTATAGGTTCATATACTCACCTGGCTATAATCGACAGACGGTTGCAGCAGGTCCGAGCCGGCCTTCGAGCAGCGGTTCCGAGCAGCAGGTATGGCGCCTTCTCTCTTCGCTCGAGCCTTCTCTCTTCGCTCTCTGTGTATCGCGCCTCTCTCTTCGCTCGAGCAACCGGGTGTCTTTTTCTTTTTCTTTTTCTTTTTTTTTGTAAACTAACGGAAAAACCGAAAACTGTTAAACTTAACCGAGAAGGGCACGAGACGAAATTTTTTAAAACCTCAGGGGCACCACGCGAAATATACCAAAGAGTTGTATACCTCGCGAAAATTGCAATACCCCAGGGGTACCTGGCGAAATTTCCGTTTAATTATTTTTTAACTGTTTTTTTCAACAACCATACATACCCTAATAAAGGTTTATTCTACTACATACATTTTGTGTGAGTTTGTCTGGTTGCTTGCCATCTAGTTTATTGGTTCCAATCCTTTGTAGGTTAGAGTTCGACCAATGAGAAAGTCAACAACGGCCTGCCAATTTTTTTTAATTATAAAATTCACATAACATCAAATCTAAATTAAAGTGATATATATAGGAGCATTTATGATTTTCATACCTTCAAATTATTTAGCATGTATATTTGAAAGTGGAAATCTTCGCTTCATTAGCATCGGACGGGGAGTCGGTGATGACCAAATCGTGAATAACGACCAAATCAGCTATGAGTCCAACCTCTCAACAAACTTGGTCTTCGATTATTGCCTTCACTGCTTTCTCACTTGAGCTTCTTTTTTTTTTTAAAAAAAAAGCAAGACGAGAGCATCAGCTTTCGATTCATAAATATGGGAACAGTAATAAGCGGCCTACAAAAAAATGAAATGGGGAGTAGTTCTTCCCCTCAAGTCTTCCTTAATGATCGAGTAATGTAGAGTCTGAAGGAGACTCCGAAAGAAAATGAAATCCTAAAGGAAATAACCGAGCATTTTCGATCAGTAAGTGAGTGCGCGACTAAATTTGCTTTTTTTAAGACATGTCGAAACTGAATCTCGCAGTCTCTGCCGAATAAGCCTTGACACTAATGAACTAGGCTGGTTGGAAAGGGGGTGTCGATCCTCAATACACCCTTGTATGACCATGAAGGCCAACATCGAATCCGTCTCGATCACCACTTTGCGGAAACAAAGATCCAAAGCTAAGCGGGTGCTATCGATGATCCCCAAATCTCTGTCATGATAGCAAGACAGCCTCTGACAGTAGATCAGACTAATACTCCTTGGTCACACTATATAAGATGGATGCAACCAGGGCTGGCAATTCGGGTTATTCGGTCGGGTTCGGGTCGATCGCATTAGGGTCGGGTTACTGATGAGTCGGGTCAACTCGGTCAAAATTTCTGTGTCGGACTTGGTCGGGTCGGGTCGGGTCGGATTCGGTCAGAATGAAATTCAGATTGGTCGAGTTTCGGTCAAAATCGGGTTGGACCCATTCGGGTTTTCGGTCAGAATCGGTTCGGTCTCGTTCGGGTTTCGGGTCGGTACTCTGGTCGGTCCCCGATATATCGGCCGATATATCGGAGATATTTAGAATTCGTTACGAATTTGCCATATATCATATCGTATTAGGTATATCGGATCAAAATTTAAACTTTTTATTTTATCAAGTTTATGGGTAATTTTACAATTTAAATATTAAATTTTCATGTTTATTTTAAATTTTGAAGTATAAATATAATACGACCCCGATAAGCGATATTTAGAAGTTAGAACATTGCTTTTGGGTAATCAATTTTATTAAATTGAATATCTAATTCATGTTATTTATGGATTTCAAAGAGCATTTTAGTAAAATTAAATATGATTCAATAAATAATCTACTCATTGGCTCGTAAAATCAATGTTGTTAAACTCTCAATTCGATCCTACAATATCTAAAATTGGAAAAATGATCCCGGTCCTTTATTGCGATTATAACGATCCTATAAAATGTCTATTATAAGAAATTTCTAATATTTACCCTTTATATATATTATATTTAGTTTATTTTTAAAATTTTACATCTTTATGGGTATTTTTTATGATTTAACATAATATTTATCTAATATTAAACATAGTAACTTCATTTAAAAGAAATTTCATCCATAAGGTGGGATCTTACGATCCTATGATTCGATTATACGATCCGATCCTTACACCTTTTTACCGATCCAATTTAGAATCCCAATTTTTATAACATTGGTAAGCTCATTCTATTTATCATTAATTTCATTGAAATTTGGCAATATATTGTTATCAAAATCATACTTGATTCCCTATCTAAAATTGGGTCGGGTTGGGACTCGGGTCAATTGGGAGTCGGGTCGGGTTGGGCGTCGGGTCGGGTCTTATTTGAGTCGGATCCGGGTTGAGTCGGGTTTGTCTGTATTCGGGTCACTTCGGGTTTCGGGTCAAAGTCGGTCGGGCTCGGTTTCGATTTCGGGTTATGTATAACGCTAAATTTTCGGGTTCGGTCGGGTTTCGGTTCGGGTCGGTCGGTCGGGTTTCTCGGGTCGGGTCAGATTTTGCCAGCTCTAGATGCAACATTGATTATTGTAATTGATTCTCAAGGTGGGTGTCTGATGATGCACATTTTGTATAAGCATTATATTTTATGTAGTTTTAACTAGGGTTGCTCAACGGGCCGGGACCGAACCGAACCGAACCGACTCAAATGGGTCGGGCCGAAACCGACGCCCCGATTTTTTGGGAGGGGCGGCCCGAAGCCCGAACCGAAGCCCGAATATTTGGTTACGGTTTTTTCGGTTTTCGACCCGAAAAAACCGAAATCTCCTGCACCTTTATTTTGTCCAAAAAATACCTGTATACTTCAAAGTTCAAACTTGACTAAAAAACAGCTTGTAAAGTGTTAAAATCTAATGAAATTAAACTAAACAAGTCTTCAAACAACCCAACAATGTTCATAGATTCAATCAAATTACTCTTGGTTGATGTTTATCTACAAACTTAAACCCTAAATTTCTCAAAACTCACAACACGGATTGGTTTACAAATCTCAAATTATAACTACAATATAAAAAATTAATGAAAATAAATGATAATAGAAGTAGATTAACATAAAGAAAATGAGAAATTTTGGACAAAAAACAAAATCGAAACATATTGTAATCCATCAGTTGATATCCATCAGTTGATTCACCGGATAGTTTGATTAATTCTTCTGTTGAGAATTAATTAGGGAGGCATTTCAATGGCATAGAAGGGGAAAGAGGACGAGAGAAGCGACATCGATTACTCTGGATCTGAGGATGACGAAGGGAAGAGGGGAGGCTACCATCCCGATCGAATCAGTGACGCTTTCTAGGCCGCCATAGATGTTATTCAGAGCAAGTCAGGAAGCTTGGTTGGCGGCGGCTATGGAAGAGGGAGGCGACTCCGGTGGTGGCTGCGGGAGAGAGAGGCGAGGCGACTCCGGTGGCGGCGGCGACGGGCTGGGCAGGGCGGCAGGAAGGGAGCGTGAGCGAATATGGGTCTGTGTAACTGTGTGTCTCGAGCGACTGGGAGGCTGCACAAACGCAAATCTGTTTGTCACAAACAAGTCAACAATATTAGGGTTTTTTTAAAGAAAAAAAGGAACTTGATTTGTTTCGGGCCAGAACCGAATTTGTCGGTTCGGTTACGGTTATTGGACCGAAACCGAATTTCAGAATTTTCAGAGCCGAAGCCCGAACCGTTATATATTGGGCTGGCCCGAAATCGAGTTTTTTGGTTCGGTTATGGGTCGGTTTTTGGGCCGGGCCACATTCTGAGCCACTCTAGTTTTAAGTAGGGTTGGCATGGTACGGTAACCACCAAAAAATGTTGATTACCACGTACCAACCACAAACTAGTGGTACACAAATTTTCATACCACGTAACAACCACAAGTCGTAGTTACCGTATATATGGTAATCACGACTTGTGGTTACCATTGGTACATTGCCATGGTTACCAAGCTGTAATTCTGTTTGTATTTTTTTGAAACCCCTTAGCTACCTTCCGATAGTCATCAAAGTTATCAAACGAAAAAATATGATTACCAAAAATAATATGGTTAATTATCATCTATTAAAAGTTTAGATAAATCAAGTTCACTACGTAAAGTACAAACCAATTCAAACCAACCAAGTTCAAAGTTTTGAAACAAACCAAGTTCAATTGTTCAAACATTCAAAATGTTCCTGCAAGTTCAAACAAAACAAGTTTAAAGTCTTCAAATATTCATAATGTTTCTACTGTTTCTAGTAGAAAAAAACCTAAACATGCACAAATATAATCAAATATGCACAAAGTAAGACCTTCCCCCACCCTATACTTAAACATTACAGTGTCCTCACTATATAAAAACAAGGGTAAAGAAAGAGACTCACTAGACAGATGTGCAGAAGCTCGAAATCGAGTGTTGAAGATGGATGCAGAGTGGTCGATCTCGAGTAGTTTAGTTGATGTCGACCAAAACTACTCGATATCGAGTATGTTGAAACCTCAGGATGGCCTCATCTCGACCACATGCTCCTTTTCTCCATATGTGTGGTCGACGTCGAGTAGATTACTCGACGTTGAGTACCCTTTTGCAGCTTTTTGTACCTACAAGATTCGTTAGACATAAGCCACAATAGCAAACCCAAAATAATGTTTCAAAACCAAAAACAAAAGTATCTAAAAATCTTTAAAAAACAGATTGCCTTGTTACAAGCTCTAGATTTTATAGTCGCTAGGCCGACTTCTTCCGTTCTCAGCTCAAGGTGGCATCTGCAGCACCCATGTGGTCTGGGCCTCAAATAAGACTCCATTCTTGTCCATCAGCTGTAGCCCTCCGGAATGGATCTTATGCACCGTGAAAGGTCACATCTTTTTGTTGTTGAATTTGTTTGAGAACCAATGATTCTTTGATTTGGAGACATAGACCTTGTCTCCTTCTACGTATTCCTTCGGATCGTCATTGGAAACCCTGCATATGCGCAGATACCAAGGCAAACCTCTTCCATGTACAAATAGATCTTTAATTGAAATCGGGGAAGAGATGTCCTTACCTCGGCTTACCTTCGCAGAATTTTCGTCATTCAGGTCCTCAGATTCTAGTCGACATCGAGTAGATGTACTTGACGTCAAGTACTTTTCTGTGTCTGGTGGCTTGTTTGACGAGGGAGGAGAAGTCGAGTTGCGATGGATCTGGTTGACGTTGAGTAGTTTACTCAACGTCGAGTACTTCTCCGTCTCTGGTGTGTTGCTCGATGAAGGAGAAGTCGATGCAGGCTTCTGGGAGTGGTCGATGTCGACTAGAGTACTCGACATCGAGTACTTCTGGTCGACCTTGACCCCATACTTATGACCTGGCAAAGATTCTGAAAAGAAAGTTGTCGACGAAGACTTACCTTGGTCGATGTCGAGTAGATCTTCGGTCTCTTCGTTTAGAATTGCCATAATCTCCTCCACTTGGGCTTCCATATCTCTCTTCTACAGCTCTTCGGGAGTCATATTTTTTACCTTGGGCTCCCCGCAAGTGATGTACCTAGCTGAAACTGATTTGACCTCCATAAGACCTGTATGCCTTTAAGTTTTATTGAAAGAGTACTCAATTACCTCATCGCTGATGTTGAAAGTGAGCACTCCCTTCCTTACGCTTATGTTGGCATCCACAGTTGCTAAGAAAGGTATTCCTAGAATAATTGGACAAGCAGGGTCCTCTGCCATATCAATAACTAAGAAATCAGCAAGGACAAAGAACTTACCTACTTGCACTGGTACATCGTCCACCATGCCTGTTGGGATGACTACAGTGTTGTTTCCCATGTATATTCGGGCATCCACAGGCTCTAAAGCTCCTATCTTGATTTTGGATCAGATTGATAATGGCATGATGATGACGTTGACTCCTAAGTCAAATAACGCATTGAATTTATATTGACCAAATCCAATAGTTATAGAAAACTCACCTGGATCTGGCCTTTTCTCTGGTAGGTCCATCTTACTGCATTCCTTTGCGATCTCAACCATCGACCGCTTCTTGCTTAGGATGTCTTTGAGGAACTTTACATAGGATGACATCTCGTTAAGAGCTTATGTGAAGGGAATAGTGACATTGAGCCTTTGAAGCATCTTCACGAAACGCTTAAACTTCTTCTTTGCTGGGTCCTTCAAAGATTTTGTTGGGAATGGCAACGTTTTCTTATTCGGAGGTGCTGGAGTGTGGTCGACGTCGAGTAAAGGTTGGTCGACGTCGACTACAGGTTGGTCGACATCGAGTGGAGTAGTCGACTTTTGGACAGATGCAACGTTCTGGTCGACATCGACTACATGCTCCTCGATGTCGAGTATATTCTGATCGACCTCGAGTGGTTTGGTCAACATTGATTACTCCTCAGCAGCTTCTTCCTTCGTGTTCTGTTCGGGCGTTTGCAGATGACGCCCACTCCTTAGGTTCATAGCAGCAACATGTCTTGCAGATTTACCCTTAGGGTTAGGTTCAGAGGATGCCGGGAGCGTACCTGATTGTTTAGGGACGGATGTAACCAATTGACCAATCTTGGTCTCCATAGTCTTTCGCCAGATGTCAATCTCCACAAGTCTAGAGTTGATGTCGTGCAGTTGAGTGTGGATGGAATTGATAGACTATTTGCTTTCTGTATGATTCCTCTGCATCTCTTCAAGAATAACATGCAGGTCATCGTTCTTACCTTCCCTGTTAGGGTGATCACCAGGAGCTCTGTAAGGCGGGGGGTCTCTTTGGTATTAGGGCTGACGATAATGGCTCCAGTTCTGTTGCTGATGTTGCCCTGAGTAGTGTCCCCCCGCATAATGTGCCTCTTCGTGGGTTTCTGCAAGCTGCACTTGGTCGGCATGTGGGCACGCAGTAGTGTTGTGCCTCACAGACCCACATTCCAAACAAGGTTGGTTTTTAGATAGAAATTTGACTTGTTTTGTGAGACGACGTACTTGATCGTTGTGAAACTTGTCCCTGACGTCCGGATCAACTTCCTTAGGTGGCTCATATAGGGGCATAGATGAGGCAGGCCTTTCATACCTTTCTTCAGAGGCCGCAAAAGTCCCATATGTGTTGTCATAGTTGGCCAGCGTCTCAAAGGTTTCCCAAGCACGATGTGGTGGGTACTCGAGATACCTGTAAGCCGTGTAATAGTTGATCCACTTCTTAGTTGGTGCATCTAGGCAGTTGAAGATGATTTCCTGGATCACATAGGGTGGTTGTTGATAGGAGGAAACTGTCGTTGTTCCTATCAAAGTATAACTCAAACCTACAAACTAGTATAGTAAGCAAGTAAGAGGTCGATCCTACAGAGAATCAAGTATTCCTAAGCAATGTATATTCACCAATTAGTAGAAAAGAGGGGTTTTGGTAATTGAAGATAAGAAAAGAAACTATAAACAAGTTAATAGAGATAACAATTGAGAAAATAGTTTCATCTATAAATATCCACTTTAGTTTGGTTGATTGATCATCGATTCTTCTTCAAATTCTCTTTTTATCCTATTATTGTTCCTGTCCTGATCTTGTGTAAATTACTAGTCCAACGAGTCCTAGTAACCCTTACTAATTAGATAACCCTAACACGGTCAAGATTTAACCTAATAGTAGCATTAAGATTAAGGATTAACCAGGAGACATGCAACACCAAGCTATGAGTCAGCATTTAACATATAATTGATTCTCTACACACCAATTTAGTCCCGCGAGTCCTAAAAAGGCATGCTTGCTACTATGGATTAAGGTTCGCTACGAGGAATCTACAAAATCCTAGCAATAATCTCAACTAGTTGTACGAACTAGAAGAAATCAACAATATTCGCAAAAGAATCAATACGAATCAATAAGAATAGAACAAGAATAGAAATCTCACAATTTTATCAAACCAAAGCTTCAATCCATAGACAAAACGGAAGAGTTTAGCACTCCATGGCCATGGAGGCTCCTCTCTAAGGTTCTCTTAATTGATAATCTCCAAGTGTATAAGAGTAAAGAATTAGATCCTTCAAATAAAACCCTAAAACGTCTTTAAAAAGCCTCAAAAGAGTCGGCCAAATAATAATTCTAAAAACCTAATTAAAGAGACAAAAAGTCCATTTATCAGACTCGGCATTTCTACAGAGGCCGCGGGGCAGCCAACCCAGGCCGCGGGGCGGCCAGGCGATCAGCGAAATCCTTCGTCAGAGCTTCGGGCCGCGGGGCGGCTTTTACTGTTCACAGCGAATTTTCTTCTTCGAACTTGGTCCCGATGTCAACACAAAAGTTGTAGATCTTGGAAAGAGCTTTCCAACACATGCTTATAATAGTCAATCGGACCATCGATGCCTACAGAAAGTACGAAACAAGTTAAGCATGTCTGGCGACAACTTCTACAGACTTGTTCTTCACTTAGGCTCTCTAACTTCGATTCGGCTCCTGGGCTCTTCACTTTTCCTCCTCTTCACTCTTCCTTCATCTATGAGCTTCTTCATTCCTCGTCGGATCCACATATACCTGAAATAATCCATAAAAGCGTGTAGATTCCGACTCTACCAACAAAACAAGTATAAATGCAATTCTAGCCTAAACCATGCATTATATACATCTAAATCATGATAAATGCATCCTAATATGCCTATCTAAATGCATGCTATCAGTTGTCCATGTGTAGGACAGGATTTCAGCAGTCTCTTGTAGCGTTCCCAGACCTTGGCAAGTGGTTCCCCTGGCCTTTGCTTGAAAGTCGTAATCTGCTTTCCGAGGTGCGCTATTTTGGCTGGAGGAAAGAATTTGTTAAGAAACAAATCCCTTAGTTTGTTCCACGTGCGAACAGATTGTGGAGGCAAACCCTCTAGCCATTGTGAAGCTACTCTTGCAAGAGACCAACAAAAAGCCTTTAGTTTAAGATATTCTAGGTTTGCATCATCTTGAATAGCTTCACATAAATCTAGAAAAATAGTAACATGCTCTATAGGGCATTTAGAAGGTTTCCCCTGGTGATTCTGGAACTTCCAGAGTAGGATGCAGGTACTTCTTTGCGTTTGCAGGGACATACTGAATCTGTTCCTCAAGCTCTCTTCTGGCATTGACTTCGCGATCAACCCTTGCTTCCCACCTCTGGTGATTTCATTGATATTTCGCCTCTCGTTGGGCGTATTATGTTTGCCTGGTGGTGAACTCCTCTATTTGTCTACGGAGTTGCTCAAGCTCCTGTGCCGGTGTGAGCTAAACCTCATTCTCATTGTTAGTGGTCGACATGAGTCTTCTTCTTAGCCTTTGCTGAAGGTGGGAGAATCGTTCCGGTTCGAGAATAGGATCGATGGGTGTGCGATCAGTTCTTTGCATGCACCTGTAAAACAAAAAATAAAAATAGAGAGTAAAAAGGAACTAGAAATTAAAGGGTGCGATTGATTGCTTCCCCGGCAATGACGTCAAAATTTATTGTGGAGGGAAACTGGTTATCGAATAATATCAAATATAGAATGACAAAACTAACTCCATGTCCAAGCAAATAAAATACAAGAAACCCTCCCGTTGTAGTGGTAGGGTATTCAGGATCGTATCCACAAGGAAGCGTGTTAGCGCTCGCCTTTCAAGTCCCAAGATGCTCTCGAAATCGACGAGAAGAGTACTCGATGTCAAGTAGAAGTACTCGATATCGACCACTACTGTCGACCTTACCTGCAGCTGCACAATAGAAGACGAAAAGATGTCGATGTCGAGTAGGGAAGTACTCGACGTCGATTACATTACTCGATGTAGACTAGTCTGTAGCCGAGCTCGAGTGTGTCTGTGTAGATAAAAACGTAACCTTTGCCAAAATAAAACAAAACACAAAAGAAAACACGAACTTGGTGATTTTAATTCAATAAACTTAAAGCTTCCAAGGTCAGGGTTTCAACACCACAACGATAACTATATAAGAATCATGCTAAAGGTATAAAGGATCATGCCTTTTCATCAAATAACTTTCGTCATTAGCAATCAAGAAGATAGAGGCTTTCGAATAAACCCTAATTGTTACTAACCCTTTTCACATAATTAATCCAAGTTTGCATTAAGATCCCTTTCGCTTCAATAACACAAATAAGGATCACCTTCGACTGTCGTAGAAGAACCATGTAAATCAGGGATAGAAGATGAAATCGCAATAAAAATTGTACCTTTGATGCATTACTTTACATGGCTACCGTTGGGCTCACCTCGACCCTAGAAGTTGGGTGACTACTCGTTCTTCATTATCAAAACACACATCAATAATATAAAAGAACTAACTTGCATTAATATAAAAGAAAGCTTACAACCGAACAAAGCCAATTCCGCTCTCGCCTCTTACAACTTCACTCGGCCAAAACTCCTCTAAAACTCCTACCTTCGAATGTAAATTGTGTTGTAAAATAGAATGACTAAGAACCAACCCCTAGGGTCTTATTTATAGTGCTCGAGTCCTTTCTAATCAAGGAGAGAGCAATTCTATCTATATCTATATCTAACTATATGTTTCCTAAGATATAACTTTGGTAATCTTTTCAAATAAAACAATTAAAATTCACTAAAGTAAATATGGGAATTCCTAAAGTGGATAAATCAGCTCTCAACTTGATAGATCTTCGTGTCTTGGTAGGTAAGTAATCTTACATTCGGATCTTCACTCGACTTCGACTCGGACTGGCGCCAGGATGTACTCGACATCGAGTAAAGTACTCGACGTCGAGTAGAATTCGTGTGCTCCTCGGATTGTGCTCGATCTCGGCTCGAATTGCACTAGACAGGTACTCGACATAGAGTATAGTACTCGACGTCAAGTAGTTCTGTTGCTCTTGAGTGGTTTGGTGCTCGACTGGGTGCCCTGCTTGGTGATTTCGACCCGATGTACTTGACATCGACTAGAGTGGTCGACGTCGACTAGTCTTGTCAAGTGCCTTCTTCCTTGTCTTCTGCTCGATGTGTTCTGGCTCAGCTTCTGTTTGACCTTGGATTCTCTATAGTTGACCTCAAGCTCTTCCATGGTTTTCTTCCTTCTCCGAATTGCTTGTAAAGTGTCTAGATTTCTGCGACTATAAACATAAACTTGTGTAGACCTCTTTAATTGGAAAATAAGCATAAGCTACATAGATTATGTATATTTCTAACCCAATAATATGAAATGCATGCAGAAATCGATATAAAAGTTGATGCAAAACATGGCAAAATAGGCGCACATCAAGATTCACTAAGGCTATGTTGGATTTAGGAGCTTCAATCAATGTTATGTCATATAAATTGTACATGTTTTTAGGTCTCAATGCTTTGTTTGAAACTGGTGTTACTATACAACTCGTTGATCGTTCTAGTATTAAACCTAGAGGAGTTGTTGAAGATGTCTTAGTTAAGGTTAATGATTTGATATTTCCTGCTGATTTCTTTATATTAGATATGGAACAGTGTATGCCTGAAACCCCAATTATCTTGGGAAGGCCATTCTTGTGAGTGGCTAAGACTAAGATTGATTGCTTTAAAGGTTCACTAACCATGGAGTTTGATGGTAGAAAGATATAATTTTCTATATTTGAGCCTATTACTCTTTCTCCTAATGATTCTTTGGATGTTCTTGACTCTAATGATGTTGATTGCATGAATGAATTAAATAATTTGTTAGATGCTTCTAAGGAAAATGAGTCATTGATTAATGAGTCTTCTAACAATGAGAAATTTGAATTAGGGAAAAAATGAAATTGAAAGGAAAATTGAGAATTTGTTTGAGCCACATGAAAATGTGTCTAAGGCAAATGAACCTATTATTCTTCCCTATGAGAAATTGATTCCTAACAATATTGAGGTTTTTGCAATTTCAGGGCAACCTTCAAGAGAAATTCATGCTAATAAGGAATTGATTTGTGTAATGGATGAATACTGATGTGAGCCTAATTTGCCATGTTCTACACTTACTTTTATATCGATTTCTGCATACATTTCATGCGTTTGGGTTAGAATAGTACATGAACTATGAAGTTTATTCTTATTTGCCAATTATAGAGATCTACGCTAGTTCTTGTTTAATTTCGCAGAAATTGGACGCACTTTGGAGCTTAAAGGAAAACCATGAAGATATTGTAAAAGCTAAGGATGAGCGCAGGATGGTGCAGCTGGAGAAAATGCCCTTTTTAACCATTTATCATTCCGAATCAAGTTTTGATGTCTTCATGAGAGTTGTATCACTCGAAAAGAGCTTTCCAACACATACTCATATGCGCCAATCGGACGAACGAGGACTCGGGAAAGTGCATTTCAAGAATGGAGCATAATGCTGAAAGCTCACAATTCTACTCGACGTCGAGTACTTTAGTCGATGTCAAGTACCTCCAAGTCGAAATCAGCAAGTCGAGAACGAGCAGAGCATCCACTCGAGAAGGCAAATTTCACTCGACGTCGAGTTGTTCTAGTCGACGTCGAGTACACATATCGAGTCCAGAGAGTACCCGAGCTCGAGTGCACAAGGAGAAGACAAGCGCCACTTGACGTCGAGTACTTTTAATCGACGTCGAGTACTCACATGAATCAATCCGAGACGAGATCGAGTGTGTGCCGAGCTATGATGATTACTTGCAAAAGAACATTTGTGGAAGTCTATCAATCCATATGAAGATCTATCAAGACAAAGGAGGAGTTATCCACATTAAATATTTCCCTTGTTTATTTTAGAGATTTATTTACCTAGTTCTATCTTGAGTCTTTAGATAGATCGTTTTAGATATAGATAGGATATTCTTTCCTTGATAGCGGGGATTGAATACTATAAATAAGGCCCTAGGGGCTGGGTTTTAGGACATTCTCATTCAGTTCCAATTACATAGAAAACTAGTAGAGAGAGAGAGAGAGCTAGGCCGATAGGAGTGAAGTTTGGCGAGAGTGGAATTTGGCTTCGATCGGTTGTAAGCTTGGTTTTATTTCATTAATGCAAGTTAGTTTCCTTTTATTATTGATGAGTTTTCCTATGATGAAGAGCGAGTAGTCCACCTACTTCTAGGGTCGGGGTGAGCCCGACGATAGTCATGCGCGTCTGAGGTAAAGATTCGATCTTTATTATGTTTTAATCATCTGTTGTGAGTCTAATTCGCCATGTTTTATACTATCTTTTATATCGTTTTTTGCATATATTTCATGCGTTTCGGGTAGAATAGTACATAATCTATGTAGTTTATGCTTATTTTCCAAATTATGGAATCTACACCAGTTTCTGTTTAATTTTGCAGAAATCGAGGCAATTTACAACAGTTCAGAGAAAGGAGGAAAAGCTCGAAGTAAACTACAAAAGTCTGAGGTCAAGGAGCAGCGGAACCTGGGCAAATCGAGCAGGAAAGAAGGAAATCTACTCGACAACACACTGTTCGATATCGACCTAGGCATGTCGATATCGAGTACACAACTCGATTTTCACCCAGAGTTGGCCAGAATCGAGAAGGCTGATGAGAAGAAGTAGATATCGAGGAACTCAACTCGATATCGAGTAACGACATATCGAGCTGAAGACCAGGAATCTACCCAAGGAGCTGGACAAGGAAAAACGTAGGTCGATATCGACTACCTTAAGTCGATATCGAGTAACATCTTGTCGACTTTCACTTCTAGAGGACAATATCGAGGAGCTGAGCCGAAGCTGAGGAAATGATGGTCGATATCGAGTGAGCCAACTCGATATCGAGTGGTGCCTAGTAGCCGATTCCGAGGGTATCCGAGTCTTGTTAAGGTTCTATCCCAAATCCAATGGAGATATCCGCAAGATCAAATTCTATCAAGATCTATCGAATTGGAGGAGGATTTATCCACAATTAGATATAATTCCTTGTTGATTTATTTTTCTTTTATTTCATTATTTAATCTTTAAGTAAGTAGATAGATAGATATAGATATAGATAGAATTTCCTTCCTTGATTAGCAAGGATTGGAAGCCTATAAATAAAGCCTTAGGGGCTGAAATTCAAGCATTCAATTCCAGTTATAATTAGTTACATAGAGAAAGTAGAGAGAGAGCTTGTGGCGAGAGCAAGGTGGAAAGGCGAGAGCGGATTTGGCTTGTTGGGTTGTAAGCTTTCTTTAGTTTTATTTTAATGCAAAGTTATTTCCTTTTATTATTGATGTTTTTATTCATGATGAAGAGCGAGTAGTCACCCAACTTCTAGGGTCGGGGTGAGCCCGACGGTAGCCATGTGAGTTGACGCGGTAAATGTACAATCTTTTGATGTGAATTCGTCTTCTATCCCTATAAGCATGATTCTTTTGCGAAAGTTGAAGGTGATCCTTGTTTGTGTTATTGAAGCGAAAGTGATCTTAATGCAACTTGGATTAATTATGTGAAAAGGGTTAGAAACAATTAGGGTTTATGCGAAAGCCTCTATATTCCTACTTGTTAATAACGAGAGTTATTTGATGAAAAGCATGATCTTTTATGCCTTTATGTGCTATTTCACATGGTTATCGTTGTGGTGTTGAAACCTTGATTTTGGAAGTCTTTTATTCCATTGATTTATTTCACAAAGCTTCGAGTTTTGAGTTTCTGCAAGTCGAAATCGAGTTTCTGCCAGTCGATATTTTTGGTCGACGTCGAGTTATTTGGTCGAAATTGACCAAGATTTTGCCCGGTGTTCTGTTTCTATTTCCAGTCGATTTCGAGCACTGTTGGTCGATTTTGCAACTCGATATCGAGTCACGGTGGTCGATATCGACCAAAGCTACTGTCTTTGCTTTCTTTTCTGCTTTTCTCTATTATTTCTGTCTGTCTGGTTGATTGTCTGCTGAGATCTGCAACTGAAAAGGCGGGCACTAACACGCTTCCTCGTGGATCGATCCTGACTACCTTCTACTACAACGGGAGGAAGTCTTGTATTTATTTGCTAAGACAGGGAGTCAGTCTGCTTTTATATTTATTTATATTTTCATACTTGACCATCCTCCTGCAACAACATCATCCACTATCTTTATTATGTTTATTTCCTAATTAATAGAGATTCAGGTTAACAACTTGGATTATAAACATAAAATCGGTAGATACAATTAGGGTTACTTGAAAGAGTTGTCTAATTGTTGGAAAAGGCGAAAGCTTTATCCTTTGATGAGATTGCACGTTTATTTCTATCTTACCTTATGCATGTTTGGTTATTGTCGTTGCAAACCCCGGTTTTGGATGTTTTATTTCATAGTTGTTTATTTCGAATCGTCAACACCTTGTTCGCCGTCACGAACACATTTCTGCAGGACTACTCGACGTCGACTAAACTAGTCGACGTCGACTACTAACATTCGAAATCGAGTGCTTTCTCGAGATCGATTGCTTGTTTTTGTCTCTGAAGGTACTCGACCACGACCGTTCTACTCGACGTCGAGGACTACTAGTTGATGTCGACTACTCCCCTGTGTCTTCTGCTTGCTCGAATTCGACTATACTAGGCCCCTGTCGACTACACTCTAGTCAAGGTCGAGTACTCTGAGTCGACTTCTGGACGTGATATTCTTCCGCTATCTAGGATCAGCGGACTGGCTTCCTCGTGGATCGATCCTGACTTCCTTTTGCTACAAAGGGAAGGAGTCTTTTATTTATTTGCTAGGAAAGGAATTGGTTTGCTTATCTTATTCTTATTATATTTTCAACCTCGATTTCCTCCTTACAACAAAGTACCAGGCCCCTGTCGACTACACTATAGTCGAGGTTGAGTACTCTGAGTCGACTTCTGGACGTGATATTCTTCTGCTATCTAGGATCCGCTGACTAGCTTCCTCGTGGATCAATCCTGACTTCCTTTTGCTACAAAGGGAGGGAGTCTTGTAATTATTTGCTCGGAACGGAATTTGTTTGCTTATCTTATTCTTCTTTTATTTGCAATCTCGATTTCCTTCTTACAACAAATTTGCGTCGTTATCGGGGAAGCAATCAATCGCGCCTTAGATAGCTAGATTTCACAATTTATTTGAGTTCTTTTCAAGTGTATGCGCTGCTTTGGTCAACCACCTGAGCTTGACGCTTTAGACGATCCAGAACGCCTTCTTCGCATCCACTCTAAACTAAAGAAAGTCATGGCGACTGCGGAAACCCAAGCTCAGATGATCGAGAGGCTTCAGAGGGAGCTATTAGCCAACAACGCTGCTCTCGCCGCTGCGACATCACGTGCTGATAAGGATGAGGCACAAAGGAGGCAGGCTCAAGCCGAGCTTGCTCTATATCTTGCCACGGCTAAGGATTATATGCACCCGACTCTAACCGTGTCTGAATCGACTATTCTTATCCCTCCTAATGATTTTGAGATTCGCACTGCTTTTCTTTCTGAAATTAAAAAGGCTCCTTTTGAAGGAAGACCACATGAATGCCCTCTTGTTCATATTACTACTTTTGCAGACATGTGTCAAACTATTGCTGAAGGTGCAAATCTTGAATATGTCAGAATGAAAGCTTTTCGTTGGTCCCTTACAGGTCCAGCACTAAAGTGGCTTGAAGGACAACCTGCACGATCCCTCACAACATGGACTGAGGTAAGGAATGCGTTTCTTAACAAATTCTTTCCTCCTGCCAAGACAGCGCTCCTATGCCTGAAGATTACAGCTTTCAAACAAAAGCCCGGGGAGCCGCTAGCACGAGCATGGGATCGATACATGGATCTACTGCGATCTTGCCCTACTCATTGGCAACCACTAGTAACATTTATTTTAGTCATATTTTAGGGTTGCATTTGCATATTAGTTTAGGTCATTTTCGTGCACATTTGTCATATTTTATACTTTATTCATTTTATTTTGCATTTTCGGAGTCTACACTAGATTTTATTTATTTCACGCATTTTGAGGATAAAATTGTGGGAATTCAAGAGTCAATACGAAGCAGCGAGAATGGCTGGATCGAAACTTGGAAGCCAAAGTGCGAAAATTACCAAATTGGAATCTTATGGGCTGAATTTGTAATTAGGTGTTGGGTTAGGTTTTAATTCTTAAGTTATGTGGGCTGAATTATAATTTTATCAAATTTATTTATATATATGCACGCATGAACAGATGGGGGGCTCTCTTAGTTTTCAGAGTTTTTATTGGAGACTTGCGCCGTATAGTGGCTTCGGCCGATTAGGTTTAGTTAGTTTCCCTTTCCTTGTTTTCGGTATTACATTGGATCGAGGACGAAGATTTCGGTTTGCATATTATTCTAAACTTTGATCTATTTCTGTCTATAATTTATTTCATCGTTTATCATAATATGTTTGGTTGATTTCTCCGTTCTAGGGTTTGGGTGATCCCGATGATTACTTCGTAGCGTTAGTGTTGATATTCGTTTGTCTGAGAACTTGTTAGATTCAATCCTAATGTGCTTAATCTGATTGATTTTATAATTGATTGGAGTTCCAATTAGAATTTGAGATCGAAAGGAGACAAGACTAATAGGGCAATTAGATAAGGGTTTGAGGCCGAAAGACGATAACTTACTATCGGAACCTTAGGATTGAACCTGGAATTTTATTATTGTGAAAGCTTTATAAGATTCCTTGTGGATTAATAGCTATCGTAGAAACTCTAGGCTGAGATTGTATTTGATTGAGCGCGAAAGCGGATATTGATGCAATCGAGATCTAGATTCTAAGAGCATAAAGGGTTTGAATTGGTTGCTTCAGACCGAAAGGAGATGGTTAACCAATTTAGACACAATTACTATGAGACCGAAAGGAGATTAATAAGTACCTTAGATAACTACCTTCAACAAACTCAGGCAATGTGGCACGAATATCGATATTAATCTACCATGATAATTGTTGTGGTGATCCTTTATCCTAGATTTGCCTCGTTCTATTGTGTTCAATACCACATTTTGTATAGTTATTTAGTTTTAGTTGGTTACTTTCTCAATCCATATAAATCTTTCTTCTATGGTTTATTGGCTTAGTTTAATCAGCTTGAAATTATAATTGATACCACATAGTCCCTGCGATTCGACACTCGATATACTACAACTGAACCCCATACACTTGTGGGTTTAGGTTTAGCCTATATCAAGTTTTTAGCGCCGTTGCTGGGGACTATTGTTAGTATTGATAGTTTATTTTGAATTGATTTCTCTAAGTCTTGCATTTGCTTTTGATTTCTTTTCTTTTTGTTTTTCATTAACAGTTTGTGCTCTTGATATGGATTTTCTTTATTATTGTGAGTTTTATGCAGCGTTTGGTCATGTAGCTACTGATTGCCCGCTGTTGAGAGCTCCGTTTGAGAAGGAACAAGAGGTGTACTACACTTTGCATCCTCACCTTTCTTACGAGATGGATCTCAATGAGGGATACGCACCATCTGGGTGTCAAGATCAATCTTCACAAATTTCACAAGAATTGTCCAAGCTGAGTCACATGGAGAAATTCTTCACTGAATTGGAGACTCGACTTGCAAAGATCCAAACCGATTTTGAAGATGAGATGTTAGAGATCCAAGAGGCTCAACAAATGAAGTTTCCATGTTTTTCAGACATTTTATGTGTTCAAGTTGAGGCTAGTGACAATGACGATGTCCTGTTGCCTTTCTTGAGATGCAGGTTTTCGAAGACATGAAGATTTTTGAGCCGGAGGAGCGGGTTCCATTGTTTGAGTTTAGCGAAGAAACAAAAGGACGATATGCTAAAAGGAAGAGGAGCACGTTCCTATGGAGCTCGAATGAGAAACGATCACATCTATTCCGCTCCAAGAAGACGTTGTTGGATGAGTGGATCGAACCTTGGACCATTCATTCAGGGAGATATAAGCGTTTTCCTATGAATAGGGTCAAGCTAAAAGACCGTAAATAAGCAAGCGCTTCTCGGGAGGCAACCCGAGGTAAGTTCTTTTACTTTAGTTTTCTTGTCTTTTTATTTTTTCAAAAAAAAGGCACACGCCCGTGCGTATTGACGCGCGTCCGCGCTTCATCTTACTGTTTTAGTGTTTTTTTTTATGTTCCTTCCATTTTTCCGTTTCTGTCAAAAAAAAAAAGAAAAAAGAATAAAAGGGGGAACCCTCTCTCACCCTTCTCTCTCCCCGACCTAACTCAAGACATCTTCAGTTCTCCATCCCCCTGTTTCTTCATCGGCGCGGTACCATCAGCCCGCCTCCTTCCTTCTCGCCACCTCTGCCTATCACCGTCGGGCACTCCTCTTTCCCTCATCGGATCCCTTTCCGGCGTCGCCTCACCACCCCTCACCTCTAACTGGCGCCCTAATCTCCTTCTCCGTTCATCTCTTCCGCCAGCAGGCACCGCGCCTCTGCCCGAACACCCAACCTTCGCCCTCTCACCCTCTTAGCCCTCTCTCTCTGGCGCCACTCAACCCACATGCGAGCCTCCGGTGATTTTTCCCCCACCACCGCCGGATGTTTCTGCTCTCTCTGCTTCACTACTGCTTTCTCACTCGTACTTCTTCAGCCTCCTATTCCAATGATGAGTACAGGTATGACTTTCTCTTCATCTTATTGTTTTGAATTTTATGGACTGAATGTCAATTTGGGTTGATGCTCGATTTAGTCCAATACTGCTGATTTTGGGGTTGAGTTGTATCCGAGATGATTATTGTGCAATGTGTCCATTCATCTGATCAGATGTAGTTGTGCCCTCGTTTTGTGATGAATGTGATCCATCTAGTTTGAGAATGACAGAACTTGGTTGAGATTTGGTTGTTATGCTCTTGATTATTTGTTATATGTTGCTGAAATTTTGAGACTTTTCAGTGATAAGCTACTCTCTGTAGCTGATTGGTTTTTGCATGTCATGTCTAAAATCAGCTGAGTTTGTTTTAGTCCCAAGATCTTAGAGGTTTGTTGATATGTGCTATGAGGGTATTTTAACCATACATCTCAGTGTTGCACTTCGTGAAGTTACATGAGTTGAGTTTATTGATTTTTATTGACATGTGACTAAGTGCAACTGCAATATTTGTTTCGAGCATGGGATCGGTACAAGGATCTACTGCGATCCTGCCCTACTCATGGGCAACCACCATATGTAATTCAGGATATTTTCTACAATTCTCTTGATTTACCCAACAAGGAGAGGATCAATCAATACACCCAATATGAGTATCTGACGTAAACACCAACGGAGGTTTGGGCATCGATCGAAAGACTCACCAACTTCGACAACACCTATGGGGCTCCTGCGACTTACGATGATAACTTCTATGCAAGGCCAGCCCCATTCATGCCCCTATATGAGCCTTCTAAGGAGATTGATCCTGATGTTAAGGAGCAATTCTACAAAGACCAAAATCGTAAGCTTCTTAAACAATTCAAATTTTTATTTGTTAACAAACCTTGCATTGAATGTGGTTCACAGCGGCACACCACTCATGAGTGCCCACATACGGAGCAAGTACAGCTAGCAGAAATGCGAGAAGAAGTAGCTTATGCAGGGGGTCCCAATCGCTGTATGGGATACCAAAGGTTCTATCAACCACAGTGGAACCAAGGTGCCCCTAGGAACCCCCCACCATATAGAGCTCCAGAACATCCAGAAAGAGACCAACGAAAGGATGATTTACAAATGGTCCTCGATGAAATGAGGAGGAATCAGGCTAAGAACGATCAATCCACCACCACCATCCAGACTCAACTCCACAACCTTAATACAAGGTTTGGGGAGATGGATGTCTGGAAACGCAACATTGAGACCCAAGTGGGTCAACTCGGGGCACAAATCCCAAGACCATCCGAAAAGCTCCCTGGGCATACCGACCCAAATCGTAAGGGGCAATCCGGATATGTCGCCGCTGTACAACTAAGAAGCGGGCGCAAACTACAATATCTAGAGCTTGGAAAGGAGAAGGACAAAGCTAGAAAGCCACTCGACGTCAACCAGCATCTAGTCGACATCGAGAAGAAAGTAGTCGACGTCGACCACCCACTACTCGACGTTGACCAGTCACTCGACACAGAGGAAGCTTCTGCACAGCAACAACACTCGACGTCGACTCCTGTGGTCATTGTCGAGGACTCCCCAGCTGACGTCGATCACTCTACACCACCTCTGAAGCTGATCCGACTCCAAAACCAAAGAAGACGCTTTCGTCCCCTTCCAAGACGCTGAAAGATCCCACTTGAGGTAAGTTTAAACGTTTTGTGAAAATGCTTCAGGAACTAAACGTTTCAATTCCTTTTATAGAAGCTCTTCAGGAGATGCTTGCATACGTCAAGTTCCTCAAGGAGATCCTTAGCAAGAAACGATCAATCACAGAGATCGCCAGCGACTGCAAAAGGATGGATTTCCCCGAGAAGAGACCTGACCCTGGTAAGTTTTCTATTACTGTGGGATTTTGACAACATCGATATGAGGCACTGTGTGATCTAACAACAAGCATGAGCATCATGCCCTTATCAATCTGGTCAAAGGTAAAGCTAGGAGCACTAGAGCTTGTGGATGCCAAGCTATACATGGCAAACAATACAATGGTCATCTCTATAGGTATGGTTGATAATGTCCCTGTCCAGGTTGGTAAGTTCTATATTCCCGTAAATTTCCTTGTTATAGATATGGCAGAACATCCTGCTTGCCGTATTATTCTTGGTAGACCTATTCTAGCCACAGCAGATGCCAACATCAGTGTCAGGAAGAGATTGCTTACCTTCACAATAGGCAATGAGGTCTTGGACTTCTCTTTCGGCCCCACAAAGGAGGAAATTCCATGGATGGATGTAAAGAGCATAGGCAACCACGGGGACGAGCACACAACAACGGAGGAAGGCACCAAAAATCTGCTCAACATCGACAACACCTAGTCGACGTCGACTACTCCACTCGACGTCAAGTACTCCCACTTGATGTCGACCTCCCCTGTTGAGCTCCAGACCTGCCAAAAGCCTAAGTATGGGGTCCCTGTACTCGACGTCGACTAACCTTCTGCCCGAATATTGCTGTTTTGGGCAAGAAAAGGTAAGATCAGGTACAATTCCTACCTCTTTTGCATTCGTTCATAAAAATAATAAGAATTTTAGAGGGAACCAGGCCCCGTGACGAGCTAACCTACGCAGGATTAGGACTGGAATGAAGAAGAAGAAGGAGGGAAAGGAATCATACAAGGACAACCACCTATCAGCGGAGCTGGAGTACTACAATCAGGAACTAGATGATCCAGGAGAAGGGCCAAGGAGAATAGGGCCCCACATTAAAGGTTCTTGAGCTAACGGAGAAAGTCGGCCTAACGACTATAAAGTCTAGAGCTTGTAATAAAAGACTTAGTTTTTATAGACATTTGCTTTTGGTTTTGATTTGAAACATTATTTTTGGATTTTTCTATTGTGGATTATTGTCTTTCTAACGAATCTTGCAGGTACAGACGAGTTGTAGAAGTACTCGACGTCGACCAAAGTACTCGACGTCGACTACCCTTATCGAGCATAATGGCCTGTGATCGATGAGGATCACCCTAGAGGCTTTCACTTTACTCGATGTCGAGTAGTAGTAGTTGACGTCAACTACTCTTCTCGAAATTGATCACTTCTGCAACCGCTTCAGCACCCGATTCTGACGTTCTGCACACCTGTCTAGTGAGTTTCTCTCTTTACCCTTATTTTTATACAGTGAGGACACTGTAATGTTTAAGTATGGGGTGGGTGAAGGGCTTACTTTGTGCATATTTTACTATATTTGACCATATGTGCATATTTATGATTTATTTCTCGAATTGGTTATACATGGCTACTTTGGACTTATTGATGTCTATGTGCTTATATGTTGTTTTCCAAAATTTATAACAATCACCCCCATTGAAAATACTTAAATAGTGTCATGGAAGTTATATTGAACTCGATGATGCAAAATCAGATTCATTAGAGATATAGCATGAAATTGCCTAGGAAAGGGAAGTCACAATGAAGTGCATATTTTTATGAAAACCATGAAAGGAGGTAAAATTTGAAATTGCTTTTGACATGTTGCATGATAAGAGGATGGAGGACTTTATATTTGCCATATAATGCTCATATTTTGATATCCTTAGCCTTACCTTTGCTTATGCATCACAAAAGCCATATTTAGCCTTATTTCATATTTTGCTCCACATGATCTAAATATTGCCCATTCTTTACCTTGTTTTCTAGCCGGGGATTTTGTTAAGAATTATGTCACATTATGGAGATTATCATATGGTGTTTGTGTTGTTATTATCATTATTGGAGTTTGGCAGGAAAGTTTCAAATTTTTGGAAAATTTATTGAGTGAAAGAAAATCCGGTCACCTCAAGAGATAAAGGTAGATCGACCCTTCCTGCGTCGGGATAATAGTTCCGCATGATGGGACACCAAGGCGAGGAGTATGAAGCACTAAGTATCCGGGGTCATTCATGACACCCATGTTTGCGACCGAGAAGGCAGTGCTGAGATTAGAGAGGTAAAAGCATATAAGTGAAAAAAAGAAAAGAGTGAATTATAAGAGGATGAGTGAGGTGGAAATTCTTATGAAGGGAGAAAGTGTATCAAAGCAAGAAAGCAAGTTTGAAGAATTATCCCTGAATTTAGCACCACATTGCCCAAATATAGCCCACCACTTTACCTTTTACCTTTTCTTCACCATGAGCTTAAATTAAAGTCCTCTTCATTATCAAATGCTTTGTCACGTATGAAATTGTTTTGCATGACCCTCGTTTTGTGTGTAAAGTTGCTTTTATTGCACATGCATGGATTTGTGGCATAAGTACCTTTTCGAGGATGGTAATTGATTGCAGGGATATATGACAATGGATCTAATATTTTAAGAGTTTTGATTCTTCCCCTGAATGACCATTTAAAGTATTGCTTGAGGACAAGCAAGCTTAAGTATGGGGTGTTTGATGTGAGCCTAATTCGCCATGTTGTACGTTTACTTTTATATCGATTTCTGCATACATTTCATGCATTTGGGTTAGAATAGTACAGGAACTATGTAGTTTATGCTTATTTGCCAATTATAAAGATCTACGCTAGTTCTTGTTTAATTTCGCAGAAATTGGACGTACTTTGGAGCTTAAAGGAAAATCATGAAGATATTGTCAAAGCTAAGGAAGAGTGCAGGATGGTGCAGCTGGAGAAAACTCCCTTTTTAACCATTCATCATTCCGAATCAAGTTCTGATTGTTCATGAGAGTTGTAGCCCTCGAAAACATCTTTCCAACGCATACTCATATGCATCAATCGGACGAACGAGGACTCGAGAAAGTGCATTTCAAGAACGGAGCATAATGCTGAAAGCTGACAATTCTACTCGACGTCGAGTACTTTAGTCGATGTCAAGTACCTACAAGTCGAAATCAGCAAGTCGAGAACGAGCAAAGCATCCACTCGAGAAGGCAAATTTCACTCGACATGGAAGAGTTCTAGTCGACGTCGAGTACACATATCGAGTCCAGAGAGTACCCGAGCTCGAGTGCACAAGGAGAAGACAAGTGTCACTCGACGTCAAGTACTTTTAGTCGATGTCGAGTACTCACATGAGTCAATCCGAGACGAGATCGAGTGTCTGCCGAGCCATGAGGATTACTTGCACGAGAAGATATGTGGAAGTCTGTCCATCCACTTTAAGATCTATCAAGACAAAGGAGGGGTTATCCACATTAGATATTTCCCTTGTTGATTTTAGAGATTTATTTACCAAGTTCTATCTTAAGTCTTTAGATAGATCGTTTTAGATATAGATAGGATATTCTTTCCTTGGATAGCGGGGATTGAATACTATAAATAAGGCCCTAACGGCTGAGTTTTAGGAAATTCTCATTCAGTTCCAATTACATAGAAAGCGAGTAGAGAGAGAGAGAGAGAGCTAGGCTGAGAGGAGTGAAGTTTGGCGAGAGCGGAATTTGGCTTCGATCGGTTGTAAGCTTGGTTTTATTTCATTAATGCAAGTTAGTTTCCTTTTATTATTGATGAGTTTTATGATGAAGAATGAGTAATCCACCTACTTCTAGCTAGCCATGCGCGCCTGAGGTAAATATTCGATCTATATTATGTTTTGATCATCCAATATCTTTATTATGTTTATTGCCTAATTAATAGAGATTCAGGTTAACAACTTGGAATATAAACAAAAAATCGGTAGATACAATTAGGGTTACTTGAAAGAGTTGTCTAATTGTTGAAAAGGCGAAAGCTTGGTCCTTTAATGAGATTGTATGATTATTTCTATCTTACCTTATGCATGTCTGGTTATTGTCGTTGCAAAACCTGGTCTTGGAAGTTTTATTTCATAGTTGTTTATTTCAAATCATCAACACCTTGGTTTATATATGTCCACGCTTCGATTCCATCCTCACATTCTTCGGCCATCTTTCGCCGTCGCGAACACGTTTCTGCAGGACTACTCGACGTCGACTAAACTTGTCGACGTCAATTACTAACATTCCAAATCGAGTGCTTTCTCGAGATCGATTGCTCGTTTTTGTCTCTGCAAATACTCGATCACGACCGTTCTACTCGACGTCGAGGACTACTAGTCGACGTCGACTACTCCCCTATGTCTTCTGCTTGCTCGAATTCGACTGTACCAGGTCCCTGTCGACTACACCCTAGTCGAGATCGAGTACTCTGAGTCGACTTCTGGATGTGATATTCTTTCGCTATCTAGGATTCGCTGACCAGCTTCCTCGTGGATCGATCATGACTTCCTTTTGCTACAAAGGGAGGGAGTCTTGTAATTATTTGCTCGGAACGGAATTGGTTTGCTTATCTTATTCTTATTTTATTTGCAATCTCGATTTCCTCCTTACAACAAATACATTGGAGAAATTCCTAAGATTCCCCCTCTTGTCAAGAAAAGGACAAGTGTGGAGGATCTTGATGGGATAACTTGATCAAGAAATGCATCACGTCGAGCCAAAGACGTGAAACAAAGGCGCTTGTTGGGAGGCAACCCAAGGTAAACTATGCAATATTGTTTCATTTTCACATTAGTTTTTCAATGCAATAAAGTAGGACTAGTCTATTTGTTGTATATTGGTGTAGTTGTGTGTTAGAACCTTTTTGGTAGGTGAAATTTGCTGGATCGAATGACGGAATGGTCACTCTACACAACTGGCGCCCCCCACCTAAAAATCGCCGCCCGCCGCCCACTATTCACAGACGCGATTTCGAATTTTTGGTAACTTTGGAAGGGAGTATCTTTCTATCCTATTTTATATTTTTATATGTTCTGGTTTTAAGTCAATTTGATATCTTTCTATCTCATATATGATTATATATTCTATCTATCTATATTAGGATTAGATTTTAATTTTATTTGTTATCTATCTATCTTCATATTTATAACTATAGGATTTTACCTATCTTAGGTCATTGTTATTTATCTTAGGTTTGTTCTATTTATCTTAGGAGTAGATTATTTATCTATCTATTTATATTTTATATCTTATATTATCTCCTTTATTTCTAATATTTCTTTTTCTTTTTGACAGATGATCTTTTCTTTTTCCAATTGACCATATATCCCAATTCCCTATTTTGATCATTCAAACCTTTGTCTCCAAGAAAACACAAACCCTAGTTTCCTACTTGAATCCATTCCAAATACCTAAAGGGCTTGTGTTTCAATCAAAGCTTTTCTTGCCATCACCCATCAAAACAAATCCATCACTACCTTCATCCATTAAAATTCAATCCTTTCCATACCATTACCATACCTACCACAAAAGAAAGCCTTTGAAACCAAGTTTTGGTAATCACTTTTTAGGTGGACGGAGTTAGACGTTGGTTCTCAACGTTGTTTCAACTCGGATTCGTACGTCTGCATCATTGGTGCCTGCCGCCCCCATACCAGCGCCCACCGCTACCTGAAGAGGAGGATTTTGGTCGTTTTTGTGGCGTTCTTTCACATTCTTCCTTAGTTTCATGTATCATGTCTCTTGTTTCTGCTATGGAGATGCGTCTCTTTATGACTTGATAGTAAAAGGAGTGTTTGCGTAAGCTTGAGAAAAGGGATTATTGCTCCACGTTGTTCTTTCATCCCCCGACTTTGTATCATTTGGGATTATTTGAGGGTGTCTCTCGACTCCTTGAGAAAGGAGGTTTGGGTCATTATATAGATCTTGCTGAGTTTAATTACCTATCCGGCGTTGGTGAGAGAGTTCTTGGCTACCTTGGATTATCGTTCTAATTTGGAGATTCGTTTCCAGTTGAGGGGTAAGAATTTCGTGGTGTCTAAGAATCTTATTGCACAAGATCTTGGTGTTACCAAGACACCTGCTGATGCTTATGGGTTTGAAATGGTTGCTCCACATCCTCATGACACTTTTAAGGAGGCTACTGGTTGATCTTATGAGTTGGGTGGTTCGCGCTATGACTTTATGATCACTTATCCCGCTTTGAGATTGTGCTTTTTGGTGTTGTGCATGCATATCTTTCTTGGGTGTGAACAAAACTACTTTGGTTACTACAAGAGCCTGGAGCCATATTTATTGTTTGATCCCTGAGGCATTTCATTTCCGAATTGGGCTCAATTATTTCTAGGAAGTTGTATGGAGATGATTAGTGCTACTCATGTGAGGGCTGCACGTAGTATTTCTTTTGGAGGTTTGATGTCGTTAATTGCTCGCCGATTGGGAGTTTGTATTGATGATTTGCACCCTTTTGATCATGAGAAGGTCAATAATGTTACCGCCCTGAATTGGTGGGGCATTACTGAACATATCCACCATCCTGATGGAACAAAGTGCTTTAGATGGATTGCAGGAGAGAATCATGAGCATCATCTTTACCTGCCTGCAGAGCTACATTACTGTTATAGGATATCAGAATTCAATATTAGTTACAACAGTTTTCCCTTGCCACTGATTGAGGATGATTCTGAGGGACATGGTTGATGTGCGCTCAAATAACCATGATTTTCACTTACATCTATATCAATTTTTGTTTGCATTTCATACATTTGGGTTAGAATAATGCAATAATTGTGTAGTCTATGCTTATTTGCCAATTATAGAGATCTACACTAGTTCTTGTTTAATTTCGCGGAAATCGAGATACTTTACAAGCCATTTGGAGAAGGGAAGGAAACTGTCAGAATGCTCGAGGTCGACTACAGTAACTTAAGGTCGAGCAGAAGATGAGCAAGAAAGCATCGAGCAAAAGAAGAGAAGAAAGTCACTTGACAGGTCTAGTCGACGTCGAGTAAAACTACTCGATGTCGAGTACAATCTGATCGACAACGTCTTTTGGAGCCGAGATCGAGCACGATACCAGTTGAGGAAACGAGACCTAGTCGATGTCCAGTATTTTACTCGATGTCAAGTACATCCCAACACCCAATCCGAGTCAAAATCGAGGACAAATCCGAGTGAAGAGCTTGCTTAGAAGACAAGGCACGTGAGGATCTATCAAGAGTGAAGACTTATCCACAATAGTAATTCCCATATTTACCTTAGAGGAATTTAGTTGTTTTATTTTACTTAATTGTTAAACATTTATCATTAATGTTTTAGATAGATAAATTTAGATATAGATAGATTGTTCTTTCCTTTGATAGAAAGGATTGAACACCATAAATAAATCCCCAGGGGCTAAGTTTTATGATCATTCTATTCTCAAGCCATTGAGCAAACACTAGTTAGGCAATTTAGAGAGGTTTTGGAGACCTTTTGGCTTAGTAGAGTTTGAGAGCGGAAATGATCTGGCTTTGTTCGGTTGTAAGTTTTCTTTTGATTTAATGCAAGTTAGTTCTTTTATGATATTATTGATGTGTGTCTCTATGATGAAGAGCGAGTAGTCACCCAACTTCTAGGGTCGGGGTGAGCCCGATGGTAGCCATGTAAGGTAATGCATTAAAGGTACAATTTTTTATTGTGATTTCATTTTCTATCCCTGATTTACATGATTCTTCTATGACAGTCGAAGGTGATCCTTATTTGTGTTATTGAAGCGAAAGGGATGTTAATACAAACTTGGATTAATTATGTGAAAAAGGTTAGTAACAATTAGGGTTTATGCGAAAGCCTCTATCTTCCTAATTGTTAATGACGAAAGTCATTTTATGAAAAGGCATGATCCTGTATATCTTTGGCATGGTTCTTACATGGTTATTGTTGTGGCATTGATACCCCGACTCTGGAAGATTTTATTATATTGAATTAAATCCCCCAATTTCTTGTTTATTTATGTCTTTTTTTTTTGCAAAGGTTACGTTTTTCCGCACTGACGAACTCAACATCGACTACTTTCTAGTCGACATCGAGTAAGCTGGTCGACGTCGAGTACTTTTCTACTCAACATTAGCTCTGTTTCTCTTCTGTTGTGTAGTTTGCAAGGAAAGTCGACGGTGTTGGTCGATATCGAGTACTTTTACGTGACATCGAGTAGCTTCTGGTCGATTTTCGAGAGGAATTCGCAACTTGAAAGGCGAGCACTGACACACTTCCTTCTGGAGTCGATCCTGATTCCCTTCCACTACAATGGGAGGAAGTCTTGTATTTTATTTTCACGGTTCAAGGATTGGTTTGCAGTTATTTTATAATTGTTTAATCAATTCTTTCTCTTAACAAATTTTGGCGTAATTGCTAGGGAAGCAATCAATCGCGCCCTTTTTAGTTCCTTTTTACTCTTTTCTTTTTATTTTTCTTTTACAGGTGCATGCGAAGAACTGATCGCACACCCATTGATCCTATTCTCGAGCCTGAACGCTTTTTACATCTTCAACAAAGGCTAAGGAGAAGAATCATGTCGACTTCTGCAAACGATGAGAACGAGGTACAACTCACATCGGCACAGGAGCTTGAGCAACTTCGCAGACAGATAGAGGAGTTCACCACCAGGCAGACAGAATCTGCCCAGCGAGAGGCGGAGTATCAACGGAATCAACAAAGGTGGGAGGCAAGTGCTCTGATACCACTTGATACGTTTGGGATACCCGATCCTTTGCCTGTGGGCTCAAGATCAAGAACCACGCCGTATATTTGCTTAAATCTTGCTATGCTCTTTGATATCTCATGATTGGAACAAATTAAACAAGTAATTAAATTTCTGCAGTAGCGACGGTTTCAGACTTAACCAAATTTCAGCAATTGAGAACTCAGAAATAGCGACAGAAAATCAAGAAGGGAAAGCGAGAGAGAAGCGAGCTGGGTTGCGCGGGATCACTGGGCACACAGGACAGGGGGTCCTCAGGGTGTGCGGGTGCAGATGCGCGCGGAGACTCCTCTCGCTGGGAGCGAGAGTGATGGCGAGAGGTGTGCGCGGGAGCGAAGACGGGAGCGATAGCGGGGCGCATGGGAGCACGCGGGAGCGAGGGCGCCTGGAAGCGTCCGTGCTCGCTGGGAGCGGGCCTGCTCGCGGACGACTCCAAGGGCTGAGGTTCCTTGGATGCGCGGGCTTCTCGGTAGGGTTTGATGGCTGGGTTTTGGTGCTCGATGTCGACGAGCAAGGTGAGGGTGATGGTGATTGTGATCGGTGCCGAAAATCTCAAGAACACAAGAGCTTTGGGATTGATAATCGAGAACCCTTTAATCCATAAAGGGGTTCTCAATTCTAATTCAATCTGATTAATTCAAAGGTGCATAACATGAATTTATAGTAAACTATGGGAGATCTAACCAATCCTTCCTTGCAAAGGAAATGGGTTTGGATAGATTAATTCTATCTAAAGATAAATGAAATAAATCTAAGATAAATAATTCCTAATAAGATAGATATTTAATAACTTGGTGGCGAAGGATTATATCTAAAAGAGATATAATTAATTCCGCCTTATTTATCGGATGAGGTCGTGCCATACCTTGTTGGAACGAGGACGAAAAGATCTACAACTTTGCTGTTGAAGGTTTCTCCAAAATCGACGTCGAGAATGGCCGAAATTCATCATCTCAGTCGCCTCCCCAGATTTCGCAAGCCATCAAATCAAAATATCAGTAACATCAAAGAAACAAAGAGCGTAGCATAACCTGTCTCTGATACCAATTGATGTATAGCAATCGGCTATGCCGGCCAATTGCTAAACTAAAAGCGTCGATCTTGCTTATGCTCCTTGATATCCTTGAATTGACGCCGAATTTGTAACGAGTAGACTTAGTGAATGCGCCGATCAACTATGTGAGACGTCGGCCGTGAATGACTTTGAACTAGTAATCGTCGGGTACGCACAAATTGGTAAATTATGAACTAATTAACGTGAGCACTGAATCCACTTGAATTCAATTCAAAAGAAAATGGAATACATTAATTAATTAACGTGGCCATCCATGAATTCAATTGAGTTTTGGTGATCGGTAGAATCTTCTTACGGAAAGGACTACGAGATCAATGTAACTAGGCTTAGAAACGTGAGAAGGGTAAAGGTTTGGATTGATAATCGAGAACCCTTTAATCCATAAAGGGGTTTCTCAATTCTAATTTAATCTGAATAATTCAAAGCTTACAATGTTGTTTAAATAGAAAAACATACCAATTCTATCTTTGCAAAAGATAGAGCTTTGGTTAGATAAAGATAAATAAAATATCTAAAGACAGCTAATTCTTTCCTAAGATAAATCAAACCTAATAAAGATAGATAAATAACAACTTGGTGGAAAAGAAATTACCTAGATGAGATATTTTCCTTCCACCTTATTATTTCCTAATTGCATAAAATAAATATATCTAATTAATTAAATTCGAAATTAACTAAATAAATATGTGGAAATTCGTCCAAACAGTGACAGCTGCAAAGATGATGAATTTCAGTCATTCTCCACGTCGATTTTGGAGAAACCTTCAACAGCAAAGTTGTAGATCTTTTTGTCCTCGTTCCAACAAGGTATGGCACAACCTCATCCGATAAATATGGACTCCGAACGACCCGTTTTACTGAGACGTCGAAATGCTGTCAACCCATTAAGAACGAACCCAAATTTGAACATTAGCTCACCTTGCTCCTTTGGACGTTGTTCCATGGTGGCATTCTTCCTCCTTTTGAGGATGACACTCTTCGCCATCAATGGCCCTCGAATCGGTCTTGAGAGCTCGCCTGGATCAAGGCCCTCGAATATACAGATCAAGATGGCCTTTTGTGGGTCAAAGACCGATTCGAGGGCCATTGATGGCGAGCTCTCAAGACCGATTCGAGGGCCATTGATGGCGAAGAGTGTCATCCTCAAAAGGAGGAAGAAGGCTCCACCATGGAACAAGGTCCAAAGGAGCAATGTGAGCTAATGTTCAAATTTGGTTTCGTTCTTAATGGGTTGACAGCATTTCGACGTCTTAGTAAAACGGGTCGTTCGGAGTCCATATTTATCGGATGAGGTCGTGCCATATCTTGTTGGAACGAGGACGAAAAGATCTACAACTTTGCTGTTGAAGATTTCTCCAAAATCGACGTCAAGAATGGCTGAAATTCATCATCTTTGCAGCTGTCACTGTTTGGACGAATTTCCACATATTTATTTAGTTAATTTCGAATTTAATTAATTAGATATATTTATTTTATGCAATTAGGAAATAATAAGGTGGAAGGAAAATATCTCATCTAGGTAATTTCTTTTCCACCAAGTTGGTATTTATATATCTTTATTAGGTTTGATTTATCTTAGGAAAGAATTAGCTATCTTTAGATATTTTATTTATCTTTATCTAACCAAAGCTCTATCTTTTGCAAAGATAGAATTGGTATGTTTTTCTATTTAAACAACATTGTAAGCTTTGAATTATTCAGATTGAATTAGAATTGAGAAACCCCTTTATGGATTAAAGGGTTCTTGATTATCAATCCAAAAAACAACTATCCGGTTCTTTATGTTCTTAAGGCACTTCATCTTCATCACCATCACCGTGGTTCAATAGCAAACCAAACACATTCATATTCCCGCACCGTCATAACCAAGAAGGTGCTCGGTTGGCTCGGCGTCGCGTCCTAGTCCTGGTGCTAGGCGCTCGCGCGCTCCGGCGCTCGTGCACGCCCTCGCACTCGTCTTCGCTCGCACCCTCGCTACCAGCGACGGCGTCCCGCGGCTTCGGCTTCACTCGGCATCCTCGGCTCCGCGTGCTCGCTCCCTGCGAGGCTTCCTCGGCATCGCCGCACACCAGCGCCCTGAGGAGCCTGCCTCCTGCGCCCCCGTACTCGTGCCCAGCGAACTTGGAGCTGGCCTAGCGAGCTCTCGCACCAGCGTTTCCTTTGTTCCCTTTCGTGTTGACTATTTCATTAGTTTAGATTAATTAGTTTATTTGCCATAGCTGTTAGTGTTGGACTTTCTTAAGTTAAAACATTGTCGCTTTTGTTTAAGTTAAGTTTAGTTAGTTTAGTTGCAATTTCTTAAGTTAAGAACAGTGGCTTTGAATTAGTTTATTAACTAGATTAATTCAATTGTAATCGGGAGATATTGGAAGAGCATTGCAAGATCGGGCAAATATACGGCGTGGTTCTTGATCTTGAGCCCACAGGCGAAGGATCGGGTATCCCAAACGTATCAACTCACATCGGCACAGGAGCTTGAGCAACTTCGCAGACAGATAGAGGAGTTCACCACCAGGCAGACAGAATCTGCCCAGCGAGAGGCGGAGTATCAACGGAATCAACAAAGGTGGGAGGCAAGGGTGGATCGCGAAGTCCACGCCAGAAGAGAGCTCGAGGAATAGGTTCAACATATCCATGCAAAAGCAAAGAGTATATGCACCCTACTCTGGAAGTTCCAGAATCACCGATCGTTCTCCCTCACATTAATTATGAAATTCGTCCTTCTTTTATTTATAAAGTTAGGAGGAATCGGTTTCAGGGGAAACCCAATGAATGCCGTTTAGAACATATAACTGTCTTTATAGATTTGTGTGAAGCTATCACAGATGATGCCAATCTCGAATATTTGAATCTAAAGGCTTTTCGTTGGTCCCTTGCAGGAGTAGCTTCAAGCTGGCTGAAGGGTTTGGCTCCACAATCTTTTCACACGTGGAATGAACTAAGGGATTTGTTTCTTAACAAGTTCTTTCCTCCAGCCAAGACGGTGCAACTCAGACAACAGATCACGACTTTCAAACAAAAGCCAGGGGAAACACTTGCCAAGGTCTGGGAGCGCTACAAACGACTGATGAAATCCCGTTCTACGCATGGACAACCACCATATGTGATCCAGAAGATCATCTTCAATTGCCTGGATGCGCCAACAAAGGAGCGGATCAACAACTATATAGCCTATAGGTATCTCGAGTACACACCACGACGTGCTTGGGAAACCTTCGAGACATTGACAAACAATGACAATACCTCTGGGACTGCCGTGGCCTCCGACGAAAGGTATGAAAGGCCTACCCCATCTATGACACTCTATGAGCCACCAAAGGAAGTTGATCCGGATGTCAAGGACCAGTTCCACAATGACCAGGTACGCCGTCTCACCAAACAAGTTAAATTTTTGTCTAAAAACCAACCTTGTTTGGAATGTGGGTCTGTGAGGCACAACACTACTGCGTGCCCACATGCCGACCAAGTGCAGCTTATAGAGACCCATGAAGAGGCGCGCTATGCAGGGGGGAATTACTCAGGGCAACACCAGCAACAGAACTGAAGATACTATCGCCAGCCCCAATTCCAAAGAGACCCCCCTCCAAACAGAGCTCCTGGTCACCCTGACAGAGAATGTAAGAAAGGTGACCTATAGGTTATTCTTGAAGAGATGCGGAGGAATCACACTGAAAGCAAGAAATTGATCAATTTCATCCACACTCAACTGCATTGCATAAATTCTAGACTAGGAGAAATTGATGTTTGGAGGAAAACTATAGAGACCCATATTGGTCAACTGGCTACATCCGTCCCCAAACAATCAGGTACGCTCCCTGGATCTTCTGAACCAAACCCTAAATCGAAATCTGCAGGACAAATGGCTACCATGAATCCAAGGAGTGGGCGTCAGCTGCAAATGCCTGAGCAGAACACGGAGGAAGAAGCTACTAGAGAGTACTCGACGTCGACTAATCTAGTCGACGTCGACCAGGATGTACTCGACGTCGACCAGCCTATACTCGACGTCGACCAGAATGTTAAACCTGCCCAGAAGTCGACTTCTCCAATTGACATCGACCAGCTCATACTCGACATCGACCATACACCACTCGACGTCGACCATACACCACTCGACGTCGACCATACACCACTCGACGTCGACCATACACCACTCGACGTTGACCACACTCCAGCACCGTCGAAGAAGAAAACACTGTCATTCCCAACAAAATATTTGAAGGACCCAGCGGAGAAAAAGTTCCAGCGTTTCGTGAAGATGCTTCAAAGGCTCAGTGTCATAATTCCCTTTACAGAAGTTCTTCATGAGATGCCCTCATATATCAAGTTCCTCAAAGACATTTTGAGCAAGAAGTGATCGATGGCTGAGATCGCAGAGGAATGCAGTAAGATGGACCTTCCAGCGAAAAGGCCAGATCCAGGTAAGTTTTCTATAACTATTGGATTTGGTCAATATAAATTCAACGCTTTATGTGACTTAGGGGCCAGCGTCAGCATCATGCCTTTATCAATCTGGTCCAATGTCAAGATAGGAGCTTTAGAGCTTGTGGATGCCCGACTCTATATGGAAAACAATATTGTGGTTATCCCAACAGACATGGTGGACGATGTACCAGTGCAAGTAGGTAAGTTCTTTGTCCCTACTGATTTCATAGTTATTGATATGGCAGAGGACCATACTTGTCCCATTATTCTAGGATGATTTTTCTTAGCAACAGTGGATGCCGACATAAGCGTAAGGAAGGGAGTGCTCACTTTCAACATCAGCAATGAGGTAATTGAGTAATCTTTTAATAAAACTGAGAGGCATACAAGTCATATGGAGGTCAAGTCAATTTCAGCTAGGTACATCACTTGCGAGGAGCCTGAGGTAAGAAATATGACTCCCAAGGAGCTGGAGAAGAGGGCTATGGAAGCCTTGGTGGAGGAAATCATGGCAATTCTAAACGAGGAGATCGAAGATCTACTCGACATCGACCAAGGTAAGTCGACGTTGACGAACTATTTTTCAGATACTTTTCCAGGTCTTATGTATGGGGTCGACATCGACCAAACGTACTCGACGTCGAGTACAGTGGTAGACGTCGACCAGATCTCCAAATCCCCCATCGACTACTCCAGTGTTGAGCAATCCACGAGTAGCAGAGGAGTACTCGACGTCGAGTACATCTACTCGACGTCGACCAGATCCAAAGGCCCCGAACTATGAAATTTCTACGAAGGTAAGCCGAGGTAAGGACATCTCTTCCCCAATTTCAATTAAAGCTCTATCTATATGTGGAAGAGGTTTGCCTTAGTATGTGCGCTTATGCAGGGTTTCCAATGACGATCCGAAGGAATACGAATAGAAGACAAGGTGAATGTCTCCGAGTCAAAGAATCATTGGTTACCAAACAAATTCAATAACAAAAAGATGAGACCTTTTACGGTGCATAAGATCCATTTCGGAGGATTACAGCCGATGGATAAGAATGGAGTTTTATGTTGTGAGCTGAATCTGCCATGTTTTACAGTATCTTTTATATCGTTTTCTGCATAAATTTCATGCATTTGGGCTAAGATAATACATAATCTATGTAGTTTATGTTTATTTGCCAAATTTTGGAATCTACACCAGTTTCTGTTTAATTTTGCAGAATTCGAGACAAGTTACAGCAGTTCTAAGAAAGGTTGGAAATGCTCGGAGATCAGCTGTACTCGATCTAGACAAGGGTGTCCGAGCATGTCTGGTCGAGTAAGCACTGATCGAGGGAACTGAGTAAGAGACAACCCGACTCCCGGAGCCTTACTCTATCTTGAGGAATCTAGTCGAGATAGACCAAATCCTAATGCCATGACCGGAGTCGAGGAGCTGTGCCAAGTCGAGAAGCCGAGGACTGAAGACACCGAGCACCTAAGCTACTCGATCTAGAGGAATGTTCTCGATCTCGACGAAACATGTGGAGCCTGTCCGAGCTTGATCGAGTAGCAGCAACCCGAGACGCCCAGCCGAGCCATAGTCGACGACCAAGCTACTCGATCTTGAGTAGAGTTTGTCGAGATCGAGGAAACCGTGTCCGGGAGCGCGTTACGCGGTTTTGCTATCCTACTCGGTTTGGGAGTCCTTGGAGCCGAAGGAATCCGAAGATTGCCGAGATCTATCAACATCTATCTATGGAGAGGAGACCTATCAAGACAAGAAGATATTTACCTATTTAGATATAATTTCCTATTTGGATTTAATTCCTTAATTGCATTTATTTATCTTAAAGCCTTTTAGATATAGATTTAGATAGACTTTCTTATCTACAATAGCTAGGGAAGGAAAGCTATAAATAAAGCCTTAGGGCTAAGCATTAGGCATCTTATTCCAATTCAATTTCAGAGAGAACAAGTAAGTAGTAGTAGAGAGAGAGAGAGAGAGAGAGAGAGAGTTTGTGGCGAGCAAGGTGAAAAGGCGAAAGCGGATTTGTCTTGTTTGGTTGTAAGCTTTCTTTATTTAATTCAATGCAAGTTAGTTTCTTTTGTTATTTGATGTCTTTCTTGATGATGAAGAGTGAGTAGTCCACCCACTTCTGGGGATGGGGTGAGCCCGACGGTGGCCATGTGAGGTGATGCGGTAAAGGTACAATCTTTTTATGCAATTCGTCTTTTATCCCTATGAGCATGATTCTTTTGCGAGAGTTGAAGGTGATCCTTGTTTGTATTATTGAAGCGAAAGTGATCTTAATGCAACTTGGATTAATTATGTGAAAAGGGTTAGTAACAATTAGGGTTTATGCGAAAGCCTCTATATGCCTATTTGTTAATAACGAAAGTTATTTTGATGGAAAGCATGATCTTTTATGCCTTTATGTGTTACTTTGCATGGTTATCGTTGTGGCATTGATACCCTGGCTTTGGAAGTTCTTTAATATATTGAGTTTATTTCGTCCGAAATCTGCGATTCTATGATTCGAGTTTGCAATTTGAAAGTTTCTGTTCTTTTGTCGATCTAGAGTAGTTTTAGTCGATCTAGAGTACTGTTTACTCGAGATCGAGTACCTGTTGGTCTAGATCAAGTTTCTGTTTCGATTCTGAGTTTTCTGTCGTCACTGTTGTTTTGTCGATCTCGAGTTAGCTTTGTCGAGATCGATTAAGTCTGTGTCTTTGCTTTTATTTCTGCTTTCGTTTGTTATTTCTGTCTTTGTTTCTTTGTTTCTGTGTTTTGTTTGCTTTTCTGTGAGATTTACAGCTACTTGGGATACGCTGACACGCTTCCTCGTGGATTGATCCTGACTTCCCACTACTGCATAGGGAGGAAGTCTTGTAATTATTTGATGGGGCATGAATCTGGTTTGATCTATTTCATTATATTTCATTATATTTCATACTTGATTTCCTCCTACAACATCTTATACGAGGCCCAGGCCACATGGGCACTGCAGATGCCACCTCGGGCGGAAAAAGAAGAAGTCGGCATAGCGACTATAAAATATAGAGCTTGTAACAAGACAATCAATTCATTTTTTTAGGTTTTAGACACTTTTGGTTTTTGGTTTTCAAACATTATTTGGATTTTCTTTTGTGGATTTTGTCTTACTAACAAAACTTGTAGGTACTAGAAGCTGTAGAAGGTACTCGACGTCGAGTAACCTACTCGACGTCGACCACACATATGGAGAAAAGAAGCCCGTGGTCGAGGAGAGGCCACTATGAGGATCAACCACACTCGATGTCGAGTAGGTCTGGTCGACATCGACTACCCTACTCGAGACCGACCACCCTGCAGCGTTCTTCAGCACTCGATTCCGAGCCTTGGCATGTCTGTCTAGTAATTCTCTTTTTTTACCCTTGTTTTTATATAGTGAGGACACTGTAATATCTAAGTATCGGGTGGGGGAAAGACTTACTTTTATATGATTTATAGCTATTTATTGAATTTTTCACACATGCTTACTTTGGATTTCATATTCATCTATATGCTTCATGTTTTCATCCAAGGTTTATTTTTATCACCCCCATTCAAAAATTTTGATTAGTGTCATGGAAGCTTTAATTGAACTCGACGATGCAAAATTAGATTCATTAGAGATATAGCATGAAATTTCCTACTAAAGGTAAGTCACAATGAATTGCGTTATTTTATTGAAAACCATGAAAGGGGGTAAAATTTCATATTGTTTTTGACATGTAGCATGATAAGAGGATGGAAGACTTTATATTTTCCATACAATGCTCATTCTTTATATTCCTAGTCATACCAATGCTTATGCATCACAAAAATCCATATTACGAGCCTTACATATCGTTACATATCATTATTGCTCAACAATAACTAAATATTGCCCATTTTTCTACCTTATTTCCTTATCTGGGGATTATGTTGAGAATGGAAGTTATATTATAGAGATTGTTATATGGTGTTTGTGTTGTTGTTATCATTATTAGAGTTTGATAGGAAATTGAAAAGTCTATGGAAAATTTAATGAGTGAAAGAAAATCCAATCACCTCAAGAGATAAAGGTAGATCGACCCTGCCTGCGTTGGGATGTCAGTTCCGCAGGATGGGACACCAAGGTGAGGAGTCCGAACCACTAAGTATCCGGGGCCATTCATGACACCCATCTTTGCGACTCGTAAGAATGCAGTGCTGAGGTTAGAGAGGTAAAAGCATAATTATGAAAAAAAGCATTGAGCAAATGAGCAAAATGTGAGAAATCAAAGGAAGAAGGAAGGTGGTATGAGAGTTTGGAAATTACTCCATTTCCCCGGATCATTTGTACCACATGGCCAAATATATCCCACCTTTAGCCTTTTACCAATCTACTCGTTATTGAGATTAATAAAGTCCTCTTGATTTTTGTTGCTTAGTCACATAAAAATTGTTTGTGCATAACCCTCCTTTTGTGTGTGAAGTTGCTTTTATTCATAGGTATGGATTTGTGGCATAAGTACCTTTTCAAGGATGGTAATTGATTGTAGGGACATATAAAAATGGATCCAACTGACGGAGGGAAAACCCGTCGTTGATCCGTCAAAGAAACTCAAACCTATAACTAATATAGCAATAAGTATGAAGTCGATCCACAGGGAAATTTGTAATTCAAGTATGATTCAAGTGTCAATTAAGTAACCAAAGAGGGAGGTTTTGAGTGTGAAAGATCCGCCTTTTATCAAAGCGGATTAAATAACGCAAAGTAAATGAATTTGGTTTAGACAATTATGAGAAGCAATTCTACCTCGAGCAGCTTCCAAGTACTCATCTCATCTCTTCCTTCCTTGCTTCTTTCCAATGTCTTTTGCACTTCTCTCCAAGATATTGCATCTCCCGAATGTGTTCCGATTCAATCTATAAGATAAACACAAATTTGCGCAAAATCCGAACTCTTCTATAATAATCACAAGATGCAAATTAACAACAAAGTATGAACGAAATGCAACCTAACTAAACTAAAAATGCCTATAATGCCTATCTAAGATATGCATTATCAAATTCCCCCACACTTAACCTTTGCTTGTCCTCAAGAAATGATAGAATGAACATGAATCAATGCATCCCACAGGAAATCCCTTCAAGTTTCAACCTCATTAAAAAGCAACATCATAGCAGATGAAAACATAAACCAAGCAAACAAATGTCATAGCATGTATTCTAGTGATTAAAGCTTAGAAGTAGACATTATCCAAACTCACCAGAAATATGTGTTTCACTCATGTGTTTAGGCTTTAAGGTACAACTCTCAACTCAAACCAACATGCACTAAACTCATAGACATTGACCACCATATCACCAAATATCTACCGACATGTCATTACTTGTGGGAGACAATAAAGACAACTAAATAAAATATGACACTTTTTTTTTCTTTTGTTTTTTTTTCTTTTTTCTTGTCTTGGTGCTTTCCTTACGCGAGGCGCAAACATGTGTGTCATGAATGGCCCCGGTCAATCAACATCTCAACCTACTAATATGAAGTCCACTTGAACATCTTTTGACCCAAGTTGCAAACATGGGTGTCATGAATGGACCTGGTTACTCAATGATCAAGCTTTCTTTCCTAGTGGATAGTTTTCAACACCTTTTTGCGCGAATCATACCCATGGGTGTCATCCGTAGATCCGTTTACTAAGTGCATCAACCATTGCCATCTTATTCACTACATATTCACAAATTTAAACAGAAGACTCAAAATATAAACATAAACTCTGCAAGCAACAAACATGTGAGTCGGTCTTTAAAAATAGATACTGCAGTCAATGCCAAGAGGTAGCAACACAAGGAGAGTAATTCACACAATTGAGCAAAAGATTTCAAATAAGGCTAAACATTCTCACAAGGTCATGTTTTTAGGACTTCAATCATACTTTAGCTCAATCATACATGCTCAATTATATGTGCTAGCTCATGTTCCAAAAAAATCAAATATAGACAAGGCCAAAACATCCAGAACTCCATGGGATTTATATGATTATGCTTGAAATTTAAATTAGAGGACAAACTAAGCCAGATGGGTGTCGGAATAACACATATGGATGCAATGCATGATTATTTTTGGATTTTCGAAATTTTTTTTAAAATAAGAAAATTTAAAAAAAATTAAATAAACTAAGCAGAAATTACCTAAACTAAATAGCAGTTACAGAAACTTAAACATGGTGCAGAAATTTAAACATGGTCTAGGAAATGACAAAATTGACATAATATACATAATCGTTCTCCCCCACACTTAAAGGCATCAGTGTCCTCAATTAAATAGTACAGACAACCAAAATAAAGCATATAAACTTAGGGTGAAGGAGACAGAACTAACCACTCACTGGTGCGAAGGCTGGTAGGGTGGAGACTGGTAAGGCGGAATGTGCGGATACTGTTGGCAGAGGTAGTAGGACTGCTCTCTTCGCATCTCTTCCATGTTGTAGATCATCTCCTGCACATTGCGATCGACGTCGTAGAGGGTGAACTCGAAGAAGTCCTGGCCCATAGACATCCGATGGAACTCTGTGAACATGTGGTCATGCCAGGCATCATCACCAGCAGAGTATCACGGCCCCGCAAAAGAGCCAACAGCGTACTGTGCATCCCCCATGTTATAATCGGTATGTGCAGGGGCATCCTCCTCGTCCTCGTCATCAGTATCCTCATCATCATCAACATTCTGATCAGCCGCGATGTAGAGGGAGGCGTTGGAAGGGCCATAAGGCAAGGCCCTAGGAAGCCTCAGTCGGTGCTCTCCATGCTTCCCTGACTTCCAGATGTAGCCCGACGCATTAGAGCTCTCAATCAGATAAGCCCGCCTGAGCTGCTCCTCTGTATAGGTGTACCCACCAGACATAGGCACACCGCACTGTGTAGGCTCCAGAAAGCGGTGGGCTATGAAGCTGATCATGCCTCCCAGACCAATCCTCCGTTTTTTCTTTCCCTGGATCCTGAGACAGCTGTCAACAAAGATCTCAACCCAGTTCGGCGTAGCATGGGACTGGGGAGCAAGACTCCATAACCAGGACAGATCACTGGCGAGCACTTTGTTCACATCGCCTTGGCCGCTGAAAGACATGGCCAAGACTTTGTGAACTAGACGAAGGCATGGGTGGACGAACTTATAGTTGTACTCGCCCCTGTGTCCATCAAATCTAGATCCAGTAGCTGCATACCATAAATCATGACGCTGCTGTTCTGACGCCATGAGATACCAATCTGGGGTGGGTGCCTGAGTGATCACAAAGACCTGTCTCAGCTGGGCATACGTGCAAGTGTGGCTCTGGTCCATCAAGTTGAACCGAATCATAAAATCGTCCACACGCTCAAACGTGACTAGAAACTCCCACACCAGCTCAGGATATGTGGGGGCACTGCAGTCTATGAATGCCCCCAAACCGCCATGAGTGAGCATCTGACGTATGACGCCCAACATTCCTAGTGTCTGTAAGGTAGGAACATCAAAGAACTTGGTCTGCACAAATCTCTTCAGATCGAAGCTCTCAAATGCCTTCCTCTGTTCTTTAGACACAGATCTCAATCGGTGCACCATTCTCACATGATTTCAGTATTAAATTATTGTTGATAGGAGGAAATCGAGAATGCAAATTAAAATAATAATAAAGCACAACAAACCAGATTCCGCCCCTTGCAAATAATTACAAGACCTCCTCCTGATGCAGTAGTGGGAAGTCAGGATCGATCCACGAGGAAGCGTGTCAGCGGATCCTAGGCAGCGTAGAAATCTCACGGTCCGAAGTCGACAACAGGGTCCTCGATCTCGACTAGGGTAGTCGACAGAAGATCGGACAGTCGAACACAGCTCAGCAGCAAGCACAGGGGCTGGGGCTCGTCGATCTCGACTAGAGGCTACTCGATATCGAGTAGAGCCCTTGTCGACTTCGGCTTGTCTTGTCGATCTCCTGCACAAATAAGCTACAGTGATGCTAGATCGAGAATCAGTAACTCGAGATCGACCAGGCTTGGTCGAGATCGAGTAGACAGAGAATAAAATGAAACAAAGAAATAAAGTAAAGGCAAATGCTTTGGGACTTTCGAAATAAATTTAATGTAAAAGAACTTCCAAGATTGGGGTTTGCAACAACGATAACCATACATGCATAAGGCAGAGATAAAACAGATAATCATGTGAATTGCATCAAGGACAAGCTTTCGCCTTTTCCAACAATTAGACAACTCTTTCAAGAAACCCTAATTGTCTCTACTGATTTTATGTTTACAATCCAAGTTGTTAACATGGATCTCCATTAGATGGGCAATAAACACATAAACAAGTAGTAGATGCTCAAAACTTGATAAAAGTCGGATCTTTACCTCAATTATGCATGGCTATTGTCGGGCTCGCCCCAACCCTATAAGTGGGTTGACTACTCCCGCTTCATCATAATTAAAGACATCAATAATAAAAGGAAATAAACTTGCATTAATAAAATAAAATAGAGCTAACAACCAAAGGAAGTCAATTCCGCTCTCGCTTCACAAAAGTCCTCTTGGCCACTCACTCTCTCTCTCCTACTACTTCTCCTACTTACTTCTCTCCGAAATTGAATTGTGTGATGGAATGAATAGAAATCAGCCCCTTAAGGCTTTATTTATAGGCTTCTAAACCTTGCTACTCAAGGATAGAATATCTATATCTATATCTAAAACTATATCTAGGATTTTAAAGATAAATAAAAGCTATAATGAAATTAAATCTAAAATAGGGAAATATATCTAAAGTCTTCCATGGATAGATCTTCTTCTCTTCATGATGTATCTTGATAGATTGGATAGAATCGGCAAACTTCGAGCCCAAGTAATCCCACTACGAGTAGAATTGACAAAACCGCGTGACGTTTCTCTGGAAGTCTCCTCGATCTCGACAAAGGTCTACTCGATCTCGAGTAGGATTGTCGGTCGACTGGTATGGCTCGGCTAGCTGGTCCTCGATGTGACTCGGACTTGGCTCACGGGTCTAGTCGATTTCGAGGACCCCTTGTCGATCTTGACTAGACTGGCCTTGTCGACTAGGTCTTCTCGGGTGACTCTGCTCGACATGCTCGGACACGGCTTCCGGGATTCTCGATCTCGAGTAAGTCTACTCGATCTCGAGTAGGGTGTAACCCGGTCTGTCCTCGTCTTCGTCTTCTCGATCAGCTCTTCCTCGACCAGGCCCTCCTCGATCACTTTTGGTCGATCTCGAGCAGAGTGTACTCGATCTCGAGTATAGTTTTCTCAGCTTTCTGCTCTGTTCTTAAAACGCACTTTCCCGAGTCCTCGTTTGTCGGATTGACGCATATGACCATGCGTTGGAAAGCTCTTTCCGAGGGCTACAACTCTCATGAAGACATCAAAGCGTGATTCAGAACGAAGAATGGTGAAAAATGGCCTTTTCTCCAGCTGCACCATTCTTAGCTTCTCCATGAGTTTCCTTTAAGCTCCAAAGTGCGTCCGATTTCTGCGAAATATAGCCAAAACTTGTGTAGACCTCCACATATTGCAAATAAGTGTAAACTACACAGATTCTGTATTATTCTAACCCAAAATGCATGAAATGTATGCAGAAATCGATATAAAATTAAGTGTAAAACATGGCAAATTAGGCTCACAACAATTATCAACCCCAAAAGATTAAAAATTCAGCAACAAACCTCCAACACAACTCAAGCTAATCAACCATATCCAAACTCCCAACTCAACACAAGTTGCAATAGCACCAAACAATACTCAAACAAACACCCAAATATTCCAACTCACCACATCTCAATCCAAAATTCCACTTTCAATCCTCACAACTCTAAACAACAATAATCGAAGAATAAAAACACACACAACTCCAAAACAACCCAACAAAATCCAAACCTGGTGAGCGTTGTGTGGAGTATTGTTATCAAATCAAGGTAAGTCTTTTGAACTTACTCACTATGCAATTGTAATATATGGTTCTCGTGGTGAAGCTTACGAGGCCTTGTGGTCGTATGAGTAGTGTGTGCACTTACCTTGTTGTACTTAAGTGAGGTGTGCATTGCGTTATTTAATTATGTGCATTTATCTACCTATTTTATGTGGTTAGTGCCCAAGCTTTGTGATTACGGGTACTTCTTTGTGAGTAATGGCCATTCTTGGTGGTTAAGGCAATTCGTGTGGTTAGTGTCTAAACTTTGTGAACAAGACACTTCTTCGTGGTTGATGCAATTATATAAGTGTGCTTTGGTGGTGTGGTACATATAGAGATTCATTATTGTGAATTGGGTGTAGCGTGCATCGCCTACATACTCCGTAGTATTTATTGCCTAAGTTATATATTATTGATTGGATAGTGATTCTTTTCCTCGTTGTTGTTATTATACAGATTCAGGTACCAGCTATACTTTACAGTCGGCGAGAGATGATGATCACAAGGGTCCGAGTCGTCCATAGGAATTGTTGTGTGCAAGACTGTTTGTGTTATATGCTCTATATTTTCTTCTAGGAATGATGGAGAATGTTATTGTTACACTTTACTACTGCATATTTACATGACTTGGGGTATCGGACCCACTTGCTAGGGGGTGTTTGTGTCGGACTTCCGTGTTACATGACTTTCTATGTTATGGGTGCATGTTCATGACTATTCCTAACTTTCATGTCCCTCGTTGTAAGATTATTATGTCCTTCGGCACTCTTAGCTCATCGGGACCCAGTTCGGGTTACGTGCCGAGTAGCATTCGAGCCCCGAGGGCCGGATGTTATAGCCGACAAGGCTCTCAAGCATTTGATCAATATAGGGTAGGGGGAAGTGGTCCTTGCGAGTAACTGCATTTAATTTACGATAATCAATACAGACTCTCCATCCAGTTTGTACCTTGCTAGGGACCAACTCACCATCCTGATTCTCAACTACAGTGATACCCCCCTTCTTAGGGACAACCTGAGTAGGACTCACCCATTTGCTGTCAGATATGGGAAAGATCATACCTGCCTGAAGGAGCTTCAGCACCTCCTTCTTTACCACTTCCATCATTGGTGGGTTGAGTCTCCGCTGAGGTTGTCTATATGGCTTGGCATCATCATCCAGAAGTATTCTATGCATGTAGAGGGTAGGACTGATGCCGTTAATGTCTGCGATCGTCCGTCCTAATGCCTCCTTGTTTTCTTTTAGAACCGTCACCAATCGCTCCTCCTGCCCAAAAGTGATTTTGTTAGAAATAATGACAGACAGAGTATCATTTTCACCAAAAAAGCATATTTAAGGTGATTAGAAAGTTGTTTCAATTCAACATCAGGCGCTTGGATAATGGACGGAAGAAGCTTTTCAGTTGGCATGGTTAGCTCAATACGGTCTCCCCTTGCTAGCACATATGTGGGAGATCGATGGTCTAAAGCCAAGATAGCCTCCTGCAAGTTAGATGACAAGACATAATCTCTAGAAATTTCATCTATAGGGGCATGTAAGGCGACTTCTATCTCATGAACACATTCCAAATCAAAGCAATCTTGTGCCATAGTATCAATAACATCCACAAAGCACAGAGAAGGATCATCATATGGAAATTTCATGGAATCATAAATATTATATTCAACTCTTTGACCATCAAATTCCATAGTAAGAGATCCTGAATAAACATCTATCTTGGTCCTAGCAGTTTTCAAAAAAGGTCTGCCCAATAGAATAGGGCCTTCATTGTTACCAGGACCCATGTCAATTACAAAGAAATCAGCAGGGAATATCAAGTTGTCAACCATAACCAAGACATCTTCAACAATCCCTTTCGGGTAGATAGTAAATCGATCAGCAAGTTGAATTACTACCCGAGTATCATTCAGAGGTCCCAACCCCAAAGCATGATAAACATGAGAAGGCAAAACATTAATAGATGCTCCTAGATCTAACATGGCTTTGTCAAATTTAGTATCACCTATTACACATGGAATAGCAAACATACCAGGATCCCTACACTTCTCAGGCAAACGCTTTTGAAATACAGCAGTGACATGTTCGCTTACCTTCACCTTTTTCTTACCTTTCAGCTTCTGGTTTCGCTTGATAGTGCAAAGTTCCTTCAAGAATTTAGCAAATCTAGGAATGCTTTTAATCAAATTAAGCAAATGAATGTTTACCTCACACTTATTGAATGTCTCAAAGATCTCCTTGTCGTTCTCATACCTTCGTGTGACCTTCACGGCTTCCGGGAAGTGTGGAACCGGCTTTGGAGTCTCCATAGGTAAGGAGGAAGAAGGAGGAGAAGAAGAGGAAGAAGGAAGAGGGGAAGAAGAATGATGTTGCGTACCTGGCACCAAAGGGGCGACGAGCACACTAGCGGCGGGCGCGGCATGGTGCTACTGAAATACCCCAAATTATCTTTGGGTATTTCTTTTTAAGTAAATACAATTTTCGTAATAAAAGTCCTTTAATTTTGAACTTAGAAAAGTCTTTCAAATTAACTATACATTTAAGTTTTTATAACTATTCTCGAGATATTTCATTTTTGTTGTTATTTATTCATATGCATCTATAGTAAATAAATAAGTTTTTAAGTTATATTATTTAGAGACAAAGTGATATACTTTCTTCAAAAATGAGGAAGAATTCGTAATTATAATTTGCGAAAAGTATTTACTATAACGTTTTAGAAAATTGTGTTATGCAAAATAAAATGTATTTCATTAAGTGTTTTGTTATTTTTATTATTTAATTTATGAAGAATTTTAATAAATAAAACTTCGGATATACATATATATCTTTATAAATAGGTAAAATGTATTTAAGGACTGAACCGGTTTTCTTTGGGTTCACGTGAGCCGAACCAGCAAAACAAAAACAAAACCGGACCGGCCCTGAACCGTTGTCTTCAACCTCCCGCTTGCCCCGTTCACTGTTGAAATTTGTGATTTTTGACCTCCTTAAATCTCGCTCGAATCTTAACGTTTTTGCTTCTAGAATGTTGCCCGAGTCCTATCATATCTATATCTTTAACTAATTGGTGATTTCGAATCCAAAACGAGCTCGAACGAGTTTATCCCAAATTCGGAGTTTTATCCATTCCGCCCAAATTATGGTATATTTTATCAGATTAACCACCTAGACAGCTTCTAGAAAGATATTTAGTTATCCCTATGGATTCGATTCTATCCAAATCGCCTCCGTTTGAAATCGACTATAAATATAGGGGTTCGGTGTTCATTGAAATTCATTCCGTAGAGAAGAGATCCAAGCTTCTAGCCTATTCCATTGGGTTCTAAACATCTCTAAAAACAATCCTCTTCACAAGTTATTCACAAAAACATTCCGAATTCAAAAACCCCATTTCGATTCATCACACCGGGGCTCCGCTTCTTTGATGTCGACTGCCATCTTACCACCACCAAAGCCACCAGTGGTCACCACCGACGGACTCGCCACGCCACCACGGTCATGTAGCCGCTGTCAGCCTGCGCCGCCGAGCCCTAGGTTGTCACCGAGAGCCTGCCGAAGGTCCGACGTTGTCGAGCGTTTCTGCACAGGGGCTGTCTACTTGTGACGGGAGGGAGGAGGAAGAAATATAATTACGTAAAGCCTCCCATACTTTCTATTCTTTCCAAGCAATGCTCTTTTCAGTTTTTAAAATTTTCAGATTCTAACCCATACTTGTATGTGGGCATAAATCGCTTTCCAATTCCGTTAAATCGCAGAGAATCGTCAACCCTTACGCCCATACGAGGGAATTCGAGTTCAACCAACCACTTAAGTCAAAGCTTGCAACTTCGGATCAAGGCAAGTGACATTCCGAGCCTTTCTGCTCAATTGGTGCCTTCGTGTCTTGTTTGTTTTCCTGTCTTTGATTGCTTGCCAAGTTAAATAAAATAAATTACAATTCACCTGCTTGTGTGATTTATTTACCGTTCAGTTTGAATTTGGCAAGTTTAATTGGGTGACCTTAATAAGATAATAATAATATCGTTACCCACCGGTCATTTAAAGCATGATTTATTTTTGTCCTTTCATGCTAATTGGTTAGGTATGGAATATGTCTTTTCTTTGATGTTTCCATCCTTTATTTTATTTGCTTTCATTTCATTTGACATTCATGTTACCTATCAATAACATGGGTTATTTTGTGTGTGATCACCTAGGATGTTTTAAGTAAGTAGTAATAATGTGAGGATTGTGTGTTATGATTGGAACTCAATTAAATCAAGATCAATGAAAGTAAAACGTATCAATCAACGTAAACCAAATGTGAACCGTAATGTGTAAAGTAAAGTGAAAGTGATGTTGTAGAGTCAGGTCGGGGCCGTTACTCCTCGGTCTAAAGGTTTCATGAAACTAACACATTTCCGTAGAGAAATGTTACACTACCTCCGGTAGTAGGCTGCTATCTGCTAGTGAGAGCGGGGCCGATATCATATTATAACCAATAGTATGTGATGTAAATCATTCAAGTTATATTAAAAGTGGTAACCGTGTTAAGTATTTAACCTTGTGTTTAAACTACTCAACGTGAGGAAGTGAGTGAAGGGTATGTTATATAAAATCGTGTTTAAACTATTCAACGTGAGGAAGTGAGTGAAGTAATACTTTAAAAAGTGTTTTTTTTTTGGTGATTACAATTAGCTTTGTATCATATTCCATTCGTACTCGGAGTATGGTTCCTAAGAGTGCTCGTCACTCGCATCTTTTGTTACTCAATCCTATTGGATTATCCGTGTCACATGAGTCGTGTCTTAAAATGTTGAGCCTTCACATAAAATATTCTCAATAATCGCATTTGGGTTTAGATTCATACCGTATTATGGTCACTGAGTTTGAGTCCAGAGAAGTCCCAGTTTTCGAGCCGTCATTTGCTAGTTCTTGTGAACTAACCGTCCTCTATTTGGATGGCTGGTGTCCTTCATTCTGGATGCCAGACCAGTTTTCGCAGGTTTAGGTCGAGTCTCAGAGGAGAAGATAAGAGAAGTTGAGAAGACATTAAAGTTACTTTTAACATTGTATTTAAATTTTAAAATTTCTAGATATGTTGTATAAGAGTTCTATTGTTTAATTTTATTTAAAAGTCTTCCGCTGTATTGTTCTCAATTTGTAATTAAATCCTCGATTTTTGAGGAGAGTTTAATAGAGAGTTATTTTTATATTTCAAGACTTCCGCTATTAAATTTTATTTCATTTATGTATTTAATTGTTATCATATTGTTTATGGGAGCATGGTTGCATGTCCCTATAAGCCTAAGGAGGTTACAAAGACATTGAAGTCCGAGTAATCACTGGCGCTGTGGCATTCCCTCGGGTTATAAAAGGGGGTGTTACAGCTACGGCCGCTGCTCGATTGTTATGTTGCGCCCGTGGCATGGTTGTTGCGGCCACCGCACAGTACTATGTCCGTCTTCTTTGTCTATGATCTCTATCTCTTCGTCCATGATCTCCCCGTCATCCTTTTGAGGTGTGACAATCAGTTCCTTGCCACTCCTAAGCGTTACAGCACTACCGTTCTCCTTATTAGGATTCTCGATGGTCTGTGATGGAAGCTTCCCTGAATTGTTTTCCTCCTTTGAACTTAAGATTTGAATGAGCTGACTCATTTGATTCTCCAGATTTGTCATCCGATCCGATTGCTGTTTCTCTAGATTTGCAATCCGCTCTGAATGTTGTTTCTCATTCTTCAAGAGGAATCGTGATAATTTCTGTAGTGGATCCTTAGTATCCTCATTCGATTGCTGCTAACCTCTTTGTCGAGGTTCATATTGTTGTTGGGGCCTTGCATGTTGCCCCCCTTCCCGATTGAAAGAGGCTTGGTAGTTCCGATAGCCCTGCTGATAGCCTCTGTTATAGTTGTTGTTCTTGTTGAAATACCCAGGATTTCGAAAATTGCCTTGCCTAGGCCTTTGTTGAGCAAAATTCCCAATGACATTCAAATCTACATTAGGATCTTGCAGGAGCAGGCACATGTCCATAGGATGAGTGAATTGATTGCAAAGTCCACATGCTTTCAACTGCTGAGGAGTCCTATCAGTTACCAACTATTTGATCATCTCCTTCACCTCTGCCATGTCGGTATGAAGTGCAGCCACATGGGCATCAATAGAAAGTCCACCCCTAGCACGAGTGCTCTTGTTGAACTGTCTAGAGCCCTCAGATAGCTCCTTAAACACATCCCAAGCTGCGACACGCATCTTATTCAACATGTTTCCTCCACAAAGCAGAGTTCACTGTTTTGCGCTCTATATCAGTAAGCCCATTGAATAAAAAGAGAACCAGATCCTTTTGAGAGTACCCATGGCATGGGCAGCTAGCGCATAGTTTCTTGAAGCGCTCAAAGTACTCATGTATCAACTTCGTCGCGTACTGCTCAATGCTGCTGATGGACCTTTTCAAGGCATTAAGCTTTGTTGCAGGGAAGTACATCTCTAGAAAGACTCTCTTCATCTCAGCCCAAGTAGTAATAGTTCCAGGTGGTAGATAGAAGAACCACTCATTCGCCTCATCCTTCAAAGAGAAGGGAAAGGCTCTCAGCTTGATTTGATCCTCAGTAACGTTCTCAGGTTTCATCCCAACTACCACAACATGGAACTCAGACAGATGCTTGTGGGGGTCCTCCCCACTCAACCCATGGAACTACCCCAGATTTCAGCTCAAAGTTGACTCCTTCCCCTAGCGCAGGGAATTGGATTACCAGGGGTTGCTGTGCCAGATCAGGAGCAGAAAACTCCTTAAGAGTGCGATTTGCTTCGTTAGCCATCTCTGTTGTAGTTTCTCTTTTATCAAAAGGGAGCTCGCGAAAGCGATTATGAGTTTCTCGCCTTAAAGAGGCAAGGGTCCTTTCAATTTCTAAATCAAACGGCAACAAAGAAGAATTAGTAGCATGGGTATGGACCATATAAGATGGTCCACACCAAGATCAACACCAAAAACCCACAAGAAGTAATAAAATTTCCCCGGCAACGGCGCCAAATTTTACGGGGGGAAAACCTGTCGTTGATCCATCAAAGAAACTTAAACCTATAAATATTATAGCAATAAGTAAGAAGTCGATTCACAAGGAAATTTGTAATTCAAGTATGATTCAAGTGTCAATTAAGTAACCAAAGAGGGGGGGTTTTGAGTGTGAAAGTTCCGCCTTTTATCAAAGGAGATTAAAAAAAGCAAAGCAAATGAATTTGGTTCAGACAATTATGAGAAGCAATTCTACCTAAAATTTTCCACTTTATTTGGTTGAAGCGATCCTTGTAACTTCTTCTCGTGCTACTAAGTTTCCTATGAATGCCCTTGTCCCGACCTAATATAGTTACTAGTCCAATCAGTCCTAGAAACCCTTATCAATCGAACAGTCCCTAAAGAAGGATTTAACCCAAGTGATAGCTTTAAGTCCAGTGATTAGCCAAGGTATTTACAGTCCCTAAAGAGGAATTTACCAACACATCCAACTTCCTACTTATTCAATTAGTTCAATCAGCCCTAAAGGTACAAGTTTGCTACTTAGGTTAAGGTTCACAATCAGGAATCTGCAAAACCTTAGCAATTGAATTGATTCTAACTAGTTGCGCTGGCTAGATAGAATAAAACAATAGACAATCAAGCACAAAGGAGTTGAAGCATTCAAATATAAGAAACAAGGAGCGAGAATTAGAAACTCACAATCAATCCAAATAAAGCTTCAAATTGTAGGCAGAACAGGTGAGTTTAGTTCCTCATGGAAGACATCGCTCAAATATCTAATTTGTCTGATCAACATAAGAATAGAATAGATCGAAGCCATGGAGATAACATAAAAATCGGCCTTATAATAAGTCTAGTCGGCTCTGGAACAAAACAGTAACAACTAGGGTTTTTATCAAATGAAACGTAGCGTCTGAACGCTGACGACCCATGCTGCGGCTGCGACATCAGCAACTCTTCCTTATCCCACGGCATCAGTCCTGGCTGTGGGCGCGGCACGCATGCTGCAGCCGCGACATCCTGTTGCCGGCTCTTCTTGCTCGAAACCTCGAGCAACTTCCAAGTACTCATCTCTTCTCTTCCTTCCTTGCTTCTTTCCAATGTCTTTAATATTTCTCTCCAAGATATTGCATCTCCCCAATGTGTTTCGATTCAATCTACAAGATAAACACAAATTTGCGCAGAATCCGAACTCTTCTAGAATAATCACAAGATGCAAATTAAAAACAAAGTATGAACGAAATGGAACCTAACTAAACTAGAAATGCCTATCTAAGATATGCATTATCGATCACCAAGAGGTTGATGGTTTTATTTGTTCCCCTGTATGACCATTAAAAGTATTGCATGAGGACAAGCAAGCTTAAGTATGGGGGGTTGATGTGCGCTCAAATAACCATGATTTTCGCTTACATCTATATCGATTTCTGTTTGCATTTTATACATTCGGGTTAGAATAATGCAAGAATTGTATAGTGTATGCTTATTTGCCAATCATAGAGATCTACACTTGTTCTTGTTTAGTTTCGCAGAAATCGAGATACTTTACAAGCAATTTGGAGAAGGGAAGGAAACTGTCAGAATGCTCGAGGTCGACTACAACAACTTAAGGTCGAGCAGAAGCTGATCCAGAAAGATCGAGCAAAATAAGAGAAGAAAGTCACTCGACAGGTCTAGTCGACGTCGAGTAAAACTACTCGATGTCAAGTACAATCTGATTGACAACGTCTCCTGGAGCCGAGATCGAGACCGAGACCAGATGAGGACACGAGACCTAGTCGACATCGATGTCGAGTACATCCCAGCGCCCAGTCCGAGTCGAAATCGAGGACAAATTCGAGTGAAGAGCTTGCTTAGAAGACAAGGCACGTGAGGATCTATCAAGAGTGAAGACTTATCCATTTTAGGAATTCCCATATTTACCTTTGGGGAATTTAGTTATTTTATTTTACTTAATTTTTAAACATTTATCAATAATGTTTTCAATAGATAAATTTAGAAATAGATAGATTGTTCTTTCCTTGGATAACAAGGATTGAACACTATAAATAAATATCTAGGGGCTGAGTTTTAGGATCATTCTATTCTCAAGCAATTGAGCAAACACTAGTTAGGCAATTTAGAGAGGTTTTGGAGGGCTTTTGGCCTAGTAGAGTTTGAGAGCATAAGTGATCTGGCTTTTCCCGGTTATAAGTTTTATTTTGATTTAATGCAAGTTAGTTCTTTTATGATATTATTGATGTGTATTTCTATGATGAAGACCGAGTGGTCACCCAAATTATAGGGTCGGGGTGAGCCCGACAGTAGCCATGTAAGGTAATGCATTAAAGGTATAATTTTTATTGTGATTTCATCTTCTATCCCTGATTTACATGATTCTTCTACGACGGTCGAAGGTGATCCTTATTTGTGTTATTGAAGAGAAAGTGATGTTAATACAAACTTGGATTAATTATGTGAAAAGGGTTAGTAACAATTAGGGTTTATGCGATAGCCTCTATCTTCGTAATTGTTAATGACGAAAGTCATTTGATGAAAAGACATGATCTTTTATATCTTTGGCATGATTCTTACATGGTTATTGTTGTGGCGTTGATACCCTGACTCTGGATGCTTTTATTATATTGAATTAAATCCCCCAATTTCTTTCTTATTTTTGTCTTTTATTTTATTGCAAAGGTTACGTTTTTCTGCACTGACGAACTCGACATCGACTACTTTCTAGTTGACATCGAGTAAGCTAGTCGACATCGAGTACTTTTCTACTGGACATTGGCTCTATTTGTCTTCTGTTGTGCAGTTTGTAGGGAATTCGACAGTGTTGGTCAATATCGAGTACTTTTACTCGATGTCGAGTAGCTTCTGGTCGATTTCGAGAGGAATTTGCAACTTGAAAGGCGATTGCTGACACGCTTCCTCGTGGATTCGATCCCGATTCCCTTACACTACAACGGGAGGAAGTCTTGTATTTTATTTGCGTTGTTCAGGGATTGGTTGGCATTTAATTTATAATTGTTTAATCAATTCATCCTCCTAACAATGGTTCTGAGGAATATGGCTAGGCGAAAGAAGATGAGCAGAGTGACAATGAAGAAGAAGAAGAAGAGAAGTTCTTGTTGATGACGCTGAGCATGTACGTTTATGTTACTATGGATGATCTTGAGCGTCGATTTGCTGAGCTAGAGACGAGGACTATGGGGAAGCTCGATGGTATTTCTAAAAAGATTACCGGTCTTCAGATAGTGCTACTGCGCATTATCGATAGTATGCAACAGTGGTCTGGATCCCAAACCCCATCGTCACATTGGTTGGTTAGTTTATTTGCTTCTTTCGCCCTCTATTTTATATTTTTCATTGTTTATTTTTTTTCATGTTTATGCATTGAGGACAATGCAACATTTAAGTTGGGGGGAGGGGGGGTGAATTGTTAGTTAGCTCATGTTTATTTTATTTTATTTGAATTTTTCGTTCCCTCATTTTATGCATATTTTTATTGTTATTTTCGGCTCAAACAAAATCAGTTAAAAAAAAAAGAAAGAGAGAATAAAGAGCCAAGTTATTCATTTTTGCATATAAGGAAGATTGGATTTATGTTGGTTGAAAGATAGATTGGTTGGGTGTTGTATATGCATATGTGTGCATAAGTATGAGATGATGAGTTTATTTTGAGATTTTGAGATTTATATATATATATATATATATATATATATATATATATATATATATATATATATATATATAGAGAGAGAGAGAGAGAGAGAGAGAGAGAGAGAGAGAGAGTTGAGTTTATATGGAGGATTTTGGGCTTATTGTTATATTTGTGAGATGTTGTGTTATTGAGAGATTGATGTATTATTGAGCTGTACAATTCCTTACCTTTATGTTCTTACCAAGCCCGATTACAGCCCCGTTGAATGGAATCTTCTATGAAGGTTTCTATTGAGTGAAAGTCCTCTTGATGTTCTTATTTATGCTTTGATGTATTCGGTGGAGATTTTGTGATATAAATGTCAATATTTGATTTGATGCTTGTATCTGGAATTAAGGTGAGTGTATGCTTAAAGCCTAAACACATGAGAGCGAGAGATACACATTATCCTTTGTGAGGTTGGATTTTTGAGCATGCAAGCTACTTGATCCCACATATACATGTTATGACGTTTATATGCCTTATTTATATTTCCACTATGATTGAAGTTTTTTTGATGAGTAAAGTTGTGAAGGAATCTCCTTTGGGATGCATAGATGATGATTTTGTTTTATGGTTGCTTGAGGACAAGTAAGAGTTTTAGTGCAGGGGGATTTGATAATGCATACTTCATATAGGTATTATAGGTGGTTCTTATTGCATTTAGATAGGAGTTTTATGTATGTTTTGGTCTAGTTTCGTATCTTTCTTGTGAAGTATTTGAGTTCGGAATCTACGCATTTTAGTGTTTATTCTGCAGTTTTACATTCCGACCTTGGATGGGATCTTGAAGGAGCTTAAATGACATGTTTTGGAGCACATGAAGGCTGAGGAAGGAGCTACAAAGGAGCATGGAAATACAATGTCGAAGTTAAGAAGGAAGTGTTCACTCTTGGGACCGGCGCCCGCCGCTACCCCGTGCTCAGCATTGCTGACTTGAAGTCCGAAGATATTATTATTATATTATTATTATTCTATTTCCTAGGGTTTCAACGACTTTATTTAGGTTTTATTCTTTGATATTCAATAATAAGACAATGGAGGGAGAGACAATTAGAGAGATGAGAGTTATTTCGTTTGTGAGTTGTTAAACTCATAGTTTCGCATATGATTCGAAGATATGGTTGAATGAATTGTGATGATTTGATTTCAATTATTTATTTATAAGTATATTTATCATCTTGTTCTTATTGATTATATTTGTGTTCCTTTCTATGATTGATCACCATATGAGGAATTGCAACTATGCTATGAATTCGTTGTTGTTTTCTAGATAGCAAACAAAGCCATTGATTTAGTGATATTTTTGTTCTTTGTAGTGGGTGATTGTTGTTGCAGGAGGATGGTCAATTATGAAATATAAATAAAATATAAAGCAAACTGACTCCTTGTCTCAGCAAATAAATACAAGAATTCTTCCCGTTGTAGTAGAAGGCAATCAAGATCGATCCACGAGGAAGCGTGTCAGCGCCCGCCTTTTCAGTCCTAGAAACAATGCGAATACGACCAGGACAGTACTCGATATCGACCTACCTAGTCGATATCGACCACTATGTCGACAGAATCTACAAAACAGCACAGAAAGCAAAAACGAAAAGAAAACGAAAACCCGATCGATATCGACCTAACCACTCGATATCGACCAACTTACCCGATGTCGACTAGACGTGCTCGACGTCGAGTAAACAGAAACCAAAGATCTCACCTTTTCACAAGACAGAACACAAAACTAATGAAATAAATCAAGTAAACTAAAGACTTCCAAGATCAGGGTTTCAACACCACAACGATAACCATGTAAAAGAACACATAAAGACATAAAAGATCATGTTTTTCATCAAATAACTTTTGTTATTAACAAATAGGAATATAGAGGCTTTTGCATAAACCCTAATTGTTACTAACCCTTTTTCACATAATTAATCCAAGTTGTATTAAGATCACTTTCGCTTCAATAACACACACAAGAATCACCTTCAACTCTCGCAAAAGAATCATGCTCATAGGGATAGAAGACGAATTGCATCCAAAGATTGTACCTTTACCGCATCACCTTACATGGCTACCGTCTGGCTCACCCCGACCGTAGAAGTCGGGTGACTACTCGCTCTTCATCATCAAGAAACACATTAATAACAAAAAGGAACTAAATTTCATTAATAAAGTAAAACTTACAACCGAACAAAGCCAATTCCGCTCTCGCTTCACAACTCCACTCGGCCACTAGTCTCTCTTTCTCTACTCGCTATATCTCTCTAATTGGAACTGGAATTGAATTCATAAAACTCAGCCCCTAAGGATTTATTTATAGGCTTCATTCCCTAGCTAATCTAGGAAAGAAATATCTATCTATATCTAAATTTATCTATCTAAAGCTTAATGATTAAATTTAGAAATAAAATAATTAAATCTAAAAGGAAAATATATCTAAAGTGGATAGATCATTCTTGACTTGATAAATCTTCTCTTGAATTGATAGAATATCTATTGCTTCATGTGGAAGAAAGGCAGCTCAACACTCGGACTCGCTCTCGCTCGAAATCGGCTTCTGGGGACTGGTCTATATCGAGTTGATTTCTCGGATTCATCTTCTAACAACTCGATTTCGGCTTCTGACAGACATTTCGACTTGATTTTGGTGGATATTGACCAATATAGGTCGAAATCGACCTCTCTTTATCTCTCAGCATTCTGCTCCGTCTTGAAACACACTTTTCCGAGTCCTCGTTCGTCTGATTGACGCATATGAACATGCGTTGGAAAGCTCTTTTCGAGGGCTACATCTTTCATCAAGTTATCAAAGCTTGATTCAGAATGATGAATGGCGAAAAGTGTGCTTTCCCCCAGCTGCACCATTCTTAGCTTCTTCATGACTTTCCATTTAGCTCCAACGTGCGTTTGATTTCTGTGAAATACAACAGAAACTAGTGTAGACACCATAATTTGGAAAATAAGTGTAAACTACATAGAATATGTATTAATCTAACCCAAATGTATGAAATGCATGCAGAAATCGATATAAAAGTAAGTGTAAAACATGACAAATTAGGCTCACAACAGACACCCCATACTTAAGCTTGCTTGTCCTCAAGCAATACTTTTAATGGTCATACAGGGGAAGAAACAAACTCTCAACATCTTAGATTCATTGTCATATGTCCCTGCAATCAATTTCCATCATCGAAAAGGTACTTCTGTCACAAATCCATACATGTGCAATTAAAAAGCACAATCTACTCACAAAAGGAGGGTTATGCAAAACATTCATTCGTGACAAAGCATTAATAATCAAGAGGACTTTAATTTAAGCTAATGATCCGGGGAAATGGAGTACTTTCCAAACTTTCATACCACATTCCTTCTTTTTTTGATTTCTCACCTTTTGCTCATTCGCACATTGCTTTTTTCAATATTATGCTTTTACCTCTCTAACCTCAGCACTGCCTTTTCGCGAGTCGCAAACATGGGTGTCATGAATGTCCCCGAATACTTAGTGCGCCGGACTCCTCACCTGTGTGTCCCATCTAGCCGAACTATTATCTCATCGAGCAGGGTCGATCTACCTTTATCTCCTTAGGTGACCGGATTTTCCATAATTTTGAAACTTTCCTGCCAAACTCCAATAATGATATATAACAACACAACAACCATATGATATTCTCCATAATGTAACTTTTATTCTCAACATAATCCCCGGATACGAATAAGGTAGAAAATGGACATATTTAGATCACGTGAAGCATAATATGAAATAAGGCTCAATATGGCTTTTGTGATGCATAAGCATAGGTAAGGCTAAGAAATATAAAAATATGAGCATTATATGGAAAATATAAAGTCTTCCATCCTATTATCATGCAACATGTCAAAAGCAATATCAAATTTTACCTCCTTTCCTGATTTTCAATAAAAAAAAATATGCACTTCCTTGTGACTTCCCTTTACTAGGCAATTTCATGCTATATCTCTAATGAATCTAATTTTGCATCGTCGAGTTCAATAAAGCTTCCATGACATTTATTCAAAAAATTTGATGAGGGTGATTTTTCGAATTTTGGAAAAGAAACACGTAAGCACATGAATAGAATATGAAATCCAAAGTAGCCATGTATAAGCAATTCAAGAAATATCATAAAATATGCACACATATTGTCAAATAAAATCAAATATGCACAAAGTAAGCCCTTCCCCCACCCCATACTTAAACATTACAGTGTCCTCACTGTATAAAACATAAGGGTAAAGAAAGAAACTTACTAGACAGATGTGCAGGACGTCGGAATCGAGTGCAAATGTTTATGCAGGGCTTGGTCGATTTCGAGTGAACTGGTCGATATTGACCTAGCTTACTCGATTTCGAGTGAGGCTACTGCTTTCTTCTTTGTACCTGCAAAAATTGTTAGAAAAGAAATACCCACAATAGGAAAGATTAAAAATAATGTCCAAAAACCAGAAACCTAAAACATCAATGTCCAAAAATCCTAGAAACTAAGTTCTTTATTTACAAGCTCTAGACTTTATAGTCGCTAGGCCGACTTCTCCATTAAGCTCAAGGTCGCATCTGCAAGGCCCATGTAGCTTGGGCTTCAAACAGGAGTCCATTCTTGTCCATCAGCTGTAGTCCTCCGGAATGGATCTTGTTCACCGTGAAGGGCCCCATCTTCTTCTTTTTCAACTTGTTAGGGAACCAATGATCATTTGATTTGGAGACATAGACTTTGTCTCCTACTTCGTATTCCTTATGCTTATCATTGGAAACCCTACATAAGCGTAAATACCAAGGCAAACCTCTCACATGTATAGATAAATCTTTGATTGAAATAGGAGAAGAAAGAACCATACCTTGGCTTACTTTTGCAGGTTCGGTGTCATTCAGCTCCTGAGGATCTAGTCGATATCGACCAATGTCAGTCGATATCGACTGCTGTTGTTCTCGTGGAGATTCAGTCGATGTAGACGAAGACGGGTCGATATGGGTTGGTCGATATCGAGCTATGCTGCTCGATTTTGACTGGCTTCGTCTCGGGAGATGAAATCGACTCGATAAGGGGAGGTCGATATCGACCAAGACAGGTCGATATCGAGTTGTGCTGTGGCTTAGTCGATATTTCCTGGTCGATTTCGACCCCATACTTAAGACCTTGCAAAGCATCCGAAAAATAGTTAGTCCATATCGACTTACCTTGGTTGACGTCGAGTGGGTCCTCTATTTCTTTGTTCAGGATGGCCATAATCTCCTCCACCTGGGCTTCCATATCCCTCTTTTCCAGCTCTTCGGGGGTCATATTTCTTACCTTAGGCTCCCAGCAAGTAATGTACCTGGCTGATATAGACTTGACCTCTTCCATGGGACTTGTATGCCTTTCAGTTTTATTAAAGGAATACTAAATTACCTCAATGCTGATGTTGAAAGTGAGCACTCCCTTCTTTACGCTTATGTTGGCATCCACCATTGCCAAAAAGGGCCTTCCTAGAATAATTGGACAAACAGGGTCCTCCGCCATATCAATAACTAAGAAATCAGCAGGGAGAAAGAACTTACCTACTTGTACTGGCACATCGTCCACCATGCCTGTAGGGATGACTACCGTGTTGGTCACCATATATAACATTGCATCCACAGGATCTAGATCACCTATCTTAACTTTGGACCATATAGATAGAGGCATTATACTCACACTGGCTCCCAAGTCACATAAGGCATTAAACTTCTATTGACCAAATCCAATGGTTGTAGAAAACTTACTTGGATCTGGCCTTTTCTCTATGATGTCCATCTTGCTGCACTCCTCTGCAATCTCAGCCATTGATCGCTTTTTTCTTAGAATCTCCTTGAGGAACTTGACGTAGGATGACATCTCATTAAGAGCTTCTGTGAAGGGTATCGTGACATTGAGCCTTTGAAGCATTTTGATGAAACGTTGGAACTTCTTCTCTGCTGGATCCTTTGGAGATTTCTTCGGGAAAGGCAACTTCTTTTTCATCGGAGGTGCTGATGTCGAGGGGAGGGGGTCGATATCGAGTGATGTCTGGTCGATATCGACCTGTGTCTGGTCGATATTGACTGGACTAGTCAATTTTTCTGCTGGCAGGGCATTCTGGTCGATATCGAGTGGGGACAGGTCGATATCGAGTGGGGACAGGTCGATATCGATTGGTTTGGTCGATATCGACTAATCTCCAGCTCTTTTCTCCTCCGTCGTTTGCTCGGGCGTTTGCATTTGTCGCCCACCCCTTAGATTGATGGCTGCTACCTGTCCTGTGGATTTAGTCTTAGGATTAGGTTCAGAGGATCTAGGGAGCGTACCTGATTGCTTGGGGATTTACAAAGCTAATTGACCCATCTGAGTCTCCATTGATTTTTGCCAGATATCGATTTCCCCAAGCCTAGAGTTTACACCATGCATCCGAGTGTAGATGGAATTGATAGATTGCTTGGTGTCTGAATGATTCATCTGCATCTCCTCAAGAATGGTATGCAGGTCATCCGTAGGGCGGGGGATTTTGATCCTGGGGCTGGCGATAATAGCTCAAGTTCTGGTTCTGATGTGGCCCTGAGTAATGTCCCCTCGCATACCTTACCTCCTCATGGGCTTCCGTCGCTTATACTTGATCGACATGTGGGCACGCAGTAGTGTTGTGCCTCACAGACCCACATTCCAAACAAGGCTGATTTTTAGAGAGGAATTTAACTTGTTTGGTAAGATGGCGTATCGGGTCATTCTGGAAATGCTCCCTGACATCTGGATCAACCTCCTTTGATGGCACATACAATGACATAGATGGTGCAAGCCTTTCATACCTTTCGTCATAAGAGGCCGCAGAAGTCCCATATGTGTTGTCGTAGTTGGTCAGCGTCTCAAACACCTCCCAAGCACGGCCTGGAGTGTACTCGAGATATCCATAGGCGGTGTAGTTGTTGATCCGATCCTTAGTAGGTGCATCCAGGCAATTGAAGATGATCTCTTGGATGATGTAGGGCGGATGTCCATGCGTAGGACAGGATTTCAGAACCCTCTTGTAGCGCTCCCAGACCTGTGCAAGTGTTTCCCCTGGCTTCTATCTCAAAGCCATGATCTGTTGTCTGAGAGCTGCTGTCTTTGCAGGAGGAAAGAACTTGTTGAGGAACAAGTCATGCAGTTCGTTCCACGTGCGAATTGATCGTGCATGCAATCCTTCCAGCCACTGTTGCGCTATTCCTGGAAGGGACCAACGAAAAGCCTTTAGTTTTAAATATTCTAAATTAGCACCATCCGATATAGCTTCACATAAGTCTATAAAAGTGGTGACATGCTCTAAAGGGCATTCATTGATTCTTCCCCTAAATTGACTCCTCTTAATTTCAGTAATAAAAGAAGGACGAATTTCAAAATAAATAGGAACAACCTCCCACCTACTGACTGAATAAAGGCTGCTGCATCGATCCCAGCCAAGCATAAACTAATCTTTGCTGTAGTTGAATAAGCTTTCCTATTCATTGAAGATATAAGGTTTAGTACGATCGGCGATTCTGGAACTTCTAGAGTAGGATGCAGATACTCCTTTGCATTGGCTGGGATATGCCCCATCTGCTCCTCAAGTTGCCTCCTCGCGTTAACCTCGCGATCTACCCTTGCCTCCCCACCGCTGCTGGTTCTGTGTATGTTCCGCCTCTCATCGGCCGTGTTCTGCTTCTCTAGCGGCGAATTCCTCTATCCGTAGGTGGAGTTGCTCAAGCTCATGTGCTAGTGTAAGCGGGCCCAAATTCTCGTTGTTGGATGTCGACATGAGTCTCCTCCTAAGCCTTTCCCGAAGATGGAAAAATCGCTCAGGCTCGAGAATTGGGCCTATGAGTGTGCGATCAGTTCTTCGCATGCACCTGAAGAGCAAAAAGAAAGAGAAACCAGTAAAAAGAAACTAAAAAGTGAAAATAAGAGTAAAAACAACTAAAAAGGGCGCAATTGATTGACTCCCCGGGAACGGCGCCAATTTGTTGTTGCAGGAGGATGGTCAAGTATGAAATATAAATAAAATATAAAGCAAACTAACTCCTTGTCTCAGCAAATAAATACAAGACTTCCTCCCGTTGTAGTAGAAGGTAGTAAGGATCGATCCACGAGGAAGCGTGTCAGCGCTCGCTTTATGAGTCCCAGAAACAATGCAAATTCGACCCGAAGAGTACTCGATATCGACCTACCTAGTCGATATCGACCACTACGTCGACAGAAACTGCAAAACAGCACAGAAAGCAACAACGAACAGAAAACGAAAACCCGGTCGATATCGACCTAACCACTCGATATCTACCAACTTACCCGATGTCGACTGGACGTACTCGAAGTGGAGTAAACAGAAACCAAAGATCTCACCTTTTCGCAAGACATAACACAAAACTGATGAAATAAATCAAATAAACTAAAGACTTCCATGATCAGGGTTTCAACACCACAACGATAACCATGTAAAATAACACATAAAGGCATAAAAGATCATGCTTTTCATCAAATAACTTTCGTTATTAACAAATCGGAATATAGAGGCTTTCGCATAAACCCTAATTGTTACTAACCTGTTGTGAGCCTAATTCGCCATGTTTTATACTTACTTTTATACCATTTTCTGCATGCATTTTATACATTTGGGCTAGAATAGTTCAGAATCAATGTAGTTTATGCTTATTTGCCAATTATGAAATCCACACCAGTTTCTGTTTAATTTTGCAGAAATCTAGGCAATTTACAACAATTCAGAGAAAGGAGGAAAAGCTCGAAGTCAACAACAGAAAGTCTGAGGTCAAGGAGTAGCGGAACCAGGACAAATGGAGCTGAAACAAAGAAATCGACTCGACACCACCTGGTCGATATCGAGTACCATAAGTCGATTTCGAGGAAGACTAGCCGATTTCCACCTTGAAGAAGCCAGATCAAGTGAAGAAAAAGAGAAGAGGCAAGTCAGGTGAAGATCTGGAATCGAGCCAAGATCCGGAATCGACCAAGCCAGCTGAAGAAGGAAAATGGAGGTCGATATCGACTACATCAAGTCGATATCGAGTACAAATCAAGTCGATGTTTATCTTTGGAGAAAAAATTGAGTTGCAGAAGTGAAGTGAAGAAGTGTTGTGAGGGATGAAATCAAGTATGAAATATCATGAAATAACTCAAAACAGATTTGTGCCCCAGCAAATAATTACAAGACTCCTCCAATGCAGTAAGAGAAAGTCAGGATCGAATCCACGAGGAAGCGTGTCAGCGGATCCTAGGCAGCTGTAAATCTCATAGAAAAGCAAACAGAAGACAGAAACACAGAAACAAAGAAAGAAAGACAAACGAAGACAAGAAATAGCAAACAAAAGCAAGAAATAACGTAAAGACAGAAGCTAACTCGATCTCGACAAGCACAGTAATCGAGATCGACTAACAACAGCAGAGACAGAAACTGAAAATCGATGACAGAAACTCGACTCAGAAAACACAGTACTCGATCTCGACAAAATGCTAATCGAGATCGACTAGAAATAGTAAAAACAGAAATTGCAGAATCGAAAACAGAAATGAAAACTCAACTCGACGTAGACAAGAGCCAACTCGAGATCGACTAAGGTCTACTCGATCTCGACAAGCCCCTCCTCTGTATCGACTAAAAATGCAGAAAATATAAATTCCAGCTTCGAACACAGATTTCAGAATTTCGACAGAAATAAACTCAATATAATAAAGAACTTCCAAAGCCAGGGTATCAACACCACAACGATAACCATGCAAAGTAACACATAAAGGCATAAAAGATCATGCTTTCCATCAAAATAACTTTCGTTACTAACAAATAGGTATATAGAGGCTTTCGCATAAACCCTAATTGTTACTAACCCTTTTCACATAATTAATCCAAGTTGCATTAAGATCACTTTCGCTTCAATAACACAAACAAGGATCACCTTCAACTCTCGCAAAAAAATCATGCTCATAGGGATAGAAGACGAATTGCATAACAAGATTGTACGTTTACCGCATCACCTTACATGGCCACCGTCGGGCTAACCCCAGCCCCAGAAGTGGGTGGACTACTCACTCTTCATCATCAAGAAAGACCTTAAATAACAAAAGAAACTAACTTGCATTAAATCAAATAGAGAAACCTTACAACCAACAAGACAAATCCGCTTTCGCCTTTCCACCTTGCTTGCCACAAACTCTCTCTTTCTCTATGTAACTACTTACTTGTTCTCTCTGAAATTGAATGTGTGATTCTCAATGAATGAAAAACCAGCCCCTAGGGCTTTATTTATAGGCTTCTATTCCTTGCTATTCAAGAATAGAATATATCTATCTATATCTAAAATAATATCTAAAGGCTTAAAAGATAAATAAAAGTAATTTAGGAATTAAATCAAAAAAGGGAAATTCTATCTAAAGAGCAAAATCTTCCATGTGTTGATAGGTGTGGATAGATGTTGATAGATCTCGGATATCTCGGACTCCTTCGGCCCCAAGGAAAGCCTAACCGCGTCAGACAGCAAACAGCGTAACATGGCTTCGGACACGGCGCTCGTCGATCTCGACCAGGGCTAGTCGATCTCGAGTAGGACTGGCGTCGACTTGGGATGGCTGGCTTGGTCGGGTAACTCTGCTCGACAAGGCTCGGACTGGGTGCTGGTGGTCTTCGATCTCGACTAGCTGTACTCGAGATCGAGTAGAGTTGGCTCGGCTTCTTCGTCCTCGGCTTCTCGGCTTGTCACAGCTCGTCGACTCCGGACATGGCGTCGAAGTGTGGTCGATCTCGACAAGTGGTACTCGAGATCGAGTAGGGTTCCGGGATCGGGTTGTCTCTGACTCAGTTTCCTCGATCAGCTCTGCTCGACCAGGTGTGCTCGGACAGCCTTTGTCGAGATCGAGTAAGTGTACTCGAGATCGAGTAAAGTTCTCTCAGCTTTCTGCTCTGTTCTTGAAACGCACTTTCCCGAGTCCTCGTTCGTCGGATTGACGCATATGACCATGTGTTGGAAAGCTTTTTCCGAGGGCTACAACTCTCATGAAGATATCAAAGCTTGATTCAGAACGAAGAATGGTGAAAAATGGTGTTTTCCCCAGCTACACCATTTTTAGCCTCTCCATGAGTTTCCTTTAAGCTCCAAAGTGCGTCCGATTTCTGCGAAATATAACAAAAACTTGTGTAGACCTCCATATATTGCAAATAAACATAAACTACACAATTTATGTATTAATCTAACCAAAATGCATGAAATGCATACAGAAATCGATATAAAAGTAACTATAAAACATGGCGAATTAGGCTCACATCAAACACCCCATACTTAAGCTTGCTTTTCCTCAAGCAATACTTTTAATTGTCATTCAGGGGAAGAAAACAAAACTCTCAACATATCAGATTCATTCTTATATGTCCCTGCAGTCAATTACCATCCTCGAAAAGGTACTTGTGTCACAAATCCATGCATGTGCAAATTTAAGAGCAACATCTACTCACAAAAGGAGGGTAATGCAAAAACAATTTATGTGACAAAGCAACAATAATCAAGAGGACTTTAATTTAAGCTCTATAAGGAGTAGATCTGGTAAAAGGCTAAAGGTGGGCAATTTTTTGGCAATGTGGTGCTAATGATCCGGGGAAATGGAGTATTTCCAAACTGAATTTCATACCACATTCTTTCTCATAAGATTCATCACCTTTCATAATGCCTTTTCTCAATAATAATGCTTTTACCTCTCTAACCTCAGTACTGCCTTCTCGCGAGTCGCAAACATGGGTGTCATGAATGGCCCCGGATACTTAGTGCTTTGGACTCCTCACAATGTGTCCCATCTCTCCAAACTATTATCTTAGAGAGCAGGGTCGATCTTTGATCGGATTTTCTTTCACTCATTACATTTTCCATATATTTCAAATAATTCCGCCAAACTCCAAATAATGACAACAACAACACAATCACCATATAACATCTCCATAATGTAACATCATTCTCAACATAATCCCCGGATAGGAAATAAGGTAAAGAATGGGCAATATTTAGAACATGTGGAGCAATATTTGAAATAAGGCATATTATGGCTTTTGTGATGCATAAGCATAGGTAAGGCTAGGATTTCAAACAATGAGCATTGTATGGAAATATAAAGTCCTCCATCATCTTATCATGCAACATGTCAAAAGCAATATCAAATTTTACCTCCTTTCATGGTTTTCAAGAAATAATGCACTTCATTGTGACTTCCCTTTACTAGGCAATTTCATGCTATATCTCTAATGAATCCAATTTTGCATCGTCGAGTTCAATATAAGCTTCCATGACATTTATCAAAATTTTCAAATGGGGGTCATTTTTTCAAACTTTTGGAAAACATGCATATAAGCACATAAATCAATAATGAATTCCAAAATAGCCATGTAGCAATTCAAAGCAATAAATTCCAAATATGCACAAAATATGGCAAATATGCATAAAGTAAGCTCTTCCCCCACCCCATACCTAAATATTACAGTGTCCTCACTGAATAAAAGCAAGGGTAAAGAAAGAAACTCACTAGACAGGTGTGCAGGGCCTCTTAATTTCGAATGAAAGAGCTGCCTGGGCCGAGTCTGAATATAGCTTGCTTCTATCCATGGACCTGAAAAGTGCAGAAGACATATACCCATAATAGAAAAACTAAAAGTGTTCAAAACCAAAAACAAACAAAACAATGTCTAAAAATAAATGTCTATGTACAAGCTCTAGATTTTATAGTCGCTAGGCCGACTCTCCATTAAGCTCAAGGTGGCATCTGCAGGGCCCATGTAGCTTGGGCTTCAAATAGGACTCCATTCTTGTCCATCAGCTACAATCCTCCAGAGTGGATTTTGTTCACCACGAAACGCCCCATCCTCTTCTTGTTGAATTTGTTAGGGAACCAATGATCCTTTGATTTAGAGACATAGAGCTTGTCTCCAACTTCATACTCCTTAGGGTCGTCATTGGAAATCCTACATAAGCGCACATACCAAGGCAAACCTCTCCCTTGTATAGATAGATCTTTAATGGAAATAGGAGAAGAAAGATCCATACCTTGGCTTACCTTTGCAGAGACGGAATTGGGGACTACAGTGTTTGGTCGATCTCGAGTAGGAGTACTCGATCTCGACGAGGTTTCAGTTTCTAGAGGTGAGCTGCTCGAGGATGCAGGAGCTGGTGGTTGGTCGATCTTGACTAGCGTAGTCGATCTCGAGTAGGATTCGGCTCCTGGGGGTTTCAGCGTGGAGGAAGGCGAAGTCGAGGCAGCACAGTGGTGGTCGATCTTGAGTAGGTTACTCGATCTCGAGGAGCCTGGCCCTTCAGTGTTGCTGCTTGACGACGCTGATGCTGGTGGAGGCTCCTGGTTTTGGTCGAGATCGACTAGGGTCCTCGATGTCGAGGAATCTTGGTCGACCTTGACCCCATACTTGGTTCCTGTCAAGGCATCCGAAAAATACTTAGTCCATAACGTCGTACCTTGGTCTGTGTCGATTGGATTCTCTGTGTCCTCCTTTAGGATTGCCATGATCTCCTCCACCTGGGCTTCCATATCCCTCTTTTCCAACTCCTCAGGGGTCATATTTCTTACCTTGGGTTCCCCGCAGGTGATGTAGCCAGCTGAGATAGATTTTACCTCTTCTATTGGACCTGTATGCCTTTCAGTTTTATTAAAGGAATACTCAATTACATCATCGCTGATGTTGAAAGTGAGCACTCATTTCCTTACGCTTATGTTGCCATCCACCGTTGCCAAGAAGGGTCTTCCTAGAATAATTGGACAGGCAGGGTCTTCTTGCATATCAACAACTAAGAAATCAGCAGGGACAAAGAATTTACCTACTTGTACTGGCACATTGTCCACCATGCCTGTTGGAATGACCACTGTGTTGTTGGCCATAGAAAGTCTAGCATCCACAGGCTCTAGGGCACCTATCTTAATTTTGGACCAAATTGTTAAAGGCATTATACTCACACTAGCTCCAAGATCACATAAGGCATTAATTTTATATGGACCAAATCCAATGGTTATAGCAAACTTACCTGGATCTGGCCTCTTCTCCAGTATGTCCAAATGGCTGCACTCATCTGTAATTTCAGCCATTGATCACTTTTTGCTCAGAATCTCCTTCAGGAACTTGACATAGGATGGCATTTCATTGAGAGCTTCTGTGAAGGGGATGGTGACGTTGAGCTTTTGAAGCATCTTCATGAAGCACTGAAATTTCTTTTCTGCCGGGTCCTTTGGAGATTTTGTAGGGAATGGCAGCTTCTTTTTCTGATTTGGAGCCAGAACAGACATCGGAGGTGCTGCAGTTTTCTCGATCTCGGGCTGACCGTCCTCGATGTCGAGTACACCCTTGTCGATCTCGACCAGATTGGGTGATGTCGAGTTGCTGTGTAGTGCAGACGATGGTTTCTGTATTTTCTCCTCGAGATCGAGCAGGCCCTCCTCTAGATCGACCAAGCTCTGGTCGACGTCGACTAGCTGCTGGTCGACTTGCTGGTCTCCTTTGTTCTGCTGCTTTCCAACTTCTGGCTCTTGCAGTTGATGGCCGCTTCTGAGTTTTACAGCAGCGATGTGTCCAGTCTTTCCCTTTGGATTTGGTTATGAAGATCCTGGGAATGACCCTGTCTGTCTGGGGACTCCTGCTGCTAGCTGGCCAATCTGTGTATCAACTGATTTTCGCCATATATCAATTTCCCCAAGCCTAGAGTTGACGCCCTGAATCTGAGTATAGACTGAATTGAAGGATTGCCTGGTTTCTGTATGATTCCTCCTTATTTCCTCCAAGACAGTCTGTAGATCATCCTTTTTCTGTTCCCTTTCTGGATGTCCTAGAGCTCTGTATGGCGGCGGGATCCTAGGGGCACCTTGATTCCATTGTGGTTGCTGAAACCTTTGGTCCCCCATGTAGCGATTGGGACCCCATGCGTAAGCTGCCTCTTCATGGTATTCTGCCAGCCTGACCTGCTCAGTGTGTGGGCACTCAGTAGTGATGTGCCTCTGTGATCCGCATTCAATACAAGGCTGGCTGACAAAATGATACTTTATTTGTTTGAGGAGCTTCTTATTCTGATCTCTGTAGTACTGCTCCCTAACATCTTGATCGATCTCCTTAGGGGGCTCATATAGTGGCATGGATGGTGCTGGCCTGGCGTAGGGGTTCTCCTCGTAGTTGACTGGAGTCCCGTACTTGTTGTCATAGTTGGTCAGCTTGTCTAGAGCAGCCCATGCGTCAGAAGGCGGCATTGTCAGATACTCATAGTGAGTATATGTGTTGATTCTATCCTTTGCAGCCAAGTCCAGAGAATTGAAGAAGATCTCTTGAACTACGCAGGGTTGCTGTCCATGTGTAGGGCAGGATCGCAGCAGATCCTTATAGCGTTCCCATGCCTTTGCTAGCGTCTCCCCAGGCTGCTGTTTGAAAGATGTGATCTTTTGGCGCAGGAGTGCTGTCTTGGCAGGAGGAAAGAACTTGTTCAGAAATTCCTGCTTCACCTGAGCCCATGTCGTTAGAGATCGTGGTTTCAGCCCTTCCAACCATTTCATTGCAGGCCCAGCTAGAGACCAACGGAAAGCTTTCATCAGGATGTACTCCAAGGTGGTACCTTCAAAAAGAGTACGACACATGTCAGTAAAGTTGGTAATATGGCGCAGAGGGCATTCATTAAATCTACCATGAAAAGCATGATTTTTAATTTCAATAAGAAATTAAGTGCGAATTTCATAGTTGTTTTTAGGGATTAGAATGGCCGATTCAGGCACGACGAGAGTCGGGTGCATATAATCCTCTGCAGTGGTTGGGTAGAGGGCAAGCTCATCCGCCAGCTGCCTCGCACGCTCAGCTTCCTGTTGCCTGCCTGCTCTCTCAGTGGGGAGAGCAGCATCCCTGGCGGCTAGATCTCTCGTGAGCCTCTCGATCAGCTGTTCCTGTGTCTCTACAGCTGCCATGGCTCTTTGTAGTTTAGCTCTGATGTGTAGAAGGCGCTCTGGTTCGTCTAAGCCGTCAAACTCAGGTGGTTGCCCATAACTCAAAGAAAAAGTGAGAACTGACTACCTAAGGCGCAAATGATAGCTTCCCCGACAACGGCGCCAATTTGTTGTGAGGAGGAAATCAAGTATGAAATATAATGAAATAACTCAAACCAGATTTGTGCCCCAACAAATAATTACAAGACTCCTCCAATGCAGTAAGAGAAAGTCAGGATCGAATCCACGAGGAAGCGTATCAGCGGATCCTAGGCAGCTGTAAATCTCACAGAAAAGCAAACAGAAGACAAAAACACAGAAACAAAGAAAGAAAGACAAACGAAGACAAGAAATAGCAAACGAAAGCAAGAAATAAAGTAAAGACAGAAGCTAACTTGATCTCGACAAGCACAGTACTCGAGATCGACTAACAACAGCAGAGACAGAAACTGAAAATCGACGACAGAAACACGACTCAGACAACACAGTACTCGATCTCGACAAGATGCTACTCGAGATCGACTAGAAATAGTAAAAACAGAAATTGCAGAATCGAAAACAGAAACGAAAACTCAACTCGACGTAGACAAGAGCCAACTCGAGATCGACTAAGGTCTACTCAATCTCGACAAGCCCCTCCTCTGTATCGACTAAAAATGCAGAAAATATAAATTCCAGATTCGAACACAGATTTCAGAATTTCGACAGAAATAAACTCAATATAATAAAGAACTTCCAAAGCCAGGGTATCAACACCACAACGATAACCATGCAAAGTAACACATAAAGGCATAAAAGATCATGCTTTCCATCAAAATAACTTTCGTTACTAACAAATAGGCATATAGAGGCTTTCGCATAAACCCTAATTGTTACTAACCCTTTTCACATAATTAATCCAAGTTGCATTAAGATCACTTTCGCTTCAATAACACAAACAAGGATCACCTTCAACTCTCGCAAAAGAATCATGCTCATAGGGATAGAAGACGAATTGCATAACAAGATTGTACCTTTACCGCATCACCTTACATGGCCACCGTCGGGCTCACCCCAGCCCCAGAAGTGGGTGGACTACTCACTCTTCATCATCAAGAAAGACATTAAATAACAAAAGAAACTAACTTGCATTAAATCAAATAGAGAAAGCTTGCAACCAACAAGACAAATCCGCTTTCGCCTTTCCACCTTGCTTGCCACAAACTCTCTCTTTCTCTATGTAACTACTTACTTGTTCTCTCTGAAATTGAATGTGTGATTCTCAATGAATGAAAAAACAGCCCCTAGGGCTTTATTTATAGGCTTCTATTCCTTGCTATTCAAGCATTGAATATATCTATCTATATCTAAAATTATGTCTAAATGCTTAAAAGATACATAAAAGTAATTTAGGAATTAAATCAAAAAAGGGAAATTCTATTTAAAGAGCAAAATCTTCCATGTGCTGATAGGTGTGGATAGATGTTGATAGATCTCTGGTATCTCGGACTCCTTCGGCCCCAAGGAAAGCCAAACCGCGTCGGACAGCAAACGGCGTAATGCGGCTTCGGACACGGCGCTTGTCGATCTCGACCAGGGCTAGTCGATCTCGAGTAGGACTGGCGTCGACTTAGGCTGGCTGGCTGGGTCGGGTAACTTTGCTCGACAAGGCTCGGATTGGGCGCTGGTAGTCTTCGATCTCGACTAGCTGTACTCGAGATCGAGTAGAGTTGGCTCGACTTCTTCGTCCTCGGCTTCTCGGCTTGTCACAGCTCGTTGACTCCGGACATGGCGTCGAAGTGTGGTCGATCTCGACAAGTGGTACTCGAGATCGAGTAGGGTTCTGGGATTGGGTTGTCTCTGACTCAGTGTCCTCGATCAGCTCTGCTCGACCAGGTGTGCTCGGACAGCCTTTGTCGAGATCGAGTAAGTGTAGTCGAGATCGAGTAAAGTTCTCTCAGCTTTCTGCTCTGTTCTTGAAACGCACTTTCCCGAGTCCTCGTTCGTCGGATTGACGCATATGACCATGCGTTAGAAAGCTTTTTCCAAGGGCTACAACTCTCATGAAGACATCAAAGCTTGATTCAGAACGAAGAATGGTGAAAAATGGCGTTTTCTCCAGCTACACCATTTTTAGCCACTCCATGAGTTTCCTTTAAGCTCCAAAGTGCGTCCGATTTCTGCGAAATATAACAAAAACTTGTGTAGACCTCCATATATTGCAAATAAACATAAACTACACAATTTATGTATTACTCTAACCAAAATGCATGAAATGCATACAGAAATCGATATAAAAGTAACTATAAAACATGACAAATTAGGCTCACATCAAGAAGTTGCGGGTCGATATCGAGTGAGGCAAGTCGATATCGAGTGACACCCAGTTGGCCGATTTTGAGCTAGTCCGAGTTCTAATCAAAGTTCTATCCAAAGTCCAATGGAGATATCTACAAGATCAAATTCTATCAAGATCTATCAAGATAGAAGAGATATTTACCTACCTTAGATATAGTTCCTTCAGAGATGTATTTCCTTTATCATAATGTTTTATCTTATGTTATTAGATAGATTTAGAATAGTTGTTCCATCCTAGAATAGCTACTTGGAACACTATAAATAAGGCATTAGGGGCTGGATTTTCGTAATTCAATCATCCAAGATACAAGCCGATAGAGAGAGAGGAGAAGTCGAGTAGGAGAGAGAGAGAAGTCTTGGAGCCGAGTGGAGTTTGTGAAGCGAGAGCGGAGTTGGCTTTATTCGGTTGTAAGTCTTATTTAGTTTATTTAATGCAATTTATTTTCTTGAAATCTTTGATGTGTTTATTCATGATGAAGAGCGAGTAGTCACCCAACTTCTAGGGTCGTGGTGGGCCCGACGGTAGCCATGTGAGGTGATTCGGTAAAGGTACAATCTTTGGATGCAATTATTCTTCTATCCCTATGAGCATGATTCTTTTGCGAAAGTTGAAGGTGATCCTTGTTTGTGTTATTGAAGCGAAAGTGATGTTAATACAACTTGGATTAATTATGTGAAAAAGGGTTAGTAACAATTAGGGTTGATGCGAAAGCCTCTATCTTCCTATTTGTTAATAACGAAAGTTATTTGATGAAAAACGTACATGATCTTTTATGCCTTTATGTGTCATTTTACATGGTTATCGCTGTGGTGTTGAAACCCTGATCTTGGAAGTCTTTATTTTATTGATTTATTTCACAAGTTTCGAGTTTCGAGTTTCTGTCAGTCGATATTGAGTGGTCACAGTCGATTTTCTTACTCGATATCGAGTTACTGGAGGTTGATATTGACCTAAAATTGCTGCTTTCATTTTGTTTATGCTTTTCTCTGTTATTTCTGTTTGTCTGTTTGATTTTCTGCTGAGATCTGGAACTGAATAGGCGGGCGCCGACAAGCTTCCTCGTGGATCGATCCTGACTACCTTCTATTACAGCGGGAGGAAGTCTTGTAATTAATTTGCGGAGAACAGGGAGTCGAATTTGAGATTTATATTTCATACTTGATTTTCCTCCTAACAAATTTGGCGCTGTTGCCAGGGAAGCTATCAATCGCGCCCTTTTTAGTTCTATTTCTTTTCTTTATATTTGTTTTTACTTTTTAGTTCCTTTTTACTTGCTTCTTTTTATTTTTGTTTCTCAGTTGCATGCGAAGAACTGATCGCACGCCTATAGACCCTATTCTCGAGCCTGAGCGATTTTTCCATCTTCAGCAAAGGCTTAGGAGAAGACTCATGTCGACATCCGACAACGAGAATGCGGGCAAGCTCACACCAGCACAGGAGCTTGAGCAACTCCGCCGACAGATTGACGCACTCACCACCAGAGAAGCTGAGCACGCCCGATGGGAGGCGGAATATGCACATAATCAACAACGGTGAGAGGCAAGGGTAGATCGCGAGGTCAACGCGAGAAGGGTACTTGAGGATTAGATAGGGAATATTCCAGCTAATGCCAAGGAATATCTGCATCCTACTCTGCAAGTTCCAGAATCAGCGATCGTTCTCTCTGCTATTAATTTTGAAATTCGTCCTTCTTTTATTACTGAAATTAGAAGGAGTCTATTTAGGGGAAGAATTAATGAATGTCCTTTAGAGCATGTCACCACTTTTTTAGACTTATGCGAAGCTATAGTGTATGGTGCTAATTTGGAATATTTAAAACTAAAGGCTTTTCGTTGGTCCCTTGCAGGAATAGCACAGCAGTGGCTGGAAGGATTGCCTGCACAATCAATTCGCACTTGGAACGAACTGCAGGACTTGTTCCTCAACAAGTTCTTTCATCCTGCAAAGACAACTGCCCTCAGACAACAAATCACGGCTTTTAGACAAAAGCCAGGAGAACCATTAGCACAGGTCTGAAATCCTGCCCTATGCATGGACAGCCGCCCTACACTCCACGCCGAGCATGAGAGGTATTTGAGACACTGGCCAACTACGACAACACATATGGGACTTCTGCGGCCACTTCCGACGAAAGGTATGAAAGGCCTGCCCCATCTATGCCATTGTATGTGCCATCAAAGGAGGTTGATCCGGACGTCAGGGAGCAATTCCAGAATGACCAGGTACGCCGTCTTACCAAACAAGTTAAATTCTTGTCTAAAAATCAGGCTTGTTTGGAATGTGGGTCTGTGAGGCACAACACCACTGCATGCCCACACGTCGATCAAGTACAACAAGCAGAAACCCACGACGAGGTAAGGTACGCTGGGGGGCTCTACTCAGGGCCACATAAGAACCAAAAATGGAGCTACTATTGCGAGCCCCTGCATAAGAATCCTCCTCCCTACATTGCCTCTGGTCACCCTGACAGAGAAGGTAAGAAGGATGACCTACAGACCATCCTTGAGGAGATGCGGAGGAAGCATTCAAACACCAAGCAGTCCATCAATTCCATCTACACTCAGATGCATGGTATCAACTCTAGGCTTGGGGAAATCGATATCTGGAGGAAATCGATTGACACACAGATTGGCCAGCTAGCAGCATCCATCCCCAGACAGTGAGGTACGCTCCCTGGATCTTCTGAACCTAACCCTAAGGGTAAATATACTGGACAGGTGGCTGCTATATACCTAAGGAGTGGGCGACAGATGTAAACGCCAGAGCAAACAATGGAGACCAGTCGATATCGACCAACCCAGTCGATATCGACCAGTCCCCAATCGATATCGACCACCCCCAAGTCGAAATCGACCCAGCTTCTCCCCAGTTCCCGAGGCAAGCAGATCAACTCGACCAGACTCAAGTCGATTTCGACCATCCCCACTCGACTTCTGCACCTCCGACGAAGAAAAAGCTGCCTTTCCCGGCGAAATCTCTAAAGGACCCGTCAAAGAAGAAGTTCCAACCCTTCATCAAGATGCTTCAGAGGCTCAATGTCACCACACCAATCACAGAAGCTCTGAATGAGATGCCATCCTATGTCAAGTTCCTAAAGGAGATTCTGAGCAAAAAGCGGTCAATGGCTGAGATCACAGAGGAGTGCAGCCAAATAGACGTACTTGAGAAAAAGGCCAGATCCTGGTAAGTTTGCTATAACCATTGGATTTGGTCAATATAAATTCAATGCTTTATGTGACTAGGGGAGCCAGTGTGAGCATAATGTCTTTATCAATCTGGTCCAAGATTAAGATAGGTGTCTTAGCGCATGTGGATGCTAAGCTATACATGGCGAACAACACGGTGGTCATCCTAACATGCATGGTGGACAATGTGCCAGTACAAGCAGGTAAGCTCTTCGTCCCTGCTGATTTCTTAGTTATTGATATGGCGGAGGACCCTGCTTGTCCAATTATTCGAGGAAGGTCCTTCTTGGCGACGGTGGATGCCAACATAAGTGTAAGAAAGGGAGTGCTCACTTTCAACATCAGCGATGAGGTAATTGAGTATTCCTTTAATAAAACTGAAAGGCATATAGGTCCCATGGAAGAGGTAAAATCCATATCAACCAGATAGATTACTTGCGGGGAGCCTAAGGTAAGAAATATGACCCCCAAGGAACTAGAAAAGAGGGATATGGAGGCCCAAGTGAAGGAGATTATGGCCATCCTGAACGAAGAAACAAAGAATGCACTCGACATAGACCAAGGTACATCGATATGGACTAACTATTTTTCAAATGCTTTGCCAAGTCTTAAGTATGGGGTCAAAATCGGCCAGGAGAAATCGACTAGCTAGCCCAGAGAACAAGTCGATATCGATTTCACCTACTCGATATCAACCAAATCAAGTCGAGCTGACTCCACCAAGAAGCGACCAGGGCAAAATCGACCAAGAGAACTCGATATCGACTCAACCTAGTCGATATCGGCCTGACCATGCCGACTCGATTTCTTCCCCAGAAACGAAGCCAGGCAATTTCGAGCAGCAGAACTCAATATCGAGTGACCCAACTCGATATCAACCAGACCCTCAGGAGCTTCCGATATCCGATTCTGCGAAGGTAAGCCAACGTATGGTTCTTTCTTCTCCTATTTCCATTAATGATTTATCTATACATGGGAGAGGTTTGCGTTGGTATGTGCGCTTATGTAGGATTTCCAATGATGAGCCCAATGAATATGAAGTTGGAGACAAGCTCTATGTTTCCAAATCAAAGGATCATTGGTTCCCAAACAAATTCAAAATGAAGAAGATGGGCCCCTTCACGGTGAACAATATCCATTCAGGCAGACTACAGCTGATGGACAAGAATGTAGTCCTGTTTGAAGCCCAAGCTACATGGGCCCTACAAATGCCACCTTGAGCTTAATGGAGAAAGTCGGCCTAGCGACTATAAAGCCTAGAACTTGTAAATAGACAATTACTTTGTGGGATTTTTGGACATTGTTGCTTATGTTTTTGGTTTTGGACATTATTTTCTATTCTGGGTATTTCTCTTCTAATTTTTTCATGACCAAGGAAGAAAACAAGGAGTCGAAATCGAGTAAAGTAGGTCGATATCGACCATGCTTACTCGATATCGACTGGGGCCTACAACGAAACACTCGATATTTTACATCCTACACATCTGTCTAGTGAGTTTCTTTCTTTACCCGTATTTTTTATACATTGTGGACACTGTAGTGTTTAAGTATGGGGTGGGGGAAGGGCTTACTTTGTGCATATTTGACATATTTGCTAGTATTTGTGCATATTTAAAGTTTATTTTTTGAAATTGCTTATACATGATGATCATGCACATTTAGGTAGTGTTAATATAAGCATTTAGATGAGTTTAGGTAGGGTAAAATGCATGAGTTTAAAGTAGTTTTCATGTTTTTATTATGTTTCAATTAGAGTCGGAATCTACAAGTTTTGTGCATGATTTCAGGTGATTGAAAAGAGGTGAAGCTAAGCTCGAGCTAATGCTCGAAGATTGGACAAAAATAGAAGAGCACGAGAGCTGAGGAGATGAGCTAAAGATGTAAAGGACTGAAGCTGTCCAGGTTGGCGACGCTGCACTAAAACGAGTCATTTGAAGGCTGTAGTTATCGGATCGGGGCGTACTTATACTTGTTGGAAAGAGAATTCGAAGACCTACAACTTTCGTGTTTACAACTTTTCCAAATTCAGCCTTGAAAACAGCGAAATTTGGACGTCAAGATGGTTGCTGAAAATAACTCGGTTTGGGCAAAAGAACTCGGCCGAGTTCTATGAGGCTAGCCAGAGTTTTGTTACGTATTCAAGAAAGGCTGTTACGTTGATCAATTTATGGAGGATGTTATTTTTCTTTTTATTATTATTTAGTTAAGAAGGAAGAAATTAAAAAGGAGGAGATGAAAGGATGAAACGGGGGGTTTTGAAAGGACATGTAGGAGGTTTCTTGTTTTTGTTCTGATAGTTGAACAAGGAACGAACAGTGGTACATAGCCATTAGAGACCCATTGTGATTTTTCTTCGATTATGAACAACTAAACTCTTTAGCTCGGGGAAATTAATCGAAGCTTCAGGTTTTCTATTTCATTGTGAGATTTCTATTCCTAATACTCTTCTTTGAATATTATCAATTCTTTGCGCTGATTGTTTAAGTTTTTCGTGAATTTCCGTTAGTCTGATCAACTGATGCCTTTTTATGATAATCTATAGCTAGATATAGGTAATTTCTGGTTGAATTATCTATATTATTGTGTAGCAAAATATAAATCTCTGAAACTGGTTGATTTAGGGATTTGTATAGAGAATTGATTTGCAATTGATGCAATAACTGGTTGTGCGTGTCGATTGTCTTTGTTGATTTCCTTTAAGCTTAATCGATTATTGAATTGAATCTTGATAGTTTCAAGATTGTTTGATAATTAGGGTTTTCAGGGTCTGGTTGTCCTGTCAACTAGATTTGATAAGGAATTGGATTCAAAAGACCTAGTCTTTCCACAACAAAGTGTTCAAGAGGAAGTTATCTATTCGATTTCGATGATCAATGAACAAACCTGATTGCTGAGATTGATTGACCTAAGTTATTTGTCTCATATTTGTTAAATCAATTTGTTTAGTTTGCTTCCTTTTGCTTTTTACTTAGTTAGTCTGAATCATCATAATCCCCCCTCTTTGTTTCTTTAGTTCTTATTTAGCACACTTGACCTGCATACAAATCATTGACTCTCTGTGGGATCGACCCGTACTTGCCAAACTACATTAGTTAGGTTAGTCGGATTTATTTGATAGGATTTAAGGCGACTGAAAATCCTCTGTCAAATTTGGCGCCGTTGCCGGGGAGTCAAGTTGTTATTTGTGTGTTTGTCTTTTTGTGTTAATTTAGCTACTAACTTTTATTGTGAACCTATCTTACGGTTCACAACACATATGCTACTAACAGTTTAACATGTTGAGATTATCACAGTTCGAAGGTGAAAACTTTCACCTATATCTCACTAGGTTGCAGAGGTGTGTGGACATCCGTAATGTGCGGGGTTTCCACGATAGTTTGCGAGATATGGTTGTCTGCGTTGTAGAGGGAATGAATGCTGAGATAAACGCGCATGCTATATACATGAGTGGTGGAAGTCTAGCACAGTTAGGTTTGGTGGGAATTTGGGAACTTATCTGCTACATGGGTCATCAGGCCTTGCAGGAAGTGTCCTTCGCGCTGGAACCTCAACCAATAGATTACTTCGACGCACCTTTGGAGGATCTATCCAAGGCCTCCTACGAGGAGAATGAGCAACCGTGTCAGCAGATCATTGAATTAGATGAACGAGTGCACCAAATGGTCCAAGTGAGGAATGATATTCTAGCATGGGAAGCGGGTGAACTACCGTCTCAACCGGTGGTTAACCCGATAGAGAGTCTCACCAGGAACACCCTAGGGAGTGGCAAGGACCTGTTTGTCACACCCGAGGGAAGCTCAGAAAGTCATGAAGATGGAGGTGAGTGTGCGCTTCCTATTCCCCCCTCATTGAGTTCATCCGATTCTACTCCGCTACCTCCCCTACCCTGGAGCTATGAGCATGACAATGTTTTGGCGGAGGAGGATATATTCCCAGATAATGACAATTTTTTTAGTGAAGAAGAGGATAGTACAGTTCTTCCTGACATGGAATGTTATGTGTCGGCACATGAGATTCCATTTGATTTGTTGTCTCCTTCATTCGATGAGATTGTCTCGAGCTCGCCTATCAAGGAACCAAGTCCGGAGCTGATTTATGTGGCTCCTAAGCAAAGAATTGATATCCTCTACAATTGTGAGAAGGTTGGTGATTATGTCGACCCTTGGGCTCATTACTTCGACATACCACCAATGGAACTGAATTGGTGGTTCTACATACCTGCGGCGAAAAGTCATGCTCGGACATATGAGGAGTTGAGAACATATTTGGACTTTGACTTATTCGTATGTAGTGTCCACCTACCTAGATGGTGTGCACAAGAGTTTGATTTGCTGCTGAGGGCACTGACGATGTCCGATTGAGTCCTAAATGGACAACCAAAACGTCGAGTCTATGACGTTAACCAAGGACACTTCTTGGGAGGTAACCCAAGGTTAGTATTTCATATTATCAGGTTTTTCATAATTTTATTAGGTAGTTGTTATTATTTTTCAGTTATTTTTTCTAGTATTTTTGCAAAAAAAAAAAAAGAAAAAAAAATTTGTCAAAAAGGGCCAAAAAGCATGAGAATTACAGTAGCAAACTCGGGTAATAAACTCGGTCGAGTTTTTTTAACCCAGCCCGAGTTATTAGGGTCTTTCAAAAAAAAAAAAAAGGGAAACGAAGAAACAAAGCGCGTCTTCATGCCCGAGTCTTCTCCCGAGCAGCACCGAGCTTTCCCTCCCATCGCCGACCTCACCAGCAGCCGCCGGCGCGAGCCTCCCGCCGACCAGCAGCCCTCCCAATGAGTTCTGGAGCCCCAGCCCCCGATCCCGAGCACACCTGGTTCTCCCCCGATCTGATTCCGGCCTTGCCCCAGAAGCAGTGCGCCGCCTCTCCATGGAAGGCACCCAGCAGTGCGACCGAGCCCTCGCACCCTCTTGCCGTTCGTCGGGCACAGCCTCCGGCCACTGCCGCCACTAGACCGCCGCCGACCTCGTCCACCCACGCCGGTCACCACCTCCGATCAGCACCTTCCTCTTCTTTCTCTCCTCCATTAAAGGTGTTAAAGGTAAGGTTTAAATCCCCAAATTCTAGGTTTTTACAAATTTGTTAATTTGTGGAATTTAGAAGTTGTTTTGATGTGATTAAAGCTTATTTGCATTGAATTTATTGGTGGAATTAGATTGATTGAGAGGTTTTGGTTTGAATTGGGATCTTGTGCTTATTTGTTGAATTGCAAATTTGGGAATTATGAGTTGAGCATTGTAATTGATCTTGCTTGTTGATATTAAACTTGATAAGAGTTTCTTATTGAGTTTATTGAGGATAGTATTGATCGATTTATGCTTCATTGATTGACGATTTGCAATATTTCGAGAGAAGGCTACTTGATCGTTGTTGTGAGTGGATTGACACCATTGATTATTATTGTGAGTTGTCCTTGCCGGGACAACAAATATTTCTTTGTTGGTGTTTTGTCTCTTGTTTATAGAAAATTGGGTTGTGGTGTCTCCTTGAGGTCGAGACGAGAAAGAACAATGGCTCATCACACTCTTGTGCTTGAATTCATCACCTCCGCTTGATATGTAGATGACTCTGTAAGTGTTTTCTTCCTTTCTTTTTTATTTTTCACATTGAGGACAATGTGTGAATTAAGTGTGGGGGAGGGAACATTTACATGTTTGCATTTAGATTGCATTGTATATATCTCTTTCTTGTTTTTGCATTTCATGGTTATTTTTCTTAGTCGTGCATATAAAAAAAAGAAAAAAAAGAAGAAAAATCATATAAAAAGAAAAAAATTCAGCATGCATGACATTCTAGATAACCCCATCTGTACCAATTGTCTTCTTAATCTAACTATAAGTCTCATGATATGCTTGAATTGTTGATCCTCGTCTAGTTTTTTTGATCTATGGGAGCATGAGATAATGGATTGATTGAGCATGTATAACTCTTAGATTTTAGGTTGCATTGAAATCCAACAAGAATTTACCTTGTGAGATTATCTTGGCCTTATTGGGACTGTGCTTTATTGATGTCCTTTTTGCTTCTTGTGTGTGATACTCTCCAATGTGACTACCTCTGAGAATTGAGATTGATATCCATGTCAAGGCCGTATATTTTGATTATTACTTGTGATCTTCATATGATTGAGGCAATATTTTGTTAGCCATATCTTACTCTGTATCTACCTGTATATACCATCCTCTGCTTGAAGCCAAATTTGAGCCTCTTAGCCATTTTTGTTAGCCCCACAAAATGTCTTTTAGCCGATTTTAGCCTTACCCTATCCGGGAATTAGGGAGAAGATTGGTGAAAATGTGTATTAGTGGAGTATTTTGAGCATTTGGAAGTTATGTATGGGTGATATATTCTTTTTGAGCTTCATATGGATGATTATTGTGCTTAATACTTGGGGCCTAAGGAGGATAAAATTCACTTAGGAGTAAAAGTCGAGGAAAATCATAAAAAAGAAAAAATCAAGAAAAGAGAAGAAGACAATTCATTGAAAAATCAAGAGAAAAAGAAAGAAGTAACAAAGAGTCAGTTGGTTAACAAGAGTGTGCTTAAGTCTTTAATTGTGAATGGAGTTAAAGTTTGAATTCTTTTGGTTGAAGAAATGTTGGTTTTGAGTGTTTTTCCGGTTATAGTTGAGATCTCTTTTTCCCAGATTTTTAGCACCACAAAGCCTAAATCTTTCCATACCTTGATTTTCTTACCGAGCTTCATTACAACCCTTGCAAGACCTCATGATGATTATTGCTTGTAATGTCACTCACGGCGGAGATTGTGATGTGGATTTCAATTTTAATGGAGCTTAGTTGCATTGGATTGAGTTTGAGCGGAATTGACTTAGCCTAAACACAAGAGCGATGAGTGAAACACTTTGTATACCCGGTGAGGGTGGATTGAAATGTGCCTAGGCCTTTGAGTTGCTCAAATACATGTGATGATGTTGATTATTGTCTTGTGCTTCCTACTTGGTTTGGATTGTGTTTTGACGAGGTGAATGCATGAAGGGTGTGTTTGTGGGATGTTTGATTGGATTGGTTTTGTTTTCTTGAGGACAAGAAAGGTTCAAGTGTGGGGGAATTTGATCATGCACATTTAGGTAGTGTTAATATAAGCATTTAGATGAGTTTAGGTAGGGTAAAATGCATGAGTTTAAAGTAGTTTTCATATTTTTATTATGTTTCAATTAGAGTCGGAATCTACAAGTTTTGTGCATGATTTCAGGTGATTGAAAAGAGGTGAAGCTAAGCTCGAGCCAATGCTCGAAGATTGGACAAAAATAGAAGAGCACGAGAGCTGAGGAGATGAGCTAAAGATGTAAAGGACTGGAGCTGTCCAGGTTGGCGACGCTGCACTAAAACGAGTCGTTTGAAGGCTGTAGTTATCGGATCGGGGCGTACTTATACTTGTTGGAAAGAGAATTCGAAGACCTAAAACTTTCGTGTTTACAACTTTTCCAAATTCAGCCTTGAAAACAGCGAAATTTGGACGTCAAGATGGTTGCTGAAAATAACTCGGTTTGGGCAAAAGAACTCGGCCGAGTTCTATGAGGCTAGCCAGAGTTTTGTTACGTATTCAAGAAAGGCTGTTACGTTGATCAATTTATGGAGGATGTTATTTTTCTTTTTATTATTATTTAGTTAAGAAGGAAGAAATTAAAAAGGAGGAGATGAAAGGATGAAACGGGGGGTTTTGAAAGGACATGTAGGAGGTTTCTTGTTTTTGTTCTGATAGTTGAACAAGGAACGAATAGTGGTACATAGCCATTAGAGACCCATTGTGATTTTTCTTCGATTATAAACAACTAAACTCTTTAGCTCGGGGAAATTAATCGAAGCTTCAGGTTTTCTATTTCATTGTGAGATTTCTATTCCTAATACTCTTCTTTGAATATTATCAATTCTTTGCGCTGATTGTTTAAGTTTTTCGTGAATTTCCGTTAGTCTGATCAACTGATGCCTTTTCATGATAATCTATAGCTAGATATAGGTAATTTCTGGTTGAATTATCTATATTATTGTGTAGCAAAATATAAATCTCTGAAACTGGTTGATTTAGGGATTTGTATAGAGAATTGATTTGCAATCGATGCAATAACTGGTTGTGCGTGTCGATTGTCTTTGTTGATTTCCTTTAAGCTTAATCGATTATTGAATTGAATCTTGATAGTTTCAAGATTGTTTGATAATTAGGGTTTTCAGGGTCTGGTTGTCCTGTCAACTAGATTTGATAAGGAATTGGATTCAAAAGACCTAGTCTTTCCACAATAAAGTGTTCAAGAGGAAGTTATCTATTCGATTTCGATGATCAATGAACAAACCTGATTGCTGAGATTGATTGACCTAAGTTATTTGTCTCATATTTGTTAAATCAATTTGTTTAGTTTGCTTCCTTTTGCTTTTTACTTAGTTAGTCTGAATCATCATAATCCCCCCTCTTTGTTTCTTTAGTTCTTATTTAGCACACTTGACCTGCATACAAATCATTGACTCTCTGTGGGATCGACCCGTACTTGCCAAACAACATTAGTTAGGTTAGTCGGATTTATTTGATAGGATTTAAGGCGACTGAAAATCCTCTGTCACATGACTATTTTGGAATTCATTATTGATTTATGTGCTTATATGCATGTTTTCTAAAGTTTGAAAAAAATGACCCTCATTGAAAATTTTTGGTTAATGTCATGGAAGTTTAATATTGAACTCGACGATGCAAAAATTGGATTCATTAGAGATATAGCATGAACTTGTCTAGTAAAGGGAAGTCACAATAAAGTGCATATTTTTATTGAAAACCGTGAAAGCAGGTAAAATTTGATATTGCTTTTGACAGGTTGCATGATAAAAGGATGGAAGACTTTATATTTTCCATATAATGCTCATATTGTTCATATCCTAGCCTTACCAATGCTTATGCATCACAAAAGCCATATTGAGCCTTATTTCATATATTGCTCCACATGATCTAAATATTGCCCATTTTCTACCTTATTTCCATCCGGGGATTATTTTGAGAATGGAGTCACATTATGGAGATTACTATATGGTTATTGTGTTGTTATTGTGTTGTTATTATCATATTTGGAGTTTGGAGTTTGGCAGTGCTGAGGTTAGAGAGGTAAAAGCATATAAGTGAAAAAAGCAAAAAGTGAATGAGTGATGTGGAAATTATTAAAAGAAGAAAGTGCATCAAAGCAAAGTTTGAAGAAATTCTCCCCAGATTTAGCACCACATTGCCCAAATATAGCCCACCACTTTACCTTTTACCTTTTCTTCACCATGAGCTTAAATTAAAGTCCTCTTGATTATTAATGCTTTGTCACTTATGAATTGTTTTGCATAACCCTCCTTTTGTGAGTAGATGTTGCTTTTTAATTGCACATGCATGGATTTGTGACAGAAGTACCTTTTCGAGGATGGTAATTGATTGCAGGGTTATATGGAAATGAATCTAACATGTTGAGAGTTTTAATTTCTTCCTCTGTATGACAATTAAAAGTATTGCTTGAGGACAAGCAAGCTTATGTATGGGTGTTTGTTGTGAGCATATTACTTTTATATCGTTTTCTGCATGCATTTCATACATTTAGGCTAGAATAGTTTGGAATCTATGTAGTTTATGCTTATTTGCCAATTACGGAATCTACACCAGTTTCTGTTTAATTTCGCAAAAATGGAGGCAATTTACTGCAATTCAGAGAAAGGAGGAAAAGATTGAAGTCAACAACAGAAAGTCCGAGGTCAAGGAGTAGCGGAACCAGGACAAATCGAGCTGGAAACGAAGAAATCGACTCGACACCACCTGGTCGATATCGAGTACCATAAGTCGATTTCGAGGAAGACCAACCGATTTCCACCTTGAAGAAGCCAGATCGAGTGAAGACAAAGAGCAGAGGTCGATATCGACTTCACCTAGTCGATATCGAGTTAGGCCAAAATCGAGCCAAGATCCGGAATCGTCCAAGCCAGCTGAAGAAGGAAAATGGAGGTCGATATCGACTACCTCAAGGCGATATCGAGTACAAATCAAGTCGATGTTCATCTCTGGAGCCGAAATCGAGTTGCTGAAGTGAAGTGAAGAAGTTACAGGTCGATATCGAGTGAGGCAAGTCGATATCGAGTGAAACCCAGTTGGCCGATTTCGAGCTAGTCCGAGTTCTAATCAATGTTCTATTCAAAGTCCAATGGAGATATCCACAAGATCAAATTCTATCAAGATGGAAGAGATATTTACCTACTTTAGATATAGTTCCTTTAGAGATTTATTTCCTTTATCATAATGTTTTATCTTATGTTATTAGATAGATTTAGATATAGTTGTTCCATCCCAGAATAGCTACATGGAACACCATAAATAAGGCATTAGAGGCTGGATTTTAGTAATTCAATCATCCAAGCTACAAGCCAATAGAGAGAGAGGAGAAGTCGAGTAGGAGAGAGAGAAGTCTTGGAGCCGAGTGGAGTTTGTGAAGCGAGAGCGGAGTTGGATTTATTCGGTTGTAAGTCTTATTTAGTTTATTTAATGCATTTTATTTTCTTGAAATCTTTGATGTGTTTATTCATGATGAAGAGCAAGTAGTTACCCAACTTCTAGGGTCGGGGTTGGCCCAACGGTAGCCATGTGAGGTGATGCGGTAAAGGTACAATCTTTGGATGCAATTCTTCTTCTATCCCTATGAGCATGATTCTTTTACGAAAGTTGAAGGTGATCCTTGTTTGTGTTATTGAAGCGAAAGTGATCTTAATACAACTTGGATTAATTATGTGAAGAAGGGTTAGTAACGATAATGGTTTATGCGAAAGCCTCTATCTTCCTATTTGTTAATAACGAAAGTTATTTGATGAAAAGCATGATCTTTTATGCCTTTATGTGTTATTTGTTGGGAGCCTAATTTGGCATGTTTTATACTTACTTTTATATCGATTTGTGCATGCATTTCATACATTTTGGTTCAAATAATACAGAATCTATGTAGTTTACACTTATTTTCCAATTATGGAGGTCTACACAAGTTTTTGTTATATTTCGCTGAAATCGGACGCACTTTGGAGCTTAAAGAAAAGTCATGAAGAAGCTAAGGATGGTGCAGCTGGAGAAAACCCCATTTTTCACCATCCATCATTTCGAATCAAGTTTTGAAGTCTTCATGAGAGTTGTATCCCTCGGAAAGAGCTTTCCAACGCATGCTCATATGCGTCAATCCGACGAACGAGGACTCGGGAAAGTGCGTTTCAAGAACAGAGCAGCATGCTGGAAACTGCTGCAGAGGTCGATGTCGACCTAACTAATTCGATACCGAGTTAAAGCCACTCGATTTTCTCCTTGATATGCTTGAATCGGCTAAGGAAGAAGAGCAGGAGTCAATATCGACATGTTCTAGTCGATATCGAGTTGGCCATATCGAGTCAACACCCCATAATCGAGTCAAGAAGCTGAGCAAAGAAAGGATCAAGTCGATATCGAGTACCCTAACTCGATATCGAGTAACACCCAAGTCGATTTTGACCCGAGAGCCGATATTGAGTGTCTGAAGCTGAAGACGGAAAATGCCAGGTCGATATCGAGTCATGCTAGTCAATATCGACTGGACCCACAAAGGCACATTCCGAGCTTCACCGACTTCATGTTATGTTTCTATCCCGAATCCGATGGAGATATTTTCAAGAGCAAATTCTATCAAGATCTATCAAGTCCAAGGAGGATTTATCCACAAGTAGATATAGTTCTAGTTTATTTATTTATTTATTTCCATATTTTATCTTTATGTTATAAGATGGATAGAATTAGATATAGATATAGTTTTCTTTCCTTGATTAGCGGGGAATGAAGGCTATAAATAAAGCCTTAGGGGCTGAGTTTTATTTATTCAATTTCAGAGATACACAAGTTGTTACAAGTAGAGAGAGAGAGAGAGAGAGTTTGTGGCCGAGTGGAGTTGTGAAGCGAGAGCGGAATTGGCTTCAATCGGTTGTAAGCTTTGGTTGAGTTTAATGCAAGTTGTTTCTTTTCCATCAATGATGTCTGCGATTGCGATGAAGAGTGAGTAGTCCACCCACTTCTAGGGTCGGGGTGAGCCCGACGGTAGCCATGTAAGGTGATGCGGTAAAGGTACGATCTTTTTATGCAATTCGTCTTCTATCCCTGCAAGCATGATTCTTTTGCGAAAGTTGAAGGTGATCCTTGTTTGTGTTATTGAAGCGAAAGTGATCTTAATACAACTTGGATTAATTATGTGAAAAGGGTAAGTAACAATTAGGGTTTATGCGAAAGCCTCTATATTTCTATTTGTTAATAACGAAAGTTATTTGATGAAAAGCACGATCTTTTATGCCTTTATGTGTTATTTTGCATGGTTATCGTTGTGGTGTTGAATCCCCGATCTTGTAAGTATTTTAGTTCATAGATTTGTTTCACAAAGTTCCGAGTTTTCAAGTTTCTACAGTCAATATTGAGTTGTCTTCTGTCGATTTTTTAGTCAATATCGAGTTGCTTTAGTCAATATCGACCAAGGTTTTGCAATTGTGTTCTGTTTCGGTTTTGGCTCAATATTGAGTCAGTGTGGTCGATTTTACTACTCAATATCGAGTAACAGCACTCAATATCGACCATGTTTGCTGTCTTTACTTTCTTTTTTGCTTTTCTCAGTCGTTTTTGTCTGTCTGTTTGATTTTCTGTCTGTGAGATTTGCCGCTACCTGAGATCCGCTGACGTGCTTCCTCGAGGATCGATCTTGACTTCCCGCTGCTACATTAGGAGGAGGTCTTGTAATTATTTGCGTGGGCCTAAATCTGGTTTGATCTATTTCATTATATTTTAAACTCGATTTCCTCCTACAAAATTATTTTACATGGTTATCGTTGTAGTGTTGAAACCCTGATATTTGAAGTCTTTATTTTATTGATTTATTTCACAAGTTTTGAATTTCTATCAGTTGATATTGAGTGGTTACAGTCGATTTTCTTACTCGATATCGAGTTACTGGAGGTCGATATCAACCAAAAATTGCTGCTTTCATTTTGTTTATACTTTTCTCTATTATTTTTGTTTGTCTGTTTGATTTTCTTTTGAGATCTGGAACTGAAAAGGCGGGCGCTGACACGCTTCCTCGTGGATATATTGATCCTGACTACCTTCTACTACAGCGGGAGGAAGTCTTGTAATTAATTTGCGGAGAACAGGGAGTCGAATTTGAGATTTATATTTCATACATGATTTTCCTCCTAACATATCCCTTTTTCACATAATTAATCAAAGTTGTATTAAGATCACGTTCGCTTCAATAACACAAACAATGATTAACTTCAACTCTCGCAAAAGAATCATGGTCATAGGGATAGAAGACGAATGGCATCCAAAGATTGTACTTTTACCACATCACCTTACATGGCTACCGTCGGGCTAACCCCGACCCTAGAAGTTGGGGGACTACTCGCTCTTCATCATCAAGAAACACATTAATAACAAAAAGGAACTAAATTGCGTTAATAAAGTAGAACTTACAACCGAACAAAGCCAATTCCGCTCTCGCTTCACAACTCCACTCGTCCAGAAGTCTCTCTTTCTCTACTCGCTATATCTCTCTAATTGGAACTGAAATTGAATTCATAAAACTCAGCCCCTAAGGCTTTATTTATAGGCTTCATTCCCTAGCTAATCTAGGAACAAAATATCTATCTATATCTAAATTTATCTATCTAAAGCTTAACGATTAAATTTGGAAACAAAATAATTAAATCTAAAAGGAAACTATATCTAAAGTGGATAGATCCTTCCGGACTTGATAAATCTTCTCTTGAATTGATAGAATATCTCTTGCTTCATGTGGAAGAAAGCCAGCTCAGCACTCGGACTCGCTCTCGCTCGAAATCGGCTTCTGGGGACTGGTCGATATCGACCACCTTTGGTTGATATCGAGTTGATTTCTTGGATTCGTCTTCTGACAACTCGATTTCAGCTTCTGACAGACATTTCGACTTGATTTTGGTCGATATCGACCAATATAGGTCGAAATCGACCTCTCTTTGTCTCTCAGCATTCTGCTCCGTCTTGAAACGCACTTTCCCGAGTCCTCGTTCATCCGATTGACGCATATGAACATGCATTGGAAAGCTCTTTTCGAGGGCTACATCTTTCATGATGACATCAAAGCTGGATTCAGAATGATGAATGGTGAAAAGTGGGCTTTCCTCAAGCTGCACCATTCTTCGCTTCTTCATAACTTTCCATTAAGCTCCAAAGTGCGTCTGATTTCTGCGAAATACAACAAAAACTAGTGTAGACTCCATAATTTGGAAAATAAGTGTGAACTACATAAAATTTGTACTATTCTAGCCCAAATGTATGATATGCATGTAGAAATCGATATAAATGTAAGTGTAAAACATGGCAAATTAGGCGCACAACAGGGATTTCAATTGATCTAGGTCGAGTAGATGTTATAGGGCCGATTAGGGTTGTTCCTTTTGTCTCATATTTGCATTGAATCGATGTGCTAATTGGTCTTATAACTTGAGTGCTTAAAGCTATTCTTTGGTGATATTGAATAAGAAGATTGTATCTTTGTGGATGATACGTTTGGGATACCCGATCCTTCGCCTGTGAGCTTCAGATCAAGAACCACGCCGTATATTTGCTCCGATCTTGCAATGCTCTTTGATATCTCCTGATTTGGAACAGTTCAAACAAGTGATTAGATTTCTGATTTTAGCGACGGAATTAAACTTAGAAAATTCAGCAACTTGAAATAGAGAAATAGCGACAGAAAGAGAGAAAGCGAGGGACTGAGCACGCGGCGTCGCTGGGCACACAGGCCTCTCGCCTCAGGGTGTGCGCGGATCCGGACTCGCGGGGACAGGGGCACTCGCTGGAGCGGAAGTGCTAGCGAGAGAGGACACGGGAGCGAGGGAGCGCTAGGGCGCTGGTGACGCCGAAGCCAACGCGCAAGGGCGAGCGCGCGGGAGCGAGAACGCCTGGGCTGTCCCGCGCTCGCTGGGAGCGGGTCTGGTCGCGAGAGACGCCAAGCTCGGCTTTCTTCTTCCAGCGACAGGTTTGGTTTGGTGTGAGGTGTTGGGTTTAGGGTTGCCGATGGAATCAAGGTAAGGGATGGTGATTTGTGGTTGCCGAAAACACTTAGAACACAAGAGCTTTGGGATTGACAATCGAAGAACCCTTAATCCATAAAGGGTTTCTTCAATTCTATTTCAATCTGATTAATTCAAAGTGCATAAACATGAATATATAGTAAAGCTATGGAAGATCTTACCAATCCTTCCTTGCAAAGGAAAGGGGTTTGGATAGATCTATTATATCTAGAGATAAATAAAATAAATCTAAGATAAATAAAATCCTAATAAGATAAATGTTTTCATAACTTGGTGGCCAAGGATTATATCTAGAAGAGATATAATTAATTTCCACCTTATTTATCTAAATTGCATAAAATAATAATTAATAATAAACTAATTTGAAGACTAGAACCGGCCCACATATTCAAGCTACTCGACATGGGCCTCAAGAGCACTCGACATGGGCCAAGGCCCACTCGATATACATCTTGAATCTTCTTCCATGGTGGCGCCTTCTTCTTCCTCTTGAGGACGAGACTCTTTGCCATCAGTGGCCCTCGAATCGGTCTTGAGAGCTCGCCTGGATCAAGATCATTGTTGGACCCACAAAAGGTCATCTTGATCCGCATCAGCGGATCTATCAACTTTAGTCAAGTCGACATGTGCTTAGAAATACCTATTGAATCAATCATAGGATCTTGAACCTCAACCATTGTCGAGAATTACAGGTGAAATACTTCTCTAGCTATATTGTTATAATTATGTGCAATCATCGATCTCTTTACTTTACTAGGTTATCAATTTACCATAAATCATTGCTTTTGTCATAAGAATCATTGTTAGAAACATTGTGTTACAACTGTTCTCTCTGTGGGTTCGACTCCGGACTGCATCGTTATACTAGTGTACTGGTTTATCAATCTATTGGTTTACTAATCTATTGGTTTGAGCTCTGAGTTAGGATATAATTACTATTTGGAAAATGACGAAAAAGCCAACTACGTTCGTGCCACACCATACAGCGAGGAGTGATCAACGTAACAAGCCGAGGATGTTCTGGATAAGACTCCAGTAGAGGCTATGAAATTTTTTGAAGATCTCGCTAATGCCTTTCAGCAGTATGGAAGGATGCAAGGAGTCAGAGGAATACATCAAATCAAGAGTACAAGCTCCGATCCGATCTAACAAGATGATATCAGTAGGATTATAGAACTAGTGAAAAGCCTAGCTACTTATGTTCATCAAGCCCAGTCAAGACCCTGCAGAGTATGTGGGGGTCTGTCATACCCAAACGATCTATGCCCTCAAGTCCAAGAAGAAATCATAGAACTCAATGCAGTTAGAGACTCCACTCTTCGATGATATGGTAACAACTCATTCAACCCTAATTTCAATTAAAAATTTTATCAAGGGTTTGAAAACAGTTCAAATCCTCAATGCTCTATACCAAGGAAGAACTCAGTTCAAAGCTTGACCTAGAAACCCTATGCCAGCAAATCAACCCTAACAGGACGACCTCCTTCGACTTATTCTGGATAAGTTCACAGCTACAGAAAAAGCGGTAGGGCAAAGGGAATAGGATTTTGGAAAACTAAAGGCATATGCTACAGGAAAGCTACCATCCCATGTGGTAGTGAATCCGAAGGAGAAATTCACAGAAGAGCCCAATGAGGGGTCAACACATTGAGCCAACGACGCTTAACCAAAGGCGCTGTCACGACCCGAATATAATATCCGGGTTCCGTTTCAAAGGTTGGATACCGTCGTTGGGATCTTTCAATCCATGTATATGTCGAGTTTTCAAAAACCAAATTGTCAAGTTTCTAAAGGGGGATTTTGAACCCCCAAAGTACGCGATATGGCCGTTGGATACCCCGAACATGTCATACTTGTTTAAGTCGCTCAAAACCATTTAAGTTCAAAACACATAACGAAAGGAAATCCAAGGTACAACTCGCCACAACAAAGCCAGGTCAAAACTAAAAATGTGGGAAAACGAGTAAAGTATAATCATCCAAAGTATATAAGACAGGTGATAAGTCAGCCTCTCATCTAAACATTCCAAAAGGAAACCCTCGTCATGGAAGCAAGAAAAAAATAAGGATCATATAAATGACACTAACCACGAAGTGAGGCCAAGCCACTCATGCGAGACCGAAAGTCCTCACTGAGGCCGTATAATACCTATACCTAGAATAAAGGATGCGTTAACGCAGTACAAGAATTTAAATCACTCAAGCATGCTAACAATTTATATAATGCAAAAAGCGATAAATTGGATCCACATATAATGCCAAGTGACATTTCCCTCTCATACCTCTGCACCCATTCCCGTTAGAGGTGGTAATCTGGCGGGGCGAGTCGGGTTTGGGTCCAGTTAGTCGGGTTTTGGGTCATCTGGGTTTCGAGTAATGTCTAATAATATGGTCATTTGGTTAGGTCGGGTTCGGGTTTCGGTTGTCTCGGGTTTGGATTGTCTCAAGTTTTCATAATTTCAAAATTTATTTTTAAAAATTTACTAGAATGTATCTTAAAGTTTGGGTTATTTCGGGTTTCGGTTATAACGAGTTCGGGTCTTAATGGGTTTTGGTTGAATCAGGTTCGATTCATTTGGATTTGGGTGAGTTTTGGTTATCGGTTATTCGGATTTCGGGTCCAAAATGGGTCGGGTTGGGTTGGTGTTTAGGACAATCGGTTACGGGTTGGGTTTTCGGGTTCGGGTCGGGTTTTGCCAGCTCTGATTCCAGTAAGTGTAGAGACTTGCCAGTTCGATGTTATAGCATATGATGTCTCATCATAGCATATCATATCTCCTCATCATATCTCATGCTCATCATATCTCGTGATATATAAATGACTCAATGAGGACAACATCTGATGAAGCTGGGCTATCCTATGACCATAGAAAAGACTAACGACTCATAGATAATGGTCGTTTTATTCCAAACGCATAAAGAATACAGATGTTCATTCATATATGCAAGTCCTAAGAATGATACTACATGGCATGCGATATGCAACACCTAGATACTATATGACACATTAGGCATGAGGTCCGGTTACTAAGTAAGCTCACGTAGGAAACTTAGCAGAAAGCCGAACAACAAGGAAATAACAAATAACAGAAGTCCAAGCAAGTCACAGGTCACCTAACATATATGAATAATAATAACTAGTGTTAGGCCCGGGCCTTATGCCCGGGTATTTGATTAAAATTTGATATTTATGATTTTAATTTTGAAGTGTTTAGTTATTTTACAATGATAGATTATAAAATGCTAGTTAATAGTATGAAATGATATCAATTCATAGTATGAGAGCAAATTGTGCACTGATGTTAGACAATACATCGAATTGTACCTTCTCTAAATGGGGGAGAAGGTTTAAAAAAAGAAAATGGATACAACAATCGTTGGACTTTTGTCCAGCCCCTAACAGAGCTGTCTTACCAGTGTTAGCCGTTCGATCTTTCTGAGTTAGTGGCACCCAGTCCGAGCCACCCGCACCAGTCACCTCCATCCTTCCATTAAGACAACTCATAGAGGAGTGTCCAAAGCTCTTACAAGCTAAACAGATAATGGGAACCCATTCATGGGGAAGACCCCAATTTAATACTGTAAAACATAGAGCAAACATCAAAGATACTATTCAGCATAAAACTTCATCGGGCAAAGCCGAGGGGAAGAACGTCCCCGGGCATTATCTATTGATATTTGCAAGGGGCTCTTCAGCCGAGGCATCAACCAATAGGCGGGCATATGAAAGTCGATCACCCTTAGTTGTACAATCATCTATGCAAATTGACACTCCAACAGCGCAACCAATACGGCTAAACACATATATACTATAGAAGATTGGGTCTAAATATGGTAAACACACCCACAATGGAATCCTCTCAAATGCACTCCATGAAATGGGCATTCCAGAATACGACGGTTTGAATAATAATGGTTTGCTCCCATCCAGATTCCAAGGCCTATTTCCAAGCACCTAATCCTGATCCTCTAGCTGCTGAATTTATAAATGTATAACCTGAAGGTTCGATAAAGTATAACAAAGTAATATAAAGATACTCTAGAAGGGGGGTTGAATAGAGTATGCCGGTTTTTCGCAGAAAGTCTCAAGACGTTTGAAGCTCTTGCCAAATCCTTTGAGATTAGACTTAGTCTTTTCTCTGAAAACCTGAATCACAAACAAGTTATACAATACGAACCAAGTGCGGAAATATGGTAAAGCAGTAAGTAAAGGACGCAACGAATTGTTAACGAGGTTCGGCACGAACTTCGCCTACGTCCCCGCCTAGGGTTCTTCCACAACCCTAGGATTCAACAGGCTTTATTGATTCACAAAGCTTAGGATCCTAATAGCTCACCGAGAAGCCTCTCTCCTATACAATTGCAATCTAGTCAACTCACGTTCCCTTGGAGTCCTAGACCAATCTAGAAGAGCCCCACCTCTCTATGCTATCTAGTACAATCCTCTTACTCTCGTGAATCAATAGCCTAGTGCTCACTTCCTGAGTTATAAACTCTCGAGTATAACACTCTCTCGAAATATATCCTATAAGCTCACTGTGTATCTCTCAAATGCTTTGAAACAAAATATAAGACTCTTAAGAACAAGCAGAGAGAACACACTGAAGAGAGATCGTAAACTTGAGGGCTGATTGTGCAATGATATTCTTGAAGTGCGTCCCTCTCTCTCTTCTTCATCTCCTTTATATAGTGAAGATCATCGGCACCACTTGAGGAAGGAATCTTCTCCAACGGCTAAGAGAGGATCATGGCTTGAGCGCAATCTTCTATCTTTGGAAACATCGGAAGCCATGATCTCAATTTGATCTTTCTCAGCTTTGAACGCTTAAGGAAGGAGATATAATTCAAATAGCTTCCTGAAAGGTTAGTGAATATATAATAATAATATGGAAGCATATAATAACATAATATAATATTCGGACATAATATAATAAAGTACAGGTTTTGTGTTTCATCAACACAGCTGTCGCTTCAAGACCTTTGACACAAACTGTCTGTCAAAGCCTTTGAAACTAATTCCGATTTTCATCAAAGGGAGTGGAGTTATCAATCTCCCCCTTGATAAAAGACAAAACCTGTGCATCCCTGCAACTTAGTCAAACAGATACATCATAAGCAAAATCGGACTAAGTACCTGCATGGGTTAAACAATTGTTGGATCATAATTTTATCATGAAAAACATCCAACCAAAACAAAACAAAACAAGGTCTTCCAAGACCTTTGGTTCACAGTAGTTAAAAAGTCTAAACCATCCAACCATCTCCCCCTTTTTGTCTTTCAACAAAGGGAGGAGCGTGAAAATAGTCACCAAAATCAAACTTACCAAAACAATTCAAAATTCAAAAAGATCCTTTCAAATCTTAAAGGCAAGAAAAGATTTATCCGATTTTAAAATGATTTCCACAAATAAAATATAATCGGATAATAAGATTTTTCTGAAAATAAAATAGGTAACATATAAAGAAGGTTAAAATCCATTAAAACCATATTTTATCAAATATCTAATAAGATATCAACCAAATATCTGATCCGTTATATGTACTCTACTGTTCAGTTCACAACCTTTGAAATGAGGTTCAAGGATCTTGACACTGAGTAGAAGTTATCTTTCGTAAAGGGAAAGCTCCCCCTACGAAAGTGCATCCTTGTTAAGCATCCCAATCTCTCGTCTTATGAAGGTGAACCTGTCCTCTGCCAAAGGCTTAGTAAAAATGTCAGCTCATTGATAATTAGTTGAAATAAAGGATATGGACACATCACCTTTTTCGACAAGGTCTCTAATGAAATGATGCCTTACATCAATATGCTTGGTCCTTGAATGCTGAACAGGATTCTTAGTGATGGATATGGCACTTGTATTGTCACACTTAATTGGGATACCTTTGAGGTTAATACCAAGATCTCGCATTTGTTGAGCTATCCAAAGGATTTGGGAGCAACAGGCTCCAGCTGCAATGTATTCGGCTTCTGCAGTGCATAGGGCAACTGAGTTTTGCTTCTTTGAGTGCCAACTGATCAAAGATAATCCTAAGAATTGGCAACATCCTGATGTGCTCTTCCTATCCACCTTATAGCCTGCAAAATCTGCATCAGAATATCCAATTAAAGTGAAATCCTTTTGCTTTGGCTACCATAGTCCAAGTTCCTTAGTGCCATTGAGATATCGAAAGATCCTCTTCACAGCCACGAGGTGAGATTCTTTTGGATCAGCTTGAAACCTAGCACACATGCAAACACTAAACATGATGTCAGGTCTACTAGCCGTGAGATATAATAAAGAACCAATCATTCCTCGATACTCCTTTTGATTAACACTTGTTCCAGTCTTGTCTTGATCTAGAGATAATGTTGAGCTCATGGGAGTCTTGGCTGCCTTGGATTGATCCATCTTGAACTTCTTCAAGAGATCCTTAGTGTACTTGCTTTGGTTGACAAAGATCCCTTTCTTGGATTGATGAACTTGTAATCCCAAAAAGAAGTTGAGTTCACCCATCAAGCTCATCTCAAATTCACTGCACATGATGTCAGAAAATTCCTTGCACAAAGATGTGTTAGTAGCACCAAATAATATATCCTCAACATAAATTTGAATAACCAAAATGTCCTTTCCTTTGGTCTTGATAAAAAGAGTCTTGTCGATCAACCCCCTTTTAAAATCATTTTCTAAAAGATATTTAGACAAGCGCTCGTACCAAGCTCTTGGGGCTTGTTTCAAACCATAAAGCGCTTTGTCAAGTTTATAAACATGATTGGGAAATTCTGAGCTTTCAAAACCTGGGGGTTGAGCCACATAAACTTCTTCCTCTAAGAAACCATTAAGAAAAGCACATTTAACATCCATTTGATATAACTTTATGCTCATAAAAGATGCAAATGCTAATAAAATGCGAATGGCTTCAAGCCTGGCTACGGGAGCAAAGGTCTCCTCGTAGTCAATACCTTCCTCTTGATTGTAGCCTTGAACAACAAGCCTTGCCTTGTTCCCCACAACCTTACCATTCTCATCTAGCTTGTTTCGAAACACCCATCGAGTGCCAATGACTGATTGATGCTTTGGCCTAGGCTTCAAGGTCTAGACTTTGTTCCTTTCAAATTCATTAAGCTCACTTTGCATAGCAATGATCCAGTCTGGCTCCTGAAGTGCCTCATCTACCTTCTTTGGTTCAATAAGAGAAACAAACGCGTGAAAGGCACAAAGATCTTTAAGTTTAGAACGAGTTTGAACACTAGAAGTAGGGTCAGAAATGATATCCTTTAATAAGTGTGATGAGGAGTATTTGAATTTCCTTTTGCTAGCCTCAACTCCTTGATTCGTCACACCAGTAGGATTGATTTGTGGTACATCTGACTCCGTGGTCTGTTAGGTTCAGCTACAGCAGTTTCTGATATTTCAACACTGTTGGATCGAACACCAAGGGCTTTGGACGAATCTTCAACACCTTGGGCCAATTCTTCAGTGTTGAGAATCTGATCCTGCATGTTCCTCTTCTTTGTGTTCTTGATAGCAGCATCATCACTATTCTCGTTCTCTGTATGGATGTTAAGATCTAAATCTGCAACACTTTCACTCAAAGAACCGTCATTGCATTCATCAAGTATGAAAACAAGCATGTACTTTTTATCATTGGGAGATTTGACTCGCATAAGACCACATAAATCCATATGTAAAAATTCAAGGGGTCTAGAAGTACTTACAACCTTTTTGGGTTTGAAAGAGCTACGTGTTTGTTTACCTCGTGTGCATGCTTTGCACATCTTAATACCTTTGAAGTACATCTTAGGTAGTCCTCTTACAAGCCCTTTGGACACAAGCTTCTGTAGTGTATGTGGACTCACATGACCGAGTCTCCTGTGCCATAGCTTTAGATCGTCCGTCAAAGCCTTTAGACAGGTTAAGCTTCCTTGTGCCACTTGCTCAGCATTCACAACGTATATATTGTTGTAACGATATGCAGTCAGTATAACTTCACCTGTATCTTCTCTGCACATTTAAACCATTCACAAGATAGACATTTTTAATACTATGGTTGGAATCACTCCCAACGCTACCAATACCAACGATGTCACATTTTCCTTTGTCACCAAGAGTGATTGTTCCTGTGGATTGCTCCTTTAGATCATGAAAGAGAGAACTTTTCCCACTCATATGCCTCGAGCATCCACTATCAATAATCAATTTTTGCTCCTTCACCTTGGTGATCTCCTGCAAAACAAACATCAACCTTTGTGGCTAGACCAGTGAGCAAATTTAGATCCTTTATTGGGATAAACCATATTTGGTAAAATAGTGCCTTTGGGGATCCAAACTTGCGTTATCCGTTCTTTTCTCAAGTGAATAGGAAATGTATTACGAATAATATGAGGATCCTTTCTTCTATAGGGACAGGTCTCTTTTACATGTCCCTTTCTAGCACAGTGGTGAGATATAGGAGAGGTTCTGCTTCCTTTTGCCTTCACAAAAGTGGTAATGTGTTGCTTCTTTAAAAACCTCGGGTTGTAACCTCGGGTTAAAAACCGCTCTACCTAGACTTGCATATTTTGATGCGGATTTGACTTGATTCAATCCTAACCTAAACATATCTTTTGATTTCTCTGAAAATTTATCATGTTTGAGTTAAAAATCTATCTAATGATGCCCTTGAAAATGTCCCTCTTAATAAACAGAGGAAAGACGTCATATATAGGCCACCCAATGTAAAAGTTATACAGAAGCACGATGTCGACCATCGTGAATAAGCCCGTACAGCTCAGTGACTCATTGAACCCCTATCAATCAACACTGATCATAAGCCGGCCCCCACTAGAAAAACACTTTGAACGCGATTACAACACCGATCACTTACCTCTATATCATACACACTAAACAAAGGCTCCACAACATCTTGCCCTACACCGAGAGCAAGCAGCTCGTTGGCAAAGCACCACCTCGATGGGATGACTACATGTAATGACACAAGCCTTATGGCATGAGGGCATGAGCTACACGTGTCCTTTTCCATACCACAAGGTTGCCAACCTGCTCACTTGGAAACAAAATATAAATACCCCCATTGAGCTCGTAGAAAAGGGATCCGATTTTGGAAAAAAAGCAAGAGCTATGCAACCTTCCCTAAGATAAAGTCCTCAGAATTGAGGTCATGAGATCCTTGATGGGAAAAGAACGCTTCTAGAACCAAATATCATATCTCGAATTCTTCTAAAGACGACGATTGAACAGTAGCTATAGGACGCGAGTAAGCTCGTCGTGAAGTATATATTGCTACACGACCCAATATAAAGAATTTAATTATATATATATATATGTATGTATGTATGTATGTATGTATGTATGTATGTATGTATGTATGTATGTATGTATGTATGTATTGTGTGTATATATATATATATATATATATATATATATATATATATATATATATATATATATATATATATATATATATATATATTTCTCGGTCGGCCTCACAGGTAATTATCAAACATTTGACGTCACGTTGAGGTAATAAGTATAGGTGAAATTCTACTAACGCTTCATTGACACAGTCTGTGGGAATCTTTCGCGACGAGAGGTTCCTCGTAGAAATACGCACTACTTTTTTAATCGGCAATTTTTCGTTCTTATATAGTTTCCACTTATATTGTTCCTCATGAATTATACCTACTTGATTATCTACACTATACCTCACAGGATTATGAATTTTCCGCTATTTGGTGAAGAAATTGAAAACCAACACCACGACAAAGGGTGGAACAACGGTTTGAATATGAAGGACCCCCCTGAAGGAGAAACTCGTCCCCAACAGGGCGATGACATCCCCTCGCAACCATTCTGGAATGCCACCCCAACACCCCCACATAATCAATATGGAACATGGGGAGGCTTTCCCCCATATCATTACTTCGTGGGCAATTACCATCAAAATCCCTTCTACGGTCAAACCACAAACATGGCGCCACCCCACTATGATCCTTACTAGTATTATTAGCAACAGGAGCCAACACACATTGGGTTCAATGCCATTCCCAACCCGGCTGATGGTCCACTAAACCTTTGGTTGAATCAGGACAACAACAATGCTGATAAAAGGTCTCGCAAAAATAGCGCAATGGATATATCTTCGCGGTGTAACTCTTTTGGGGGCCTGACCCGGTTCATCAACCCACATTTCCCACCACTTTCTGCAAAAGGATACACGAGACACCTGTCGCGAAAAGATGGAGAGATGTGTCAATCGCGAAGTACACCGGAAATTCTGACCCTAACGACCACATGGACTAGTTCACAACATCAACTGGGATGAACGAAAACAACGATGCTATGTTTTGCTAGTCATTTCCATCCACCCTGAGTGGAGTGGCTTTGACATGGTTCACAAACTTGCCTCGGTCATTCGTAAGCAGTTTCTCCTAACTATTTAACATCTTTGTTCCTCATTTCGGTAGCACTTGCACACGAAAAGTACAATGCTGGATCTAAGCTCCATCAAACAGGAACCATCCGAAGCCCTGGGAAGCTTCTTCATCAGGTTCACCACCATGTTCGTTCAAATTCTAATGTTCAATCAAGAATCCGCTAGCAACATTTTGATGGGCAACCTCCCTGAAGGTGACTTCAAAACATATATGTTCAAGAAAGAGACTTGAAACTATGATAAGCTGCGCCATCTCGTGACTTAACCGATCCATGCTATGGAAGCCTACAACTCTAGCTCACGTTCAAATGAGGCAAAACCCTCCTTAAAATAACGAAAAAGTTCCAAGGAAGAGCAGGTCAAGATGCTCATCCATGCAATAACGCGCACTGGCAACCCCCTATCACTCCCCAACAAGCTTCTCGCAACGAAGTAAAATACAACCAGTTCACCGGTCCACCCCCTGATCGCGACCCCAACCAATGTCGTGATGGTCAATCCCCAAGTGATACGCCCTTCTGTGTATGGAGTTCCACCGGAATGTCCACCTCATCAAGATATGCCTTTGCAAATCTGTGCACCACCCGTGGTCCGGGATCCACCTGTGGCACCACCACCCCACTATAATCCTCACTATACCCCAAGGGGAAGAGGAAGGGGAGGATACCAGCGAGGCCATAGCGGGCAAAACGAGAACATGGGGCGGATACCAACCCCCTCCAAGAGACATGCGAGGCACTCCGAAATCTAGATCCTCTTCAAACATAGTTACACACTCTACCAGGGATAACCAAAACCCACCTCTGTCCATTGGATGTATTAACACTATCACATGCGGAACATCCTCCTCGGGGACCCGTAATCAAGAGAGGAAGAATTGCGAAAAGGTGGTTAGACAGCCAACCCCCCCCCCCCCTTCTCCGTGTCTAGACCCAAACAGGAATCGACAAGGCATGCAATATTAAATTTCTCTTTTTTGGATGCTCGCGGACTCAGGATGCCACATTCGGACCCTTTGGTCATTCACATACAACTAGTGACCAAGAGAGTGAAACACATACTAGTAGACACCAGCTCATTGGTGGATGTTCTGTGTTGGAACGCTTTTGAACAATTGGGTATCACGGAGAGTGCTCTGCACTGCTACTCATGAATGATCATCTCATTTTCTGGAGACGAAGTCGAGGTAACTAGAACCATCGAACTAGCTGTAACCCTAGGAGCTTCTCCAAACCAGCAAACTCAAATGGTGCAATTCACTATTGTTCGCCTACCATCCATCTACAACGCTATCATGGGCCACATCAGTCTTTTCATATTTCATATAGCTTTTTCCGTTTACCATTTCGGCCTCAAATTCCCATGCACAGATGGGAAAGTAGGCGAAGTTCGCGGAGACCAGTCAGAAAGCAGGGTTTCGTATCTAACCTCAGTTAAAAGGAACCATGGCCGAGTGCTCTCGATCCATGAAAAACGATCTTTGAAATCAAAAGGGGTGGAAAGCGACGATCGAGAGGTCATGTCAAAAGACCTCGAAGTAGAATTAGAAGTACGACCCAAAAAGATCGCGGATAAAACCACCGAAGCTCTCTATCACGGGCACAGTCGTCAAGGAAATCCTAAAGAACTCGCGAAACGTCTTTGTCTGGTCACCTGAAGATCTAAAAGGCCTCCCCCGTAAAATTGCAAAGCATTCTCTCGGACTTGATCATGACGCAAAGCCAGCATGTCAGAGGAAGAGAAAAATGGCAGCGGAGAGAGATGAAGCAGCCAAGCAAGAGGTTGACAAACTTCTTTAAGCCGGTTTCATCCGTGAAATCAAAAACTCGACCTGGCTATCAAATGTCATCCTTGTCAAGAAAAACAATGGTAAATGAATAATGTGTGTTGACTTCAAAGACTTAAACAAAGCATGCCTTAAAGACAACTACCCTCTCCCTTCTATCGACGAGCTGGTAGACACCACCGCCGGCTACGCCACACAGAATTTTCTCGACACATATTCTAGCAACAATCAGATCAAAATGAATCCGCGAGATGAAAAAAATACGAACTTCATCACTAACCAGGGCACCTTTTGCTATAAAATAATGCCCTTTTGCCTCAAAAATACCGGCGCCACCCTCCAGCAAATGATCGAAAGAGTTTTCCGATCTTAAATTGGAAGAAACATTGTGGTCTACGTCAATGACATCATTATCAAAAGTCTGACAAAGGAAAATCATCCGTCTAAAACTGAATCATGTTTTCTTAAACCCGAAAAAATGCATGCTTGGAGTCGATTCAGGAATGTTTTTAGGCTTCATAATCAGCCACAGATGAATTGATGTCAACCCCTCTAAGGTACCAACGATACTCAGCATGAGTCCCCCAAAGACAATCAAAGACATTCAAAAGCTCAATGGTTCTGTTAGCTACTTAAGGCATTTCTGTTCGCGACTCACAAATCATTCTTTTCCCTTCTTCGCGCAACTAAAGAAAAAGAGGTCCATTGAATGGAGTTCCACATTGGATGAGGCTTTCAAAAGCCTGAAAGAATACCTCGCAATGCTCCCTATTCTTCACTATCCTCACGAACATGAGTTGCTTCAACTATATCTCGCGACAGGATCTCCCACCATCAGCACAGTACTTACAAGGGAATCCAAATTTCCCATCTATTTCATTAGTAGAGTCCTGCAACCCGCGGAGTCAAGATACACGCCCATTGAAAAAATGGACTTATTAGTTATCTTTGCTGCCAAGCGATTAAGGCCTTACTCTCAAGCTCCTACCATCGAAGTACTCTCTGATCTACCGCTACATCAAATTCTTCACTCACCATCACTTTCAGGTCGAATGGTGAAATGGGCAGTGGAATTCTCGGAATTTGATATCCACTTCAAACCACGAAATGCCCGTCTAACTCAAGCACTAGCCAAATTTGTTATGGAAGAAACCTTTGTGGAATCGCAAGATCGTGAAGGTGAAGATTGGGTTATCAATGTTGATGGTTCCGTATCCGACGCAGGATGTGGAGCTGAGGTCACGATATAAATCCCAAGCGGCGAAATTACCGACCTATCCTTCCAACTCCTCTTCAAGGGAACCAACAACGAGGCAGAGTATGAAGCATTGATGGCAAGGGTCGAGAAAACATTGATTAACGGGGCTCGTCAAGTCCCAATTTTTACAGATTCGGAAATTATCGCCTAAAAAGTCAAAGGAGAGTACGAAGCCAAAACGAGAATGTTGCTCGAGTATCTTTCTCGCGTACAGACACTGACAGGGACCTTTGGAAATTGCTCCATTTCAATTTACCCCTCGATTTGAGCGATCGCGTGGTGATCGAACTTAAGCATGCCCGAGGGATCTACAAGGGAGTATTTAAAGTATCCCACCTAGATTGGAAGAACCTTTTTTGGAATACATCAACAATGGGAAAATAGGGATGCCTTGCGGAGAAGTCTATCAACACATCAGAAAATGAGCATCTCGTTTTCGAGTCAGATACGGGAGCCTGTACAAAAGGGAGTTCCACCTCCCTGACCTCATGTGCGTCTCTGAACACGAGGGTTATACTATCATCGAGCTACATGCTAGCGTTTGTAGATAAAAGTTTCATACCCACCACAATCATGCTTGTTCTGATCTAACCTAAAAAAGCAAGCCTCTATGGAGAATAAAATTGAGCAATCGCCTGTCTTTTGAACACGGATTTGCAAGTAAGCCTCTAAAGAGAATAAAATTTTGCAATCGTGTGTCTTTTAAACACAGATGTGCAAGTAAGCCTCGAAAGAGAATAATATTTAGCAATCGCGTGTCTTTTGAACACGGATTTGCAAGAAAGCCTCTAAGGAGAATAACATTTAGCAATCGAGTGTCTTTCAAACACGGATGTGCAAGATAGGCTCTAAGGAGAATAAAATATAGCAATCATGTTTCTTTTGAACACGGATGTGCAAAAAAGCCTCAAAGGAGAAAAAAATTTAGCAATCACATGTCTTTTGAAAATGGATGTGCAAGTATGCCTCTAAGGAGAATAAAATTTAACAATCGCGTGTCTTTTCAACACGGATGTGCAAGTAAGCCTCTAAGGAGAAAAAAAATTAGCAATCGCGTGTCTTTCGAACACAAATGTTCAAGCAAGCCTCTAAGGAGAATAAAATTTAGCAATCGTGTGTCTTTTGAACACAGATGTGCAAGTAAGCCTCTAAGGAGAATAAAATTTAGAAATAGTGCGTCTTTTGAACACGGATGTCCAAGCAAGCCTCTAAGGAGAAAAAAATTTAGCAATCGCGTGTCTTTTCAACACGGATGTGCAAGAAAGCCTCTAAGGAGAATAAAATTTAGCAATCGCGTGTCTTTTGAACACGGATGTGCAAACAAACCTCTAAGGAGAATAAATTTAGCAATCGTGTGTCTTTTGAACACGGATGTGCAAGTAAGCCTCTAAGGAGAATAGCATTTGGTAATCATGTGTCTTTTGAAGACGGATGTGCAAGTAAGCCCTTAAGGAGTATAAAATTTAGCAATCGGGTGTCTTTCAAACACGGATGTGCAAGTGAGCCTCTAAGGAGAATAAAATATAGCAGTCGCGTGTCTTTCGAATGCGAATGTGGAAGTAATCCTTTAAGGAGAATAGACTTTAGCAATCGCGTGTCGTTCGAAAACGGATGTAAAAGCAAGCCTCTAAGGTGAATAAAGCCAACACAACACAAATAGGCCAAGGACGATCCATTTCTTAGGAAAACTGAAAATAAACAACCTCAGATCAATCATAATTAATCTATTACAGTTTATATTCGACATATAAGAACGACAACTTTTAAATTCATTCGCCATGTCTAATTCATTCGTTCGTCAAGAACTCATGCCACCCTTCGGTTAACTAGTAACGATTGTAACTATCTCTCGAAGCCCTCACATGCAACTCCCAGCCGCTAGGAGATATCAGGCAAACACAACTTGTCACCGTGTGACCATACATATACCAAAAAAAGAGCAGAAGTGACCACAACAACAGCATGGGCAATTGAAACACGACGCAGTAAAAACAAACATTATCATATCCACAAAGAAAGCACCAAAAATTACCAAAGAAATGAAGCTTCTCCAATGCGTCAATAGATCTGTAAAAATAACCCTGTCTTTCCAAGCATTCATTGCATACAATGTATAGAAAAGATAGCCCGTATCCAAAGCTTCCCAATAAGTTCTGCATGCGATACACGTGGAAAGAACCTGGACACAACCCTGCGACCTCATCTGCACATCGCAACCAAGATCAATTCGCAGTCACCCTTTATAACGGGTGCCGTTTATCCTACCTAGGCTCATCAGATCTCTGTCTGAGGCCAGTTTTCCCCACCAATCACGGGAGTGTATCGCGGATCATGCCCCATAAAGCTTTTGGTAACTATAAATAAATAGTCAAGTTAACCTTCCTCCCATCACCCTCATCACCAACAATGGCAACTTCCAACAACAACCCATGGGCTTTCATCCAAGTTATAGATTTCGAAGAGAAAATGTATAACTTGGTGTACCGTGTACTGTAGAACTTCCCGGTCCATGTTTCAAGGGGCGATTAAAACTTTTTCTGGTTGAGCCAGGGATGGAAGGACTTTGCCTCCTCTCACGAGCTCACAATTGGCTCAACCATGACGTTCCTTCATATAGGAAACACATGATTCAAAGTTTAGATAATGGATTCCGAAAACGATGGAGGAGATGACGAGCAAGTCAACCCCCAGCATGGGAACTCTCTCTCTAATGGGTTTTAGATCATTGTTTTTCCTTCATCTTATCTCTTTTCCCTTTATATTTTCTGTCATATTTCTGGGCGCGTCAAAATTTCTGGTACCCCTTGTAAAATATCGCGATAATATGAAAATTTGTATCGAATGCTACGTTACCCCCCCTAAGAAATATGTTATTATTCTGTTTGAAAAGAACTGATGGGCCTTGACTACCAACTCGAAATGATCCTCCATCCTGTGTATTAGGCTGGAGTTTACTCTCATCTACTATGAGCCTCCATCACGTTTATTACGCTGGAGATTACTCTCGTTTACGATGATACTCCATCAATTTTATTGCGCTGGAGATTGCTCTCGTTTACTATGATACTCCACTGTGTTTATTACACTGGATATTACTTTCGTTTATGATGATACTCCATCGTGATTGTCACGCTGGAGATTGCCCTCATATATGACGATCCTCTATCATGTTTATTATGCTGGAAATTACTCTAGTCTACGATGAGCCTCCATCGTGTCTATCACGCTGAAAATTACTCTCATCTATGAGCCTCCATCGCGTTTATCACGCTGGAGATTACTCTCATTTACGATGATACTCCGTCGCTTTTATTGCGCTGAAGATTGCTCTCGTTTACGATGATACTCCATCGCGTCTATTGCGTTGGAGATTGCTCTAGTCTACGATGAGCCTCCATCGCATTTATTACGTTGGAGATTACTCTTGTTTACAATGATACATCATCACGATTGTCAAACTGGAGATTACTCTCGTATACGATAATCCTCCACCGTGTTCATTATGTTTGAGATTACTCTCGTTTACTATGATACTTCATCACGATTGTCACGCTGGAAATTACTCTCCGCCATGATGATCCTCCATTGTGTTTATTACGATGGAAATTACTTTGGTCTACGATGAGCCTCCATCGCGTCTGTCACGCTGGAGATTACTCTCGTTTACCGTGATACTCCATCGCTTTTATTGCGCTGGAGATTGCTCTCGTTTATGATGATACTCCATCACGTCTATTACAACGGAGATTACTCTCGTCTACGATGAGCCTCCATCGTGTTTATTACGCTGGAGATTACTCTCGTTTACGATGATACTCCATCGCTTTTTGTTGCGCTGGAAATTGCTCTCGTTTAATCAACACTGGGGAACGTATTTTCATAATAAGTTTTCAAACACGGACATACATAGCCCTCTATCCATACGAGCATGATTCTTTTGCGGAAGTTGAACGTGATCCTTGTTTGTGTTATTGAAGCGAAAGTGATCTTAATACAACTTGGATTAATTATGTGAAACAGGGTTAGTAACAATTAGATTTATGCGAAAGCCTCTATATTCCTATTTGTTAATAACGAGAGTTATTTGATCAAAAGCATGATCTTTTAGGCCTTTATGTGTTATTTTACATGGTTCTCGTTGTGGTGTTGAAACCCTGATCTTGGAAGTCTTTAGTTTATTGATTTATTGATTTATTTCATCAGTTTCGAGCTCTTCCTTGCGATAAGTTACGATTTTTGGTTTCTGTGTACTCGACTTCGAGCACTTCCAGTCGACATCGGGTAGGTTGGTCGATATCGAGTGGTTAGGTCAATATCGACCGGTTTTATTTCTGTTCAGTTTTGCTTCTGTTGTTTCTGTTTTGCAGTTTCTGTCGACAGTGTGGTCAATATAGACTAAGACAGGTCGATATCGAGTGCTCTCCTGGTCGAAATCGTGCTGAGATCTGGAACTGAAAAGGCGGGCGCTGACACGTCCTCCCACGCCTGTACCCTACTCTAGAAGTTCCAAAATCGCCAATCGTCCTCCCACGCCTTAACTTTGAAATTCATCCTTCTTTCATTACTGAAATTAAGAGGAATCAATTTCAGGGGAAACCCAATGAGTGTCCTTTAGAGCATATTACTACTTTTCTAGATTTATGCGAAGCTATTGCAGATGGTGCTAATCTAGAATATCTTAAACTAAAGGCATTTGTTGGTCTCTTGCAGGATTAGCTTCACAATGGCTCGAGGGTTTGCCTTCACAATCAATTCGCACTTGGAATAAACTACAAGACTTGTTTCTTAACAAGTTCTTTTCTCCTGCCAAAACAGCTGCGCTCAGACAACAAATCACTGCTTTTAGACAAAAGCCAGGGAAGACATTAACACAAGTCTGGGAGCGCTATAAAAGGCTTTTGAAATCATGTCCTACGCATGGACAACCACCCTATGTCATCCAGGAGATCATCTTTAACTGCCTGGAAGCACCAACAAAGGACCGGATCAACAACTACACCGCCTATAGGTATCTCGAGTACACCCCACGACGTGCTTGGGAAACCTTTGAAATGCTGGCTAACTATGACAACACATATGAGACTTATGCGGCTTCAGCTGAAAGGTATCAAAGGCCTGCCCCATCTATGCCCTTATATGAGCCACCAAAGAAAATTTATCCGGACGTCAGGGAACAATTCCATAACGATCAGGTATGTCGTCTCACCAAGCAAGTTAAATTTCTATCTAAAGATAAACCTTTTTTGGAATGTGGGTCTGTGAGGCACAACACTACTACGGGCTCACACGCCGACCAAATAGTTGTAGCTTAAACCCACGAAGAGGCACGTTATGCGGGGGGAAACTACTCAAGGAAGCATCAGCAACAGAACTGGAGTAATTATCGTCAACCCCAGTATCAAATGGACCCCCACCCAACAGAGCTCCTGGTCACCCTAACAGAGAAGGTATGAAAAATGACCTACAGACTATTCTTGAGGAGATGAGGAGGAAGCATACAGACAACAAGCAATCAATCAATTTCATCCACACTCAACTGCATGGCATCAACTCTAGGTTTGGGGAGAATGATATCTGGAGGAAAACTATGGAGACCCAAATGGGTCAATTACCTTCATCAATCCCCAAACAATCAGGTACGCTTCCTGGATCCTCTGAACCTAATCCTAAGAATAAATCTACAGGACATGTAGCTTCCATAAACCTAAGGAGTAGGCGTCAGATGCAAATGTCTGAGCAAAACACGGAGCAGAAAGATGCAGAGAAGTACTCGACATCGATTAGTCCACTCGACATCAACCAGAATTTGGTCGATGTCGAGGACCCTGTTGTCGATGTCGAGCAGAACATGGTGCCTGCCCAGAAGTCGACTACTATACTCGACGTCGACCAACCTCAAATCGATGTTGACCACCCCTCTGACAATGTCGACCACACTCCGGCACCTCTGAAGAAGAAAACACTGCCATTCCCAGCGAAATCTTTGAAGGATCCAATAGAAAAAAAGTTTCAGCGTTTCGTGAAGATGCTTCAGAGTCTCAAGGTCACCATTCCTTTCACATAAGCGCTTCATGAAATGGCATCGTACGTAAAGTTCCTCAAAGACATCCTTAGCGAAAAGCGATCAATGGCTGAGATCGCAGAAGAATGCAACAAGATGGACCTGCCAGAGAAAAGGCCAGATCCTAGTAAGTTTTCTATAACCATTGGATTTGGTCAATACAAGTTTAATGCATTATGTGACTTAGAAGCCAGTGCAAGTATTATGCCTCTATCAATCTGGTCCAATGTCAAGATAGGTGCTTTAGAGCCTGTGGGATCCTGACTCTATATGGCAAACAACACAGTTGTCATCCCAACAGGAATGGTGGACGATGTGCCGGTACAGGTAGGTAAGTTCTTTGTCCCTGCTGATTTCTTAGTAATTGATATGGCAGAGGACCCTGCTTGTCCAATTATTCTAGGGAAACCTTTCTTAAAGACGGTGGATGACAACATAAGCGTAAGGAAGGGAGTACTCACTTTTAACATTAGCGGTTAGGTAATTGAGTATTCCTTCAATAAAACTGAAAGGCATACAGGTCCTATGGAGGAGGTCAAATCAATCTCAGCCAGGTACATCACTTGCGGGGAACCTAAGGTAAAAAATATGACTCCCAAGGAACTGGAGAAGACATATATGGAAGCCCAGGTAGAGGAAATCATGGAAATCCTAAACAAAGAAACAGAGGATCTACTCGACATCGACCAAGGTAAGTCGACGTTGACTAACTTTTATTAAGAATCTTTGCCAGGGTTTAAGTATGCAGTCTACGTTGACAAGAATCAGAAGCCTCCATCGACTATGCCATCATCGAGTAACCCACCCGAGCCAAAGAAGTACTCGACGTCGAGTAGTCTACTCGACGTCGACTAGACCCAGGGGCACTCGACTTCTCCTTCCTCGACAAGCAAGCCACCTGAAGCATAGACTAACTCGACGTCGAGTACTTTTACTCGATGTGGAGTAGATTCAGAGGACCCGAATTGCGATTCTGCAAAGGTAAGCCAAGGTAAAGACATCTCTTCCCCTATTTCCATCAAAGATTTATCTATACATGGGAGAGGTTTGCCTTGGTATGTGCGATTATGGAGGGTTTCAAATGACGGGTCGAAAGAATACGAAGTAGGAGACAAGGTCTATGTCTCCAAATCCAAGAATCATTGGTTCCATAACAAATTCAATCAGAAAAAGTTAGGACCTTTCACGGTGCACAAGATCCATTCCGGAGGACTACAGCTGATGGAAAAGAATGAGTTTTATTCGAGGCCCAGTCTACATCGGCGCTGCAGATGCCACCTTAAGCTTAAACGGAAGAAGTCAGCCTAGCGACTATAAAGTCTAGAGCTTGTAACAAACCAATCAGTTTTTTTTTGGATTTTCAGACATATTTGCTTTTGGTTTTGGTTTTGAAACACTATTTTTGGGATTTGCTATTGTGGATATTATCTATCTAACGAGTCTTGCAGGTACGAAAAAAGATGTAGAAGTACTCGACGTCAACCACCCATGATGAGCAAAAGATCATGTGGTCAAGGAAGGATCACCCTGAGGTTTCAACTGTACTCGAGATCGAGTAGATCTAGTCGACATCGCCTAAACTCCTCGATATCGACCACTCTGCAGCGAACTTCAACACTCAATTCCGAGCTTCTGCACAACTGTCTAGTGAGTCTCTTTCTTTACCCTTGTTTTTATACAATGAGGACACTGTAATGTTTAAGTATGGGGTGGGGAAAAGGTTTCATTATACTATATTTATGCAAATTGCTTTATATATGGTTACTTTGGGTATGCTATTTATCTATATGCTTACATGTTATTTACCAAAGTTTATTTTTATCACCCCCATTGAATTTTTTTTATTAGTGTCATGGAAGTTTTAATAGAACTCGACAATGCATAATTGGATTCATTAGATATATAGCATGAAATTGCCTAGTAAAGGAAAGTCACAATGAAATGCATATTTCTTGAAAACCATGAAAGGAGGAAAATTTGAAGTTGCTTTTGACATGTTGCATGATAAGATGATGGAGGACTTCATATTTTTCATACAATGCTCATATTGTTCATATTCCAAGCCTTACCTATGTTTATTATGCATCACAAAGCCATATTATGATCTTTATTTCATATTTTGCTCCACATGTTCTAAATATTGCCCATTTTCTACCTTATTTCATTATCTGGGGATTATGTTGAGAATGAAAGTAGATTATGGAGATTATTATATGGTGTTTGTGTTGTTATATATCAGTATTGGATTGGATCGGTTGTAAGCTTTGTTTTGATTTAATGAAATTTAGTTCCCTTTTATTATTAATGTGTCTTTCTATGATGAATAGCGAGTAGTCACCCAACTTCTAGGGTCGGGATGAGCCGAAAGGTAGCCATGTAAGGTAATGCGACAAAGGTACAACTTTTAATGCAATTTCGTCTTTTATCCCTATGAGCATGATTCTTCTGTGACAATCGAAGGTGATCCTTGTTTGTGTTATAGAAGCGAAAGTGATCTTAATACAACATGGATTAATTATGTGAAAAGGGTGTTGTAGGAGGAAATCGAGTTTAAAATATAATAAAACAAATTAAACCAGATTATGCCCACGCAAATGATTACAAGACCTCCTCCTGATGTAGCAGAGGGAAGACAAGATCGATCCTTAAGGAAGCACGTCAGCGGATCTCAGGTAGCTGAAAGATCTCAGCGAAGTCGACCAGAAGATTCCTCGATATCGAGTAAAGTACTCGAAATCGACTAACCAGTCGAGTAAAACAGAAAGCAAAAATGAAACAGAAAACGAAAACCAACAGAAACAACTCGACTTCGACAAAATTACCTCGACATCGGCCAAATTAACTCGATGTCGACTAAAACTCCTCGAAACCGAGTAAGCAACAGAAACTTAAATCGCAACTTTTCGAAACACAGAACATGAACTTCGATGAAATAAATCAATAAACTAAAGACTTCCAAGATCAGGGTTTCAACACCACAACGATAACCATGCAAAGTAATACATAAAGGCATAAAAGATCATGCTTTTCATCAAATAACTTTCGTTATTAACAAATAGGAATATAGAGCCTTTCGCATAAACCCTAATTGTTACTAATCCTTTTTACATAATTAACCCAAGTTGTATTAAGATCACTTTTGTTTCAATAACACAAACAAGGATCACCTTCAACTTTCGCAAAAGAATCATTCTTGGAGGGATAGAAGACGAATTGCATAAAAAGATCAAACCTTTACATCATCTCTTTACATGGCTACCGTCGGGCTCACCTCGACCCTAGAAGTGGGTGGACTACTCGCTCTTCATCATCAAGAAAGATATCAATAATAAAAGGGAATAACTTTACATTAAAATAAAACTAAAAAGAAAGCTTACAACCGATCGAAGACGAACCGTCTCTCAACACCTTCTCTCCTCTCGCCACAAGATCTCTGCTCTACTCTCTCTATGTAGCTAATTGTGTATGAAATTGAATTGCTTAGAAATCAGCCCCTAAGGCTTTATTTATAGCCTTCATTCGAAGCTAATCTAGGAAAGAAAACTATATCTATATCTAATTCTATCTATCTTTTATCTAAAGATTAAAACATGGAAATAAAGGAAATAAATCAACTAGGAATTATATCTAAAGTAGATAAATATCTTCTCCTCTTGATAGCTCTTGATAGATCTTGATGGATTTTGATCTCGAAAATATCACCATTGGACTTTGGATAGAATCTTAACAAGACCCGGATCACTTGACGTCGGACTTTCTGGAATTTCCTCGATATCGAGTAGAATTCCACGATATCGACTAGCACTTTTCTCGTCTTCCGATCAGCAACTCGATTCTGGCCTCCAGGAGCAAAATCGACTTGGATTTTTCCTCGACATCGAGGAACATGTTCAGCTCCCAACTTCTCTTGTCGATTCCAGGTGCTCAACTCGATTTCAGGTTACTCGATATCGAGTAAAACTCCTCGATATCGACTAATTTCCTCAGCTCTGCTTGATTCTTGGTTGTCTTTGGGGGAAATCGACTTGACTGTACTCCACATCGACTAAGCTTGGTCGAAATCGACCAAATGTTGTTGAGTCAATTTTTCCTTGCTTCTAGCACGATTTGTCCTGGTTCCGCTGCTCCTTGACCTCGGACTTCTGTAATTGACTTCGAGCTTTTCTTCTTTTCTCAGAACTGCTGTAAATTGCTTCGATTTCTACGAAATTAACAGAAACTGGTGTAGATTCCATAATTTGGCAAATAAGCATAAACTACATAGATTCTGTACTATTCTAGCTCAAATGTATGAAATGTATGCAGAAAACGGTATAAAAGTAACTATAAAACATGGCGATTTTGGTTCACAACAAACGGTTAGTAACAATTAGGGTTTATGCGAAAGCCTCTATATTCCTACTTGTTAATAACGACAATTATTTGATGAAAGGCATGATCTTTTATACCTTTATCATGATTCTTATATAGTTATCATTGTGGCATTGATACCCCGATTCTAGGAGCTTTTTATATTAATGAATTCCCACAAATTTCATGTTGTTTTTGTTTTATTTTCATAACAAATGTACGTGGTTACACTGCAGTACACTCGATCTCGATGACATACGGGTTGACGTCGAGGACTCTGGTCGACGTCGAGGAGTTTTCTACTCTATATTGCTTGTTTTTGTGTCTATTTTGCTGTTTTGCAGGTTTACTCGAATGAGGTAGTCGACATCGAGTACTTTACTCGACGTCGGGGACTCTTGTTGGTCAAAAAGAGAGGATTCTAGGACTAATTAGGTGAGCACTGACACGTTTCCTCGTGGATACGATCCTGAATACCCTACCACTACAACGGGAGAAATTCTTGTATTTTATTTGCTTGGACAGGGAGTTAGTTTATTTTGATTTATTTTGATAACTAGTTTCCCTCCTAACACCTTGAAAATAGCCCTCTTAATAAAAAGAGGAAAGACGTCATATATAGACCATACAACATAAAAGTTATACAGAAGCACGATGCCGACCATCACGAATAAGCAGGCCCAGCTCAGTGACTCATTGAACCCCTATCAATCAACACTGATCATAAGCCCCCAGCAGAAGAACACTTTGAACGCGATTAGAACACCGATTACTTACCTCCACATCATACACACAAAATAAAGGCTCCACGACATCTTGCGCTACACCGAGAGCAAGCAACTCACTGGCCAAGTACCACCTCGATGGCATCACAACATGTAATGACACAAACCTTTTGGCAGGAGGCCATGAGCTACATGTGTCCTCTGCCACACCACCAGGTTGCCAACCAGCTGCTCACTTGAGCTCACAGATAAGGGATCCGATTTAGGAAACAAAGCAAGAGCTCTGCAACCTTCCCTGAAATAAAGTCTTCATAATTAAGTTCATGAGATCCTTGATCGGAAAAAAACGCTTCTAGAACCAAAAATCATCTCTCGAATTTCTCTAAAGACGACAATTGAACAGTAACTGTAGGATGCGAGTAAGCTCGTCGCGAAGTATATATTGCTACCCGACACAATATAAAGACTTAATCATGTATGTATTGATGCGGGACGAACGTCGTTTGCACTTTCGCCCTTTACCAAATAGTAATAAAATCCAAACTCAAACACAAAACCAATAGATTATCAAATCAATCACTTGATCAACCAATAAACTACTAGCATAGCAATTAAGTTTGGTGTCGAACCCACAGGGAGAAGCGATTCACTATTGAATAACTCTTAACAAGAACTCTTATGACCAAACAATGATTTAGGACAAATAACCAAGATGTAAAGTAACCAACTTTATGATTGCAAAGTAAATTGATAATAAGGTAGAGAAAATATTTCACCTATAATTCTCTAATAATGGTTGAGATTCATGGTCCTAGGACTGTTCTATCAATTACTAATAAACATATGTCTACTTGACTAAAGTTGAGAGATCCGCATGGATATAATCATCTTACTCAATATCACTAAAGAATAGCATTAAGGATTCAAGTAATTAGATCAATTGGCATATTGATTCAATGCAATTAAGATATACCGGAACAACCCTAGATCAGCCCAAATCGACATATCCACAACATAGATAAATTGAAATCATCCACTACAAAGAAAAAGAAATATCACTACTTCAATAACTTTGTTTGCTATCAAGAACAAAACAACGAATTCATAGCTAAGATGCAATTCCTAACATGGTGATCAATCATAGAAATGAACAAAAATATCAACAATAAGCACAAGATGGTAAATAGGAATATAAATAACTAAATAGAAACAATCCTCACAATCTAAACAACCATGTCTTCGAATCGCAGGGGAAACTATGAGTTTAGCAACTCATAGGCCAAATCTCTCCCTCTCTCTCTCTCTCTCTCTCTCTCTCTCTCTCTCTCTCTCTAATTGTGTTCATAGTCTCACAATAGCCACTCTCTCTCCCAAAAACTGATGGAAAATAACCTAATAAAGTCTCTCAAAGAGTCGGCAATACCCTAGAATAATAGTAGTCAAATAATAGGAAATAGACTCTTCGGATCCAAAATCGCGAACGCTGGAAACCGGCCCACGACGGGCATCGTGCAAGAGGCGACGGGCGCCGCCATCTCAATGACGGGATTCCCTCTTTTTCTTCGATTGTCTTCAATGTCATGCTTCCTTGCTCCTCTATAGCCTCTTTCTCAGCCTCCATATGCTCTAAAACATGTCTCTTAAGCTTTTCTAAGGTCCCTCCAAGGTCAGAATGTAATTCTGCAGAATAAATACTAAAAAGGCATAGATTCCGAACTCGAATACTTCACAAGCAATATACGAAACTAGACTCAAACATATGCTAAACTCATATCTAAATGCAATAAGAAATACCTATAATGCCTATATGAAATATGCATTATCATGTATATACGTGTATATATATAGTATAGGTGAAATTCTAGTAATGCTTCATTGACGCCGTCTGTGGTAACCTTTCGCGACGAGAGGTTCCTCGTAGAAATACGCAATACTTTTTTAATCGATGATTTTCGTTCTTAGTTTCCAGTTATATTGTTCGTCATGAATATACCTGCTTTATTATCTACACTATACCTAACATGAATATGAATTTCACGTTAGTTGGTGAAGAATTTGTAAACCAACACCATGACGAAGGGTGGAACAACGGTTTGAATATGAAGGATCCCCCCTAAGGAGAAACTCGTCCCCAACAAGGCGATGACATCCCCTCGCAACCATTCTGGAATGCCACCCCAACACCTCCACCTAATCAATATGGAACATGGGGAGGCGTTCCCCCATATCATTACTTCGCGGGCAATTACCGTCAAAATCCCTTCTACAGTCAAGCCACAAACATGGCGACACCCCACTATGATCCCTACTAGTATTATTAGCAACATGACCCAACACACGTTGCATTCAATGCCATTCCCAACCCGGCCGATGGTCCGCTAAACCTTGGGCTAAATCAGGAGAACAACAATGTTGATAAAAGGTCTCGCGACAATAGCACCATGGATACATCTTCGCGGTCTAACTCTTCTGTGGGGCCTGACCCGGTTAATAAAGACGAACCCATATTTCCCTCCACTTTCTGCAAAAGGATACACGAGACACCTATCCCGAAAAGATGGAGAGATGTATCAATCGCGAAGTACATTGGGAATTCTAACCCCAACGATCACATGGACTAGTTCACAACATTAATGGGGATGAACGAAAACAACGATGCTAAATTTTGCCCAACTATCCGACATCTTTGTTGCTCATTTCAGCAGCACTTGCACGCGAAAACGTACCATGATAGATCTAAGCTCCATCAAACAGGAACCATCCGAAAGAACTCGTGAAACATCTTCGCCTGGTCACCCCAAGATCTAAAAGGCCTCCCTCGTAAAATTGCAGAGCATTCTCTCGGACTTGATCATGACACAAAGCCAGCTTGTCAGAGGAAGAGAAAAATGGCAGCGGAGAGAGATGAAGCAGTCAAGCAAGAGGTTGACAAACTTCTACAAGCCAGTTTCATCCGTGATATCAAAAACTCAACCTGGCTATTAAATGTCATCCTTGTCAAGAAAAGCAATGGTAAATGGAGAATGTGTGTTGACTTCAAAGACTTAAACAAAGCATGCCCTAAATACAGCTACCCTCTCCCTTCTATCGACGAGCTAGTAGACACCACCGCCGGCTACGCCACACAGAGTTTTCTCGACGCATATTTCATCTACAGTCAGGTCAAAATAAATCCGTGAGATGAAAAAAGCACGGTCTTCATCACTAACCAAGTAACCTTTTGCTATAAAGTAATGCCCTTTGGCCTAAAAAATACCGGCACCACCTTCCAGTTGATGATCGAAAGAGTTTTCCGATCTTCAATTAGAAGAAACATTGTGGTCTACGTCGATGACATCATTATCAAAAGTCTGACAATGGAAAATCATCCGCCTAAGACTGAATCATGTTTGCTTAAACCCGTAAAAATGCATCATTGGAGTCGATTCAGGAAATTTTTTGGGCTTCATGATCAGGCACAGATGAATTGATGTCAATCCATCTAAGGTGTAGACGATACTCGACATGAGCCCCCCAAAGACACTCAAAGACATTCAAAAGTTCAACGGTTCGGTTAACTACTTAAGCCACTTATGTTCGTGACTAGCAGATCATTCTTTGCCCTTCTTCGCGCAACTAAAGAAAAAGGGGGCCATTGAATAGAGTTCCACATTGGATGAGGCTTTTAAAAGCCGGAAAGAATACCTCGCAACACTCCTTACTCTTCACTATCCTCACAAACATGAGGTGCTTCAACTATATCTCACTACTGGATCTCCCACCATCAGCACAATACTTAAAAGGGAATCAAAATTCCTCATATATTTCATCAGTAGAGTCCTACAACCCGCGGAGTCAAGATAAACGCCCATTGAAAAAATGGCCTTATTAGTTATCTTCGCCGCAAGGAGATTAAGGCCTTACTTTCAAGCTCATACCAACAAAGTACTCTTCGATCTACAGCTACATCAAATTCTTCACTGACCATCGCTTTCAGGCCAAAGGGTGAAATGGGCATTGTAGTTGTCGGAATTCGATATCCACTTCAAACCACGAAATGCCCGTCTAGCTCAAGCACTAGCCGACTTTGTTGTCGAAGCAACCTTTGCGGAATCACAAGATCACGCGGATGTGAAGATTAGGTTATCAACGTTGATGGTTCTGTATCCGACGCAGGATGCGGAGTCGAGGTCACGATATCAAGCCTAAGCGGTGAAATTACCGACCTATCCCTCCAACTCCTCTTCAAGGGAACCAACAACGAGGTAGAGTATGAAGCATTGATCGCAGGGTCGAGAAAACGCTAATTAATGGGGCTCATCAAGTTCCAATTTTCACAGATTTGGAAATTGTCGCACAACAAGTCAAAAGGGAGTACGAAGCCAAAATGGGAATGTTGCCCGAGTATCTCTCTCGCATACAGAAAATGACAGCGACCTTTGGAAATTTCTCCATTTCATCTTTCCCCCACGAGAAAAATGGGCGAGCTCCTGCCTTAGCCTGGATCGAACTAAAGCATGCCTGAGGGATCCAGAAGGGAGTATTTAAAGTATCCCACCTGGGCTGGAAGAACCTTTTTTTGGAATACATCAACAATGGGAAAATAGGGATGCCTTGCGGAGAAGCCGATCAATACATCAGAAAATGAGCATCTCGTTTCCGAGTCAGATACGGGAGCCTGTACAAAAGGGGGTTCCACCTCCCTGACCTCATGTGCATGTCTGAACATGAGGTTTATACCATCATCGAGCTCCACGCTGGCGTCTGCTGAAACCCCCAAGGTTGGAGAGCTGTCACTGCCAAAATATCGCGACTGGGGTACTACTGGCCCTCTATGAGGTCCCATACCGAAATGGTTATCCGTATTTGTGACCCTTGTCAGTGACATGCATCCTTCAAACATCAACCTCCCTATCAACTGAAGTGTATATCCGCACTGTACCCATTCGCAATGTGAGGGATTGACATTCTCGGACCATTCCCGCGAGTGCCAGGTCAGCTCTGATTCATCCTTATGGTCATGGACTATTTCAAAAAATGGGTCGAAGCCGAAGCCATGGCTTTTATCATTGATGAAAAAGTATGGAATTTCCTTTAGAAAAATATGATATGTCGCTTCGGAGTACCGCGACTCGCGAGCTATCATCACGGATCACGGACCATAATTTGATTGCGAAGTAATCCGTGATTTCTGCACATGACTCCATATCGATCTTCGTTTCTTTTCCGTAGCATACCCTCAATCGAATGGGCAAGCTGAAACTACCAATCGGGAAGCACTTAAAAAGAGGTTGAGCATCGCGAAAGACGAATCGGCTGAAATCCCACCACTGGTTCTCTGGTCCTACAGAACCTCTACCAAAAGCCCCATGGGAGAAAAACCTTTCGCCATGACCTATGGCGTAGATGCCATCATTCCAATGGAGTTTATATTCCCATCTGCCCGGGTGTATGGTTTCAACAAGGACTCCAACAACGAATCACTAGAGATGGAACTCCACTTGCGAGAAGAAAGAAGAGACACAACCTTCCTAAAAACAAGTGAGTACCAATGACGGCTCTCCGAGGGCTATAACAAACGCGTGTTCACACGACCATTACTAAAAGGCGATCTGGTCCTCTAACAAGCCACGGAGCAGGGAAAGCTTGAACCCAAATGGGAAGGTCTCTATATAATCCACTAAGAAGTAGGGAGAGGTTCTTTCAAGCTTCAAAATGTCGAAGGAGCAATCCTCGCAAAAGCATGGAACACCAAGAACCTCAAAGCATATTTTGTGTAGTTTATCTTTTTACTTTTTTGGACACCTGATGACCTAGAATTTTCCGTGTATAGAAGTCACTGGGATCCCGAATGGGTCACCTCTTCATAAATATAAATAAAAGCTTCATACCCACCACAATCATGCTTGTTCTGATCTAAACTAAAAAAGCAAGCCTATATGGAGAATAAAATTGAGCAATCGCATGTCTTTTGAACACGGATGTGCAAGTAATCCTCGAAGGAGAATAAAATATAGCAATCACGTATCTTTTGAACATAGATGTGCAAGAAAGCCTATAAGGAGAATAAAATTTAGCAATCGAGTGTCTTTCGAACACGGATGTGCAAGCAAGCCTCTAAGGAGAATAAAATTTAGCAATCATGTGTCTTTTGAACACGGATGTGCAAATAAGCCTCTAAGGAGAATAAAATTTAGCAATCACGTATCTTTTGAACACGGATGTGCAAGTATGCCGCTAAGGAGAATAAAATTTAACAATCGCGTGTCTTTTCAACACGGATGTGCAAGTAAGCCTTTAAGGAGAATAAAATTTAGCAATCGTGTGTCTTTCAAACACGGATGTGCAAGCAAGCCTCTAAGGAGAATAAAATTTAGCAATCGTGTGTCTTTTGAACATGGATGTGCAAGTAATCCTCGAATGAGAATAAAATTTAGTAATCGCGTATCTTTTGAACACAGATGTGCAAGAAAGCCTATAAGGAGAATAAAATTTAGCAATCGAGTGTCTTTCGAACACGGATGTGCAAGCAAGCCTCTAAGGAGAATAAAATTTAGCAATCATGTGTCTTTTGAACACGGATGTGCAAATAAGCCTCTAAGGAGAATAAAATTTAGCAATCGCGTTTCTTTTGAACACGGATATACAAGTATGCCGCTAAGGAGAATAAAATTTAACAATCCCGTGTCTTTTCAACACGGATGTGCATGTAAGCCTTTAAGGAGAATAAAATTTAGCAATCGTGTGTCTTTCAAACACGGATGTGCAAGCAAGCCTCTAAGGAGAATAAAATTTAGCAATCGTGTGTCTTTTGAACATGGATGTGCAAGTAAGCCTCTAAGGAAAATAAAATTTAGCAATCGCACGTCTTTTGAACACAAATGTCCAAGGAAGTTTTTAAGGAGGATAAAATTTAGCAATCGCGTGTATTTTGAATACGGATGTGCAAGCAAGCCTCTAAGGAGAATAAAATTTAGCAATCGCATGTCTTTTGTACACGGATGTGCAAGCAAGCCTCTAAGGAGAATAAAATTTAGGAATCGCGTGTCTTTTGAACACGGATGTGCAAGTAAGCCTCTAAAGAGAATAACATTTAATAATCGTGTGTCTTTTGATCACGGATGTGCAACTACGCCCCTAAGGAGAATAAAATTTAGCAATCACGTGTCTTTCAAACACGGATGTGCAAGCAAGCCTTTAAGGAGAATAAAATCTAGCAGTCGCGTGTCTTTCGAATACGGATGTGCAAATAAGCCTCTAAGGAGAATAGACTTTAGCAATTGCGTGTCTTTGGGAAAGGGATGTACAAGCAAGTCTCTAAGGAGATTATAGACAAAACAACACAAATAGGCTAACGACGATCCATTTCTTACGAAAACTGAAAACAAACAACCTCAGATCAATCATAAATCATCTATTACCGTTTTTATTCGACACATAAGAATGACAACATCAAAATTCATCCGCGATGTCTAATTCATTCGTTTGTTTCCAGCACGATGATCTGAAAAAGATGATCTCCTCTTATTTAAAAATTTTCATTGATGCACCAGCACGGAGACTGGTATCCGTTAAGAACTCATGCCACTCTTCGGTTAACCAGTAACGATTGTGACTATCTTTGGAAGCCCTCACATGCAACTTCCAACCACTAGGAGATATCAGGAAAACACGATCTGTCACCACGTGACCAAACATATCCCAAAAAAAGAGCGGAAGTGGCAGCAATGTTGTAGGAGGAAATCGAGAATGCAAACAGTAAGTAATTAATGTAAAGCAAACCGATCGAATCCTAGCAAATAATGTTCAAGACTTCCTCCCGATGTAGCAAAAGGAAGTCAGTTTCGAATACACGAGGAAGCTGGTCAGCGGATCCTAGGCAGCGGTGGAATCTCACGAACAGAAGTCGACTTACAGGTTGCTCGATCACGACTAGGGTTAGTCGACAGAAGATCAGGCAAGTCGAACGAAGCAGCAGCTGGCTCCCGGTTTTGGTCGATATCGAGCAAAGGTTACTCGATATCGAGTAATCCTTCGTCGACGTCGGGTTCCTGGATTCAGACACAGAAGCAACAGCAGTCTCTTTGACCGAAGATCAGTAGTCGATATCGACTAAACTTAGTCGATATCAAAGAGACAGAAAACTTAAAACGAAAATAAATAAAGAACAAAGCTTGCGGGGTTCGAAATAAACTATATGTGTGAAAACTTCCAAGATTGGGGTTTGCGACAACGATAACCAAGCATGCATAAGGCAAGAATAAAACAGATAATCATTTAAATCGCATCGAAGGACCAAGCTCTTGCCTTTTCCAACAATTAGACAACTCTTTCAAGAAACCCTAATTGTATCTACCGATTTTATGTTTACAATCCAAGGTGTTAGCATGGACCTCCATTAGATGAGTAATAAACATATAACAAGTAGTAGATGCTCAAGACATGATAAACGTCGGATCTTTACCTCAAACATGCATGGCTATCGTTGGGCTCATCCCAACCCCAGAAGTGGGTGGACTACTCGCTCCTCATCGCAATCACGGACATTGATTGAAAAGAAATATTTTGCATTCTATATTCAAAGTCCTTACAATCCCGACCCTCCAACTTTCTTTGAATGCCAAAACCCTAAAACCTTTGAACTCCTAAACGTCTCTGTGGAACTACTTCTCTAGCTTATGAATTGAATGAATAAAAACTCAGCCCCCTAGGCTTTATTTATAGGCTTCATTCCCTCTCTAATTAGGAAAGAAGATCCTATCTATATCTATATCTAAATATCTACTTACTTAAAGATAAATAAATGGAATAAAATAAATAAATCCAAAAAGGTAAATCCTCCATGTGTGGGTAAATCTCCTCTCCATAGATAGAAATTGATAGATCTTGGATAGAATCGAACTTCTTCGGCTCCAAGTAATCCCAAACCGCGTTGGATAGCTCACTGCGTAACGCGGCCCCAGAAATCTCTCCTCGATATCGAGTAAAGTACTCGATATCGAGTAACTGTGTGTCGTCGACTTGGCTTGGCTGGGCATCTCCAGTAACTGGTTCTCGATCTAGCTCGGACAGGTGGTGTTGGGCTTGTCGATATCGAGCAACGTACTCGATATCGAGTAAAGGCTGCTCGGCATGTCCAGTCTTCGGCTTCTCGACTAGGTGTGGCTTCCTCGACTCCGAGCATGGCTTCAAGGCTTTGTCGATATCGAGTAAAGTACTCGATATTGAGTAACTTTCTGTACTGGAGTTGGCTCTGTCTCTCAGTTCCTCGATCTGCTGCTCCTCGATCATGCTGTGCCCGGACTTCTTTAGTCGATATCGAGAAAGAGTGGTCGATATCGGGTAACACTCAGCTTTCGTATTTGCTTCATGGTTTTGTCCCGGAATGGCTCCAAAGTCTGTAATATTAAACTAGAACTTATGTAGATCTCCATTTCTTGCAAATAATCACATATTACATAAATTCAACAGATTCCTATCCCGAAATATGCAAAGTGTATAGAATATGGAGCTAAAATGTGCATTTCAACATGGCTATTTTAGTAGACATCACGCAACAACAACATGCGTAATTGAAACACGACGCAATCAAAACAAACATTATCATAGCCATAAAGAAAGCACAAAAAATTACAAAGAAATGAGTCTTCTCCAAGGCGTCAATAGATCTCTAAAAATCTCGCGATCTAGGATTCGACAAAGCCATCCTTTCTACCCTAGTTAAGAGCAAAGAAAGTACAAGTATAGGGGTATCAAAGATCAAGATGCCCCTCTCACTCTTTATATACTACCGAGAACAACAACAACATAGATAACCCGGTCCTTCCCAACATTCATTGCATACAATGTATAGAAAAGATAGCCCGTATCCAAAGCATCCCAATACGTTCTGCATGCAATACACGTGGAAAGAACCTAGACACAATCCTGCGACCTCATCTGCACATCCCAACGAAGATCAATTCACAGTCACCCTTTATCATGGGTGTTGTTTATCCTACCTAGGCTCGTTAGATCTTTGTCTGGGGCCAGATTTCCCCACCAATCACGGGAGTGTATAAGGAATCGTGCCCCATAAAGCTTTTGCTAACTATAAATAAAGAGCCAAGTTAACCTTCCTACCATCACCCTCATCACCAATAATGGCAGCTTCCAACAGCAACCCATGGGCTTTCTTCCAAGTTATAGATTTTGAAGAGAAAATGTATAACCTGTTGTTTCTCTTGAGGTTTGAGGACGAATACGAATCCGGAATACTAGAGCGAGTCCTATTATCATCCCACATACTACAGGACTTCCCGGTCCATATTTCAAGGGGCGGTTACAGCTTTTTCTGGTTGAGCCAGGGGTGGAAGGACTTTGCCTCCTCTCACGAGCTCACAATTGGCTCAACCATGGCGTTCTTTCTATTGTGGGGAGGAAATCGAGACTTGCAATTAAAATATAAATAAATCAAAGCAAACCAGATTCCATCACGTGCAAATAATTACAAGACTTCCTCCCGATGTAGCAGTGGGAAGTTAGGATCGATCCACGAGGAAGCGTGTCAGCGGATCCTAGGTAGCGGATGAATCTCATGGCAGAAGTCGACTACCGATTCTCGATCTCTACTAGGGTTAGTCGACAGAAGATCGAACAAGTCAAAGCAAGCAGCAGCAGCTCCCGGTGGTTGGTCGATATCAAGGAGAATTTACTCGATATCGAGTAAACCTTTTGTCGACGTCGAGTTCCTGCAAACAAGAAACTACAGCGATCTTGTGGATCGTACGTCAGAAGTCGATATCGACCAAAATTGGTCGAGATCGAGGAAAAACAGAAACTTTAAAAGAAAGAAAATAAAACAAGGCTTTTCGAAATAAACTATGTATGAAAGAAAACTTCCAAGATTGGGGTTTGCAACGATAATAACCAAGCATGCATAAGGCAAGATAAATAACGATAACCATGCAAATTGCATCGAATGATCAAGTTTTCGCCTTTTCCAACAATTAGAGAACTCTTTCAAGAAACCCTAATTGTATCTACCGATTTTATGTTTACAATCCATGTTGTTAGCATGGATCTCCATTGAATGGGTAATAAACACATAAAAGGTAGTAGATGCTCAGAACATGATAAAAGTCGGATCTTTACCTCAAACACGCAGGGCTATCGTCGGGCTCGCCCCAACCCTAGAAGTGGGTGGACTACTCGCGCTTCATCGCAATCGCAGACATTGATGTAAAAGAAATAACTTGCATTAAACTATATTCAAAGTCTTTACAATCCCGGCCCTCCATCTTTCATTGAATGCCAAAACCCTAAAACCTTTGAACTCCTAAACTTCTCTGTGGAACTACTTCTCTAGCTTCTGAATTGAATTGAATAAAATCCAGCCCCTAAGGCTTTATTTATAGGCTTTCAACCCTTGCTAATCAAGGTAAGCAATATCTATCTAATATCTAAAGATAAAACTTTAATAAAAGGAACATTTATCTTAAAAGGAAATATATCTAAAACATCTAAATATCTTCATGTGTGGATAAATCCTCTCTCCATGGGTAAACCTTGATAGACTTGATAAATCTTTGATAGACTCGGACTTCTCGCAATCCAAACAGGCCCAACTCGTAATCGGACAACCCAACAGCGTCGCGCAGCCTAGGAAAGTTTTTAGTCGATATCGAGTTATTTTCCTCGATATCGAGTAAATGTGTCGTCGATTTGGGCTTGGCTGGCATCCTCGAGTAACTGCTCCCCGATCTGGCTTGGACATGTGGTGCTGGGGTTACTCGACATCGACTAAATTTGTCGATATCGAGTAATGTGTTGCTTGGTGGGTCTTCTCTTCGGCTTCTCGATCAGGTGATGCTTCATCGAGTCCAGGCTGGGCTTCAGGTCTTGTCGATATCGAGTAAGTGTTATCGACATCGAGTAAAGTTCTAAACTCGGGTTGGCTTTGTCTTCAGTTTCTCGATTAGCTCTTCCTCGATCATGCTCTGCTCGAACATGTTTGGTCGATATCGAGGAAGAGTACTCGATATCGAGTAAGGCTTCAGCTTCCGTCTTTGCTTCTTGGTTTTGTCCCGGAATGGCTCCAAATTCTGCAATATTAAACCAAAACTTATCTAGAACTCTATTTCTTGCAAATAAGTATATATTACATAAATTCAACATATTCCCAGCCCGAAATATGCAAAGTATATAGAACATGGAAGTAAAATGTGCATTTCAACATGGCTATTTTAGTAGACATCAAATCACCCCATACTTAAGCTTGCTTGTCCCCAAGCAATAACTTGGATGGTCATTCAGGGGAAGAATTCAAAACTCTCAACATCATAGATTCATTCTTATATAACCCTGTAATCCATTACCATCATCGAAAAGGTACTTGTGCCACAAATCCATGCATGTGGAACTAAAAAGCAACATCTATTCACAAAAGGAGGTTTATACTAAAACAATTTTATGTGACAAGGCAACAATAATCAAGAGGACTTTAATTTTAGCTCAAAAAGGAGTAGATTGGTAAAAGGCTAAAGGTGGGCAATTTTTGGAAATGTGGTGCTAAATCCGGGGAAATGCATTATTTCCAAACTTTCTTAACCACGTCCCTTCTTCATAAGATTCATCAGCTTTCATATTGCTTTTATCAATAATAATGCTTTTACCTCTCTAACCTCAGCACTGCCTTCTCGCGAGTCGCAAACATGGCTTTGGACTCCTCACCTGGTGTCCCATCTCGCCAAACTATTATCTCAGCGAGCAGGGTTGATCTTTGATCGGATTTTCTTTCACTCATTAAATTTTCCATATATTTCAAACAATTCCGCCAAACTTAAATAATGATAACAACAACACAAACACCATATAACATCTCCATAATGTAACATCATTCTCAACATAATCCCCGGATAGGTAAAAAATGACAATATTTAGAATATGTGGAGCAATAATTGAAATAAGGCATATTATGGCTTTTGTGTAATGCATAAGCATAGGTAAGGCTAGGATATAACAATATGAGCATTATATGGAAATATAAAGTCCTCCATCCTCTTATCATGCAACATGTCAAAAGCAACTTCAAATTTTACCTCCTTTCATGGTTTTCAATAAAATAATGCACTTCATTGTGACTTCCCTTTACTGGGCAATTTCATGCTATATCTCTAATGAATCCAATTTTGCATCGTCTAGTTCAATATACCTTCCATGACACTATTTCTTTGAATAATTTACAAGCATTGGGAGATGTCTTATAGAACTTTGAGTTTAGCCTTATGCACAAAAAATTAAAAATTTACTCAAAATTCACCATGTAAAACCAAAAGCAAGAATAAAATATATAATAAAGATAATGAGCTCTTCCCCACCCCATACTTAAAATATACAGTGTCCCCACTGTATAAAATCAATATAAAACGTAATTAAAGGAAGGAACTCATCGAATAACGTGTAGAGGAAAGCAAAACAGGGCATGTCGAGTACTGTCTTAGTCGATGTCGGGGACATGTTGGTCGATATCGACCAACTTACTCGATATCGAGTAACATTGGTCGAAAATCGACTAGTTGCTTCTCCTCTTCCCTTGTCGATTTCCACCTCAGGAGCCCATATCGACTAAATTGTAGTCGATATCGACCATGTTTGGTCGACTCCAGTTTTCTTCGACCTATAGATTTTTCAGTTTATTCCGAAAACTAGATTTTAGAGTCGCTAGGCCGACTTCTCCGCTTGTGTTTTAAGTGTAGTCAATGTGGGGCCCGCTTGTGCTTGGCCCTTCTCCTGGATCATCTAGGTCCTGATGGTAGTATGCAAGCTCAGCTGATAGGTGGTTGCTTGCATAATCCCACTTTCCTTCCTTTTTCTTCTTTCTAGCTCTCATTCTCCGCAGATTCTCTCGCCACGGGGCCTTACCTCCCCTCAAATTATTTAAAATTTTCATAATGGACTGAGGAGGAGTAGAACTCATACCTGCACTTACCTTCTCGGGCCCAAAACAGAAATCTTTGGGCTTAGGGTTGGTCGATGTCGAGTAAATTTGGTCGACATTGAGTACAGGGACCCCATACTTAGGCTCTTGGCAAGTCTGTTGCTCAGTAGAGGAAGTCAATGTCAAAGAGGCTTGGTCGACATCGAGTAAGACTTTGGTCGATATCGAGGAAGGCTTGTCGATATCGAGTAAGACTTTGGTCGATATCGAGGAAGGCTTGTCGATATCGAGGAGATTTTTGGTGCCTTCCTCCGTTGTTTGCTTGGTCCCGTGGTTGCTGATGCTTTTCACCTCCAGCCATGAATTTTCCTCCTTTGTAGGACCAAAAGAGAAATCTAAGACCTCGTCGCCTATGGTGAAGGTGAGCAATCGCCGTTTGACACTAATTTTGGCATCTGCAGTAGCTAGAAATGGTCTACCAAGAATAATAAGGCTAGTAGGATCTTCAACACAATCTATATAATAAGGAAATCAGCATGAATAAAGAACTTACCAACCTGGACAGGGACATTTTCAACAATACCTGTAGGGATGACTACTGTATTGTTTGACATGTATAGCTTGGCATCCACAGGCTCTATAGATCCTATCTTCACCTTTCGTCAGATTGATAAGGGCATGATACTCACGCTTGCTCCTAAATCACACAAGGACTCATATTTATATTGACCAAGTCCTACAGTAACAGAAAACATAACAGGGTCAGGTCTCTTTTTAGGGAAGTGGAGCATTTTGCATTCGCCGGCGATTTCTGAGAGTGATCGCTTGTTGCTAAGGATTTCCTTGAGGAATTTGGCATACGCAGGCATCTCTTGAAGAGGTTCAGTAAAAGGAATAGAAACATTCAGTTCTCGAAGCATATTAAAAAAACGTTTAAACTTACCTGCAGTTGGATCTTTCAGCGCTTTGGAAGGGAAAGGCAGTGTCTTTTTCTGCTTTGGAGCCATAACAGATGTCGGAGGTGTTGCAGAGTCCTCGACATCGACCACCTTTTCCTCGACATCGACAAGGGTTTGCTCGATATCGAGTAAATTTGTCGACTTCGGGTTGTTGAGCTGTGCAGACGAGTCCGAGCTTGGCTTCTTCTCCATGTCGAGTTGCCTTTTGTCGATATAGACCAAATCTTGGTCGACATCGAGTTGCTTCTGCTCGTTGTCAAGTTGCTGCTCTGCTTTGTCCTGGTGCTTCCCGACCTGGGGCTCGCGTAATTGGTGCCCGCTCCTGAGCTTTACAACTGCGACGTGTCCGGTCTTCCCCTTAGGATTTGGTTCTGTTTGCCCAGGGAGTTGCCCGGTTGGTCGTCGAATCTGCGCCGCGAATTGACCCATCTGAGTATCTATGCTTCTCTTCCAGATATCCAGCTCTCTAAATTTTGTGTTGAAATTCTGGAGCTTATTATTGATGGCGCTTGTAGCCTGCTGGTTCTGTGCATGATTTCTGCGCATCTCATCAAGAATCATCTATAGATCATCCTTCCATTGGTCTCTTTCTGGATGACCAGGAGCTCTGTATGGCGGGGGGTTCCTAGGGGCACCTTGGTTCCATTGTGGTTACTGAAATCTTTGGTCCCCCATATAGCGATTGGGACCCCCTACGTAAGCTACCTCCTCGTGAGTTTCTGCCATCTTGACCTGCTCTTTGTGTGGGCACTTAGTAGTGGTGTGCCGCTGTGATCCGCATTTGATGTAGGGCTGGTTGACAGAAATATACTTGACTTGCTTAAGGAGCTTGCGATTCTGGTCTCTGTAGTACTGATCCCTGACATCTAGGTCAATTTCTTTGGAAGGCTCATAGAGGGGTATAGATGGGGCTGGCCTGGCATAGGAGTTCTCATCATAGTTTGTAGTAGCCCCATACTTATTATCGTAGCTGGTGAGCTTGTCGAGTACACCCCATGCGTCAGCTGGTGGCATTGTCAGATACTCATATCGAGTATACTGGTTGATCCTATCCTTGGTGGTTTGGTCAAGAGAATTGAAGAAGATCTCTTGAATGACATAGGGTGGTTGTCCATGTGTGGGGCAAGATCGCAGGAGTTCCTTATATCGTTCTCATGCTTTTGCCAGCGGCTCCCCAGGCTTTTGTTTGAAAGCTGTAATCTTCTAGCGGAGGAGTACTGTCTTGGCAGGAGGAAAGAATTTGTTGAGAAATTCCTGCTCTACTTGAGCCCATGTCGTGAGGGATCGTGGTTTTAGTCCTTCTAGCCACTTCAATGCAGGACCAGCGAGAGACCATCGGAAAGCCTTTATCTTGACATATTCCAAAGTAGTACCTTCAGCAAGAGTACGGCACATGTCAGTAAAATTGGTAATATGTTCAAGAGGGCATTCATTAAATCTTCCATGAAAAGAATTATTTTTAAGTTCAATAAGGAAGTGAGTGCGAATTTCATAGTTATTCTGAGGGATTAGAATGACCGATTCAGGCACGACGAGAGTCGGATGCATGTAATCCTCTGCAGTGGTAGGGTATCGGGCAAGCTCAGCTTCTGCTTGCCTCCTTCGCTCAGCTTCCTGTTCTCTGCCTGCTCTCTCAGTGGTGAGGGCAGTATCTTTGGCGGCTAGTTCCCTCTGAAGCCTCTAAATCAGCTGTTCTTGTGTTTCTGCGGCCGCCATGGCTCTTTTTAGTTTAGCTTGGATGTGCATAAGGCGTTCCGGATTGTCTAAGGCGTCAAACTCAGGTGTTTGACCAGAACGACGCATATACCTGCAAAGTTCAAAGCAAAGGTGAGATTTAACTACCTAAGGCGCGAATGATTGCTTCCCCGGCAACGGCACCAATTTGTTGTGGGGAGGAAATCGAGACTTGCAATTAAAATATAAATAAATCAAAGCAAACCAGATTCCGTCCCGTGCAAATAATTACAAGACTTCCTCCCGATGTAGTAGTGGGAAGTCAGGATCGATCCATGAGGAAGCGTGTCAGCGGATCCTAGGCAGCGGATGAATCTCAAGGCAGAAGTCGAATACAGATGCTCGATCTCGACTAGGGTTAGTCGATAGAAGATCGGACAAGTCGAAGCAAGCAGCAGCAGCTCCCGGTGGTTGGTCAATATCGAGGAGAATTTACTCGACATCGAGTAAACCTTTTGTCAACGTCGAGTTCCTGCAAACCAGAAGCTACATCGATCTTGTGGATCATATGTCAGAAGTCGATATCGACCAAAATTGGTCGAGATCGTGGAAAAATAGAAAATTTAAACGATAGAAAATAAAGAACAAGGCTTTTCGAAATAAACTATGTATGAAAGAAAACTTCCAAGATTGGGGTTTGCAACGATAATAACCAAGCATGCATAAAGTAAGATAAATAACGATAATCCTGCAAATTGCATCGAAGGATCAAGCTTTCGCCTTTTCCAACAATTAGATAACTCTTTCAAGAAACCCTAATTGTATCTACCGATTTTATGTTTACAATCCAAGTTGTTAGCATGGATCTCCATTGAATTAGTAATAAACACATAAAAGGTAGTAGATGCTCAAAACATGATAAAAGTCGGATCTTTACCTCAAACACACAGGTTTATCGTCGGGCTCGCCCCAACCCTAGAAGTGGGTGGACTACTCGCGCTTCATCGTAATCGCAGACATTGATGTAAAAGAAATAACTTGCGTTAAACTATATTCAAAGTCTTTACAATCCCGGCCCTCCAACTTTCGTTGAATGCCAAAACCCTAAAACCTTTGAACTCCTAAACTTCTCTGTGCAACTACTTCTCTAGCTTCTGAATTGAATTGACTAAAATCCAGCCCCTAAGGCTTTATTTATAGGCTTCCAACCCTTGGTAATCAAGGTAAGCAATATCTATCTAATATCTAAAGATAAAACTTTAATAAAAGGAACATTTATCTTAAAAGGAAATATATCTAAAACATCTAAATATCTTCATGTGTGGATAAATCCTCTTTCCATGGGTAAACCTTGATAGACTTGATAGATCTTTGATAGACTCGGACTTCTCACAATCCAAACAGGCCCAACTCGTAATCGGACAGCCCAATAGCGTCGCGCAACCCAGGAAAGTTTTTAGTCGATATCGAGTTATTTTCCTCGATATCGAGTAAATGTGTCGTCGATTTGGGCTTGGCTGGCATCCTCGAGTAACTGCTCCCCGATCTTGCTCGGACATGTGGTGCTGGGGTTACTTGACATCGACTAAATTTGTCGATATCGAGTAATGTGTTGCTCGATGTGTCTTCTCTTCGGCTTCTCGATCAGGTGCTGCTTCCTCGAGTCCAGGCTGGGCTTCAAGTAAAGTTCTGAACTCGGGTTGGCTTTATCTTCAGTTTCTCGATCAGCTCTTCCTCGATCATGCTCTGCTCGGACATGTTTGGTCGATATCGAGGAAGAGTACTCGATATCGAGTAAGGCTTCAGCTTCCGTCTTTGCTTCTTGGTTATGTCCCGGAATGGCTCCAAATTCTGCAATATTAAACCAAAACTTATGTAGACCTCTATTTCTTGTAAATAAGTATATATTACATAAATTCAACATATTCCCAGCCCAAAATATGCAAAGTATATAGAACATGGAGCTAAAATGTGCATTTCAACATGGCTATTTTAGTAGACATCAAATCACCCCATACTTAAGCTTGCTTGTCCCCAAGCAATAACTTGGATGGTCATTCAGGGGAAGAATTCAAAACTCTCAACATCATAGATTCATTCTTATATAACCCTACAATCAATTACCATCATCGAAAAGGTACTTGTGCCACAAATCCATGCATGTGAAACTAAAAAACAACATCTATTCACAAAAGGAGGTTTATACTAAAACAATTTTATGTGACAAGGCAACAATAATCAAGAGGACTTTAATTTTAGCTCAAAAAGGAGTAGATTGGTAAAAGGCTAAAGGTGAGCAATTTTTGGCAATGTGGTGCTAAATCCGGGGAAATGCATTATTTCCAAACTTTCCTAACCACATCCCTTCTTCATAAGATTCATCAACTTTCATATTGCTTTCATATTCCTCACCTGGTGTCCCATCTCGCCAAACTATTATCTCAGCGAGCAGGGTCGGTCTTTGATCGAATTTTCTTTCACTCATTAAATTTTCCATATATTTCAAACAATTCCGCCAAACTCCAATAATGATAACAACAACACAAACACCATATAACATCTCCATCATGTAACATCATTCTCAACATAATCCCCGGATAGGTAAAGAATGGCAATACTTAGAATATGTGGAGCAATAATTGAAATAAGGCATATTATGGCTTTTGTGTAATGCATAAGCATAGGTAAGGCTAGGATATAACAATATGAGCATTATATGGAAATATAAAGTCCTCCATCCTCTTATCATGCAACATGTCAAAAGCAACTTCAAATTTTACCTCATTTCATGGTTTTCAATAAAATAATGCACTTCATTGTGACGTCCCTTTACTAGGCAATTTCATGCTATATCTCTAATGAATCCAATTTTGCATCGTCGAGTTCAATATACCTTCCATGACACTATTTCTTTGAACAATTTACAAGCATTGGGAGATGTCTTATAGAACATTGAGTTTAGCCTTATGGACAAAAATTTAAAAATTTACTCAAAATTGACCATGTAAAACCAAAATCGAGAATAAAATATATAATAAAGATAATGAGCTCTTCCCCACCCCATACTTAAAATATACATTGTCCCCACTGTATAAAATCAATATAAAACGTATATAAAGGAAGGAACTCACCGAATAACGCGTAGAGGAAAGCAAAACAGGGCCTGTCGAGTACTGTCTTAGTCGATGTAGGGGACATTTTGGTCGATATCGACCAACTTACTGGATATCGAGTAACGCTGGTCGAAAATCGACTAGTTGCTTCTCCTCTTCCCTTGTCGATTTCCACCTCAGGAGCCCATATCGACTAAATTGTAGTCGATATCGACCAGGTTTGGTCGACTCCAGTTTTCTTCGACCTGTAGATTTTTCAGTTTATCCCGAAAACAAGATTTCACATGAAGTATTTAAAAAAAAACCAAAACAAACCAAAACCAAAAGTTTTAAAGTCCAAAAATTCAAAAAGTTTTTTATACATGCTCTAGATTTTAGAGTCGCTAGGCCGACTTCTCCGCTTGTGCTTTAAGTGTAGTCAATGTGGGGCCCGCTTGTGCTTGGCCCTTCTCCTGGATCATCTAGGTCCTGATGGTAGTATGCAAGCTCAGCTGATAGGTGGTTGCTTGCATAATCCCCCTTTCCTTCCTTTTTCTTCTTTCCAGCTCTCATTCTCCGTAGATTCTCTCGCCACGGGGCCTTACCTCCCCTCAAATTATTTAAAATTTTCTTAATGGACTGAGGAGGAGTAGAACTCATACCTAAACTTACCTTTTCGGGCCCAAAACAGAAATCTTTGGGCTTAGGGTTGGTCGATGTCGAGTAAATTTGGTCGACATCGAGTACAGGGACCCCATACTTAGGCTCTTGGAAAGTCTGTTGCTCAGTAGAGAAATTCGATGTCAAAGAGGCTTGGTCGACATCGAGTAAGACTTTGGTCAATATCGAGGAAGGCTTGTCGATATCGAGGAGATTTTTGGTGCCTTCCTCCGTTGTTTGCTTGGTCCCGTGGTTGCTGATGCTTTTCACCTCCAGCCATGACTTTTCCTCCTTTGTAGGACCAAAAGAGAAATCTAAGATCTCGTCGCCTATGGTGAAGGTGAGCAATCGTTGTTTGACACTAATCTTGGCATCTGCAGTAGCTAGAAATGGTCTACCAAGAATAATAGGGCTAGTAGGATCTTCAGCACGGTCTATAATAAGGAAATCAGCGGGAATAAAGAACTTACCAACCTAGACAGGGACATTTTCAACCATACCTGTAGGGATGACTACTGTATTGTTTGCCATGTATAGCTTGGCATCCACAGGCTCTATAGATCCTTGTTTTTCCTTCATCTTATCTCTTTTCCCTTTATCTTTTCTGTCATATTTCTGGGCGCGTCAATATTTCTGGTACCCTTTATAAAATATCGTGATAATATGAAAAGTTGTATCGAACGCTGTGTTACTCCCCCTAAGAAATAGGTTATTATTCTGTTTGAACAGAAATGATGGGTCCTGACTACCAACTCGAAAGAATCCTCCATTGTGTCTATTACGCTGGAGTTTACTCTCATCTACTATGAGCCTCCATCACGTTTATTATGCTGGAGATTAGTCTTGTTTACTATGATACTCCATCGCTTTTATTGCGCTGGAGATTGCTCTTGTTTATTATGATACTCCATCGCCTTTATTACGCTAGAGATTACTCTCATTTACGATGATACTCCATCGTGATTGTCACGCTGGAAATTGCCCTCGTCTACGATGATCCTCCATCGTGTTTATTATGCTAGAAATTAATCTCGTCTACGATGAGCCTCCATCGCGTATGTTACACTGAAAATTAGTCTCGTATACGATGAGCCTCCATCGCGTCTGTCACGCTGAAAATTACTCTAGTCTATGATGAGCCTCCATCGCGTCTGCCACGCTGGAGATTACTCTCGTTTACGATGATACTCCATCACCATTGCCAAACTGGAGATTACTCTCGTATACGATGATCCTCCATCGTGTTTATTATGGTGGAGATTACTTTCGTTTACGATGATACTTCACCACGATTGTCACGCTGGAAATTACTCTCCTCCACGATGATCCTCCATCGTGTTTATTACGCTGGAAATTACTCTCGTCTACGATGAGCCTCTATCGGATCTGTCACGCTGGAGACTACTTTCGTTTACGATGATACTCCGTCGCTTTTATTGTGCTGGAGATTCCTCTCGTTTACGATGATACTCCATCACGTCTTTCCGCACTTGTTCCTTAGCTCTCCTTTGTCCATTTGCTCGATCCATGCTTTCTCCTCCTTTCGAGGCCGGATCTTATAACCAACAAATAAACACTAAAAACCATAGATTCCGCACTTCGAATACCAAATGATCAAGAATATGAAGAAGCTTATTAAACATGCAGTATGAATACTTAATGCACCTAAGACTTACATATAATGCCTACATAAAATATGCATCATCAGAGGGTTTCTTGTAATTTTATTTGCGTGGACTCGGAAATCGGTTTGAATTTATATTCTATAATTGTTTAGAGTTGTTTCCCTCCTAACAAATTTTGGCGTTGTTGATGTGTGCTCAATTTGCTATGTTTTTCGCTTACATCTATTTCGATTTCTGTCCGCCTTTTATTTATCGGGGTTAGAATAGTACAGAATCTGTTTAGTTTATGCTTGTTTGTCAATTATGGAGATCTACAGTAGTTCTTGTTTAATATTTGGGAAATCGAGACATATTCGGAGCAATTCGGAGAAGTGGAATTTGTAATACATGAAATCTACATCATCATTTTTGTTGAAGGAGATCGATTTCGTTCATCAACTCCATTCGAACCGTAGCCTACATAAGAAGAACAAACGAGGTCGAGGCGGGGCTCGTCTCCCCTAAAGGACCCTCTGACGCTCAAGTCAGTCCTTATCCGTCCTCAATATGAATCGATCTCCTCTTATTTATACTAGTCGAGTATTAAATAAAAGAAACTGTTATGATATTTAATAAAAGAAACCGTTACCGTATTTAAATCGGTCGAGACTTTAATGCCCAAATCCGTTACCGTATTCAATAGGTGAAACGGTAACCGCATTGATGTTGGTCAACGTCGTATTGAATATTCGAATTTATTGATCATGATACCGCATAAATAATAGACATCGTTTGTAACTGTTGTTTAGGATAATTTTGTATGATAAAAATGATCGACTTACTTGGTAAAAGACCGGAACGCCCTTATGTGAAAGTCTTTATATTCTTAATTGTTAATAACGAAGGTTATTTGATGCGAAGGCATAATCTTTCATAAATTTGGCATAAGTCTTATATGGTTATCGTTGTGGCATGAATCCCCGACTTTGGAAGTTTCTTAAATTTATTGATATCAAAACATCCAATTTGCGATCATTCTGTTCATACATCTTCTTATCCATCCTTATATTCTTCGGACTTCTTTTCCGACATCTTTTATTTACTTTTTTGCACGTACATTTTTCTGCAAACCACTCGACATCGACTCTATGAGTCGACATCGAGTCCTACTAAAGTCAACATCGAGTACACTGCTCGACGTCGAGTGCCTTGTTTTCAGTTGTGTAGGTTTGCAGTGGAAATCGACAGTTCGAGTTGACGTCAAGTCAACTGTTGGTCGACGTCGAGTCAACATTTGATCGACGTTAAGGGCTTTCAAGGAACTGATTAGGCGAGCGCTGACACGCTTCCTCGTGGATTCGATCCTGATTCCCAACCCCTACAGCGGGAGGGTTTCTTGTAATTTTATTTGTGTGGACTCGGAAATCATTTTGAATTTATATTCTATATTTGTTTAGACTTGATTCCCTCCTAACAAGATGCATCTATGCCATGATTTGCCATTTCTTCTTCATTTGACTACTTTTCATAATCTGTTATCACATGATTTCCCTCATCCACAATAGTGTCCGAAGCATCATCATTCAACGGGACCTCAGATGGTTGATACTCATACTCATTAGATGATCTATCAACAACACCCTCAAGTAAAAATGTTTCCCAGTTTAATTATGTCACGGTCGACAGATTCTTCAAAATCCCTTCTTCCATCCTCATCAGCATTATTCACAGGGTCATTCAAAACATACACATCATCTACATCTTTAGCATCCATTTTCCTCTCCTTGCACAACAAAAAAAAATAAAAACAAAAAAAGGCGTCTCACAATAAATATTGCAAATCGATAGGAGAAACATCCATCCCTAAAATGTGTTGAAGGTTCATTCTCAGCATACGAATAACCCAAATAAAATTTAGAAAATTTGATTCGATTCAACACAAGCATGTCTCGCTACCTTCAAAACCTAACAAAAAACTAACATCAAAAAGTAAATTGCTATATTTACATCCTAAATTGAGAGGAGAAAACTATATGAATACCACAAGAATCCGCCTGATCAAGCACTTATTGATCCTTCCTTCAATTTTGCAGGTCTTCAATTTGTGGGACTGTGTTACTCACCTTCTTCTCTTTGCTAGTTGCTTCACTTTCGTCCCTCGTGAAGCTTGGGTTCCCAATTCCCAGCATATTAAAAAAATTCATTTTAAAAAAATACAATGACATGGCATGCCATGTCATTAAAAAAATTTTAAAGTTTGGTTGCCACGTCATACAAGTCATCGGAAAATTGATCGGAAACGGTTTCATATCGAAATTGGTTTAATACGCAATAGTTTGTATAACAATTGGTAATTTTGAAACTTTGTATTATTTTCGGTTCATAGGTGATAGTTTGTATTATTTGAGGTCATTTTTTCTATTTTATAATATCAATTTGTTATATTATCAAGATTATATATTTCAAAAATCGCATCATGTCATAACCCATCCCAACCCGTATGCCCGAAAATTTTTGGGTTAAGACTCGAAATTTCTCGAGGAGAAATTTTTTGGACCTTAACCCGAAAAACCGGTATTTTTCTGGGTCAAATAGGTTTCAATCTAGTGACCCGACTAACCCAGTTTGTTAAAACAAAACTTTGACTAATTAAAAGCCATGAAAATCCAAAAATCATATTAGGGTAAGTTCGTTGATTAATATATTATTAAAATTAATTAATTTATAATTATATATTGTTAAAATTATTCACGGAGATTCCAATTTATTTCATTTTATAATTTCAAGCACTCTCTCTTTCTTTTTTAATAATATTTTTCAAATCAACTTTTATATTTATTTGTATTGTATATTACTCTCTCCAATTGGTAATATTTGATTTTTGATTTTTTAACATGTCTTTTAAAAAGATAAAAAAAATCTATAAAATATTAAAATTTTGAATTAAATTTTCACACTCATTACTAATAGGGTATGAAATAATTTCAAAAAGTTAATTAAACTTTGATAGTTTATAGAGTTTTAAATTTTCTTAAAAATAATGAGTAATGGTAAAAATGAAATATTTGAGATGGGAGATAATATATAATTACAAGCGCTCGGGGTTAGAATGACATTTTCTAATACGTATATGAACCAAAAAGAACAATTTAATAACCGCTTTAACTTTAGCATTATGAAGTTATCATATCGATCAAAATATGATTTTTATAAAAAAATGAAAAAATTGTCAAACCTGAAGTTGAACTGAAATCAGGTTAAACTCAGGTTCGAGTTAACCCGGATTTACCCGATATCTGTTTTACCCGAATCCTGAAATTTTCTGACCCAAACCCGATCCGAATAACCCGATTGATAGGTGTAGTAAAAATGAATAAAGGTGAACAAAGAGAATGTTAAAATTCAAATTTTCTTTATTCCTTAGTTCCATGTAAATGATTGAATGTTATTGCATTGTCCCCTAACGACTCACCATTGATGTATAATCCAGCGTACTTGCAAATTATATAGCTAGCTCTAAATTAACTGCATCATATCATGTACACCCTCATGTGTCAATTGTCATTCATGTGTGATGTGCTCAACTCTTCATTTTGTATTCATATATAAAAATAAAAATAATTATTTACGCTTTCTTATCCATATAATAATTAAATAGAATAAAGTTTGATATGCTAACAACTAAATTATTCGTTGTTATTTTAACTGTTTAAGGGTATCTTATCACTCCCAACAGGTCAGATGTCTCCGTTGAGATGTGAAGTTTCTTCATCAATTTAATTGGCGTTGAGTGTCTGCAACTGCAAATTCTTTCTTAATGAGAAAATTTGCTGTTTCCGAGTCTACAGGCTGCTGTTTGAGACCAAATTAATTAAATGTTCACCATCCTAACAACATCTCTATTAGTGAATTGGTTGCGAGACTCACAACTTATTTTTTTTCAGTGTCAAGTCTGCTTATGAGCCCAATTTTAGAATTTTATTTTTTCAGCCCTCATTCATAAACCCCGATCTTGAACTCATTGCTTACATTTTTTTTTATATTTTTTTATTACATGAAATTTTCTTATATTAAACTCATAATATAATTCATTCTCATTAAGTTTATTAACAATAATAATTTTGTTATTCTTAAATATTAAATATTATTAATTATATTAATATTACAATTAGTGTAACTAATGGATTTTTTATTATTGAATATTAAATATTATAATAATTTTATTATTATTATCAATTTTTTTATTATTAAATATTACTACCTTCGTTCAAAAATAGATGTCGTTTGACTTTTTGACACGTTTTTAAGGAGCTAAAAACTATATAAAATATCATTTTTATAGTAATTTTTTAAAATAATATAAATACTTATTAATAATAAGTATCATATTATTAAAAAAAATTGTTTAAAAAGTTAACATTTTATATAGTTTTTAGCACATGAAAAAACGTGCCAAAAAGTTAAACGATGTCTATTTTTGAATGGAGGTAGTGTGAAATATATAATTATCTTTATACTAATAATTTTTATTATTAAATATTATAATTAGTATAACAGTCGGACAATAAATTATACGGGTGCCATACAAATAGGGTAATATCTTGAATGGAAGACAAATCCACGAGAAGTCTTGGTATTCATGACGTACCTTGAATCTCTCAACCTCAAATCCTCTAAAGCGTTCTTAATCTAAATTAGTCAATGAATTCGATGATGAAAACCTACTGCGAAATATGTCTAATATAGGCCAAAGGTGTCGGCCAAAAAACCCTAGGAAGGATAGATAAAAGTTCCCATAAAGATAAACTTGGGCCGTGTATCGCAAATCCGGATTTGACGAGACGGCGGGCGCCGTGGAAAGGGCGGCGGGCGCCGCTCTTACAGTGCTGACAACTTCGACAGACTAAACTTATAACGCACTTTCTGGAGTCATCGTTCATTCAATTGATGCATATGAATATGTGTTGGAAAGCTCTTCACAAGGACCACGATTCTCATGACAACCTCAAAAGCTAATTCCAACTTCTCATAACCTTAAAGATGGGATATCTCCTTGTTCTCCATTTCCGCTCTTATTCCTTAGCTCTTCTTTGTCTATTTGCCCCAAGTTTTCTCCACCTTTCGAGTCCGAATCATAATACTTACAAATAAAAACTAAAAACCGTAGATTCCGAACTTCGAATACCAAATGATCAAGAATATGAATAAGATTATTAAACATGCAATATGAATACTTAATGCACCTAAGACCTACCTATAATGCCTATCTAAAATATGCATTATCAGCATTACCGAATCCCCCAATCATCCTACCCTCCACCTTTAAGGGCTAATCCCATATTCTCTTCATAGGTTCCAAGTCAGAATCATATTTCAACATTTTAATCCCTAGCATTTCTGTCATAACGCATCATGAATCTAGGAGAGCAGTCATAATCTTGGGATAAACAGTATACCATAATCACACCAAGGATAGTCACATACCATAATATCTAGCACATCATCATATCAGCAAGGCTAATGATATCATACTACCAAGGATCTGCACACAACTACCAAGCATAAGCACGCAATCAAAGAGACACTACTAACCAATCCCCAAATCTATCTAGACATACTCACTGCAATCGAGAGGTCAAGGAAATGTCTACTCTCAGATCGACATAGAACGCAAGCATCCCATCTAGGGCATCCCTATAGCTAGCCCGGATGCTCTCCTTGGTCTCCGAGGTGGCCTCCTTGGGGCTCCGCCAAGACCACTAAACTAGAAGCAAAGAAACCTCCCTATTTCTAAGCTTCTTGACGTGACGGTCAAGGAACCTCACTGGATGCTCTACGAAGGTATGGCCAGGATCGATATGAAGATCTAAGTGGTCAAGGACGTGTCTAGGATCGGGGACGTACTGGTGAAGCTGGGAGACGTGAAATACGTCATGGAAACCGACCAAGGATGGAGGTAAGGATAGGGGGTAAGCTACCTCACCAACTCTCTCTAGGATCTTAAATGGGCCAATGAACCTCGAACTCAACTTCCCTTTGATGCCGAACCTTCTCAAATGTGATCCCACCTTGAACTCAAGCTTTGTCTTCCGCCTGTCTGCATACTTCTTTTGGCGATCCTGAGCGACCCTCATATGCTCTTGAAACGCCCACTTGATCGACTGTCTCTCTGACTATCTCGGGCAATGATAGAATTGTATCCGCAGGCTCGTCTCAGTAAACTGGCAACTTGCATCGCCTCCCGTACAAGGCCTCGTATGGAGCCGTCTCAATCGACGCATGGTAGCTATTGTTGTACGAAAACTCCACTAGCGGTAGATACTCAACCTAATGGTCGCCCCACTCCAAGATGCGGGATCGCAACATATCCTCCAAGGCCTAAATCGTCTTCTCGCTCTGGCCGTCTGCCTCCACTAGAGGGAGTATGTATCAAAAAGAAAAATAGAAAATATTAGAACTAGATAAATAGAAAATAGGAAATCGAAATCCTATAACTAAGAAATATGGAAACTAACCTAGATAAAACAATCTAATCCTATGATAGATAGAAGATAGATAGAAGATAAATAAACTAACCTAAGATAGAAAATAAATTTAACCTAAGATAGATAGAAATAATCTAAACCTAAAACAAAATAAAAAGAAATAATATAATCCTAATAAATATAAGATAAAAGTAACCTAAACGCACTGTTCCAAAAAACGGCCTGGGAGGCCGCCTAGACCCCGCCTAGGCGCTGGGCGGTCCTTGACCTTCAACCCAAGGAGCTTGGCGGGCTTGGCTGGGCGGAGAGCTAGCTTGGCGGGTCTGGGCGGTTTTGGGCGGGTCTAGGCGGGTCTCGGCAGTTTGCAGTTTAGTTAAAAAAAAGCAAATTCAAAGGTTTTAACACAAATGAATACATAAAAGTCTAGAAGATTAATGTGCAACCATGATTATATTTTAAAATTTAAGTTTTATTATACAACTTCTAGGTTGTTTTAAACTTTGATTATATTTTATATTATTAATTTTTTCCCGGTTGAACAGGAAGCGTTATGGTTTATGCTTATTGGCTTTGGAAAAGGTTGAACAATATGGACTATGAAGATTATGAAAGTTTATTAATTTATATAGCCTTTATTAGGTATTTGACATAACTTACAAGTAAAAATACATGTTAAAATAAAAAGTCCGCCTAGACTCCACCTAGACACCGCCTACTCCGCCTATACCCTTGAACCCAACTCTCCGCCGAGCATACACCAAGCGTTTTTTGGAACATTGCCTAAACGAAACTAACCAAAGATAAAAAGATAGAAACACTTCCCTTCCAAATTTCCCACAAATCTGGACTCGTCATGTGAACAGGGGCGGCGGGCGCCATGTGACGGGCGACGGGTGTCGTGTCCACAGAACGTGACTCCGTACATCAAATCAAGCAAAACTCAACTCCAACACAGGTTTCAACTTACCATAAGTTCCGAAATTCATCGACATGATTGATCCTACTTTATTGAATTCAAAAACTAATTGCAAAATTGAAATAATATTACCTAAACTACCTTGGGTTGCCTCCCAAGAAGCGCCTTTGTTTCACGTGTTTGGCTCGACGTGATACATTTCTTGATTAAGTTATTCCACCAAGATCCTCCAAACTTGTCCTTGTCAAGACAAGAGGGGGAACTTTAGGAATTCCTCTCACATATCCACCAATGGCATCAATCGATTCTTTTTTTAAATGAGTTACTCCTAGAGGTTGCACTGCAATTGCAAAAGCTCAACATTGTTAGGAATCGGTTTCTCATAGGGAATAGCAATAGAATCATTTGCATTAGACACATTGTCATGTCACTTAAACAAATTCTCAATTTTCCTCTCAATGTCATCTTTCCCTAATCCAATTTTATCTTTCACAGATTTAGTTTCAAAAGAAGCATCTAACAAACCATTCGATTCATTCTTGTGATCATTTTTATTAGATTCAAGAACATCTACAAAATCATTGCCAGAAGAAACAATAGGCTCAAATATAGAAAATTCAATCTTTCTACCATCAAATTCCATAGTTAGTGAACCTTCAAAACAATCAATCTTAGTCTTAGCCGTTCGCAAGAATGGGCTTTCCAAGATAATTGGGGTTTCATGCGTACCTTGTTCCATATCTAGAATGAAGAAATCAGCTGGAAATATCAAATCGTTTACCTTAACAAAAACATCCTCAACAACTCCTCTAGGCTTAATACTAGAACGATCAACGAGTTGTATAGTAACACCAGTTTCAGCTAATGCATTGAGACCCAAAAAGATGTACAAGTTACAAGACATAACATTGATTGAAGCCCCTAGGTCTAACATAGCTTTGGTGAAGCTAGCATTACCTATTGGACATAGGATAGTAAACATACCTGGATCTTCATACTTTACAGGCAATCTTTTCTGAAGTAAAGTAGAAACATTCTCACTTAGACTTACATTTTCTTTCTTTCACATCCTTTGCTTGCGTTTCATCGTGCATAGTTCTCTCAAAAATTTTGCATAGCGAGGTATAGTTTTAATCAAATTGAAAAGTGGAATATTTACCTCACAATGAGCAAAGGTGTCATAAAGAATTTATTCATCTTCCCACTTACGGTCAGATCTTAAGGCATGAGGAAAGGGTGGTGCAGGTCTTGAAACCTCAGAAGACCACTCCTTCACTACTAGAAAAATGCAATTAGACATCTGTTGACAACAGATGTCTTTCAAATAAAATTTCCGTTCTCTATGTGGGTGTAGTAAAAGATCAAACTTTTTCACATCGGTTCTAAGCTAATGTCTTTTCATGGTTAAAATATCTGTTTTATTTTGAATATAGATATAAATCAACCCCTTTTCACTTGTTGATAAATATCCATGACTTTTCATTTATAAGCTTTTGAAGAGGTTGACACTAAGCCTAATTTTGACATTTACATCACTATTTTTAAAATAATCAATGTATTAAAACCAAATAGACATCGTTTTCATTATATTGATTGGGCGTATAGTAATTATATATATAATTTGTGATTTTTTTGATTGATTGAAAATAATCTATTCACATTAAATATATACATAACTGATGTATTAATATGATATTTACATCAATTTTTATTTTATAACGATGTTATTGTTATTAATATATATCAGTTTATGTTAGCAATTTAATGTAAAACCATTTGTTATAGATTGATTTAGGATAATAAAATGATGTCTATAATGATATCGACATCTGTATTTATCTAATAGTATGATTTAAAAGGTATGAAATCATTCTATTTTTCATACATAATCCGATGTTTTTTAGTTTGATACGCAACACTATTTGCCCGATATAAGACATACTTATTCTTTTGGAAATGAATAGATATGAATGGTGCTTTGATTAACTTATAACCATATAATATACATATATTTAACAACCTACAAAGGTCAATTACAAAGTAAAAGTCATCAAAAGCGGTTGTATTGAAGTTGGCATATGAGCCAACTCTTCCTAGAGCCTCATAATCCCGATTGGCACCACGAACCAACATATGTACTTTGGAGGAGATTACTCGCTACAGCAACTCTCTTAAGCACTTCAGCAGTCACTATTTTGATCCAAGAAGAAAGCAGGCTGGAAATTTTCAATTTTCAATCAAGAATAAGTATCATTCATCTCATTAGAGTTTCGTCTTCAACATAAGGATACGTCATGAAAACCTCAATTTCATACTGCTTTCTTTTATGCAATTTCAGAGAACTAATCAAACTATACGCTTAATGAAAGTCTACTCAGTTGCAAAAATGGTATTGAAAAAATTTCATACGGTTTTGCATATGCTATTTTGGAGAACTAAAAAAAATGGTACACCATGAATAATCTAGAAATTCAGTTTGGGAATGGGATGTGCATAAAGTTACCGACTCTCGTCTAATAAAAATAAAATTAATTCTAGATGCAAGAAACCTTTTACTAAGCATTGTAGGTGCGCCATCAAAAGCTGCTACTCTACTACAACAAGGGAGTAAAGGAGGGAAATTGAACCTAACTGAAGAGTACAATGGAATCAGAACTAGTGGCACTGTCAAACCTTGGGCTACAACATGTTGGGATAGCAAAATAACACCAAAACACTCCTACATTACATGGTTTGAAGCTAAGGAGAAACTAGGTACAAAAGCCAAAATCACACACAGGGAGATAAATCCTACCTGCGCCCTAGGCAATTTAGCCCCTGAAACTAGCTCCCATCTGTTCTTTAATTGCACTTATACACATACTCTATGGCTGTAGATCAGGAATTGGTTAGATGTGAAGAGAGAAATGAACAACCTAGAAAGTGCACTCAAATGGATCAAGAAGGAAAGTCATGGATAAATCTGGAAATGCAAAGCAAAAAGAATGGCTTTAGGAGCAACCATCTACTACATTTGGATCCATAGGAACTCAAATCGCTTTTGAGAATACCATGAAAACGACAGATGAGCTGATTAACATTATCAAGACACACATGCACAAGAAGCTCTAAGCACCTTTAAACTCCAGATAGATAGCTCTTTACCGCATTTACACACAAGGAAATGCAGAACAGTAAAATAAAATGCAAGCAGAAATAATTTTAACCATAAGAATCCAAAACCAGCAGTTAAGCTTAGCTGTCTGTTCATGACTTCATGAGATTACTAATATCAATAGATAACCATAAGGTAGCCTATTTCAGCACAAGAGACAGAATAAACAAAACAAAATGCATTGAAATACAAAATTTAATCCTTAAATGTAGAAAAAGAAAGAAAATACAAAGCCTTTTTTATCGGCCATGATATCAAGTCAACTATGACAGAAGTTTCATACGACAAATAGAGATTCACAAACACGATCATTAATCACAAGCCTAACCTATTTCATGTTAAAAAAGCTATCTAGAACAGAAGTAATTTGGAAAGTTTTCAAATCAATTATGACAGAAAAACTAACAAATGCAGAAAGTTACCTAGAACAGAAGTTGTTTGGAAAATCCAATAGCATTGTCCAATGCACCCAACTAACAAATAAAAAAGTTCTCATAACGAAACATAAGAAACATTTGCAGTCAGATTTCAAAAGTTCTAGAAAGAAAAAGTTCTCAGAGAAATCATGTATTGTACTCAGTGCTTAAATGGAACTAAAACTACCGAATCAACTTTCATTCGTCCTTAAAGTGGACAGTAGGATATTTCTCTGTATCTTTTGATATCATTTCTTGTACTTGTCATACTTGTTTTCACTATTTTATTACTTGCTAGTTATTGTCTTGATCTCAAAATATTTCAAACAGTGGATGATTCTTCTGATCAAGGATTTGCACACAAATGGGTAATGATCAATAGAAGCTGATAATATAAATATAGAGTATATTAAAAAGTAGTCATTGACAAACAAAAAGTTAATATGAATCTCACAACTTTAAATTCTTTCTTGTGCAACTCATCAAGAGCTCTTCGATGAAATCCAGAGTATTCCATTAGAGAAATCTGAAAAGAAACACTGATAAAACAAGTTATCCATGACATGCAACTCATTGCTATGGCTTAGTCAGAAAGTTGTTTGTCTCCACAACTAATTCAAGGCTGAGTTTTGGGCACAAAACATCAAAGCCCTAAACAAAACAAGCTAATTTGGGATGAACTTCAAAGATTCAAGTATTTACCCGGAAATACCCAAGGATTCAGGTATACTTACCCACAAGGAAACCAATGATCCTTAAATTGAATAAACAAAGTCAATTTATTATTATGTAATTACTTGTATCTATCAAGCCAACAAAACTCAGACTATGACATATATAATCCTCACAAATAGATGAATATATTAGTCCCACGCAAACAATGATCAGCATTCTTTCACTAGTTTAATGACTCTGACTAAAGTAATAAAGGTGATTTATAGTTCTTGTGAAACAATGCTTAGTGGTGAGTGTTCCTCCTTCAAGAAGATCAGGAACATAATGATATATAGTGTTCTCTGGAAACATTGTTTAATTAGTGAAAAAAAAACAAGCAGTAATAAGATTTCACAGCTCTAAACCTATAGAAATACACTTAATCAGATGCCTAAAGGCTAGAATAAAAGAATTTTAATCTAAAGGACTACACAGGCAGTAAACAGAAACATCAAAGCCCTAGTTAATCAGATTTCGCAGCTCTAAACCAATAGAAATACACTTAATCAGATGCCTAAAAGGCTAGAATAAAGGAATTTTAATCTATTGTTTATCAAGTCATCATTTATCACCGCTTATCAATCAGGCCGAACTATAATCTCAAGATCATGATTTCCTTACTGTATCTGAACAGTCCTAGTGGGCACATTCACTTGTTTACCTCCTATAAGGATCATGACACTAACATTTTCCTTCAGATTCACTACCACCTGTGATGGTAACATCCCCGAATCTTTCGCTTTCAATTCTCCAATCTCCTTAGCCATTTGACTCAGCAACTTTTCTTGAACACTCATCTTATCCAACAATAACCTCAATGTCTCGTCTCTATCATCTTGTTGAGTGTTTCTCAGACGGTTCTCAAATTGTCCTCTCTGAAAAGGAACTTGGTGCTGGCCTCTGCCGTTGAATCCACTTTGATAGTTCGTATTGTAGCCCTGATTGAAATTGTTACCAAAGTTGCGGCGAGATCCATAATCCATAGCATTCACATAAGCAATATCCTCCTGAATCAAGGGACACTTATCATTCGGATGGATTGGATCTCCATGAACACCACAAGGTCTAAGCTGATGAGACTGATTCATTTGCATAGCCATCTTCTTCACTATCTCTATAAGCCTATCTATGTCGTCCTTGTGACCATCTCTAGAACTATCCAACTTATGAACTCCTCTAACTCCTTGGTGTCTTCCATATTGTTGCGACGCATTAGCCAACTCTTCAAAAATCGGCATTGCTTCCTAAGGTGTTTTATCCAAAATATCTCCTCCACTAGTAGCATTGATGAAACTCCTATCGGTGTCAAGCAAACCTTCATAAATATATTGCACTAGATCATCCTCGGGTATACTATGTTGCGGACAACTACCCTTAAGCTTCTTGAACCGCTCAACATACTCATAAAGACTCTCAGTAGGTTATTGCTCAATACTGTATAGCTATTTCTTAAGTTTGTTGAGGTGAGTCGCAGGAAAGTACTTTTGAAGGAAAGCTTTCTTCAATTGCACCCAAGTAGTAATGCTTTTTGGGGTAGGTAATAAAGCCAATCGCTTGTAGAATCTTTCAAGGTAAAAGGGAACACTCTCAACATGAATTGGTCATCGGTAAGGCCTTGGGGTCTAAGTCTATCACACACTCACAAAGGTAGGAAGGTGTTTGTTTGGTTCCTCCCTAGGTAATCCATGAAAGCAGGGTCAAATAGAAGACCAATTCGACTTATACTCAAATCTTGAACCCTCAGGGAGATCAGGAAGACTAATTGCAAGTGGTTAAGCACTCAAATTAGGTTCCTTTAGGTTTCTTAGGGTCCTTCTTGGCGGATTAAAAAGTTTGTCTGCCTTCTCCTTGTTTGTATCAAACTTGAGCCTGCTTTTCAGCCTAAGAGATCTTTCAATCTTTGAATCAAAAGACAAAGGCAATGAATTAGAAGATCTAGTTTGAACCATGCAAGGACACAAAAGACTCAAAGTAAAGAGTAATTGAAAGAGATAAAGAAAAGCAAACTCCTTTCTTCTCCCCGGTAACAGCGCCAAGAATTTGATGTGGGATGAACGTCGTTGGCACTTTTTCCCTTTATCAAATAGTAATAATATCTAAACTCAAACACAAAACCAATAGATTAGTGATAATGCATATTTTAGATAGCCATTATAGGTAGGTCTTAGGTGCATTAAGTATTCATATTGTGTGTTTAATAAGCTTGTTCATATTCTTGATCCTTTGGTATTCGAAGTTCGGAATCTACGGTTTTTAGTGTTTATTCGTAGGTCTTATGATTCAGACTCGAAAGGTGGAGAAAACGTGGAACAAATACAGAAAGAAGAGCTAAAGACCAAGAGCGAAAATGGAGAACATGGAGAAATCCCATCTTTAAGGGTCTGATAAGTTGCAATCGGCCTTTAGAGGTCTTCATGAGAATTGTATTACATGAAAAGAGCTTTCCAACGCATATTCATACGCGCCACTCGGACGAAGGATGACTCCGGAATGTGCGTTACAAGTTCAGGCTGTCGATTTTGTCAAGCTGTACGGACGACGCCCGCCGCCCTTTCCACGGCGCTTGCCGTCCTCTCATATCTGGATTTGCGATACGCGGCCCGATTTTATTTATATGAGAACTTTTCTTTATCTTTTCCTAGGGTTTTAAGGGGCCGGTTCTGAGCCTAAATAGACTATTCTATTTAGTATGATTCACTAAACCTCTTTAGTTTCGCCTATAATGGAGATTTTCTACTTTGGTATGATTCACTAAACCTCTTTAGTTTCGCCTATAATTCGAAGACATGGTGGTTGACTTGTGGGACTTGAATTCTATGTTATTCCAATGATTGATTCATTACCTTTGCGCTGATTTCGTGTTGTTGATTCTATTTTGATTAGCTACCTTGATAGAATTGCATCATTCTAGGGTTTCAATTGTTTTGCGAGAGTAATTGTGCCTTTGGTAGCAACCACAAACAAGTGATTCCGCGAGGATGATCTTGATTGTGTAGGGTAATGATCGTTTGGGCGACCATTCTACCTAGAATTTTGGGAATTTGTGCTATTTGTTTGTTAAATCCTGGAGGATTAGGATTTTACCTATAGATGTAAGGGATTGTCATCTCTACGAAGAGTGTCAATCCATGTAAACCAAAGTCGGATTAATCCAAATAATTATAATAACTAGAAAAGGGGCCAAGGATCAATAAACCAACCATTGTTGAGAATTTGTACGTGAAACTACTTCATCCCTATTGTTATCAATCAATCACCATTCCTACTTTTACTTTATTTAGTTACTTTAATCATCTCAATTACCTTCAATTTCATTACTTTCATAGCAATTTGAGTAGACAGGAAAGGTATTCTCTCTGTGGGTTCGACCCCTTACTTATCCGTTATACTAGTTACTACTTGGTTTATTAGTTTGGGAATCATTATCTTTGGCGAGGTGAAACACACGACATTTCATCCCACCAAATTTTGGCGCCGTTGCCGGGGAGTGTTACTTTATTTTCTTTGTTTACTATTATTGCTATCTATAGTGTGATTCACTTCGGTGGATCGCACTTTGGTTACTAATCAATCTTTGTTGAAGTTCTTGATAGTCAGCGATGTCTGAAACGGTTAATCCCCCTCTCATGAAGAAATTGAGAGAATTACAGGAATCTAATTTGAATTTGCAAAGTCTTGCAATAAAACTTCCTGAACTACCTGAGGGCTTCAAATTTTGATACAAATCTGACTGGTCTTCAAATTTTCCAAACTTTTGTGGATTGTATGGAGATGAACCAAATAACCATCTTATGGAGTTTTTAGTGTCTATGACAGAATCATACCTCAAGGATTTACTTATGATCAACTTATGCTGAGACTGTTTCCGTTCACCCTGAAAGACACAGCAAGCTATTGGCTTCACTACTTACCGGCAGGAAGCATCACTAGATGGTTAGGCCTGAAGAAGGTTTTGCTGCAAAAATACTTCCTTGCTACGCGTTTGAGAAAACTGAAGAAGAAATTGGCAAGCATAGAGCAATCCCCTGAGGAGAGTCTGTATGACTACATTGTGAGATTTAGGAAACTCAAGGCAAGTTGTCCTCAACATGGTATACTAGAGGAGGATTTGATTCTCTATCTTTATGAAGGGCTACTTAATAATGAGCGCACCCTCATCAACGCTACTAGTGGAGGAGATATTCTAGACAAGACACCTGAAGAGGCTACTAGCGCACCCTCAAGAGTCCTCTCAAGAAAATTCACCTAGAGATGAAACATTGAGATTGTTGTTGGACAAGATGAGTATTCAAGAGAAGATGTTGAGTCAAATGGCTAAGGAGATTAGAGAATTGAAAGCGGAAGATTCGGGGAAGTTGCCATCACAAGTGGTAGTGAATCCGAAGGAGAATGTGAGCACCATGATCCTTAGAGGAGGTAAACAAGTGAATGGGATGACTAGGGACATTGAAGAGAGGCCTAAGGAGGTGATTGATGTGGGAGAAGAAGAGAAAAACGAGACGGAGGCTCACTCTAATGATGGCGCCCGCCGCCTCTCACCACGGCGCCCGCCGCCCCCTCCAGTGAGGGAACCGATTTCTGACTTTGTTGAATCCCCAAGGAAATCATCCAAGGAGTGGTCTTTTGAGGTTTTAAGACCTGCACCACCCTTTTCTCATGCCTTAAAACTTAATCGTAAGTGGGAAAATGAGAAGGAGGTATCGACACTTTCACTAAGTGCTAGGTAAACATTCCTCTCCTTAATCTAGTAGAATTCGTTCCTCGTTATGCAAAATTCCTTCGGGAAGTGTGCACAACCAAACTAACACAACGGGAGAAAGAAAAAGAAGTTAATGAACAACAAGAAAATTTATCATTGGTTTTTCAAAAGCAATTTCCTGAAAAGTTCGGAGACACAAGTATGTTTACTCTTCCTTGTACGATTGGTGAAGTTAAGTTTGAAACGGCCATGCTTGATCTTGGTGCATCTATCAATGTGATATCATACAAGTTATTTGGTGAGTTGGGACTAGGGCCTCTGAATGAAACTAGGGTTGTTATACAGCTTGCTGATCGCTCTCAACTCCACCCTAGGGGGTAGTTGAAGATATGTTGATTATGGTTGATGATTGGAGTTTCCCTGCTGATTTTTATGTGATTGATATGGGCCTTCGTATACCTGAGACACCCATTAAACTAGGTAAACCCTTCTTGCGAACTGCAAAAGCGAAAATTGATTGTTTTGCTAGGTTCTTAAGTGTGGAAGTTGATGGGAAAAAGGCTGAATATTTGATCCCTGATGGGAAGTCTGCTGCATATTCTCTGAATTTGGTTGATGTTGTTGATATTTTCATTAAGGATATCATGACTATTGATAGTTCTGACCAGCTATAGGTTGTTTTAGCATCCCCTTTAAGGGAGTTATCTCTTGATTATGCTTTGTCTAACAACCTGCATGACTTGTCCGTGGCTATGGATGCAAATTCAGGGAATTGGTCCCCTTTCTATAAAACTGAACCATTGAATCCTTCTTGTGAGAAACTTCTTCCATTTGTCATTCAGGCGCCTGAAGTTGAATTGAAACCCCTCCTTGATCATTTGAAGTATGCATTTTAGGAAGAGGGTAATACACTTCCTATGATTATTTCTAACAAACTTACTTTTGACCAGGAACAAAGTTTAGTGGATGTCCTTAGGAAACATCGCACTGCCTTGGGATGGACCATTGCTGATATCAAAGGAATCGGTCTGACATTGTGTATGCATCGCATACTTATGGAGGACGATTCAAAACCAAAAAGAAAACCTTAGTGATGGCTGAACCCTCCGATGACGGAGGTCGTCAAAAAGGAAGTCTTAAAGCTCCTTCAAGCAGGTATAATTTATCCTATTTCTAATAGTCAATGGGTAAGTTCGACACAAGTAGTCCCTAAGAAGGGAGGTATCACAGTCTCTGAGAACTAGGAAGGTGAGATGGTACCAGTGAGGGTACGAACTGGTTGGAGAGTTTGCATTAACTATCGCAAACTCAATGTTGCAACACGTAAGAACCACTTTCCTTTGCCTTTTATTGATCAAATTCTTGAATGCCTTGCCGGCCGGTCCTATTATTGCTTTTTGGATGGTTATTCTGGATATTTTCAAATTCCTATTGCACCTGAAGACCAGGAGCAAAACCACTTTTACATGTCCTATTGGTGCTTTTGCTTATAGTAGGATGCCTTTTGGATTATGCAATGCGCATGGTACATTTCAAAGATGCATGATGAGTATATTTTCTGAATATGTTGAGCATTTCATTGAAGTGTTTATGGATGATTTCACTGTGCATGTGAATGATTTTGATTCTTGTCTGCATCATTGTCATTAGTGCATAAGAGATGTGTTGAAACCAATTTGGTCTTAAACTCTGAAAAGTGTAATTTTATGGTTGAACAAGGGATTGTTCTTGGTCACATTGTGTCCAAGAAAGGCATTGAGGTAGATAAAGCGATGATAGATCTTATTGAGTCTTTACCTTATCCTACTAATGTGCGTGAGATTCGTTCTTTCTTAGGTCATGTAGGATTTTAAAGGAGGTTTGTTAAGGATTTTTCTAAGATAACCTCCCCATTATGTGAACTTCTTAAGAAAGATGTGTCCTTTGTGTTTGATGATAATTGTAAAAAAGCTTTTCATGAGTTGAGGCTTTAGTTGACTTCAGCACCTATTATTCAGGCTCCTATTTGGACTTTGCCTTTTGAGTTGATGTGTGATGCTAGTGATTATGCCGTTGGGGCTGTTTTGGGACAAAAAGTTGAGAAAGAATCTCATGTGATCTACTATGCTTCTATGGTGTTGAATACGGCTCAGCGGAATTACACTATGATGCGGGACGAATGTCGTTGGCAATTTCGCCCTTCCCAAACTAGTGATAAAAATCTAAACTTAAACACACAACCAATAGATTAGGCAATCAATCAATTGATAAATCAAATAACTACTAGTATAGCAAGAAAGTCCGGTGTCGAACCCACAGGGAGAAGTGATTTCCTACGCAATAACCCTAGACAAGACTCTTTAAAGCAAAAGCAATAACCTTTTAGAAAAATAGCAAATATAAAGTAACAAGATTGGAAATCACAAAGCAAATTGATATCAAGATAAAAAGAACATTTCACCTGTAATTCTCTAACAATGGTTGGAATTCATGGTCCTCGTATTGATTTATCAATTATTCATATTCTTAGGTCTACTTGACAAAAGTTGAGAGATCCGCATAGATTCACTCATCTTATTCAATATCACTAAAGAATAACTTTAAGAACTCAAGTAATCAAGACCAATTGACACATTAACTCTATTCAATCAAGACTAATAGGCGCATACCGAACTCAATCTTAATCAAATATCCTTAACATAGATCAACTGAAATCACCCACTAAAAAGATAAAGAGACATCACTATCATCAATACCTTTATAATTTGCTATCAAGAAAACAACAACGAATTCATAGTTAGAGATGCAATTCCTAACATGTTGATCAGGCATAGAAAGGAACACAAATATAAATTAAGTACAAGATGATAACTAAGAACATGAATAATCAAATAAACTCAAATCCTCACAATCTAAACAACCATGTCTTCGAATCACAGGGGAAACTATGAGTTTAGCAACTCATAGGCCAATTCTCTCTCTCTCTCTAATGGTGTTCATAGTTCCACACAATAGCCACACACACACGGCAGAATAAACTCAAAACATCCTAAATAAGGTCCACAAGGGTCGGCAAAAACCCTAGAGGAAATAATATAAATTAATTGTCTTCGGATCCAAAACCGCGTATTCGGGATCTGGGGTAACAGCGGGCGCCGTGGAAATCGCGACGGGCACCGTCTCTGCAGTGCTCGTCGTTCATCATTTTCCTTCAACGAATTCCAATGTCGTGCCTCCTTGCTCCTCGTTAGCTCTCCCTCATCTCCCATGTGCTCCAAAACATGCTTCTTAAGCTCTTTCCATAGTCCATCCAAGGTCAGAATGTAATTCTGCAAAATAAACACTGAAAACGCATAGATTTCGAACTCGAATACTTCACAAGTAATAAACGGAACTAGACTCAAAACATAACAAAACCAATACCTAATAGCAATAAAAAACACCTATAATGTCTATATGAAATATGCATTATCAAATCCCCCACATTTAACGCTTGCTTGTCCTCAAGCAACCATAAGGAAAAACATCATCTACGCATTCCACTGGAAATCTTTCCCAACTTCACTTATCAAAAGCAACATCATCAATAGTGAAAATATAACCAAACATACAAACGTCATAACATGTATATATGGGATCAAGTTGCTTCCATGCTCAAAAATCAACCTTACCAACGATAAAATGTGTATCTCTCACTCTCATGTGTTTAGGCTTTAAGCATACACTCACCTCAATTCCATATACAAGCATCAACTAGTTGTTCTCAGGCGTTCCCGTCAATTTCCTCCAAATCTCCGCTGCATCAAGAACTCGCATGGCATTGTTCCACTTCCTAGAGCACTTCTTTGTAACACCAAAAGCAACACCCAATGTTGCACATGGCGAATTACTAGCTCTTCCTTGCAATCAAAAATGAACATCCTTGGGCGATAGAACCTCCAACGTAGTGAGAAATTCGTTCACCAAGCAGGGGTATGTGGGAGCTCTTCTTCCAATGAGATCATGCAACCCTCCATGTGCCATTAATTCGAGAACCGACTCAAACAGGCCCAATCGTCTCAAGGTAATCTTGTCAAAGAACATAGTGGACGTGTAGGTGCATGTTCCAAGTGCATTCCAACATAGCACATCATTAGTATCAAAGTAAGATGGCACCTTGTTCTTGATAGGAGCGGACAACATATTGTAGTAGAAGAAAAACCGAAGAAAATCACCAAAAACGACCAAAAGACGAGTTCGCTATAGAGGCGGCGGGCGCCGTTTACGCAGAACCACGAATCCGAGTGGAAATGCTGGAAGACCGACGTCCACTCCTCCAAACATCACATTTCTCGAATAACTTGGTTTCAAACGGGTTCTTTTATGATAAGTAAGGGAATGAAATAGCAAAGATTGATTTTTGGGGATGTAGGGTAGTAGCGGAAAGTGGTTTGTTGGATTGAATCGATTGAAACACAAGGCTTTAGACAGTCGGATTGGATTCCAGTAGGCTTTTGATATTCTTGAGATTACTCATGAGCAAGTTTAATTGATCCACAAAAAAGAAGAGATATTATATGGTAAGTTGGAAGGAAATCTATGAAAAAGAAAAAGGAAAATATTAGTCTAGATATAATAGAATAGAAATAGATATAAATCTAATCCTAGGAAATAAAGAAAGTAATCTAAAAAGAAATATCTAATCCAAAAACAAAATAGAAAATAAATAAAAGATAAAATTCTAATCCTAAGAATATATAGAAAAAATAATCTAACCTAAAACAAATAGGAAATAATCTAATCCTAAAACCAAAAATATAAGAAAATAATCTAGTCCTAAAAATAAAATAACTCGGAAAATAATAAAAACATAAAGATAGAACTTCCTTTTCCAAAATTTACCAAAATTCAGATTCGTCAGGCGGACACAGGCGGCGGGCGCCGTGTCCACAGAATGCACTCCGTCTTTGCAATCAATCAAAACTTAAACCCAACATCGGTTTCACTTACCGTAACTTCCAAAATCTGTTGACACGATTGATCCTACTTTATTGAATTGAAAAACAAATGCAAAAGAAATAGAAATACTACCTAACTACCTTGGGTTGCCTCATAAGAAGCGCCTTTGTTTCATGTCTTTGGCTCGACGCGATGCACTCTTGATCAAGTTATTCCACCAAGATCCCCCACACTTGTCCTTTTCAGAATGAGGGTGGAACTTTAGAAACTTTTTCGACATAGGCATCAATAGGATCCTTCGATTCCTCCTTGGCATAAGTAACTCCGGGAGGTTGTCCTGCAATTGAAAAAAGCTCAGCAGTATTAGGAATCGAATTTTCACATGGGATAGCAATAGAATTATTTGAATGAGACACATTTTCATGTGACTTAAACAAATTCTCAATTTTCTTTTCAATTTCTTTCCCTAATCCAGATTCATCTTTGTTAGAAAACTCAAGATTCATTGATTCAATTTCAGCAGAAGCATCTAATAAAGTCTTTGATTCATTCATGTGATTAATTTCATTAGAATCAAAAACATCTACAGAATCATTGGCATAAGAAACAATAGACTCAAATATAGAAAATTCAATCTTTCTACCCTCAAGTTCCATAGTTAGTGAACCTTATATTCAAAACAATCAATCTTAGTTTTAGCCGTTCGCAAGAATGGCCTTCCCAAGATAATCGGGGTTTCAGGCGTACCTTGTTCCATATCTAGAATGAAGAAATCAACTAGAAAAATCAAATCATTTACCTTTACCAACACATCTTCAACAACTCCTCTAGGCTTAATACTAGAGCGATCATCGAACTGTATAGTAACACCAGTTTTAGACAGTGAATTGAGACCAAAAAACATATATAAGTTATAGGACATAACATTAATTGAAGCACCTAGGTCTAACATAGCCTTGGTGAAGCTAGCATTGCCTATCTCACATGGTATAGTAAACATACCTGGATTTCTGCACTTTTCAGGCAATCGTTTCTAAAGCAAAGCATAAGCATTTTCGCTTAAACTTACCTTTTCCTTCTTTCTCATCCTTTGCTTACACTTCATCGTTCATAACTCTTTCAAGAATTTCGCATAGTGAGGCACCGTCTTGATTAAATTAAAGAGTGGAATATTTACCTCACAATGAGCAAAGGTGTCGTAAATAATTTGTTCATCTGCCCACTTACGATCAGATCTTAAGGCACGAGGAAAGGGTGGTGCAGGTCTTAAAACCTTAGAAGACCACTCTTTGGATGCTTTCTTCGGGGATTGAACAACGTCAGAAGCCGGATCCGTCAAAGGAGATGGCGGCGGGCACCGTGGTGATGGGCGGCGGGCGCCGTTTACGCAGGGCGTCTCCAATTCCGTCTCTTCGTCCTTATTGCCCAAATCAACTTCCTCTCTAGGCCTCTCTTAAACATTCCTAGTGGGTGTATTCACTTGCTTACCTCCTCTAAGGATCATGGCGCTTACATTTCCTTCAGATTCACTACCACTTGTGATGGCAACTTTCCCGAATCGTTCGCTTTCAATTCACCAATCTCCTTAGCCATTTGACTTAGCAACTTCTCTTGAACACTTATCTTGTCCAATAGCAAACTCAATGTCTCATCTCTGTCATCTTGTTGTGTGTTTCTAGGACGATTCTCATCTTGAACACTCATCTTGTCCTCTTTGAAAATGAACTTGTTGCTGTTGGCCTCTCCCGTAGAATCCACTTTGGTAGTTTGAATTGTAGCCTTGAATCAAGGGACACTTATCATTCGGATGAGTTGGATCTTCACAAACTCCATAAGTTCTAGGCTGATGGGGTTGATTCATTTGTATAGCCATCTTGTTCACGATCTCCATAAGCCTATCGATATCATCCTTGTGTCCATCTTTCGAACTATCCAACTTATGAACTCCTCTAACTCCTTGGTGTCTCCCATATTGTTGCGATGCATTAGCCAACCCTTCAAAAATCTGCATTGCTTCCTGAGGCGTTTTATCCAAAATATCTCCTCCACTAGTAGCATTGATGAAACTCCTGTCGGTGTCAAGCAAGCCTTCATAAAGATATAACACTAGATCATCCTCGGGTATACCATGTTGCGGGCAACTACCCTTAAGCTTCTTGAACCACTCAACATACTCATAAAGACTCTCAGTATGTGATTGCTCAATATTGGACATCTCCTTCTTAAGTTTGTTAAGGCGCGTCGCAGGAAAGTACTTTTGCATGAAAGCTTTTTTCAATTGCACCCAAGTAGTAATGCTTTCTGGGGGTAGGTAGTAAAGTCAATCGCTTGCAGCATCTTTCAAAGTAAAGGGGAACACTCTCAGCATCAATTGGTCGTCAAACAAGCCTTGGGGTCTTGATGCAGTGCAATTATCGATGACTCTTGGTGACATTGAAGACAATATGAAGGTTCCATTCGATGGCCCTATCACTTGTGCAAGGGGCAAGAAGATTCAAGATGCAACCGAAGCCCTTCTTGTCCGTTACCAAGGGATGATGGAGCAAGGGTTCAGGCCACCCTAGATCACTTGGCCAAGATTACACAACCGGAGCAAGAGATGAGCTTAGGTCCACAAACCCAGCTCATGCAGACTCGACACCATCCCCCTTGAGCTCGGAATGTACTCGACACACACTCGGCATGGGCCTTTGTCGAGTGGTCCACCACATTTTTCGAGTGGATCTTTGGGCTTGGCCGAGTACCACAATTTGGGCCAAGTTATGTTAGTCCATTAATTAATTGGTGTTATTTTATGTAAGTAGAATTAATAAGTTATAAGGATTATATCTCTTCTAGATTAATTCTTGTACACCAAGTTATTTAAATTCTATCTTATTTAGGAATTACTTATCTTTGGATTGATTTAATTATCTTTAGATAAAATAGATCTATCCAAACCCCTTTCCTTTGCAAGGAAGGATTGGCTAGATCTCCCATCGCTTTTCTATTTAATCATACACATGTACTGAATTTCTTAGATTGAATAGAATTGGAGAAACCCTTTATGGATTAAGGGTTCTTCGATTATCAATCCGAAAAGTCTTATGCTCTTGTGTTCTATCTTTCGGCACACCATCACCATCACCTTACCTGGAGGCGACGCAAGGAAGAGATCCCGGCGCTTTGTGTCGCTCGCGTGCAGCTCGCTCCCAGCGAGCGCGGCTCCGTCGGCTCCGCGCTCCCTGCTCTCGCTCTCGCTCGCTCTTGCGCTCGCCCTCGCACTCGCTCTCCCACGCTCGCTCTCACGCGCTCGCATCCGATCTCACCATCAGCGAGTGTTGCCCAACATCGCTTACGCACACCTTATCCCAGCAATCGAGATCAGTCCTCGCAATCCAGGTCGCGCGCACCCAGACCCGCTACTTCCCTTTCTGTCGCTTTTGTTTAGTTTAAATTTAATTAAGTTCTTTCTGTCGCTATAATTAGTTTACTTAATTGTTCAATAAGGAGATAGTGGAAGAGCATTGCAAGACCAGGCAAATATACGGTGTGGTTCTTGATCTTGAGCCCACAGGTGAAGGATCGGGTATCCCAAACATATCAAGTGGTATCGGATTTCAGGTGTATGCAAGCTCTTTACTCTCTTGATTCTTTAATTGAATGATTTCTTTTCGTGCCTAATTTTTCACCATTCCCGCTGCATAAAATTTAAATCTTTATCATTCACCCTAAAAATTAGCACTTTATTTTACTTCTTTCTTGTTTGGATCATTAATTTGGAAGAAATTGAGTTCTTGATTGCAAGTTTTAATCTTTTATTCCTTGCTGCTACATATCATGCCTATGAATGTGAGTCTGGGATTTAAGCATTATATGAACTGGCACCACTAAAGAACCCTAATATTTCCTGTTTCTAGCCTTTTTCCCTTATTTCTTTATTTTTGCTTACTTTTAGATCATCGTAGCTTTGTTATTTTAATTTTTTTTCATTGCTCTTTATTTCGGTCACTTTACATCTATTACAGCAGCTAGTTCTTAGCGAAAAAAATTAATACAGAAAAGCCGAGAGCTTAAAAAAAAAAGAGCATTCATCTTACCTTGCATTGTTGCGTTAGTAACTCTTACATTCTGTTCATTCTTTCTGCTACATGTTAGATGATCTGATTGGTTTCAAGTTTTACAAAAGAACCCTACTTTGTGTGATTTTGTGTTGTAACGACACAAGAGCCTTGGTCACACCCCTCTTTTTCTGAACCGTATTGCAACCGTCAGATAATAGTTGACGGAGTGTGTGCACTTGCTTACCCTTGTGATTGCTTTGTGTCGATTATTACATATTCATACATTTCGAGCATCATATTCTATACACATTAGCCGCTTGTTTATACTTGCTATCCTTGATATCCGACTTGTGGCTGATTTAATTTGCAATTTTAATTCTTACTTGTTGTCTTCAATAATGCAAAATTCTGTGTCTAGGGGAATTGCTTGAATTTAGTGCCTTGTTTTCTCGCCTGTTTGATTTCTATAAATTGAATCACTCTTAGGAATCAATAGGGCTTGCATTACTTGGTTTTTGGTCTTTGCTTCGTTTACTTGTTGCTCTTCTGATATTGTAGAAACATGACGAACGATAGCGACCCCAACCCTTCCCCTACCCCACCTACTGCATTTCTGCTTCTGATATGCAGTATATTATTAACTCTGCCGTCCAAGCGTCTACCCTGGCTATGCGCAAGAAGCTAGCAGAGGCTGAAAATCGGCGAGTCGTGGAACGTTCGGAGGATCGCACACATTTCTCCAACCTGATCACCCAGGCAGTTGCTCGGCAATTAGAGGAGTCAAAACAGACGGACGCTTCTGGATCTACACCTCCTTCGGGAAGTAAGCCGCCTCCACCTCCTCCAGATAACACACCTCCTTTAGGTAATACACCACCTACAGGTAATAACCCCCCTATAGGTAATCCTCCCCTTTCTGGTCAACCACCCCCTTCTGGTCAATTACATTTTCGATGGAGAGAATGATAATGATCATCTAGCGGACTTCAGTGGTAACCAGGATCGCCATGAGCACTCACCCCCTTGGCATCACCAGCAGGGCCGGCCACACCAGCATCATCAACAACACACGAATCCGCTGTTCATCAGATCTAACTGGGATGACAGCCGCATCAACGCTGTTCTGCGCGACATACCCCATTTGGAGGACGCATACCAAGAGGTAGACCCTAACTTTTATGATTTATCTCCTCCTAATTTTGTTCGTCCTAGATTTGATAATGCACAAGCTATACAAAGGCGCGATGTTAAGCTTAAGTTAGAAACTTTTGATGGAACCACTGATCCTGAATCTTATCTTGTTTGGGAAAATCATACTGACTATTTGCTTGAACATTTGCGCTATGAGGAAACATAGAAGTTGGGAGTTGTTATATTGCATTTGATAGGTAAAGCTCGTATCTTGTGGTTCCGCACTCGTGAGATGCGCCGTCGTCAGGACAAGCAACCTGTTGAGACTTGGCCACAACTTCGCTACCTTCTGAAGAAACGACATGTGCCTGAGGAGTACACGGAGACCATGAGGATGCACCTAGCTTATTGCCGCAGAGGAGCGCGCTCACCCATGGATTACAAAGATGAACTTGAACGGCTCTCTCATCAGGCTAATGTTTATCTTACTGAACGTGCTTTATGTACCCAATTTCTTGCTGGCCTTAATGTCTCTATTAAAAATCCTTTGGATATTCATTCTATTAGAGATATTAACACTTTATGTCATAAAGTACAACTTCTGTATGACCAGCAGCAGCTACGCCAGAGGACAAGATTTAACCAGACCTTCCAACGTCGCAGGTTTGTCCCTTTTAACTCTTCTGGTCAATCTAGATCTACTACTAACCCTCCTATGCAGCAAAAGGGAGTTTCCAACTCACCTCAACAGGGTTATCAGGTTGAAACTAGAAGGGTTGCTGCACCATCTAAGGAGCGCACAAAAGACATCCGCTGCTGCACTTGTGGTGGTTATGGGCATGTCTCTCGCAAATACCCTCAGAAAAGGAAGGTCATTCTCAATGATTTGGGAGACCACTACTATGAGGAGGAGACTGTCGAGGACCATGTAATTTCAAGCGAAGTGGAGAAGGACCAGCTGTTTGAGCCTAATGGAGAAATCGACACTACAGAGTTCGACGGCGTACTCTACCTTGTCAATCGGCGGGTCCTACACATTCAAGAGTCTCCCATGGATGATCAAAGGGAGAACATCTTCCATACCAAGTGTGTGGTTCGCGAGGCTACCTTAAGCGTCATCATCGACGGTGGGAGTTGCTGCAATCTCATCAATGAAAAGGTAGTGGATTTCCTCCATTTAACTACTACTCCTAGAGCTACTCACTATGGCTTAAATGGCATAACTGATGATGGATATTATATAATGGTTACCAAACAATGTTTAGTTTCTTTTTCTATTGGGCCATATCATGATAAAATGTTATGTGATGTTGCTCGCATGGATTGTAGTCATATCTTGCTAGGCCGTCCTTGGTTATATGATCGTTTTGTTATTCATGATGGTCATGCGAATACATATGCCTTCACCTTTGATGGGAGAAGAGTTACTCTTCTACCCCTTTCGCCTCAAGCTGTTTTGAAGGAACATGTTCGCAAGAAACAACAGCAGGACGCTTAGAAGGAGGCCCAAAGGAAAGATAAGCACCAAGGAAGCTCAGCACAACAACCTGCGCCCGCGGCCCATTCTGCCGCGCCCGCGGCCTCGCCTCCCGCACCTGCGGCCCCCTCGGCGCCGACACCCTTCCCTTTTCCATCAACGCATCCCTCTTCTTCTTTGCTCAAGGGCTCTGTTGAATGCCGCTCTTTGGTCTATCAACCACAGAAATAGACCATCACCTGGAATGCACATCGACCTCATATCCTATTGGTAATGAAAGAGGTATTGCTAAATGTTGTGGATTTGATTCATATTCCTGCACCTATTTCTGCTCTATTGCAAGATTATCTAGATGTCCTTCTAGCTGATCTACCACAAGGACTGCCGCCTATTCGAGGGATTGAGCATCAGATTGACTTTGTCCCTGGTGCAAACTTACCCAATCGCGCCGCCTATAGAGCTAGCCCTGAGGAAACAAAGGAGCTTCAACGCCAAGTCACAAAGCTGTTGGATATAGGCTTTGTGCGAGAAAGCCTCTCCCCCTGCGCCGTACCTGTCATCTTGGTTCCAAAGAAGGATGGTTCTTGGCGCATATGTGTTGATTGTCATGCAATCAACCAAATAACTGTGTCACCCTATTCCTCGTTTAGATGATATGCTTGATGAACTTCATGGTGCTTGTATTTTCTCTAAAATTGACCTTAGAAGTGGATATCATCAAATTAGGAAGAAAGAGGGAGATGAATGGAAAACGGCTTTTAAAACTAAGTATGGCTTATATGAATGGTTAGTAATGCCTTTTGGGATAACAAATGCTCCTTCTACTTTTATGAGGCTTATGAACCATGTCCTTAGGAGATACTTAGGAAAATTTTTCGTTGTATACTTTGACGATATTTTAATCTATAGTAAGAACCTGCATGATCACCTTAGTCATTTTAAATTGGTTTTTGATTGTCTTAGAAAAGAGAAATTATTTGCAAATTTAAAGAAATGTTCTTTTGCATCCGAGTCTACCATTTTCCTTGGTTTTGTAGTGTCTGCATCTGGATTAAAGGTGGATGAGGAGAAGGTTCACCCTATTCAGGAGTGGTCCCAGCCCCAGACTCCTACACAGGTCCGCTCATTTTTGGGCCTTGCTGGCTTCTGTCGATGCTTCATTAAGGACTTCAGCACTGTTGTCGCCCCCCTCCATGAGCTGACCAAGAAGGATGTAACGTTTCGCTGGACTAACGCACACCAGAGGGCTTTCAATGCTCTCAAAGATCGCCTCACCCATGTCCCTGTGATGGAACTACCCGACTTCCAACAACATTTTGAACTCGAGTGTGATGCTTCTGGCACTGGCATAGGTGGAGTTCTGCTTCAAAATAGGCGCCCCATTGCCTATTTCAGCGAGAAGTTGGGTCCCGTTGAGCTCAACTATTCTACCTACGACAAGGAGCTCTTCGCGTTTATTAGATGCTGACAGACATGGCAGCACTACCTTTGGCATAAGGAGTTTGTGATTCATTTGGATAATGAAGCTCTGAAGTACCTTAAAGGACAAGCAGTGCTCCGCAGGCGACTTGCTCAATGGGTGGAGTTTCTAGGGGACATGGGGGTTTCGAAAAAACCTTTGCTGGACTTAAGGAACATTACTTTTGGCCTAAAATTTCTAATTATGTGCTAAGATTTGTCAAAAGTTGTGGCTCTTGTGCTAAGGCTAAATCGAAAGCCAATTCTAATGGTCTATATCAACCTTTGCCTATTGCTAATGCACCTTGGGAAGATGTTTATATGGATTTTATTGTAGGATTGCCTAGAACTTCTAAGGGTCATTATTCTATCTTTCTTGTTGTAGACAGATTTTAAAAAATGGCTCATTTCATTCCTTGTCACAAAACTGATGATGCTATTCATGTTGCACACTTATTCTTCAAAGATGTTCGCTTACATGGATTGCATTTACCTATAGTTTCTGGTCGTGACTCTAAATTCTTAAGCTGTTTTTGGAAAACTTTACGGTCTAAGTTGGGTACAAAATTGCTATTTTCTACTTCTTGTCACCCACAAACTGATGGCCAAACTAAGGTCACAAATAGAACTCTTGGGGCTCTCCTTAGAGTCATGCTGCGAACTAACCTCCAGAGGTGGGAAGAATGCCTACCATTTGTTGAATTTGCATATAACAGGCCTAGGCACTTTGCAACGAAACAGACCCCCTTCGAAGTGGTATATGGCCGAAACCCACTCAATCCAGTGGACATGATGCCTCTGCCACTCAAGGAAAAGGAGAGAATGGATGCAGCTAAGCAAGTGGACTTCATCAAGCGCTTGCATGAGCGTACCAAGGCGCAGCTGGAAAGGAAGACTGCGCAATACAAGGTCGCGAAGGACAAGCATCGCAAGGAGGTGCAGTTCAACGTTGGTGATCTGGTCTGGCTACATCTCATGAAGGAAAGGTTTCCGCAACAACGGAAATCTAAGCTGGACCCCAGGGGAGATGGACCATTCACAGTGGTTCAGAACATGGGTCCTAATGCATACAAGCTGGATCTCCCTACCGATAAGTACAACGTTCATTCTACATTCAACGTCACCGATCTATCCTTATTTGTGTCTGACGATGACTCTGACGACGATTTGAGGACAAATCGAAGTCAAGTGGAGGAGAATGATGCAGTGCAATTATCGATGACTCTTGGTGTCATTGAACGCAATATGAAGGTTCCATTCGATGGCCCTATCACTCGTGCAAGGGGCAAAAAGATTCAAGATGCAACCAAAGCCCTTCTTGTCTGTTACCAAGGGACGATGGAGTAAGGGTTCAGGCCACCCTGGATCACTTGGCTCAAGACTACACAACCGGAGCAAGAGATGAGCTTACGTCCACAAACCAAGCTCATGCAGACTCGACACCATCCCCCTTGACCTCGGCATGTACTCGACACACACTCCGCATGGGCCTTTGTCGAGTGGTCCAACAAATGTGTTGAGTGGATCTTTGGGCTTCACCGAGTACCACCATGTGGGCCGAGTTATATTAGTCCATTAATTAATTAGTGTTATTTTACTTAAGTAGAATTAATAAGTTACAAGGATTATATCTCTTCTAGATTAATTCTTGTACACCAAGTTATTTAAATTCTATCTTATTTAGGAATTACTTATCTTAGGATTATTTTGAATATCTTTAGATAAAATAGATCTATCCAAACCCCTTTCCTTTGCAAGGAAGGATTGGCTAGATCTCCCGTAGCTTTTCTATTTAATCATACACATGTACTTTGAATTTCTCAGATTGAATAGAATTGGAGAAACCCTTTATGGATTAAGGATTCTTCGATTATCAATCCCAAAAGCCTTATGCTCTTGTGTTCTATCTTTCGGCACACCATCACCATCACCTTACCATTGTTCTTGATCGACAAACCCTAAGCTGAACACGTCCAGTGACGGGATGAAAATCGTTGATTCCCAATCAAGTAGTTCCCACTCTCACAAATTAGTATAATTGGCAGGAAAGGGGTCGAATCCTTGGGAGATTTAAGATTTCACAATGCAATTTGATCACCAACAAGTAACAAATAAGAACAAGTAAAGTAAAGTAAAGACGGAATTTTGTTGTAAAATCAAGAGTAGAGAACCGTTCCACCTGCGAATTCTTTGACATTGGTTGGCTTATCGAGCATCGAATTCTTTTCAAGCTATTAACTTTCCTACAAATTCCTCTTGTCTTGGTTTATATAGATTAAAAGTCCTACGAGTCCAATTAATCCCTTACACCTCAATGCAATCATAACACGGTTAAGATTTAACAAAGAGATAGCACAACATCCCAAGAACTTGAGCACATAAATAACACCAATTAAACAGGGTAAATCGATGTTTAAGATATATGTCAACTTCCTACATAATCATGCTTCAACCACGGAATCCACAATCTTATGCATGCTACTATAGAAATAACGCAAATACGAAAGCATTAAATCTTAGAACGAAATCAATATTATCAAGTTGGCCAAGCAAGATAACATTAATAACATAACAATAAGCACAAGGAAGTTGAAGGAATTAAATTAGAGGAAAGATAACTTGAATTAAAAACTCACAATTCATGAACCAAATCTCCGAAAACGTAGGCGAAACACTAGAAAAATTAGCCGCTCATGGCTTACCAAAACTCTCTTCTCTTCTATGGTGATTGCTCCACTTGAAAATTAATTAGAAAACTAACCCTAGGACATCCTAAAACATCCTATTTATAAGGCTAATGTCTTCCATAAACAAGGTAAAAGATAGATAAACTAGATAAAAACTTCCTAAACAAACTAGATAAAAGATATACTTTCCTAATTTAATTCAACGCCACACTCGCTGGCAGCGAACTCCCATGCCTTAGAATTTTTTCCATCCTCCTCGGAGCCTTCCTTCCGCTTCCGCGAGCTGCTTCTTCCGCTGCCGCGAGAGCTCCAACTCGCTGGAGCGAGTCCGTCCTTCCGCAGCTGCGAGTCGCCCTCGTCTTCGTCGTCCTGGTGCCTTACGATGGAGCGAAGATTTCCGCAGCAGCGAACGTCTCACTGCAGCGAGACAAGTCGCTAGCAGCGGACACTGCTTGCTCGCTATTCATCTCTCGCTGGCTCCTCCTCTCGCTGGCTTGCCTTTGCTCGCTTGCCGGGCAGCTGGCAACTTGGTTTCACTCGCTGGTAGCGAGCAGAACTCGCTAGCAGCGAAATATGCCCAGAGAGCTTGATTCTTCAACGTTCCTTCCTCGTTCTTTCTTTCCTCCTTTCTTTTTCTTGACTTCACTTGGCCATGTTTGACAGCTTTCCCTTGCTTTCAACCATTTCGGATCTATGATTCTGCACAATTCAACCGAAATAGCGTAGAATCCGAAATTTACCACCAAAAGAGTTTAATCTAATTTAACAATAAAGCATGCATATTGTACAATGTAAATGCAACTAAACTACCCTTTAATGCCCATTAGAAATGTGCATTATCAAACTCCCCCACACTTAACCTTTAGCTTGTCCTCAAGCAATGCAAAATAAAGAAGAGCAAAACCATCATCCCACACATATAATCTTCAAGCACTAACCTTGTCAAAAGCAACATCAAAGCGGAGGAGCCATGAACATGAAAGCTAACATCCTAGCAAGTATATGAACGATTCAAAATATGGTACATCTAGTCCAACCTTACCGAGATCATGTGTTTGCTCTTACTCTCATTGTGTTTAGCCTTAACAATATATCTCTCAACTCAATCCAAAATGCAAAAAGCTACATAGAAATTGACACATATATCACATATTCTCCACCGCGGATGCAATCACTCACAAGCAACATCAAGAGATCTTTTATCAAGGTTGTAATGGGGCTTGGTAAGGAATTAAGGGCAAGGAGAATTTATGGGCATGTGGTGCTCAAAATCCAGGAATCAAGATCCTAGATAATCAAACATCAACCATCCACTCTCTCAAAAACATCACCTTAAACTCAAGCTCTCACAACAACTTTACAAAAGACATTCATTTCTCAACCAAAAATTATTTCCAACTCTCACATTCATAATGAAAATAAAAGGCTCAAACTCATGCTCTTATTTTTTTCTTTTCTTCTTCTTTTTTTGCTTTTTTTTTCATTCATTCATTTTTTTTCCTTCCTTTAGAGCCAAAACAATAATGCACAATGTGAGGAATAAAACTAAAATTACATACTCATCCAAACTTGTACATTTCTCAACAATAATCTCTTTTCCACTCAACCAAATCAATCATTCACCAATTCTAATCCTAATTCCCGGATAGGGTAAGGCTCATCATCGGCTAGGATAAATTTTGTGGAGCTTCAAAGAAAAGGCTAGGGCTCAAATTTGCTACAAGCAAATGACACATATGTAGGGTGGATATGGGTAATAATATTGCTAAAAAATCATGCCTCTATCATTTGAAACTCATAAGCAATAGACATATAAATTCGGCCTTAAATATAGATAACAATGTCAATCTCAAGAGGTAAGTGCATAAGGAGAGTATAATGTCACACAAGAAAGCAAAAGGGAATAAATATATGAAAATCCCTTATAAGGCAAAAATTTCTCACTAGGACAAGTTTTGTTGGGTTTCAATAAAGCCAAAAAGAATCATACTTGCTCAATTAAACTAACAAGTCATGCTCCAATGAAAATCAACACAAGTATGTGACAAGATTAGCCAATTCAAACATATCATGGGATTTACAGGTTAAGCTCAAAAACCCAAATAAAATAGAGGACAATTAAGGCAATATGGGTATTTGAATAATACATGAATGCAATGCATGATATTTTTGAATTTTTGAATTTTTTGAAATTTTTTTCTTTTTCTAATGCAATATAAATGCTATTAATAAACATGATGTGCATGTGAAAATTTTAAATATGACCTAACTAATGCAATATGTACACTAAACCCCTCCCCCACACTTGAATATTTCATTGTCCCTAAGGAAACTCACGAGCTCAATGTGGTGGTAGAAATTGGGTTTGCCACCCAAAGGGTGCCCAAGCGTTGAATTGGGCCATGATCTCCTCATGATTCCTTCGTTGTTGCTCCATGAGAATGGTATGATTCTCCTCAATTCGTCGGTCCATGACATCTTGACGCTCGGTGATTTGACGGAAGGCACTCTCAAAATAGCCATGAGAGGGAAAGCCATCATAAGACTCCCCATGGTACCCTCCATGTGAAGAACTAGCTCCCCCGCCATAAGACAATTGTGGATGGAATGTCTCCACTTGCATTTCCGGCTCATACTCCATCTCCGTAGGTTCTTCTTAAGGCTCCTCATAAGCATCTCCTTCGTTAGCGTTCGGAGGTGGGCCCAATGGTAGGGCGTCGGGTGGAATATATAAATCGGCGGGGGAGGGACCGGTGGGTGGTTGGCGAGGGAGTACCAAAGTGTGGGACTTATTGACCCCGGCATACCAAATGAAGCTCCGCCTATCATCATTCTCCCTTACTATGCTAGCCTTCTTTAGAGAAACCAAATTAAGCCTATAGTTGTCCGCACAAGGGACATAGGCATTCAAATTGATGTCAAGCTCCAATGCAAGCAAAGTAATTAAGCCTCCAAAACCAATCTTCACTTCTTCCTTCCTTGAATGCTTCTTAGTAGCCTCGCCACAAGCGGCAAAGAAAAGCTCTACCAAATCCGGAGTCTCATGTGCTTCTGGCATCAAGCAAGTCATCCACTCCCAACTTCCCTTGGAAACCTTGTTGATCTCGGCATGCCCCAAAAAAATGTTGTTCAAGACCTTGTGGCAAAGCCTAAGGGAAGGGTGGACGATGCTAGAATTGTAGTCATTGTCGTAGGTCATGACCTTTTGTGTTACTTGTAACCATCTTTGTTGAGTGATGGAGCTACGTGGCAATTCAGACCAATGGGCGGTGGGATTGCCCGTGATCCCAAACACATTCTTCAATTCTTCAAAAGGCATAGCTTGATTTACCCCACCCAATCGAAAAATAAAACCATCATCACTAGCCATTGCAAAGGTTGCCAAAAACTCCCCAACCAAATCCGGATAAGTGCGGACACACTTGTCTACCAAATAATCAATATCTCCAATGCTCATAAATGTCCGCACACTCTCCTCAAGTCCCAACAATCTCAATGTGGGGATATCAAAAAATTTCATCGAAATATACCGACAAGCATCAAGATCGTCCCACCTAGTCCTTTGATCTCTAGTCAATCCCCTAGGCATAACCATTGGTGGAGAAGCCATAACAATTATAATCAAAAGATGAAGACCGAGGACTCACAAAGAAGGTGACTCACTGCAGGAATTCCGCTGGCAGCGAGTTGAGTCCCGCTGGCAGCGAATCGAGTCAAGCCGAGGGCTCTGCGCGCGGAGGGGAGGTGACTCGCTGGCACCGAAGGGGGCTCGCTGCAGCAACTGAGATGACACCGATGGGCTCCGGAGCTGCTGCGTAATAGGTGAGACTCGCAGTCAGCAAAGGGTTCTCGCTGCAGCGATTGGGATCACTTGTTGGGCTCGGTGGTTCTGTAGTGTTGCTGGTGGCGGCTGTGGTGGCGGCTACTATTCCGCGGGAGCGAGTCGGAGCTTTCAAAACTCCGACGTCGTTGTCCGGACGTCGGAATTCCAAAATTTCTTCACGAAAGTTTCCCAACTCGACCCGATCTACGCAATGGTGGAAGAATAAAAGGGATTTGGCTGATTTTATGGTTATGTTGTGGTTGATGGGTGGTCGGAATGTGGTGAATGTGATGTGGTTGCGTAGATCGGCTCGTCGGGAGTCGGAATCCGGTGCCGGAATTTAGTTTCGGGGTGGCGGAGGTGATGATGTGGCTATGGAGGTGTGAAGCTTGGAGGTGCTCCAATGGAGGTTTGATGGGGTTTTTGGAAGGAGGAAGAAGATGGTAAAAAAAGGAAAGAGGGGGATGATGAAATATGAAAATGGGTAAAAAGGAAAGTGGTTAAAAGGTAAGTGGGTAAAAAGGGGTAAATGGAATCTCCACTATTTTATTCTTTTTTTTTGGAAATCCGGGTGGTCTTCGGAGAAACAGAACCCGCTGCCAGCGGGTTGGGTTCGCTGGAAGCGAATCGGGCTGCTTGGCTCGGCTCCTCCTGGTTTGCTGCTGGTTGCTCTCGCTGGTAGCGAATTGGGTTCGCTGTCAGCGAATACAGCCCAGTGCTTCCTTTTTCCGACTTCTTCTCTCAACCGTGCAAGGTTAGCTCCACACTTTTCCGAAAAAAAGATCTATCTAATATAATAAGGAAATTTCTAGCCTAATTAGATAAATAAAAAAACTAAAACTAATTAACTAATTATGAAATTGAAATTGCAAGACGAAAAACTTACCTCGGGTTGCCTCCTGAGAAGCGCCCTTCTATTATGTCGTAGGCTCGACGGTATGACCCCTCAATGGGTCTTCTTTGTGGGCTCTTGGAGGTTCATCTCCTCCATGATCTTGTCGAAGAAGCCATCATAGTAGCGCTTTAGCCGGTGGCCATTTACCTTGGACACGTGTGCATTCTCCTCATCCTTGATTTCTACCGCTCCATGTGGATATATGTGCATCATGGTGTAGGGACCTCTCCATCTTGAGCATAGCTTTCCTAGAAAAAGATTAAGGCGAGATTGATAGAGAAGTACCTTGTCACCTACCTTAAAGTCCTTTCTCAAGATGTGCTTGTCATCCCATGCTTTGGTCTTCTCTTTGTAAGTGATGGCATTATCATACGCATCCCAACGAATCTCCTCTAATTCTTGAACTTGGAGCTTGCGGAACTCGCAAACCTCATCTACCCTCATGTTGCATTCTTTCACCGCCCAATAGGCCTTGTGTTGGAGTTCTACCAGAAGATGACATGATTTTCCATAAACTAAGCGGTAAGGAGACATACCTATTGGGGTTTTGTAGGCCGTGCGATAGGCCCAAAGAGCATCATTTAACCGTTGGCTCCAATCTTTTTGGTTTGGGGCAACCGTCTTCTCCAAGATTCTCTTGATCTCTCTATTTGATCCTTCGGCTTGCCCATTGGTTTGAGGGTGATAGGCGGTGGATACCCTATGTGTGACATGATATTTCTTCAAGAGAGCAACCACCGTCTTGTTGCAAAATTGGGTACCTCGATCACTAATTAATGCACGTGGAATACCAAATCTAATAAACAAATCCTTAAGGAATCCTGAAACCACTTTAGAATCGTCAGTTTTGGTGGCCTTTGCATCCACCCATTTGGAGACGTAGTCCACCGCAAATAAGATATAAAGATTCCCCAAGGAACTAGGAAAAGGTCCCATGAAATCACCTCCAAACATAAAAAATTTCACAAAACATCATCCTAGTTTGAGGCATCTCATTTCTAGTTGCAATATTCCCCATGCGTTGGCACTGATCACAAGATTTACAAAAAGCGTATGCATAACAAAAAATCGTGGGCCAATAGAATCCCGAATCAAGTACCTTTTTGGCCGTTTTGTTTGGTCCAAAGTGTCCCCCACAGGCATAAGAATGACAAAAGCTAAGGACGGACATTACCTCATTATCCGGAAGGCATCGCCGAATGATTTGATCCGCACAATGCTTCCAAAGAAACGGATCATCCCAAACATAGAATCGAGCGTTGTGGCAAATCTTGTCTTTCTTGTGCTTGGGAAAGTTTGGTGGAAACTCCTTCGTGACAAGAAAATTGACTATGTCTGCGAACCATGGTCGAGGAACGTTGGCTGCCATCAAAGACAAGGGCGTAAGGGAGTCCAAACATACCTTCTATGCAGTATTTGCTGGCAGCGAGTCGGGTTCGCTGTCAGCGAGTCGGGTTCGCTGGGAATGAGTCGGGTTCGCTGTCAGCAAATGGAGTTAGAATGTGGGCTGGTGCCGGCGACTAGAGAGGCTCGCTGGTGACTTTACTCCCTAGCAGCGGGCTGGGTTCGTTGTCAGCGAGTTGGGTCCGCTGGCTTATAGGAGTGTTCGCTGTTAGCGAGTCTTCAGCACAACTTGAAACGAAGTGTAGAGTTTCGTCCAGAAATTCTCCAAGTGCTTGTAGCTTCTCCCCCACACTATTCGGGTGCATAATGCGGCTAAGGTGATCGACCACATAGTTTTCCGCGCTCTTCTTGTCTTTGATTTTGATGTCGAACTCGCTCAAAAGCAAGATCCACCGAATAAGCCTTGGTTTGGCATCCTTTTTCTTCATGAGGTACCTAAGGGCTGCATGATCGGAGTTAATTATTACCTTTGCGCCTAGCAAGTATGCGCGGAACTTGTCCAAGGCGAACACCACGGCCAATAACTCCTTCTTCGTGGTTGTGTAGTTTTGTTGGGCTCCATTTAGCATCATTGAAGAATAGTAGATGACGTGTGAGGCTTTGACAATCCTTTGTCCAAGAACCGCTCCGACGGCATAGTCGCTAGCATCACACATTAGCTCGAATGGGAGGGTCCACACCGGGGCTTCAATGATTGGTGCGGTGACAAGACGACTTCTCAACTCGTGAAAAGCCTTCTTACACTTTTCATCAAACTCAAATGTGGTGTCTTTCTTGAGGAGTTCACAAAGAGGTGCGGCCATCTTGGAGAAATCCTTGATGAATCGGCGATAAAATCCTGCATGACCAAGGAAAGAGCGAACTTCGCGCACATTAGTAGTGCAAGGCAAAGATTGAATGATGTCAATATTTGCCTTGTCAACCTCAATTCCCTTTCGGGAGACGATGTGACCTAAAACAATCCCTTGCTCAACCATAAAGTGACATTTTTCGGAATTCAAAACCAAATTTGTTTCAACACATCTTTTTAAAACCAATGCCAAATGGTCTAAGCAAGAGTTGAAGTCATAGCCATGAACGGTAAAATCATCCATAAAAACTTCAATGAACTGTTCAATATACTCGGAGAAAATACTTACCATACACCTTTGGAATGTACCCGGAGCATTGCATAGCCCAAAAGGCATTCGGCGATATGCAAAAGTGCCAAAAGGACATGTGAATGTTGTTTTCTCTTGGTCCTCCAGTGCGATGGCAATTTGAAAGTAGCCCGAGTAGCCATCCAAGAAATAATAGTAATCTCTTCCGGCGAGGCGCTCCACCATTTGGTCAATAAATGGGAGAGGAAAGTGGTCCTTGCGAGTCTCTGCGTTCCATTTGCGATAGTCGATGCAAACTCTCCATCCGGTTTGGACTCGCGTGGGAACTAGCTCTCCTTCTTTGTTCTCTACGACTGTGATGCCTCCTTTCTTTGGAACCACCTGCGTAGGACTAACCCGTTTACTATCGGAGATAGGATAGATTATACCGGCTTGTAGTAGCTTTAGAACTTCCTTCTTGACCATCTCCATCATTGGTGGGTTGAGTCTCCTTTGTGGTTGTCTTGATGGTTTGGCTCCTTCCTCCAAGAGTATGCGATGCATGCACATGGTTGGGCTTATTCCTTTGATGTTCACAATTGTCCATCCAAGGGCCGTCTTGTGTTCCTTAAGCACCGCTATCAACCTCTCCTCTTGCTCAAGAGTGAGCTTATTTGATATGATGACCGGCAAGGTATCTCCATCACCCAAGAAGGCATACTTGAGGTGATCCGACAATGGTTTAAGCTCTATCACGGGTGCCTGAACAATAGAAGGTAAAAGCCTCTCGCTTGGGAGGGTTAGTGTTAAGGCATCATTTCTTTGGTGAGTATGTTGTGCCTCTAATGCTCCCAAAACTTCATGCAAGTAAGGTGAAATAGAATATTCCATTGAAAGCTCATCTAGAGGGGTTTCTAAAGCTACTTGCAATTAATCTTTCCCATTAAGCTCAAAAACATCTTCTACACAACATTCAATAGTATCAATAGCAAATAGAGTGTTCATCATGAGGATATTTCATTGCATTAAATATGCAATACTCTACCTTTTCTCCATCGAACTCCATAGTAAGCGAACTCCATAGACATCAATCCTTGTTCGGGCGGTCCTTAGGAAGGGTCTACCCAAGAGGATAGGAACCTCCGCTACTCTATGCTCCATGTCCAAAACAAAGAAATATTCGGGAAAGATTAGCTTGTCCACCATAACTAAAACATCTTCTACAAACCCCCTAGGATAGATTTGAGAAAGATTTGCCAATTGGATCACAACTCTTGTTTCTTGCAAAGCACCAAGACCAAGCGATTTATAAAGGGAGTATGAGATAACATTAATGGATGCTCCTAAATGTAGCAAAGCATGATTAAATTTAACATCTCCAATTGTGCAAGGGATAGTAAACATACCCGGATCACTACTTTTTTGGGCACGCCTTTCTAACATAGCAGAGACATGTTCACTTACTTGAACTTTTTGCTTCCCCTTCAACTTTTGATTCCTCTTGACCGTGCATAATTCCTTCAAAATTTTTGCATAACGAGGAATAGCTTTAACTAGGTTGAGTAGGGGGATGTTTACCTCACACTTGGCAAATGTTTTGAAGAGTTCGGTGTCGCTCTCCGGCCTCCTTGGATTCCTCAAAGCCTCCGGAAAGGGTGCCACCGGCTTAAAATCATCAAGAGGAGGTTTGGAATCGACGGCGTCGAGTCCGGGCTCACCAACGTTAGCTTTATGGGCAGAATCCGCTCTCAGCGAATCGTTTTTCGCTGGTGGCGAGTCAGGTTCGTTGGCAGCGAGTCGAGTTCCGCTGTCAGCGGCTGGGATCATATCTGGTTCGGCATATGCATTCACCCCATTTGCTGCCAACGAGTCTAGTTTCGTTGTCAGCGGAATTTGCACAGAACTTGTCTCTTCTTTGTTTTCGTCGTAGCTTTCTTCCATGATCTCTTCTAAGGCTTCTTTTTCACCCCTAGGTGCGACAAACAGTTCCTTACCGCTCCTTAGGGTGATGGCGCTCACGTTCTTCCTTGGGTTGACCACCACTTGTGGTGGTAGCTTACCCGAGTCATTTGCTTGTAATTCTCCAATTGCTTGAGCCATTTGGCCCATCATCTTCTCTTGTGCATTCATCTTCTCCGTTTGAGCTTTGAGGGTTTCTAGAATGAGCTTGTACGGATCCTCACCTTGTTGATTACCTTGAGGAGCCCCCCTTTGACGGTTATCATAGGGTTCTCTATATTGGGGTCCTCCTTGTTGCTAGGGAGGTTGTTGTTGTTGATTGAACCGGGCACCATAACCTTGTTGTTGAAAATTAAAATTATAGAGATTATTACCATAGTTGTGGCGTGGACCGTAGTCTCCCATAGCATTGACCTCCATGGCTCCATCTTGTACGTCGGGACATTGATCCATAGGATGGGATGGGTCTCCACACAACCCACATGCTTTGAGTTGTTGTTGACCTCTTTGCAAAGTTAGATTCTTTAGAGCCTCTCTAATCTCCTTAAGCTCGTTTTGCATGCTTGATGTTGGGGAGTCCAAGTGTAAGACTCCGCTAGTTCTATGAGACTGTCGATTTGTTGAGAAGCATTAGCAAGCTACTCAAATATCTCTATAGCTTCCTTCGGTGTTTTGTTGAGGATGTTCCCTCCACTAGCCGAGTTAACCGTCCCACGATCATGTTCGAGTAGCCCCTCATAAAGATATAGGACCAAATCGTCATCCGAAAAGCCATGATATGGGCAACTCGCTTTTAGCTTCTTGAATCTCTCCACATATTCGTAGAGAGTCTCCGTGGCCGATTGCTCAATGCTTGATATCTCCTTCTTCAAAATATTGTGTCTAGTGGCGGGGAAGTATTTGTGCAAGAAGGCCTTTTTCATCTTCATCCATGTAGTAATGCTCTCTGTGGGTAAATAATAGAGCCAATCGTTGGCCGCATCCTTCAAGATGAATGGGAAGGTCCTTAGCATCATTTGATCCTCCGTGATGCCGTGAGGTCTCAAACGATCGCATATTCCGTGAAACTCCGCAAGGTGCTTGTTTGGGTCCTCTTCACTCATGCCATGAAACATTGGCAAAAGATGGACCCATAGTGACTTGAATTCAAACTTGGTGCCCTCCGGGAGTGGTGGGAGCCTAATAGTCAATGGTTGTGTTTGTAAATTTGCCTCCTTTAGCTCCTTCAAAGTGCGTCGTCGTGGGACCACAAGCACATTGCCGCCGTTTGGCGGTGGTTGATTGTTATTTTGGTTGTTCTTTTGGTTGTTGCCGTCCATCTGTTCTTCATTTTCCGGGTTGGATGAGTGCTCTCTTCGCAACCTAGAAGTCGTTCTTTTAATTTCTGGATCAAAAGGTAAGAGATTGGAATTAGTAGAACGGGTGTGGACCATGCGAGTGGTCCACACAAAAGTTGATGATTAAATTACACAAAGAAATCAAATTAAATCTCCCCGGCAACGGCGCCACAAACATGACTGGATGAAAATCGTTGATTCCCAATCAAGTAGTTCCAACTCTCACAAATTAGTATAATTGGCAAGAAAGAGGTCGAATCCTCGGGAGATTGAAGATTTCACAATGCAATTTGATCACCAACAAGTAACAAAAGTGGGAAAAGATGCGACTTTTAAATAAGAACAAGTAAAGTAAAGTAAAGACAGAATTTTGCTGTAAAATCAAGAGTAGAGAAAGGTTCCACCTACGAATTCTTTGACATTGGTTGGATTATCGATCATCGAATTCTTTTCAAGCTATTAACTTTCCTACAAATTCCTCTCGTCTTGGTTTATATAGATTAAAAGTCCTACGAGTCCAATTAATCCCTTACACCTCAATGCAATCATAACACGGTTAAGATTTAAGAAATAGATAGCCCAACATCCCAAGAAATTGAGCACATAAATAACACCAATTAAACACGGTAAATCGATGTTTAAGATATATGCCAACTTCCTACATAATCATGCTTCAAACACGGAATCCACAATCTTATGCATGCTACTATAAAAATAACGCAAATACGAAAGCATTAAATCTTAGCACGAAATTAATATTATCAAGTTGGCCAAGCAAGATAACATTCATAACATAATAATAAGCACAAGAAAGTTGTAGGAATTAAAATAGAGGAAATATAACTTGAATTAAAAACTCACAATACACCAACCAAGTCTCTGAAAACGTAGGCGAAACACTAGGAAAATTAGCCGCTCATGGCTTACCTAAGCTCTCTTCTCTTCTATGGTGATTGCTCCTCTTGAAAATTAATTAGAAAACTAACCCTTGGACATCCTAAAACATCCTATTTATAAGCCTAATGTCTTCCATAAACAAGGTAAAAGATAGATAAACTAGATAAAAACTTCCTAAACAAACTAGATAAAAGATAGATTTTCCTAATTTAATTCAACGTCACATTCCGCTGGCAGCGAGAAATTCCGCTGTCAGCGAATGACTTGGATTTTCGCTACCACCTCGCTACCACACTCACTGTCAGCCAACTCCCATCCTCCTCGGACCTTTCCTTCCGCTTCCGCGAGCTGCTTCTTCCGCTGTCGCGAGAGCTCCAACTCGCTGGAGCGAGTCTGTCCTTCCGCAGCTGCGAGTCGCCCTGGCCTTCGTCGTCCTGGTGCCTTTCACTGGAGCGAAGAATTTCGCGGCAGCGAACGTCTCGCTGCAGCGAGACAAGTCGCTAGCAGCGGACGTTGCATGCTCGCTCTTCCTCTCTTGTTGGCTTCTCCTCTCGCTGGCTCTCTCTTCTCGCTGGCTCTCTCTCGCTGGCTTGCCTTTGCTCGCTTGCCGGGCAGCTGGCAACTTGGTTTCACTCGCTGGTAGCGATCAGAACTCGCTAGCAGCGAAATATGCCCAAAGAGCTTGATTCTTCAACGTTCCTTCCTCGTTCTTTATTTCCTCCTTTCTTTCTCTTTTTAGCCTGATTTCTTGACTTCACTTGGCCATGTTTGATAGCTTTCCCTTGCTTTCCACCATATCGGATCTATAATTTTGCACAATTTAACCGAAATAGCGTAGAATTCGAAATTTTCCACAAAAAGAGTTTAATCTAATTTACCATTAAAACATGCATATTTTACAATGTAAATGCAACTAAACTACCCTATAATGCCCATTAGAAATGTGCATTATCATCTACCCCCGGAGGCGACGCAAGGAAGAGAGCCCGATGCTTGCTGTCGCTCCCGTGCAGCTCACTCCCACCGAGCGCGGCCCCGTCGGCTCCGCGCTCCCAGCTCTCAATCTCGCTCGTTGTTTCTCTCTCGCTCTCACTCGCTCTCTCGCGCTCGCTCTCGCCATCAGCGAGTGTTGCCCGGTATCGCTTACGCACACCCTGAGGAGCCGCGTGCCTGTGTGCTCGGCATCCTCCCCAGCGATCGAGATTAGTCCTCGCAATCCAAGCCGTGCACACCCAGACCCGCTACTTCCCTTTCTGTCGCTTTTGTTTAGTTTAAATTTAATTAAGTTATTTCCGTCTCTATAATTAATTACTTAATTAGTTTACTTAATTGTTCAATCAGGAGATAGTGGAAGAGCATTGCAAGATCAGGTAAATATATGGCGTGGTTCTTGATCTTGAGCCCATAGGCGAAGGATCGGGTATCCCAAACGTATCAGGTCTCCATCTATCACATACTCTTGCAAAAGTAGCAAGGTGCTTGTTTGGCTCCTCCCCAAGCAATACATGAAAGTAAGGCAAAATAGATGACTAATTTGACTTGAACTCAAATCTTGAACCCTCAGGGAGATCAGGAAGACTAATTGCAAGTGGTTGAGCACTCAAATCAGGTTCCTTTAAGTTGCTCATGGTCCTTCTTGGCGGGTTAACAACAACGTCTTCCATCTCTTAGTTTGTCTCAAACTCGAGCCTCCTCTTCAATCAGAAAGATCTTTCAACCTCGGGATCAAAAGACAAAGACGATGATTTAGAAGATCTAGTTTGAACCATGCAAAGACAAAATAGACTCAAAATAAAGAGTAATTGATAGAGTTCAAGAAAAGCAAACTCCTTTCTTCTCCCCGGCAACGGCGCCAAGAAGTTTGATGCGGGATGAATGTCGTTGGCAATTTCGCCCTTCCCAAACTAGTAATAAAAATCCAAACTTAAACACACAACCAATAGATTAGGCAATCAATCAATTGATAAACCAAATAACTATTAGTATAGCAAGAAAGTTCGGTGTCGAACCCACAGGGAGAAGTGATTTCCTACTCAATAACCCTAGACAAGACTCTTTAAAGCAAAAGCAATAACCTTTTAGACAAATAACAAATATAAAAGTAACTAGATTGCATATCACAAAGCAAATTGATATCAAGATAGAAAGAACATTTCACCTATAAGTCTTTGACAATGGTTGGAATTCATGGTCCTTGGATTGATTTATCAATTATTCATATTCTTAGGTATACTTGACAAAAGTTGAGAGATCCACTTAGATTCACTCATCTTATTCGATATCACTAAAGAATAGCATTAAGAACTCAAGTAATCAAGACCAATTGGCACATTGACTCTATTCAATCAAGACTAATAGGCGCATACCGAACTGAATCTTAATTAGACCGGGGCAAACGCGGGCCGGCCCGTCCTGCCCGCCCGCTTTATAGGACATGCTTGGGTAGAGGGAAAAGCCCAAGCGGGCCAGTAAGCCCGGCCCGCGCCCGCAGCGGGCACAAGATTGGGTATGCCAATCTACCCATTACGGGCCGCTAGGCCCGTAACGGGTACCCGCCTTTTTATTAAAATTCATATATATATATATATATATATATATATATATATATATATATATATATATATATATATAATAAATAATATTAATTATTTATTTTTAAAAGAAAATAAAAATAATAACTATATATGCAATAACTATGTATAATTAAATAAACAGTAAGTATATATAGCTAATTATTAAAACAGTAACTATATATTTATATACAATAAGTATATATATATACATATATATATATACATATATATATATATACATACATATATATACATATATATATATATATATATATATATATATATATATATATATATATATATATATATACATACATATATATATATATATATATATAGCTATATATATATATATAGCTTACGTGTACAGTAACTAATAGCTAATTACATATATAACCTAATTACATTTATAAAAACAATAACTATATACCTAATTACATATATGATTGTGTGATTAAATATATAAAAACAGCTAGTTACCTATATATTACATATATATGTAATAAAAACCTAATTAGGGTAACTTTGATAAGAAAAATTGAATGGGTTTGCGGGTACCCGTGGGCTACCCGCACTCGCATTCGCGGACGGGCTTGGACACGACTTCCAACCCGTTAAGCAGGCTTAGTTCGGCCCGCGTCCGCTACAACGGGACAAAATCTCGGGTAAAGCCCGTCCCAAGCCCGGCCCGCGCTTGCGTTTGCCCGGGTCTAATCTTAATCAAATATCCTCAACATAGATCAACTGAAATCATCCACTAAAAAGATAAAGAGACATCACTATCATCAATACCTTTATTTGGTATCAAGAAAACAACAACGAATTCATAGTTAGAGATGCAATTTCTAACATGTTGATCAGGCATAGAAAGGAAAACAAATATAACTTAAGCACAAGATGATAACCAAGAACATGAATAATCTAATAAACTCAAATCCTCACAATCCAAACAACCATGTCTTCGAATCACATGCGAAACTATGAGTTTAGCAACTCATGGAACAATTCTCTCTCTCTCTAATGGTGTTCATAGTTTCACACAATAGCCACACACACGGCTGAATAAACTCAAAACATCCTAAATAAGGTCAACAAGGGTCGGCAAAAACCCTAGATTAAATAATATAAATTAATATAAATTAATTGTCTTCGGATCCAAACCGCGTATTCGGGATCTGTGGTAACGGCGGGCACTATGGAAATGACGACGGGTGCCGTCTCTGCAGCGCTCGTCGTTCCTCATTTTCCTTCAACGAATTCCAATGTCATGCCTCCTTGCTCTTCCTTAGCTCTCCCTCAGGTCCCATGTGCTCCAAAACATGCTTCTTAAGCTCTTCTTTTCCATAGTCCATCCAAGTTCGGAATGTAATTCTGCAGAATAAACACTGAAAACGCATAGATTCCAAACTCGAATACATCACAAGTAATAAACGGAACTAAGAAGACTCTTTTTGAGGTTGTCTATGGGCGAAATCCTCTTACGCTCGTAGATATGATGCCTCGGCCACTAAAGGAGAAGGAGAGCATGGATGTAGCTAAGCAAGTGGACTTCATCAGACGCTTGCATGAGCGAACCAAGGCGCAACTGGAAAGGAAAAGCTCCAAAACCACCTTGGGCAACAGTGGTTTGGGACAAGACATTTGTTCCCAAGCATGCTTTCATTTTTAGGCTGGCTGCAACGGGAAGACTAGCTACAAAAGACCATTACAAATCAAGGGAAGTGGACTTAAACTGTCATCTATGCAACCAAGCTTCAGAATCACATGAGCATATATTTTTTGCTTGTAATTTTTCATTTAATGTTTAGTCACAGGTCAAAACTTGGCTAGGAATGTGGAGGAGAATGAACACCATCAACAGTGGACTCAAATGGCTAAAAAAGGAGGCCAAAGGAAAAGGATGGATCTCTAAAGCAAAGAGAGTAGCAATGGCGGCCACAGTTTACTTAATATGAAAAACAAGGAATGAAAAGGCCTTTGAAGGATCAAGAAAATGTGTGGAAGAAATAGTTCAACTGGTCAAAACACGTGTCTACAAGGTCCTAAATCATGAATTTTCTATCCTTTTCAAGCCTACTGCAGAACTACAAGCTGGACTGGAGCAACTTAATGGTGCCACTGGACACTCGTGAAGCACAGCCATGGAGTGGTGTGAGCTAAAGAGACTGAAAACAAGCAACCCTTTCTGAGCTACAAGGAAATCAAAGCTATGCCAACAATGCTTCAGAGCACACTTTGCCACCTAGCCATGTCGAGGCAGAATTTTGAAGGCCTGAATCCCACATTGTAATTTTGTTTCTCTATAAACCTTCTATAGCCTCGGCATTCTCAAGGCTTTCATGCATAGGATGAGTTTTTGTAATATCGTACATCCTTTCATTGAACTCTAACTCATAGGATTTGTGTGCTAAGTTTTGATTTGTGTAAATCCCTTGATGGCCGAGCCGAAGGGCGATTTATGCTCAACCAAACTTAAGGGGTAGGGCCGAGTTCTGATAGCTGTGGCTTGATGAGAGAGGAGCTACCCCGAGCTTGTGGCTCAACACACCCACATAGACTGGAACAACACACTTGTTCCATGATTTTGGTAGCACTGGACAAGTGTTCCACAACACTTGGTCTGACCTTTTGTACATTGTAACTACTTCTATTTTCATGCAATATATTAACCTTTAAAATAAATAAAAAAGGAAAGGAAAAGCGCTCAGTACAAGGCGGCGAAGGACAAGCATCGCAAGGATGTGCAGTTCCACGTTGGTGACCTTGTATGGCTGCATCTCAGGAAGGACAGGTTTCTGCAACAATGGAAATCTAAGCTGGATCCCAGGGGAGATTGACCATTTTCTTGTGGTTCAGAAAATGGGACCCAATGCTTACAAGTTGGATCTCCCTGCCGACAAGTACATCGTGCATTCCACCTTCAACGTCGCCGATCTATCTTTATTCGTGCCTGACGATGACTTCTGGTGACATTGAGGAGATTGATGCAGTACAAATGTCGATGACTCCTGGTGACAATGAGGATAATATGAAGGTGCCATTTGACGGTCTTATCACTCGTGCAAGGACCAAGAAGATTCAAGATGCAACTAGAGCACTTCTTGTCCGTTACCAAGGAACGATGGAGCAAGGGTTCAGGCCACCCTAGATCACTTTGCTCAAGACTAGACCACCTGCACAGGAATTAAGCTTGTGTCCACAAACGGAGCTCATGAAGACTAGACACCACCCTCCTTGATGAGACACCCACTCGACACAAGCATGTCCACTCGGCACACCCATGTATCGAGTGAGGTGAAGTAAGTGCCGAGTGAAGGAAGTGATGTGATCCTAGTGGCCAGTGAGCTCGACTCATTTATCTTACAAAGCTTTGTCGCTGGAGCCGAATATCAACTCTTGTTTGAGAAAACAGCATGGCGACACCGTGGTATTTGGGCTCTTTCGGGCTGTATAAAATTCCGATTGAAGCCGTACAGCACTTGTTGGAAAGCTATTTTAAGTGGCTACAACTTCCCTGAAGAACATTTATTCTGAATCAGCCCTGAAGATGCTCGAATTTGACGTTCAATTCAGAAGCTCAAGTCTGGACGAATTAAAGTTTGAGCCCCTAATAATCCCACATCGCTTAGAGATGTTTGGGGCTTCTATTTTCATCTTATATATTGCTTGTAAAACCTTCATTTTAAATCAAGTCAAGTTGAGTTTAGTTAAAGTTTGAGCCACTAATGGCTTCCTATGATTCCGGGTTAAGGATCGAGTTCTTGGTGAGAGGCTAAGAGCGAACCCTTTGGTGAGAGGCCGAGGGTGATACCCTAGTGAGAGGCGAAGGTTTCAAATGGTCGAGATCCTCGAAGTGCAATTCCGAGAGGATTGAGATCGAGTGTAGGGGATTCAAAGGTGAGAGGCCCGCGAATCTTGCTCCACATATCCCTTTTTTTCAGTTTCCATAAACCCCAAAAATTAGCCAAAAAAAAGAGTGTTCGAAAGCTCGAGCCTTGGTCGATCCGGTCCTTGGATCTCGTCAAGTGGTATCAGAGCAACGACAAGGGTTCCTCAAGCTTTCGGGTCCAAATGTTGAAGAAAACGAGTTCCAAGCCTTTGTCCGAAGAGTACATCCGATGGGCTATTCGAGCCTATGATGATGGGTATCTTCGTTGGAGTGACATGGATGGGGCTACATATGATGTAGTTGATCAAGAGCTCCATAGGAGATATCGAAGGAGAAGGGCTCGAGAGGATGAGGCTCGGCATAAGAAGAAGGTTGAACCACCTTGGGAAGAGATCCGCAAGCTCGCGGAAGATTCAATGAAACAAGTAAAGGAAATTCGAAATCTTGTCACCTCATTGGGGTCAATGCAATCGAAGTCCACAATAGCCCCACCTCCCTCTTCAAAGATGACATCCTCTACGGCCATGGGTGAGCCACTTGAGATTAAAGAAGGCAAATCCAAGGATGTTCCAATTGAGACTGCAGAGGTCATGCCTGAGCTTAAAAAAGATGAGGAAATCATCCAAGTTCCCAAGGTTGCGCTTTCCATGAAGGAGAAACGAATGCCAACCGACATGCCTAGCTTTTTTGAATTCCATGTCAAGTAAGTGGTTAGATTCGACTTCTTTCATTCCGTCTTGCTTGCCTTTCACGATTCAAGAAGAAGAAGGGATTCAAGATCCGTTAAAGGAAGAAGAAACATGTCCGAAGGAGTCACTTGTTTCCATCACGGATTCGAGGACGAATCCTTTTCAAGGGGAGGAAGATGATGTGATCCTCTTCGTCAATGAGCTCGAATCCTTTATCTTACAAAGTTGTGTTGCTGGGGCCGAACATCAACCGTCGTTTGAGAAAACAGCTTGGCAACACTGTGGTATTTTGGCTCTTTCGGGCTGCATAAAATTCCGATTGAAGCTAATGAGCACTTGTTGGAAAGCTATTTTAAGTGGCTACAACTTGCATGAAGGACACTTCTCCTAAATCAGCCTTTGTCGATCCGATCCTCGGGTCTCATCAAGGCACTTGATGAGACCCGAGGACCGGATCGACCAAGGCTCGAGCTTTCGAACACTCTTTTTTGTGGCTAATTTTTGGGGTTTATGGAAACTGAAAAAAAGGGATATGTGGAGAAAGATTCGCGGGCCTCTCACCTTTGAATCCCCTACACTCGATCTCAATCCTCTTGGAATTGCACTTCGAGGATCTCGACCATTTTACACCTTCGCCTCTCACTAGGGTATCACCCTCGGCCTCTCACCAAAGGGTTCGCTCTTAGCCTCTCACCAAGAACTCGATCCTTAACCCGGAATCATAGGAAGCCATTAGTGGCTCAAACTTTAACTAAACTCAACTTGACTTGATTTAAAATGAAGGTTTTACAAGCAATATATAAGATGAAAATAGAAGCCCCAAACATCTCTAAGCGATGTGGGATTATTAGGGGCTCAAACTTTAATTCGTCCAGACTTGAGCTTCTGAATTGAACGTCAAATTCGAGCATCTTCAGGGCTGATTCAGAATAAATGTTCTTCAGGGAAGTTGTAGCCACTTAAAATAGCTTTCCAACAAGTGCTGTACGGCTTCAATCGGAATTTTATACAGCCCGAAAGAGCCCAAATACCACGGTGTCGCCATGCTGTTTTCTCAAACAAGAGTTGATATTCGGCTCCAGCGACAAAGCTTTGTAAGATAAATGAGTCGAGCTCACTGGCCACTAGCATCACATCATCCTCCTTCCCTTGAAAAGGATTCGTCCTCGAATCCGTGATGGAAACGAGAGACTTCTTTGAACGTGCTTCTTCTTCCTTGAAAGAGTCCTGAATTTCCTCTTCTTCTTGAATCGTGAAAGGCAAGCAAGACGGAATGAATGGGGCCGCATCCGACCACTTAGTTGACATGGAATTCAGAAAAATAGGTACCTCGTTTGGCGCTCGTTTCTCCTTCATGGAAAGCGAAACACTAGGAAGTTGGATGATTTCTTCATCTTTCTTAAGCTCGGGCATGACCTTTGGAGTCTCAATCAGAACATCCTTCGACATGCCTTCTTTAACCTCAAGTGTTTCACCCATGAAGGTAGAAGATGTTGTCTTTAAAGAGGAAGGTGGGGTTGTTGTGGGCTTCAATAGCGTCGACCCCAATGTGTTGACGACTTTTCGCATTTCCCGTACTTGTTGCATTGAGTCTTCCGCGAGCTTACGGATCTCTTGCCAAGGTGGTTCAACTTTCTTCTTACGTCGAGCCTCATCCTCTCGAGCCCTTCTCTTTCGATATCTCCTCAGGAGCTCTTGATCAACTACATCATATGTAGCACCATCCATTTTGCTCCAATGAAGGTACCCATCATCATAGGCTCGAATGGCCCATCGGATGTACTCTTCGGACAAAAGCTTGGAACTCGTCTTCTTGAACATTTTGACTAGGAAAAAACCACTCAATTATCGAAGCTCAATGGACTCGAGTCGATTAGCTCTGATACCACTTGATGAGACCCGAGGACCGGATCGACCAAGGCTCGAGCTTTCGAACACTCTTTTTTGTGGCTAATTTTTGGGGTTTATGGAAACTGAAAAAAAGGGATATGTGGAGCTAGATTCGCGGGCCTCTCACCTTTGAATCCCCTACACTCGATCTCAATCCTCTCGGAATTGCACTTCGAGGATCTCGACCATTTGACACCTTCGCCTCTCACTAGGGTATCACCCTCGGCCTCTCACCAAAGGGTTCGCTCTTAGCCTCTCACCAAGAACTCGATCCTTAACCCGGAATCATAGGAAGCTATTAGTGGCTCAAACTTTAACTAAACTCAACTTGACTTGATTTAAAATGAAGGTTTTACAAGCAATATATAAGATGAAAATAGAAGCCCCAAACATCTCTAAGCGATGTGGGATTATTAGGGGCTCAAACTTTAATTCGTCCAGACTTGAGCTTCTGAATTGAACGTCAAATTCGAGCATCTTCGGGGCTGATTCAGAATAAATGTTCTTCAGGGAAGTTGTAGCCACTTAAAATAGCTTTCCAACAAGTGCTGAACGACTTCAATCGGAATTTTATACAGCCCGAAAGAGCCCAAATACCACGGTGTCGCCATGCTGTTTTCTCAAACAAGAGTTGATATTCGGCTCCAGCGACAAAGCTTTGTAGGATAAATGAGTCGAGCTCACTGGCCACTAGGATCACATCAGGAAGCCCATGCCGAGTCCTCTCCTTTGTGTGGGCCGGGTTTAGTAAATTAAATTAAATTAGTTATATTTTATGTATTTAGAAAATAAAATGTGGAAATAATTATATATCTTCTAGATATAATTCTTGTCCGCCAAGTTGTTAGTTTTCTATCCTTATTATGTTTTACTTATCTTAGGAATGATGTATATATCTTTAGGTTATTTAATCTATCTTTAGTTAACCAAAGCTCTATCTTTGCAAGATAGAATTGGTTCAAGTTTTTCTATTTAAACTCATGTAGAATTTCAATTTTAAGTACATTGGAATTAATATTGTGGAACCTTTATAGGAATAAAGGTTTCTACAATTTGCAAATCCAAAGGCCTCAACTCTCTCATGTTCTTAAAACACTCGGTCAACCAAGATCCAACACCAACCCTTGCATGCACTCGGCCAAACAACACCCAACCCAGAATTCTGTCGCAACAGAGAACCCAGATATGTCGCGAGGAAGAGGAAGCCCAGGCGCATCCTGCCTCGCATCCAGCGAGCGCTGCTCGTTCCCGCGTCCGGCGTCCGCACCCTTGCGCGCGCTGGTACTCGCGTCCGCGCCTCGCTCCCACGAACTCTCTCTCGTCCTCTTCTCTTCTCTCTGTTACTATTCTAAATTTCTGGAAAAATACTCTAAGTCTTATTCTATCGCTAAATCAGTTATACTCACTTGCTTTAATTTGTTCCAAATCAGGAGTTATCAAAGAGCATTGCAAGATCGGGCAAATATACGGTGTGATTCTTGATTCTGAGCCCAACGGCGAAGGATCGGTTATTCCAAACGTATCAAAGTGTGGGGGAGTTTGATAATGCATATTTTAGATAGGCATTATAGTTAGGTCTTAGGTGCTTTAAGTATTCATATTGCGTGTTTAATAAGCTTATTCATATTCTTGATCCTTTGGTATTTGAAATTCGGAATCTACTGTTTTTAGTGTTTATTTGTAGGTATTATGATTCGTACTCGAAAGGTGGAGAAAACTTGGAGCAAATAGACAAAGAAGAGCTAAGGAACAAGAACGAAAATGAATAACATGGAGAAATCTCATCTTTAAGGTTCTGAGAAGTTGGACTTGGCTTTTGAGGTCTTCATGAGAATTGTAGTGCTTGAAAAGATCTATCTTTCCAACGCATATTCATATGCGTCAAACGGACGAAGGATGACTCCGGAGGTGCGTTACAAGTTAAGTCTGTCGATGTTGTCAAGTTGTACGGACGGTGCCCGCTGCCCTTTCCACGGCGCCAGCCGTCCTCTGAGATCTGAATTTGCGATACGCGGCCCGGGTTTATTTTTATGGGAACTTTTATCTATCTTTTCCTAGGGTTTTCAAGGGTCGGTTTTGAGCCTAAATAGACTATTCTCTTTAGTGTTCAATCATTAGACAACTATGGAGAGAAGAATGGAGGTTTTCTATTTGGTATGATTCACTAAACCTCTTTAGTTTCACCTACTCGGAGACATGGTTGGTTGACTGGTGAGACTTGAATTCTATGTGAAGGTTCGATAATGTAAAACTAAGAAAAGTGAAGATACTCTAGAAGGGGGGTTGAATAGAGTATGCCGGTTTTTCGCAGATAGTCTCAAGACTTTTGAAGCTCGTGCCAAAACCCTTTGAGATTAGACTTAGTCTTTTCTCTAAAAACCAGAATCACAAAGTTAGACAATTCGAACCAAGTGCAGAAATAAGATAAAGCAGAAAGTAAAGGACTCGATGAATTGTTTATGAAGTTCGGCACGAACTTGGCCTACGTCCCCGCCTAGGGTTCTTCCACAACCCTAGGATTCAACCGGCTTTTATTGATTCACAAGACATAGGATCCTAGTAGCTCACCGAGAAGCCTCTCTCCTATACAATTGCAATCTAGTCAACTCACGTTCCCTTGGAGTCCTAGACCAATCTAGAAGAGCCCACCTCTATGCTATCTAGTACAATCCTCTTACACTTAGTGAATCAATCGCCTAGTGTTCACTTCCTGAGTTACAAACTCTCGAGTATAACACTATAATGGTGTGAGCCATGGATCCTAAAATGGTGTTGGCCAGATCAAGATCAAGGCCATTGAGAATTCGGTAAAGTAGGACCATGGCATTGTCGGTCAAGAGGGAGCCAGAATTAGACGGGGCAAGAGGCAGTGCACAGTGATGTTAAAAATTATCTTTGCCTCAAGGGTAAGGGATGAGTGGGTAAGCTGCTTTGAGGTGCTGTTAGATGCTTCGGGTATGAGATATTTGGATCGGGCAAGGGCTAGGCACTGTTCTTTTGTGGGGTTCTCGGGAGAGGATGGACAAGGTCCGGGTAGGCCAAGGAAATCAGCAAAGTCAATGGAGTTGAATGAGATTCTAACCCCCTTGACGATGGATTCCAAAGACCAACTGTCGACATTGCTTTTGGCTTTTAGGTTTATGTAGAACAGACGAGTGAGTTGGGGATAATAGACGGTTTCAAGATTGAGTAGGGTCCAGGCTGGGGATTTTTTAAGGAGAGCAATGCAAGGTAAGTTCAAAGCTTCAAAGAACGCAATATCCAAAAAATCAGAACAGCAGATCCTACGAGTTTGAAACTCATCTACCCACTTTCCAGTCGTTTCAGCATTTTCAAACCATGAAGAGGGTAAGGATTGGTTTACCTGGATGTAGGCGGGTGGATCGGCGTTCTTCCTGCGTGCTTGTGTTGGAGTAGTCCTCTTGACAGGCGCCTTAAGGCTTCTGAGGATGCTCTTCCTGGTACGCTTGGGAGAGGGAGGCTTGACAACTGCTGGGGCTTTCCGCTTCTTTGGAGACGGGGGAGGAGGAGAAGGAGAAGGAGAGGCAACAGGTTCTGGCTCCTCTTCCTCCTCGTCCTCAGACCCCGAGTCCTCGGCGGACCCATCATCGTTGTCTCCTTCAGCTTCCTCCTCATCACCGGTCTCGTCATCTTCCTCTTCTTCTTCCTCTGGTTCCTCCTCAATGGGAACCTCCTTCTCAGCCTCCTTCCTAATTCTCTTGGCCTCCTCTTCGTTCAATTTCCTTGCCAGCTCGGCCTCTTCCTCGGCCTTTTTCTTCCTTAAAGCTTCTTCTTCAGCTTCCTTGGCGGCATCCCGTTCCAGAATAGCAACAAGATCCTCCTCTTTCTCCTCATCATCCACCTCCTCGGCGATGACCTTCTTTTTCCCTTTCTGCTTTGCACTGAGAGGCTTCTTAGCAGAGCGTTTTTTAGAGCTCTTGGGTACTATAGTCGTGCTCTTGGCGATGGTGCTCTGGACAACAGCAGGGACGATGGCTTGAGGAGTGGGTTCAGGTGTAGGGGAAGTAGCAGTAGCCTGGCGTCCCTTGGGGGTGGCGCCAAGTCTTTTGGTTGTGGAAGCTTTCTTTGATTTGGTAGCCATGGAGGTAATCGGCTAGGGTTTTTAAAATAGTTTGGAAGGTTGAAGAAAGAGAATTTGGAAGGGTTTGGATAAGTCTGAATTGGTGGGGGAGTCGGGTACAGATTTGGGTTTAAGTAGAGTGAGGTGATGGAGTTGATTGGACAGGTTTAGAGTTCCAAGGATAGTAATCATAACATTGCCAATTTGAAAAAATTCCAATTCAAAATTCAAATCTTTTTCTTAATCATTTTAAAATAGGAGGTCTTGACAATGAGTAGAGTTTATCTTTCGTAAAGGAAAGCTCCCCCTACGAAAGTGCATCCTTGTTAAGCATCCCAATCTCACGTTTAATGAAGGTGAACCTGTCCTCTGCCAAAGGCTTAGTAAAAATGTCATCCCATTGATAATCAGTTGAAATAAACGAAATGGACACATCACCTTTTTCAACATGGTCTAAAGAAATGATGCCTTACATCAATATGTTTGGTTCTTGAATGCTGAACAGGATTCTTTGTAATGGAGATGGCACTTGTATTGTCACACTTAATGGGAATGCCTTTGAGGTTGATGCCAAGATCTCGCATTTGTTGAGCTATCCAAAGGATTTGGAAGCAACATGCTCCAGCTGCTATGTATTCGGCTTCGGCAGTGGATAGAGCAACCGAGTTTTGTTTCTTTGAATGCCAACTGATCAAGGATGCTCCTAAGAATTGGCAACATCCTGATGTGCTCTTTCTGTCCACCTTATAGCCTGCAAAATCTGCATTAGAATACCCGATTAAAGTGAAATCTTTTTGCTTTGGGTACCATAAGCCAAGCTCCTTAGTGCCATTGAGATATCGAAAGATCCTCTTCACAGCCACGAGGTGAGATTCTTTAGGATCAGCTTGAAACCTAGCACACATGCAAACACTACACATGATGTCAGGTCTACTAGCCGTAAGATATAACAAAGATCCAATCATTCCTCGATACTCCTTTTGATTGACACTCTTCCCAGTCTTATCTTGATCTAGAGATAATGTTGAGCTCATGGGTTTCTTGGCTGCTTTGGATTGATCCATCTTGAATTTCTTCATGAGATCCTTAGTGTACTTGCTTTGGTTGACAAAGATCCCTTTCTTGGATTGATGAACTTGTAATCCCAAGAAGAAGTTGAGTTCTCCCATCAAGCTCATCTCAAATTCACTACACATGATATTAGAAAATTCCTTGCACTAAGATGTGTTAGTAGCGCCAAATAATATATCATAAACATAAATTCGAATAACCAAAATGTCCTTTCCTTTGTTCTTGATAAAAAGAGTCTTCTCGATCAACCCTCTTTTAAAATCATTTTCTAAAAGATATTTGGACAAGCGCTCATACCAAGCTCTTGGGGCTTGTTTCAAACCATAAAGTGCTTTGTCTAGTTTATAAACATGATTGGGAAAATCTGAACTTTCAAAACCTTGGGGTTGAGCCACATAAACTTCTTCCTCTAATAAACTATTAAGAAAAGCACACTTGACATCCATTTGATATAACTTTATGCCCATGAAAGATGCAAATGCTAATAATATACAAATGGCTTCAAGCTTGGCTACGGGAGCAAAGGTCTCCTCATAGTCAATACCTTCCTCTTGATTGTAGCCTTGAGCAACAAGCCTTGGTTTGTTCCTCACGATCTTACCATTCTCATCTAGCTTGTTTCGAAATACCCATCGTGTGCCAATGACAGATTGATGCTTTGGCCTAGGCTTCAAGGTCCAGACTTCGTTCCTTTCAAATTCGTTAAGCTCACTTTGCATAGCAGTGATCCAATCTGGCTCTTGAAGGGCCTCATCTACCTTCTTGGGTTCTATAAGAGAGACAAACGCGTGAAAAGCATAAAGATCTTTAAGTTTAGAACGAGTTTGAACACTAGATGTAGGGTCAGAAATGATATCCTTCAATGACTGCGATGAGGAGTATTTGAATTTTCTTTTGCTAGTCTCAGCTCCTTGATTCGTCACACCAGCAGGATTGACTTATGGTACATCTGACTCCGTGGTTCTGTTAGGTTAAGTTACAGCAGTTTCTGACGTCTCAACACTGTTGGATTGGACACCAAGGGCTTTGGATGAATCTTCAACACCTTGGGCCAATTCTTCAGTGTTGAGAATTTGTTCCTACATGTTCCTCTTCTCTGTGTTCTTGGTAGCAGCCTCATCACCTTCCTCGTTCTCTGCATGGATGTTAAGATCTATATCTGCAACACTTTCACTTAAAGAACCGTCATTGCATTCATCAAATATAACATGTATACTTTCTTCAACTAACTAGGTCCTTTTATTGAAGATTCTATAAGCTTTGCTACTTGTGGAGTAGCCAAGAAATATACCTTCATCACTACGCGCATCATATTTCCCAAGGTTATCTTTTCCATTGTTATGAACAAAACAAGTACAGCCAAAGGGTTTAAAGTAAGATATAAGTGGTTTGCGGCCTTTGAAAAGTTCATAAGGAGTTTTCTTTAAGATAGAACGAATAAGACAACGATTCAAAATATAGTTAGCTGTGTTAACAGCTTCAGCCCAATAGGTTTTAGGTAATGCATTTTCTAAAAGCATAGTCCTGGCCATATCCTCTAGGGTGCGGTTCTTTCGTTCCACAACCCCATTTTGTTGAGGTGTCCTAGGAGCTAAAAAGTTATGGGAGATGTCATATTTAGCACAAAACAAATCAAACTGAAGTTCATCAAACTCCCTACCATGATCACTTCGAATTGACACTATGGGCTCGTTTCTTAAAGTTTGCAACTCCTTAAAAAGTTTTGAAAACTCAAATAAGGCCTCTGATTTTTCTTTTAAAAATGCAACCCAAGTATATCTAGAAAAATCATCAACAACGACTAGCATGTACTTTTTACCATTGGGAGATTTGACTCGCATAGGACCACATAAATCCATATGTAAAAGTTCAAGAGGTCTAGAAGAACTTACAACCTTTTTGGGTTTGAAAGAGCTACGTGTTTGTTTACCTCGTGTGCATGCCTTGCACATCTCAATACCTTTGAAGTCCATCTCAGGTAGCCCTCTTACAAGCCCTTTGGACACAAGCTTCTGTAGTGTATGTGGACTCACATGACCGAGTCTCCTGTGCCAAAGCTTTGGATCGCCCGTCAAAGCCTTTAGACAGGTTAAGCTTCCTTGTGCCACTTGATCAACATTCACAGCGTATATATTGTTGTAGCGATATGCAGTTAGTATAACTTCACCTGTATCTTCTCTGCATACTAGACATCTTTTCTTGTTAAATCTGACATTATTGCCACTATCACATAATTGAGAAATACTAAGCAAATTATAATTTAAACCATTCACAAGATAGACATTTTTAATACTATGGTTGGAATCACTCCCAACACTACCAATACCAACGATGTCACATTTTCCTTTGTCACCAAGAGTGATGGTTCCTGTGGATTGCTCCTTTAGATCATGAAAGAGAGAACTCTTCCCACTCATATGTCTCGAGCATCCACTATCAATAATCCATTTGTGCTCCTTCACCTTGGTTATCTCCTACAAAACAAACATCAACCTTTGTGGCTAGACCACTAGCAAATTTGGATCCATTATTGGGATAAACTATATTTGGTAAAATAGTGCCTTTTGGGACCGAAACTTGTGTTATCCGTTCTTTTCTCAAATGAACAGGGAATGTATTACGAATGATATATGGATCCTTTCTTCTTTAGGGGCAGGTCTCTTTTACATGTCCCATTCTAGCACAGTGGTGACATATAGGAGAGGTTCTGCTTCCTTTTGCCTTTACAAAGGTGGTAATGTGCTGCTTCTTTAAAAACCTTGGATTGTAACCAATACCACTTTTGTTTAGAGAACTTTGTTGCTCACCCAACATCCTATCAAGAGTGCCTTTGGATTTGGTAAAACTTATGAGGGCTGTCAGTTGGTCTTGAATCTTATTATTCAGGGAGATGTTTTCGTTCTCTAAGTCATGATGTTCACTTCTCAGAGATGAGAGATCTTGCTTGAGTTCAGATTTCTCTGAGTCAAGAGTCTTGACTTTAATGTCAAGACCTGAATAAGAAGCTTCAAGACTTTTAACTCTCATAGACAGATCCTCAATAGTTCTTTCCTGGTCCACAGTTCTCTTAATAAGAATGTTAGTCCAGGCAATAAGTTTTTCTTCATTGGCAATCATATTAGAAAGGAATTCCGATAATACCTCTTTTGGACTTGCCATAAGTTCTCTTACAGTTACCTCAAGCTTCTCATCGTGGGGTTCATCTCTTGAGGCCATAAGACAAACATTGGCATTCTCATCATCGGAGTCAGAGTCAGAATCACTCCAAGTTGCCACCATGGCTTTCTTTTTCCATCTATCACCCTTCTTGGACTGGCTCTTCGTCTTTTGAGGGCAGTCTTTCACAAGATGATCTGTTTCACCACATTCAAAACAAGACAAAGGTTTAGTCTTCTTGTCATATTTGTTGTATTGAGGCTTACCTTGAAATTTAGAAGACTCTGATCTATCCTTGTTGTTGAATTGTTTCTTCATCTTGAGGATACGAGCAAGACCTCTTGTGATAAGAGCAAAGGGATCATCCTCATCGTCATCCTCATCTTCGGAATCAGATCCATCTTTGGGCTCATCCTTCTTAGACTTGAGCGCTAAGTTCTTAGTGCTTGCTGGAAGTTCTCCATCGTCTTCATTAAGGATAATCTCATGCGTGATCAGTTTCCCAAGCAGGTCATCAAGGGGTAGAGTAGTGAGGTCTTGGGCTTCCTCTATGGTTGTTACTTTAGGACCCACCTTTTCTTTTGGGATACACCTCAATATCTTCCTTACTTTCTCAACGTTTGTAAAGCTCTTGCCGAGAGAGTCAAGGTTGTTGGTGATTTCTGTGAATTGTATGAACATGGCCTTGATAGACTCATCAGACTTCATTTTGGAAAGCTCATATTTTCGAAGGTAGATACTGATCTTGGTGTCTTTAACTTGGCTGGTTCCTTCATAGGTGACGACCAGCTTGTCCCAAATCTCTTTAGCTGACCTACAAGATGAAATACGGTTAAACTCATCAATGCTAAGACCACAATAAAGTAAGTTAATAGCCCTGTAGTTTTTGGAGACGAGTTCAAGATCCGCTTGGATGTATTCAGACTCCTTCTTTGCGACTTTGGTTCCATTTGGTCCATCTTTCTCTGGAACCATCAGACCATTCTCTATAATGTTCCAAGGTTCCAGATCTTGATCTATAATGAACATCTTCATCAATGATCTCCAGTGGACAAAATTGTTTCCTACAAAGAGTGGTGGTCTGCTGGTAGACCTTCCTTGTGCAAATCCTCCGCTTGCTTCACCAGATATGATCGTAAACACACAAGATTGTTAGATCAAAAATAGTGAGTAAAGCTCTGATACCAATTTAAGGTTCGATAATGTAAAACTATGTAAAGTGAAGATACTCTAGAAGGGGGGTTGAATAGAGTATGCCGGTTTTTCGCAGATAGTCTCAAGACTTTTGAAGCTCGTGCCAAAACCCTTTGAGATTAGACTTAGTCTTTTCTCTGAAAACCTGAATCACAAAGTTAGACAATTCGAACCAAGTGCATAAATAAGGTAAAGCAGAAAGTAAAGGGCTCGATGAATTGTTTACGAGATTCGGCACGAACTTGGCCTACGTCCCCGCCTAGGATTCTTCCACACCCCTAGGATTCAACCGGCTTTTATTGATTCACAAGACTTAGGATCCTAGTAGCTCACCGAGAAGCCTCTCTCCTATACAATTGCAATCTAGTCAACTCACGTTCCCTTGGAGTCCTAGACCAATCTAGAAGAGCCCTACCTCTCTATGCTATCTAGTACAATCCTCTTACACTTAGTGAATCAATCGCCTAGTGTTCACTTCCTGAGTTACAAACTCTCGAGTATAACACTATAACAAAATATATAATATAAGCTCACCGTGTAACTCTCAAATGCTTTGAAATGAAATAACAGACTATTAAGGACTAGCAGAGAGCACACGAAGAAGACAGATCTCGCTTGAAGGCTTGAGTTTATGAAAGCTTATGTTCAACAGATGTGTAGCTGTCTTCTTCTTCCTTTTCTTTTTATTGAAACAAATCGGCGCCTAAGGATCTTCACCAACGGCTAGAGAGGATCATGGCTTGAGCTGGATCTTCTATCTTTGGAAACTTCGGAGGCCATGATCTTCCGATTTGAATCTTCTCAAATTACAACATAAGGAAGGAAATAATATTCGAAAATACTTCCTGAAAGGTTAGTGTATATATAATAATATAATGGAAGCATATAATAACATAAGATAATATTCGAACATAATATCATATAGAACAGGTTTTGTGTTTCATCAACACTGCTAAAGCTTCAAGACCTTTGACACAAACAGACTGTCAAGGCCTTTGAAACTTAATCCGATTTTCATCAAGGGAGGGAGTTATCACTATGTTATTCCAATAATTGATTCATTACCTTTGCGCTGATTTCGTGTTGTTGATTCTATTTTGATTAGCTACTAGTGTGGTGAAGAGTGTCGTTACCCTTCTACAAAACCAAAAAGAATAACCCAAACCAACAACTCAACTAGCAACCTAGTAACTAGTATAGTGGAATAGTAAGGGGTCGATCCCACAGAGAAAATACCTTTCCTGTCTATCAAATCACTATCAGAAAGGGACAATATCAAAGAGTGATTGAATATCAAGGCAATTGAATGTAGCAAAAGTAACAATGGTGAATTGGTGATAATTATGAATGAGATAGTTTCCCCTACAATTCATCAACAATGGTTATGTCTTTGATCCTTAACTCTATTTTATCCTTCCTTGTTTGATTCGTCTAATGGCGGTTCACTCCAACCCTAAGTAATTCAGCAATATCAATAACATAAATAACCAAAGATAGGGGAACAACTCCCTAACCCGAATTGGTATAATTGGTGAAGTTGATTGGTCAATGTCCTACACACCCAATCGATGCTTTAAGGGGATCAATTAGTTGTGTCATGCTACTAATCCAATGAACTTGCAACGGCTAATCAAACCTTTAGCAGGAAAGAAAATTCCGTCAAGGTGGCCAATCAAGAGGGAATACATGCAACCAATTAATAACAAACAAAGACATTGAATCAATCAAACTTAGAATAGATTGAAATTAAGTCTCACAAATCATATACCCATGTCTCCGAATTGCAGGTGAAACAATAGAGGTTTAGTTCCTCATGGAAAGTCTTCATCTCAATATCTCCATAGGAGTTCTCTCTCAATTAGGTTTCTTCCAAAAACTCCTACTCTTCTATCCAAGTCGGCCAAAAACAATAAATAACTTTAACCTAATTAGTTTCCAAAAGACGGAATAGTAATTTCATATCGGCACGGGCGGCGGGCGTCGTGCATCAGGCGGCGGGCGCCGTCTCATCAGTAGCGATCTTCAATTTCTTACTCCCGAATCCAAACTAACTTCCTCCACACCTCTTTCTTGTCTTCTTCACGTGTTTCCACAGGTTCCTAGCTCTTGAAACCCATCCTTGGCAAGCCATAGATGTGCCCTTCTAGTGTCAGGACATAAATCTGCAGATAAACACAAGAAGAGCGTAGATTTCAAACTTAAAAGACTAAACACTAATGACTCGAACTACTCAAATAAACATGAAATAACCCATTGATAGAGTATAGTTTAGTCATGTTTTTAGTGTAGAATTGCATATTAGTTTAGAGCATTTTTACATATTTTATAGCTTAGTTTGTATTATTTGATTTTCGGAATCTACACTAGTGCTTTGACATATTTCAGGTATTTTCGAGTAAACTTGGAGCGTAATGGATACAAGTTATTGCAAGTTGGAATTGGTTAAAGCCAAATTAATCAAGAGATCCGAATTGAGATTTTGGAAGGAAGCCGGACTATTTGACGGGGTTGCATAGGAGCCCACGTGATTAATTGGGCTTGTGAGACTACAAGTGCTGCCTTTGCCGAATTGCGTTATATATATTATATATTAGATAGATTAGATAGATTGAATTAGATTAGATATATGAATATTATATAGATTAGGTTTTGATATATATACATTCATAAATTCATACGAGAAGGAGAGGCCGAATGTGACAGTGGTCGGCCATGACTTTGTTTTACCCTAATTGTGTTTTGCTTTATTTTTATGGAGACCTAAACTCTCCCGTTTCGTCTACAATTTGAAGCTTTGTTTGGATTGATTGTGAGTTTCTAATTCTTGTTCCTTATTTCCTATATTTGAATGTTTCGACTTCTTTGCGCTTGAATGTTTGATTGTTTTATTCTATCTCGACTGATCAACTTGGTAGAATCAATTCAATTGCTAGGGTTTTGTAGATTCCTGATTGTGAACCTTAACCCAAGTGGCAAACTTATCCCTTTAGGGCTGATTGAACTAACTGGATGGGTAGGAAGTTGGATGTGTTGTTAAATCCTTCTTTAGGGACTGCAAATACCTTAGTTAATCTCTGGTCTTAAAGCTATCAATTGGGTTAAATCCTTCTTTAGGGACTGTTCGATTGATAAGTGTTTCTAGGACAGATTGGACTAGTAACTATATTAGGTCGGGACAAGGGCATTCATAGGAATCATAAAAGGACAAGAGGAAGTTACAATATCAATTCAACCAAATAAAGTGGATAGTTGTAGGTAGAACGATTTTCTCTAAATTGCTTTAATTTGTTTGTAGTTTATTTTATTTTCTTTCTTATTTTCACCACCCAAAAACCCCCTTTTCCTATTAATTGGTAAATAAACATAACTTGGAAATACTTGATTCTATGTGGGATCGACTTGTGCTTACCACACTACATTAGTTAGGTAGGTTCGAATTTATTTTGATACGGTTTACACGACTAAAAACCGTTCATCAAATTGGCGTCGTTGCCGGGGAAGCAAAGTTTATTTCTTTGTTCTATGAATTTGCCGATTATTGTATATAATTAATTTTGTTGTGAACCTATCTTACGGTTCACGACACCCTTACTACTAACATTTTAAGATGAGATTAATGCAGAGTCAAGGGGAAAATTTTCACCATTATTTCACAAGAGTGAATAATTTATTGGACGCCCGTTATGCAAGGGGTTAACAAGATAGTTTGCAAGATATGGTTGTTTGTGTACTTGAGGGCATGACTCCTGAGACCAAAGAACTTGCCGAGTGTATGAGTAACGGAGGCTTGGCAAGTTTCAACTTATCAGAGAAGTGGGATTTTTTCTGCTACGTGGGTCACCAGGTGGAGCAGGAAGAAGCTTTCACACATCAGGTTATGTTGGAGGAGGTGCTTAAAAGGATGGAGCGAATTGAGGAACAATTGAACTAACTTAATCAACCGGTGAGTGAGTTGGTAGTAGAGCAATACTTTATCCCTCAAGTTGATGAAAGCCAAGACACAAACAATGATGGTTTGATCGATGAGAGCCCGATGCTCCCTGACATGGAGTCTCATCAGTGCACGCGTGAGGATCCATGTGTTTTGGCTCCTAGTTCATCCGAAGAAATCTTCCCTGACTTGCCTATCAACGAACCATGTCCAGAGTCGATTTCTGTGGCACCCAAGAAAGGTATTGATATTTCTTACACTTTTGTGAACTTTGGTGAATATATAGACCCTTGGGAGCATTACTTTGAGAAGCCACCAACGGAAATGTGTTGGTGGTATCACATTCCCTCGGTAAAGAGTAATGATAAATTGAAAAGGATTTTAACTTCTATATTATATAAGTTCAATTTATATTATATATGCTTAATTGATATGTGTGCAAAAGAGTTTGATAAATTACTGAGGGCTTTGACAATGTCTGATCTTAAAAAGGTTGGGTAGAAACCAAGGTATGTTTTATTATTATTATTATTATTATTATTATTTAAATTTTTAGTTAGGATTAATTTTCAGATTTTTATTTATTTCCGTAAAAAAAAAGCCCTTTTCCCGTCTCCAACCAAGTTCTTCTTTGAGCGCTGCCCTTCTTCACCGTCGTTCCCCTCACCGCACCACCACTGCATCTTTCTTTCGCCTAGCCGACCACCACTCCGGCGTCTGTTCCCCGCTCCGGCAAAGCTCAATCTTTACCTCTACCGCCAGCCTCCCACCGCTGCATCACCGCGCCGCCTCGCCTCCACTTCTCTTCTCTCTTCTTCTAGGCCGCCATTCTTCCTCCTGCTCGCCCCCGGATCCTCCTTCAGCCACCCGCGCAGCATCAGCCCTCTCTGTCCTCCTTTGTCGCCGCAGATGCCCCGACCAGATTACCCTCGCTCCTCTCCGACCTTCCTCTCTTTCCCTCACCTTTTGCTGCTCGTCTCGGTGCGACTGATTCCTTGGACTTCGGTATCGGCAGGTAAGGTGAGGTATAATTGAATTTCAATTTCGGGATTGTTGGACTGGCTTGTATGTCTCTTGGCTTGGATTTGATTAGTTATGACTGAGATTATGATAACTTATTAGTGGAATTGGTGCTCAAGATTGACAAGTGCAACTAAATTGCTCCAATTTGATTTTGAAATCCTACTGCCCAGATTCTATGCTGAATTTTCATGGTTGGAATTTGATGTTGCTTGCAGATGATTACTAAGCCTAAGATGTTTTGATTTCATAGGGTCACATTACTTTTGTGTGAGCTAAATATGACTCATCTACGTGGTAGGACCCTAATGAGGTTGTGCTTTTAGAATTAGTTGGACTGATCTTGGACTATCTTAGATGATGATAGTAGCTCTACTGAAATTTCGGACTTCATATTACTTCTTCTGCTGCTATGTGGTGCTTTTGTTGTGGTATATTATGCTTCACCACATGTGTTTGATAGCCTTCGCTTTATGTTTACCCATGTGTGAAAATCAATTAAATTTATAGATGAACCACCTTAGCTGCTGATTTTGGTTGTTTTCTTCATGATTATTGGTAGTGCAGGCTACTACTGTTGGCTCACTTAGTTCTTCAGATATGATGATGCCCGTCCTTTATTTCTTTTCCTTAGCTCTTGCTCCCTGTGTCCGTCAATTTTTGATGATTTTACTTGCAAAATATGGATGAGCATGAGCCGTAGGATTGATTTTTGTTTTACTAGTATTTGTTTTCGGTCCCTATGCTTGGATGATATATTTTCTTGGATGTTGGAATGTGTTTGGTTGTGGTGTGTTTTCTTTGTTTTATGTCTTGGCCAGGACCTTTTGCAAAGGAGATGATGCCTATATTTTCCCACCTTCAAGACGGGTCACATATGCCAATTGCATCCAAGAGCCACTGAGAGTTTCTGCTGCACACCTAGGGCTGTACTTTCTGATCTTTTATCATATTTTAAGGGTGTTAGTACTTAGGAATAGTCACATATCTTGCTGAATTTTCTGTTTTTGATATTCCTTTGTTACAAAATTGAATTCGCTGCTGATTTCTATCCTAGTTTTGTTTGTTTTTGCTGCTATTTTGGTGTTGGACAGGTCCTACAACTATGAGAAGTGCTGAGTTTTATGGTCTGTTCAGAGAAAACACCACCGCCTCCGCTTGTGCTAAAAGTTTGTCTCGAATGCCTGATTACTTTGTGAGTTTCCTCTACCTTTCTTTCTTTCTTTTTATTTACTTTGAGGACAAAGTAAGATTTTAAGCATGGGGTGGGGAATTCAAGTGTAGCTCCGTCTTTATTTTATGTTAGTGTTCTGTTTTTTTTTTATGCATTTCATTGCATTTAGGTGTTATTAAAGATACTCATCTTGGTTTAGTTTGTTCTCCAATTCATTTTTATGATCTTAATTGCATAAATCCCATGAGTTGATTGAATTGCTTGAAAATGATTTTGGAGCATGATTTGAGAATATAATTGAGCAAGTATGGTTTATAGTTGAGGTTAAATTGAAATCTATCAAAAAAATATAACCCTTCTGAGTTTGATTTTGGCCTTATAGGGACTTTACATATTATTCCCTTTTGCTTTTATTGTGTAATTATACTCTTCATATGCTTGTTTTTCATGACCGTACTGCACATGTCTGTTGCTGGGGAATTTTAAATGATTGAGGCATGTTTTCTTTAGCCATATTATACCCTATCTACCTTACATATTATCCTTTGCTTGAAGCCCAGTTGAGCCTTAAAGCCTATTTTTTTTTATAGCTCCACAAAAATATATCATAGCCAATTATTAGCCTGACCCTATCCGGGAATTAGGAGGAGAATTGGTGAAAAATCATTATATTAGAGTTGCGTTGAGTGGAGATGATGTATGTATGATTGTGCATTGCGAGAGGCATAGCCAAAATAAGGTAACCCTTCTTGCATAATAGAGATGACTTGCTACTAGGGGCCTAAGGAGGATAAAATTCACTTAGGAGTAAAAGTCTAGTAAGCTTGGACCTAGGGAGGATAAAATTCACCTAGGGGAAAAAGTAAGCATAAAAGAAAAGAAAAGAACTCATCATCCAAATGAAAAAAAAATTTGCATGAGTTGTATGGTTATTGAAATAAAAAAGTGCTTATTGATGTGTATTGGAGTTTATGTTATTGGAATGGTTTGCGAAGTATGGAAGTGTTGGTGTTGTTCTGGTTGGTTGTTGTTCCTTTTTCCCGAATTTTTAGCACCACAAACCTAAATATTTCTCATGTCTTATGTTCCTACCAAAGCCCCATTACAACCCTATAAAAGTCCTCATGATGTTGTTTGCAAGCGATGACTTTCACGGTGTATAGAGCATTTTGAATTGAGTGAGAGTTGAACTTTAAAGCCTAAACACACGAGAGCTTGAGTGAAACACATTATCCCAGTGAGGTTGGATTAAATTCGCCTTTACTATTGGATCGCTCATATACTTGTTAGGATGTTTGTTCTCTTATTCATGGCTCCTATTGCTTGATGTTGCTTTTCTAAAACTAAGCATGAAGATCTTATTTGTGGGATGATTAATTCTATATTTGTTTTTCATTGCTTGAGGACAAGCCAAAGTCTAACCATGGGGTAGTTTGATAGAGTATAGTTTAGTCATGTTTTTAGTGTAGAATTGCATATTAGTTTAGAGCATTTTTACATATTTTATAGCTTAATTTGTATTATTTGATTTTCGGAATCTACACTAGTGCTTTGACATATTTCAGGTATTTTCGAGTAAACTTGGAGCGTAATGGATACAAGGTCTTGCAAGTTGGAATTGGTTCAAGCCAAATTAATCAAGAGATCCGAATTGAGATTTTGGAAGGAAGTCGGACTATTTGACCGGGTTGCATAGGAGCCCACGTGATTAATTGGGCTTATGAGACTACAAGTGCTGCCTTTGCTGAATTGCGTTATATATATTATATATTATATAGATTAGATAGATTGAATTAGATTAGATATATTAATATTATATAGATTAGGTTTTGATATATATACATTCATAAATTCATACGAGAAGGAGAGGCCGAATGTGACAATGGTCGGCCGTGACTTTGTTTTACCCTAATTGTGTTTTGCTTTATTTTTATGGAGACCTAAACTCTCCCGTTTCATCTACAATTTGAAGCTTTGTTTGGATTGATTGTGAGTTTCTAATTCTTGTTCCTTATTTCCTATATTTGAATGTTTCGACTTCTTTGCGCTTGAATGTTTGATTGTTTTATTCTATCTCGACTGATCAACTTGGTAGAATCAATTCAATTGCTAGGGTTTTGTAGATTCCTGATTGTGAACCTTAACCCAAGTGGCAAACTTATCCCTTTAGGGCTGATTGAACTAATTGGATGGGTAGGAAGTTGGATGTGTTGTTAAATCCTTCTTTAGGGACTGCAAATACCTTGGTTAATCTCTGGTCTTAAAGCTATCAATTGGGTTAAATCATTCTTTAGGGATGTTCGATTGATAAGGGTTTCTAGGACTGATTGGACTAGTAACTATATTAGGTCGGGATAAGGGCATTCATAGGAATCATAAAAGGACAAGAGGAAGTTACAATATCAATTCAACCAAATAAAGTGGATAGTTGTAGATAGAACGATTTTCTCTAAATTGCTTTCATTTGTTTATAGTTTATTTTATTTTCTTTCTTATTTTCACCACCCAAAAACCCCCTTTTCCTATTAATTGGTAAATAAACATAACTTGAAAATACTTGATTCTCTGTGGGATCGACTCGTGCTTACCACACTACATTAGTTAGTGAGTTTAGGATAGGTTCATCACCTATCCTAAACTCACTAACAACTACCTATAATGCCTATATAAAATACGCATTATGAGCTACCTTGATAGAATTGAATCGTGCTAAGGTTTCAATTGTTTCGCGAGAGTAATTGTGCCTTTGGTAGCAACCTCAAGCAAGTGATTCCGCAAGGATGATCTTGATTGTGTATGGTAATGACAGTTTGGGCAACCATTTTGCCTAGAACTTTGGGAATTTGTGCTATTTGTATGTTAAATCCTGCAGGGTTAGGATTTTGCCTATAGATGTAAGGGATTGTCATCTCTGCGAAGAGTGTCAATCCATATAAACCAAAGTCGGATTAATCCAAATAATTAGAATAATTAGAAGGAGGGCCAAGGATAAATAAACCAACCATTGTTGAGAATTTTTGGGAGAAAATACTTCATCCCTATTGTTATCAATCAATCACCATTCTTACTTTTACTTTATTTGGTTACATTAATAATCTCAATTACTTCAATTTCATTACTTTGATAGCAATTTGAATAGACAGGAAAGGTATTCTCTCTGTGGGTTCGGCCCTTACTTATCCGCTATACTAGTTTACTAGTTGGTTTATTAGTTAGGGAATCATTATCTTTGGCGAGGTGAAACACACGACATTTCATCCCACCAATTAGGCAATCAATCACTTCATAAACAAAACAACTACTAGTATAGCGATGAAGTCCGATGTCGAACCCACAGGGAGAAGCGATTTCCTATTCAATAAATCTAACCAAGAACTCTTATGACAAAGCAATGATTTATGGCAAGTAACCAAGATGTAAAAGTAACAAGTTTTACGATTGTAAAGTAGATTGATATCAAAGTAGAAACAACATTTCACCTGTAATTCAATATCACTAAAGTTGAGAGATCCGCAAAGATACACTCTCCTTATTCAATATCACTAAAGAATAGCATTAATGACTCAAATAATTAGACCAATTGGCACATTGATTCAATGCAATTAAGACAAATAGGCGCAAACCGAACTAAGCCGTAATCGAATATCCAAAACATAGATCAATTGAAATCATCCACTACAAAGACAAAGAAACATTACTATCTCAATACCTTTGTTTGCTATCAAGAAAACAACAACAAATTCATAGCTCTCTGCAATTCCTATCATGGTGATCAATCATAGAAAGGAACACAAATATAATCAATAAGCATAAGATGATAACTATGAATATGAATAACTAAATAGAATCAACTCCTCACAATCCAAACAACCAAGTCATCGAATCACAGGCGAAACTATGAGTTTAGCAACTCATAGGCCAATTCTCTCTCTCTCTCTCTCTCTCTCTCTCTCTAATGGTGGTCATAGTCTCATACACAATAGCCACACACAACGAATAGACCGAATAAAACCTAATAAAGACTCTCTAAGAGTCGGTCAAACCCTTATGGAAATAGGATTAAATAATAGGAAATAATGTCTTCGGATCCAAAATCGCAAATGCTGGAAATCGGCCCACGTCGGGCACCGTGAAAATGACGGCAGGCGCCGCCTATGAAGTGACGGATTTCCCTTGATTAACTTCAATAATCTCCAATGTCGTGCTTCCTTTCTCCTCTCTAGCTTCCTCATTTGCCTCCATATACTCCAAAACATCTCTCTTAAGCTTTCCAATGTCCCTTCAAGGTCGGAATGTAATTTTGCAGAATAAACACTAAAAAGGAAAACATTCCGAACTCGAATGCTTCACAAGCAATATACGAAACTGGACTCAAACATAAGCAAAACCACTACCTATGTGAAATAAGAAATACCTATAATGCCTTTATGAAATATGCATTATAAATTTGCTAAAGATAAAAAGTTCCTAATTAAAACAAATAAAAATTTCCTAGGGTAAAATAGAGTTTAACCCTATTAGGATAATTGTTCATCAAAGAGGATAGAAGATCTTCAACTTCGTGGCTAAGCAATCCCCCTTGAATCCAGATTTCCAAAAATGCGTCGTAGGGCTCTGATGGTTCACTCGATAATGATTGAGGTCACTCGATATAGATTGGTCTTGTATGTCTCAAGTGACCTCCACTCGACATCCACTCAGGCATGTGGTGTCGAGTGGTCTTCATTCGATCTCAGCTCTAAGTGTTCTTCTTGGACTCGAAGTCGAGTCGCTTCAGTAGACGTCGAGTGGATCTTCTTGCTTCGCTCCAACACTTATCCAAATTCTGGCTTCACTCCAGTAGATGTCGAGTGGTCATAGTAGATATCGAGTGATAATCCAGTTTCTTCCTTCTTCTCCGAATTTCTCGAAAAACATCCCGATTTCTGCGAAATTAAAAAGAAACTTGTATAGACCACCATGTATAGAAAATAACCATAAACTACACACCCATACTTTCCTAACACAAAAGTATAAAATATAGATAGAAAACGAAATAAAAGTAAGCATAAAACATGGCAAATTAGGCGCAGATCAACACCCCATACTTAAGCTTGCTTGTCCTCAAGCAATACTTTTAATGGTCATATAGAGGAAGAAACGAACTCTCAACATCATAGATTCATTCTTATATAACCCTGCAATCAATTACCATCTTTGCAAAGGTACTAATGCCACAAAATCCATGCATGTGAATAAAAGCAACATCGCACGCAAAAGGAGGGTTATGCAAAAAATAATTTTACATGACAAACCATTAATAATCAAGAGGACTTTTATGCTCATGATGGTGAAGAAGAGGGTAAAAGGTATAGTGGTGGGCTATGTTTGGGCAATGTGGTTCTAAATCCGATGAAAACTCTTCAAACTTTACTTTAATGCATTTTCCCCCTTCATATGATATTTCCAAGTCACTCATCCTTTCATAATGTCCTTCTTTGCTTTTTTCACTTTTTATGCTTTTACCTTTCTAACCTTAGCCCTACCTTCTCACGAGTCACAAACATGGGTGTCATGAATGACCCTGGATACTTAGTGTTTCGGATTCCTCACCTGTGTGTCCTATCTCGCTGAACTAACATCTCAGCAAGTAGGGTCGATCTACCTTTATCTCTTGAGGTGACCGAATTTTCTTTCTCTCATTATATTTTCGATAAAATGATCATCATCCTGCCAAACTCTATATATAATGATACAACACAACAACCATAATATGACATCAATTTCTCAACATACTCCTCGGATGGGTCATAAGGTAAAGGAATAGGCAATATATAGAACATGTGGAGCAAATATGAAATAAGGCATAATATAGCTTATGTGATGCATACAAGCATAGGTAAGGCTAGGATATGCAAGAATATATTGAAAATAAAGTCTTCCATCCTTTTATCATGCATATGTCAAAAGAAACTTCAAATTTTACCTCCTTTCATGGTTTTCAAGAAATAATGCACTTCATTGTGACCTCCTTTTATTAGGTAATTTCATGCTATCTCTCTAATAAATCAAATTTTGCATCGTCGAGTTCAACTAAAAATTCCATGACACTAATCAAAAATTTTGATGGGGTGATAAAAATAAACTTCGGATAAAAACATGAAGCATATAGATGAATAATCATATCCAAAGTACCATGTAAAGAGCAATTAGCGAAATAATCATAAATATCATAAAAGTAAACCTTTCCCCCACCCCGTACTTAGAGATTAGAGTGTCCTCACTGTAAAAAACAAGGGTAAATGAAGAAACTCACTAGACACGAGATGAGAAACTCGAGATAGGTGCTCTATAGGTTCAGTCGATATCTAGTGATCCAGTCGATATCGACTGGGTTGACTTGATTTTCAGTGGTTTCAAAGCTCAGTGTGATCTATGATTGATCACAACATCTCTTCTCGACCAAGCTTAGTCAATATCGAGTACTTCATTCGATATCGAGTGGCCTTTGAAGCTTCATCACACCTATAATTGTTAGAAAATAATAATTAAAAAACAAACCAGAACAAAGTGCAAAACGAATTGTCTTGGGACAAGCTCTAGATTTTAGAGTCGTTAGGCTGACTTTTTCTTTTGCGCTCAAGGGGGCATCTGCAGGGCCCACGTCGCTCGGGCCTCGAATAGGACTCCATTCTTGTCCTTCAGTTGCATTCCACTAGAATGGATCTTGTGGACCTCGAATGGTCCCACCTTCTTTTCCTTATACTTGCTCGGGAACCAATGACTCTTTGACTTGGAGACATACACCTTGTCTCCGACTTCATATTCCTTTGGATCATCATTGAAAACCCTACAAAGTCTCACATACCCAGGCAAACCTCTTCCATTAGTAATAGATAGATCATGTACTGAAATAGAGGAAGAAATATCCGTACCTTGCCTTACCTTGGTGTTTCATTGTTTCATCTGTAAGTCCAGTCGCTATCGAGTCCTTTGTTGCTTCAGGTGGATCAGTCGATAGAGGTGTACATGATAATGGGTCGATGTCGACTGCATTTTCAGTGTGCTGGTTCCAGATTGCCACGATCTCCTCCAATTGGGCTTCCATAGCCCTTTCCTCTAGTTTCTCCGAGGTCATAGTTCTCATCGTTGGCTCCCCACAAGAGATGTAGCTTCCCTTGATGTGCATAAACTTGACCTTCATTCTATCGAGCTTCTCCATAGTTTTGTTGACGGAGTACTCAATCACCTCATCACTGATTGTAAATGTAAGCATCCCTTTTCGCACGTTGATGTTGGCGTCGACCGTTGCCCAGAATGGCCTACAAAGGATGATAGGACATGTAGGATCTTCCGCCATATCGAACACAGTGAAGTCCGTAGGCACAAAGAACTTGCCTACCTTGACGGGGACGTCATCTATAACTCTAGTGGCCGTCACATAGTCGTTGTTGGCCATATACAACTTCATGTCTACATGCTCCAATGCTCCGACATTTACTTTTGACCAGATGGACAAAGGCATGAGGCTCACACTAGCCCTCTAGGTCGCAGAGAGCTTGATAGCGATGTTGGCCTAGCCCAATAGTGATGGCGAATTTCCCTGGGTCTGGTCTCTTCTCGGGAAATTCCATCTTGCTGCAATCCTTTGCGATCTCAGCTATTGACCGCTTCTTGCTTAAAATGTCTTTGAGGAACCTTACATAGAATGGCATCTCATGAAAAGCTTCGGTGAAGGGTATGCTGACGTTGAGCCCTTGAAGCATCTTCACAAAATGCTAGAATTTCTTTTTGGCGGGGTCCTTCAAAGATTTGGTGGGGAAGGGCAACATTTTCTTCTTCTTCACAGTTACTGGAGTAGAGTGAGTTGACTCGACATCGACAGGGGTTGAGTCGACGTCGAGTGGAGAGGCTGGCTTTTGGGATTGTTGAATAGGTGATGCGACATCGACTGTAAGGGAGTCGATATCGAGTGAATATGGGTCAATGTCGAGTGGTGGTGATTCGATGTCGACTGGTTCTCCAGTAGCTTCGTCCTCCGGCATTTGTTTGGCCGTTTGTAGTTTATGCCCACTCCTTGATTGTACAACAATCACGTGTCCAGCAGGTTTGCCCTTAGGATTGGACTCAGATTGTCCAAGGAGAAATCCAGACGGTATGGCGGTTTGTGTAGCCAATTGACCCACTTGGGTCTCGATATTCTTCCTCTTGATATCGAACTCTTCCAATCGCGAGTTGATGTCGTGCAGTTAAGTGTGGATGTAATTGTTGGCTTGTTTGAATTCAGCGTGGTTCCACCTAAACTCATCAAGAATGAGATGCAGGTTATCCTTCTTTGAATCCCTCTGAGCGTGGGGGGTCTCTTTGGTATTAGGGTTGATGGTATCCCCAATTTTGTTGTTGATGTCCTCCATAGTTAGGACCCTCCGCATAGCTTGCTTCCACATGTGTCTCCACTAGGTGAACTTGCTCGGAATGTGGGCAGGCAGTGGTGTTGTGCCTGACGGACCCACACTCCAAACAAGGCTGGTTGTGGGTGAGGAACTTTACTTGCTTCTGCAACCGCCACACTTGATCCTTCGTGAATTGCTCCCTCACGTCAGGATCAATCTCTTTGACTGGCTCGTAGAGTGGCATAGCTTGGTGCGGGACGAACATCGTTGGCACTTTCGTTCTTTTCTAAATTAGTAATAATATCCAAACTTAAACACACAACCAATAGATTAGGCAACCAATCAGTTGATAAACCAAATAACTACTAGTATAGCGATGAAGTCCGGTGTCGAACTCACAGGGAGAAGCGATTTTCTATTCAAGTACCAAATATGTAAAAGTAACCAGATTTATGATCTCAAAGTAATTCGATATCAAAGTAGAAAGAACATTTCACCTGCAAATTCTCTGACAATGGTTGGAATTCATGGTCCTCGGATTGATCTATTAATTATTCATATTCCTAGGTCTACTTGACTAAAGTTGAGAGATCCGTAGAGATTCACTCATGTTATTCAATATCACTAAAGAATAGCATTAAGAACTCAAGTAATCAAGACCAATTGGCACATTGACTCAACACAATTAAGACTAATAGGCGCATACCGAACTCATCCCTAATCGATTATCCTTAACATAGATCAATTGAAATCATCCACTACAAAGACAAAGAGACATCACTATCATCAATACCTTTGTTTGCTATCAAGAAAACAACAACGAATTCATAGCTAAGATGCAATTCCTAACATGTTGATCAGGCATAGAAAAGAACACAAATATAGATTAAGCACAAGATGATAACTAAGAACATGAATAATCAAATAGAATCAAATCCTCGCAATCCGAACAACCATGTCTTCAAATCACAGGCGAAACTATGAGTTTAGCAACTCAAGAAAAGCATTAAGAATAGCATTATGAACTCAAGTAATCAAGACCAATTGGCATATTGACTCAACACAATTAAGACTAATAGGCGGATACCGAACTCATCCCTGATCGAATATCCTCAACATAGATCAATTGAAATCGTCCACTACAAAGACAAAGAGACATCACTATCATCAATACCTTTATTTGCTATCAAGAAAACAACAACGAATTAATAGCTAAGATGTAATTCCTAACATGTTGATCAGGCATAGAAAAAAACACAAATATAAATTAAGCACAAGATGATAACTAAGAACATGAATAATCAAATAGAATCAAATCCTCACAATCCGAACAACCATGTCTTCAAATCACATGTGAAACTATGAATTTAGCAACTCATATGCCATTCTCTCTCTCTCTCTCTCTCTCTCTCTCTCTCTCTCTCTCTCTCTCTCTCTCTCTCTCTCTCTCTCTCTCTCTCTAATTTTGTTCATAGTCTCACAATAATCTAGCTCTCTCTCTCAAACAAAACTGAAAACAACTTAAATAAGTCTCTCTAAGGTCGGAAAAACCCTAGTAGGAAATATAATATAATAATATAAAATAATATCTTCGGATCCAAAACCGCGTATTCAGAAAACAGGGCCACGACGGCCGCCGTGCAAGGGGCGGCGGGCGCCGTCTTTGCCATGTACGAAGTTCCTCAATTGTCTTCAATAGATTCCAATGCCATGCCTCCTTGCTCCTCCTTAGCTTCTCCTTAGCCTCCATATGCTCCTAAAACATTCTTCTTAAGCTCTTCCCAAAGTCCATCCAAGGTCGGAATGTAATTCTATAGAATAAACACTAAAAACGCATAGATTCCGAACTCTGATGTCACTAAAGTAGCCATGTTTTTATGCACATTTTAGTTCCATATTCTATACACTTTGCATATTTCGGGTTGGGAATATGTCGAATTTATGTAGTATATGCTTATTTTCCAGAAATGGAGATCTACATAAGTTTCTGTTTAATATTGCAGAATATTGAGCCATTTCGGGAGAAAACCAAGAAGCCAAGACAGAGGCTAAAGTCTACTCGATATCGACTTCATTTCGTCGATATCGACAAAAAATGTCCGGACACACCCTGATCGAGAAGCACCATGTCAAGAGGCCAAGGAACAAAGTTACCCGACTCCATCACAGTCCTCGATATCGAGTTAGTTACTCGATATCGACAAAGCTGAAGATCATACCTGGAGTCGACGAAGGAACCTGATCGAGGAGCCGCGGAAAGCTACTCGACTTGACCAGACACCCGGACACTGAGCAACACCAGTCCTCGACATCGAGGAAACTTATCGATATCGACAAACCTAAAGTCACATGTCCGAGCATTTCGAAGAGGATTGCTCGACCAAGCCAAGCCAGCCAAGTCGATGGAGCCACCCTACTCGATATCGAGTTATTTACTCGATATCGACAACACCCGAGAGCCAGCGTTCGAGCAGATCGAGCACCAGCTACCCGACATGCCGAGCCAAGCTGAAGTCAACGTCCATTTTCCTCGATATCGAGGAGTTTACTCGATATCGAGTTGAAAGACCCTGAGCCGCGTTACACGCTTTGAGCAGTCCGACACGGTTTTGGATTCCTTGAGGCCGAAGAAGAATTATCCACTTGAAGATATTTTATCCTTTTTAGATATAATTTCTTTTTTAGATTTATTTATGTTATTCTATTTATTTATCTTTAAGCTTTTAGATATAGAGATTTAGATATAGATAGAGATTTCTATCCTTGAATAGCAAGGATTAGAAGCCTATAAATAAGGCCTTAGGGGGCTGAGTTTTATTCATTCCATCAGACAGCAATTAGTTACATAGAGGTAGAGAGAGACAGTGAGTGGCCAAGAGGAGTTTGTGAAGCGAGAGCGGAATTGGCTTCCTTTGGTTATTAGCTCTGTTTGATTTAATGCAAGTAGTTATTTCCTTTCAATCAATGTCTGCAATTGCCATGAAGCGCGAGTAGTCCACCCACTTCTAGGGTTGGGGCGAGCCTGACGATAGCCCTGCGTGTTTGAGGTAAAGATCCGACTTTTATCATGTTTTGAGCATCTACTACTTGTTATGTGTTTATTACCCATCTAATGGAGGTCCATGCTAACAACTTGGATTGTAAACATAAAATCATTAGAGACAATTAGGGTTTCTTGAAAGAGTTGTCTAATTGTTGAAAAAGGCGAAAGATTGGTCCTTCGATGCGATTTACATGATTATCTGTTTTATTTCTTCCCCTTATGCATGCTTGGTTATTGTTGTCGCAAACCCCAATCTTGGAAGCCTTTCATACATAGTTTATTTCGAGAATCCCAAAGCCTTTGTCTTTATTCTATTTCGTTTTAAGTTTTGCCTTCCTCGATATCGACAAACTCTAGTCGATATCGAGTTACTGATCCCCGATCCAGATCGTCGTAGCTTCTCCTATGCATGTGTTCGACAAGAGCTTCATCGACATCGACAACTCTACTCGATATCGAGTAAGGGCTAGTCGATATCGAAAAAAACCGCCTGTGACTGCTGCTGCGCTGTTCGACTTGTCTGATCTTCTGTCGACTAACCCTAGTCGAGATCGACAACCTGTGGTCGACTTCTGTCCGTGAGATTTCTCCGCTGCCTAGGATCCGCTGACACGCTTCCTTGTGGATCGATCCTGACTTCCTACTACTGCATCGGGAGGAAGTCTTGTAATCATTTGCAAGGGACGAAATCTGGTTTGCTTTGATTTATTTATATTTTATTGCATGTCTCTATTTCCTCCTACAACAAATTGGCGCCGTTGCCGAAGAAGCTATCATTCGCGCCTTAGGTAGTTAATTTTCATGTCTGCCTTGAGTTACTTTACAGGTGTATGCGCCGTTCTGGTCAACCACCTGAGTTTGACGGCTTAGACGAACCGGAACGCCTTCTACACATCCAAGCTAAGTTGAAAAGAGCCATGGCGGCCGCAGAAACACAAGAACAGCTCATTGAGAGGCTTCGGAGTGAACTAGCCACCAAAGATACTGCCCTCGCCACTGAGAAAGCAGCCAGGGAACAAGCAGAAACTGAGCTTGCCCAATATCCAACCACTGCAGAGGATTATATGCACCAAACTCTCATCGTACCTGAATCGGTTATTCTAATCCCTAAAAATTCTTTTGAAATTCGCACTCAATTCCTTATAGAACTTAAAAATAATGCTTTTCATGGAAGGTTTAATGAGTGTCCTCTTGAACATATTACCAATTTTTCTGACATGTGTCGTACTCTTACTGAAGGTACAACTCTGGAATATGTCAAGATGAAGGCTTTTCGCTGGTCTCTCGCTGGACCTGCACTGAAGTGGCTTGAAGGGGTGAAACCACGATCCCTCACAACATGGGCCCAAGTAGAACAAGAGTTTCTCAACAAATTCTTCCCCCTGCCAAGACAGCACTCCTCCGCCAGAAGATTACAGCTTTCAAACAGAAGTCTGGGGAGCTGCTAGCAAAAGCATGGGAACATTACAAAGAGCTGCTGCGATCTTGCCCTACTCATGGACAGCCACCCTACGTCATTCAAGAGATCTTCTTCAACTCTCTTGACCAAGTCACTAAGGACAGGATCAATCAGTATACTAGATATGAGTATCTGACGATGTCACCAGTTGACACATGGGGTGTACTTGACAAGCTCACTAATTATGAAAACAAGTATGGGTCTACCACAAACTATGAGGAGAACTCTTATGCCAGGCCAGCACCATCTATGCCCCTCTATGAAGCTTCCAAGGAGATTGACCCAGATGTCAGGGAGCAATTCTACAGAGACCAGAATCGCAAGCTCCTCAAGCAAGTCAAATATCTCTCTGTCAACCAGCCTTGCATCGAATGCGGATCACAGGGGAACACCACTACTGAGTGCCCACACACAGAGCAAGTCAGGATGGGAGAGACACACGAAGAGGTAGCTTACGCAGGGGGTCCCAATCGCTATATGGGGGATCAAAGGTTCTATCAATCACAGTGGAACCAAGGTCCTCCTAGGAACCCCCCACCATACAGAGCTCCAGGACATCCAGAAAGGGATCAAAAGAAGGACGATCTGCAGCTTATCCTCGACGAGATGAGGAAAAATCAAGCACAAAATCAGCAGTCTACAAGCGCCACCAATAACCAGCTTCAGAGCATCACTACAAGATTTGGAGAGCTGGATATCTGGAAGAGGAACATAGAGACACAGATGGGAAAATTCGCTGCACAGATCCCACGACCATCCGGACAACTCCCTGGGCAAACAGAACCAAATCCTAAGGGGAAGACCGGACACGTCGCAACTATCAAAACTCAGAAGTGGGCACCAATTACACGAGCCAGAGGTCGGAAAGCACAAAGACAACGCAGAGCAGCAACTCGACAACGAGCAGCAGCAACTCGATATCGAGAAGCCCTTTGTCGATGTCGAGGAACCTTTGGTCGCTATCAAGAAAAAGATGGCTGATGTCGACGACTCTGCAACACCTCCGACGTCTGATCTGGCTCCGAAGCAGAAAAAGACATTGCCTTTCCCTTCCAAAGCACTGAAAGATCCCACTGCAGGTAGGTTCCAATGTTTTGTTAATATGCTGCAAGAACTGAATGTCTCTATTTCTTTTACAGAATCCCTGCAAGAGATGCCTGGATATGTCAAATTTCTGAAGGAAATCCTGAGCAAGAAGCGATCCATCTCAGAGATAACCGGCGAATGCAAAGTGCTCCACTTCCCTGAAAAGAGACCTGACCCTGGTAAGTTTTCTGTTACTGTAGGATTTGGACAATATAAATATGAGTCCTTGTGTGATTTAGGAGCAAGTGTGAGCATCATGCCCTTATCAATCTGGCGGAAGGTGAAGATAGGATGTATAGAGCCTGTGGATGCTAAGCTATACATGGCAAACAATACAGTGGTCCTCCCTACAGGTATAGTTGAGAATGTCCCTGTCCAGGTTGGTAAATTCTTTATTCCAGCAGATATCCTTATTATAGACTGTGCTGAACATCCTACTAGCCCTATTATTCTTGGTAGACCATTCTTAGCTACTGCAGATGCCAAGATAAGTGTCAAACAGCGATTGCTCACCTTCACCATAGGCGATGAGGTCTTAGATTTCTCTTTTGGCCCAGCAAAAGAGGGAATTTCATGGCTGGAGGTAAAGAGCATCAGCACCCACGGGATCAAGCAAACAACGGAGGAAGGCACCAGAACTGTACTCGATATCGACAAGCCTAACTCGATATCGAACAAAGCTATACTCGATATCGACAAAACTTCGTCGACATCGACTTCCTCTGCTGAGCACCAGACTTGCCAAGAGCCTAAGTATGGGGTCCCTGTACTCGATATCGACCAGTTCTGCCCGATATCGACTAACCCCAAGCCCGATGATTTCTGTTTTGGGTCCGAAAAGGTAAGTTCAGGTATGGGTTCCACTCCTCCACAGTCCATTATGAAATTTATCAATAATTTAAGGGGAGGTAAGGCCCCGTGGCAAGAGAATCTGCGGAAACTGAGAGCTAGGAAGAAAAAGAAGAAAGAAAAGGAAGATTATGCAAGCAACCATCTATCAGCTGAGCTTGCATACTACAATCAGGACCTAGATGATCCAGGAGAAGGGCCAAGCACAAGCGGACGCCACATTAATGGTCCTTGAGCATAAAAGAAGAAGTCGGCCTAGCGACTCTAAAATCTAGAGCAAGTATATAAAACTTTCTTTTTGAATTTTGGGACTTGTGAAACTTTTGATTTTGGTTTTGGCTTTTGGGTTTTTGTTTTTTTAGTTTAGAATTCTTCATGTGGAAAGTCTTGTCTTTGTGTGCAATCTAAAACTTTTAGGTCGGCAAGCATAAAAGAATCGAGAAAAGTGGAATAAGAAGTCCCTGAAGAACAGTCCCTGAAGAACAGTCGAAATCGACTAGGCCAGTCGACAACGACCAAGAGGAGCAGCCCAAAAGTTCCTCGATATCGAGTAGGCCAACTCGATATCGACTAAGCGAGACGAATCTCCTCGACTTCAGATTCCACTGGACGCAGACAAGCTTACTCGATATCGAGTATGGTACTCGATATCGACAAGACCAGTACTCGACATGCCCTGTTCTGCCTTCCTCGATGCGTTATTCGGTGAGTTCTTTCCTTTACTCTTGTTTTTATTTTGATTTTATACAGTGGGGACACTGTATATTTTAAGTATGGGGTGGGGGAAGGGCTCATTATCATTATTATATGTTTAAGTCTTGCTTTTTGTTTTACATGGTGAAATTTTATTATTATGTTATGCATTCATGTTTAAAGTTTTATGCATTTTAGTCTTTTGTCATACTTTAGTCTTGTTTTTTTTAATTGCATAGAAAAAAAATAATAAAAAAATGTCGAAAAAAAGAAAAAAATGCATGGTTAATTTTTTGCATTGTCTTAGTTTTTTACCCTAACTTAGATGTCCTATGATGATAAATAATGACTGACTTGATCATGTAAATCCTATGGCATGTTTGGAAGGTTTAGCCTAAGTCTTCAAAATTGTTTTTATGTGGACTGTGAACTTGTGATGAAATTGAGCACATATGATCCTAAGCTAAAGGTTGAAATCCAACAAAAATTGTCCCGGTGAGAATTTTTGCCTTATAGGGAGAACATTAAAAATCCCTCTTCTTTCTTGAGTGTATTACTCTTCCTATGCATCTCTAAATGTTGTGATAGTTATTCAAAGCTAATGCATTTATATGTTTATGTAAATGAGAATTAAATGATGGAGGCACCTTTTAAGCCAATTTTATCTTCTCTTTATCTACCCTGCATTTATCCTTGCTTGAAGTCAGAACATTAGCCTGAGACTTTTATTATAAACTCCACAAAATTATCCTTAGCCAAATTGAGCCTGACCCCATTTGGGAATTAAGACTTAGAGTTGGTTGAAATAATGGTTTGTGGAAAAAATGAGCTTGTGTTTCATTTCAAGTGAGGAGGATTTTTGAACTTATTGAGATATGGGTTGGTTTTATATTTTTATCTTGCTATGCATACTATGTAAAAGGATTTTTGGCTCACCCTATAAATGCGCTAGTTTAATTTTATTTTATTTTCGTTTAAAAAATTCGAAAAAAAAAGAGAAGAGAAAAAAAAAACAAAAAGTTTGTGATTATGAATAAAGTGCATGAGCCAAATTTACCTTATTTCTTTCATTTTTGCAAGATTCATACTTTCGGGAGGTTAATTAAGTTTGAAAGGTTACTTCATTTGTGATAAGTTGGAGAGTTTGGTTGATGCATATGATTGAGAGTAATGGTTTGGTTATGTTGGAGATTTAGGAGTCTTGATTCCAGAATTTTATTAAAACACCACATGGCCAAATAATTCCATACCCTTTTATTTCTTACCAAGCCCCATTACAACCCCACCGAATGGAATCTTCTTTGAAGACTTCTATTGAGCGAAGTCCTCCTGATAATTCTTGTTGCATTTACATAATTGGTAGCGAAGTGGATTTATATTTAAATTGCAATGTTTATGAGATTGTATATGGAATTGAGTTGAGAGTTGATCTGCATAGCCTAAACACATTGAGAGTTGAGAGTAAACACTTTACCCTGGTGAGGTTGGATTTATATTGCCTATGCCTATGGATCGCTCATATATGTGTGATGACGTTAAATTCACTTGTCTTACATTGCTACCGCCTGAGATGTTGCTTTTGACAAAGGCGAAGACTTGAAGGATGTGTTGTAGGTATTGGTTATTGTTTGGTTGTTGCTTGAGGACAAGAAAGTCTAAGTATGGGTGATTTGATGTCACTAAAGTAGCCATGTTTTTATGCACATTTTAGTTCCATATTCTATACACTTTGCATATTTCGGGTTGGGAATATGTCGAATTTATGTAGTATATGCTTATTTGCCAGAAATGGAGATCTACATAAGTTTCTGTTTAATATTGCAGAATATTGAGCCATTTCGGGAGAAAACCAAGAAGCAAAGACGGATGCTAAAGTCTACTTGATATCGACTTCATTTCGTCGATATCGACAAAAAATGTCCGGACACACCCTGATCGAGAAGCACCATGTCGAGAGGCCAAGGAACAAAGTTACCCGACTCCAGCACAGTCCTCGATATCGAGTTAGTTACTCGATATCGACAAAGCTGAAGATCATACCCAGAGTCGACGAAGGAACCTGATCGAGAAGCCGCGGGAAGCTACTCGACTTGACCAGACACCCGGACACTGAGCACCACTAGTCCTCGATATGGAGGAAACTTATCGATATCGACAAATCTAAACTCACATGTCCGAGCATGTCGAAGAGGATTGCTCGACCAAGCCAAGCCAGCCAAGTCGATGGAGCCACCCTACTCGATATCGAGTTATTTACTCGATATCGACAACACCCGAGAGCCAGCGCCCGAGCAGATCGAGCACCAGCTACCCGACATGCCGAGCCAAGCTGAAGTCGACGTCCATTTTCCTTGATATCGAGGAGTTTACTCGATATCGAGTTGAAAGACCCTGAGCCGCGTTACGTGGTTTGAGCAGTCCGACGCGGTTTTGGATTCCTTGAGGCCGAAGATGTCCGAGTTCTATCCAAGTCTATCAACAACTATCCATGGAGAAGAAGAATTATCCACTTGAAGATATTTTAGCCTTTTTAGATATAATTTCCTTTTTTGATTTATTTATGTTATTCTATTTATTTATCTTTAAGCTTTTAGATATAGATAGAGATTTCTATCCTTGAATAGCAAGGATTAGAAGCCTATAAATAAGGCCTTAGGCGGCTGAGTTTTATTCATTCCATCAGACAGCAATTAGTTACATAGAGGTAGAGAGAGAGTGAGTGGCCAAGAGGAGTTTGTGAAGCGAGAGCGGAATTGGCTTCCTTTGGTTGTAAGCTCTGTTTGATTTAATGCAAGTAGTTATTTCCTTTCAATCAATGTCTGCAATTGCCATGAAGCGCGAGTAGTCCACCCACTTCTATGGTTGGGGCGAGCCCGACGATAGCCCTGCGTGTTTGAGGTAAAGATCACCGAAAGAAAAAAACCCAGTGCCTTTCGTATAGATCGAGACTTGTAGCTTGATTCTTTACTCATTCCATTTGAGCATCTACTACTTGTTATGTGTTTATTACCCATCTAATGGAGGTCCATGCTAACAACTTGGATTGTAAACATAAAATCAGTAGAGACAATTAGGGTTTCTTGAAAGAGTTGTCTAATTGTTGGAAAAGGCGAAAGCTTGGTCCTTCGATGCGATTTCCATGATTATCTGTTTTATTTCATGCCCTTATGCATGCTTGGTTATTGTTGTCGCAAACCCCAATCTTGGAAGCCTTTCATACATAGTTTATTTCGAGAATCCCAAAGCCTTTGTCTTTATTCTATTTCGTTTTAAGTTTTGCCTTCCTCGATATCGACAAACTCTAGTCGATATCGAGTTACTGATCCCCGATCCAGATCGTCGTAGCTTCTCTTGTGCAGGTGTTCGACAAGAGCTTCATCGACATCGACAACTCTACTCGATATCGAGTAAGGGCTAGTCGATATCGACTAAAACCGCTTGTGACTGCTGCTGCGCTGTTCGACTTGTCTGATCTTCTGTCGACTAACCCTAGTCGAGATCGATAACATGTGGTCGACTTTTGTCCGTGAGATTTCTCCGCTGCCTAGGATCCGCTGACACGCTTCCTCGTGGATCGATCCTGACTTCCCACTACTGCATCGGAAGGAAGTCTTGTAATCATTTGCAAGGGACGAAATCTGGTTTGCTTTGATTTATTTATATTTTATTGCAAGTCTCAATTTCCTCCTACAACAAACTCGAATACTTCACAAGTAATAAACGGAACTAGACTCAAACAATAGCAAAACTACTATCTAAATACAATAAGAAACACCCATAATACCTATATGAAATATGCATTATCAAATCCCCTCACACTTAACTCTTGCTTGTCCTCAAGTAACCATGAAGCATAACATCATCTACGCATCCCACAGGAAATCTTTCATAACATTACTCATCAAAAGCAACATCATCAATGGTGACAATATAATCAAACATATAAACGTCATGACATGTATACATGGGATCAAGTTGCTTGCATGCTCAAAAATCAACCTTACCAAGGATAAAATGTGTATCTCTCACTCTCATGTGTTTAGGCTTTAAGCATACACTCACCTCAATTCCATACACAGGCATCAGCTCAAATATTGACATTTATATCACAAAATCTCCATCGGATACGTCAATGCAAAAATAAAGACATCAAGAGGACTTTCACTCAATGGGGCTTGGTAGAAATGGGGTTGTAATGGGGCTTGGTAGAAACATAAAGCTAGGGAATTGTATTTGGACATGTTGTGCAATAAATTCTAGGAAAACAAGATTCCCAAACTCCCAACATAACACAAACCAACTCAATAAATCAAGCTCGCAAATGCACAACATCTCTCAATATTATCAAAATAATATCTCATCAAATCATCTCAGCTCATCATCTCACATATCATGCAATCTCAACACCCAACCAATATATCTAATAACCAACATAAATCCAAATTCTTCCTTATTATGCAAAAATAAGATAAATGGCTCTTTTATTTTTTTTTTCTTTTTTCGGATTTTTTTTGATAACTTACTTTTACCCCTAGTTGAATTTTATCCTCCCTAGGACCAAGCTTTTTATTTATTTTTCCTTGAGGCAAAATACATGAGAATCAAATGCATACGTAGGAGGGACTAAATAAGCACATAACATTACATCTTCTCAAAACCATAAACCATAACATCACACTTTAGCTTCATTCTCCTCAATCTCCAAATTAGATTTCATAACCCACTAAAAATCTCAATTCCCCCAGAATAAGGATAAGGCTCATCATAGGCTAGGAATAATAATTTTTTGGAGCTAGCAATAAAAAGGCTAAAGGCTCAAATTGGCTTCAAAGCAAGATATAAAGTAAGGTAGACATGGATAAATATGTGGCTAAAAGGTTACCTCTATCATTTGAACTCATCAAGCAATGAACATGTATATAATCGGCCTTGAAAATAAATAACCATGGCAACACTCAATGATAAATGCATTGGAAGAGTAAATCACACAAGAAAGCAAAAAGAATAAAGATGTATCCCTTATAAGGCCAAAAATATCTCACAGGAACAATTTTTTGTTGAATTTCAAGCAAACTCCCAAACTTAGATCATACAGGCTCAATTATATATGCTCAATCATATTTCACATAAAAACCAATTTTCAAGATAAGATCAAATCATTCCAGAATTTCATGGGATTTATAAGATCATGCCAAAACAAACTCAAATTAGATGGAAATTTTGATAACACAATATGCAAAACAACAAAACAAGACTCACTTTTTTCATAATTTTCGACATTTTTCAATTTTTTTTCATTTTTGACATTTTCTATAACATAAAAGAAATAACATAAATGAAATAACAAAGACTAACAAACAGAAATTCAAACTAGAACTAACCTAACTAATTTACTTCAATCTCCCCCCCCCCCCCCCCCCCCCCAAACATAAATGTTGCATTATCCTCAATGCATAGAAACACAAAAACACACAAAGAAAAATATAAAAATAAACCGCTTGAAAGAAGCAAATGACTGACCAATTACTGTGAAGGTGGGGTCTGGAGTCCAGACCGCTGATTGATGTCCAGGGAAATCTGCGCCCAAGGCTTACGAAGACATGCTTGGATCTTGTCTATCTTCTTCTCTAGACTCAATTGATGCTCATGGAGTGTACGAAAACTTCATAGGTGATGATCTTCCTTTTTTGTCAACCGATTGTCAAGAATCTTCATAAGCTCAAACAAAGAACTGCTCTCAGAGGGGATATCAAGATCATCATCGGTCTTATCATCCAGAAGAAATCTGCTCGACGAGGAAGGGTGCACAACCATACCAGCAGGTGCCGAAACATGAAGAATACAGAAAGTAGCCAAAGTAGGGCCAACCGGTAAAGGCGCAGGAAGATACTGGTTGTGCTCACCCTTCGCACCAGATAACCAACGGAAACACTCACTACTGTCAAGGCGGGTAACCTATTCAATAATACGAGCGTTCAATAGGGATAACATGTCAAAATAGAAAGGTGACGACAAGGGTTGCAGGGAGCTCAAATCCATACCCATATAGCGGGCTATAAGGGTAATTAATCCACCAAAAGTAATATGGGCACTCATATCATCTCTCCTTCGGAGTGTGTCTGCACAAGCAGGCAAAAACATCTCTACCCAAGCTGGTACACACTCGGCCTCTAGCGTCAAACAATACAACCACATCCACATCCTCTTGGGAACAACCGTGGGATCAGTAGAACCATAGAAGGCAGGGGTCAACACCCTGTGACATAAACGCAGGGCAGGGTGCATAATCGAATAATCATGAAAGTCCTCAAACCCTCCAGCATGGCCTGACACTATAGCCCACGTCTCAGCAGGTGTAGTAACAATCGAGCTCCGACGCCAAGGATTAGACCAAGGTACATGCATTCCCAAAGCATTGGATAGAAATCGTTTCTGGATCAAGCATTCAGTACCCAATAATATGAAGCGGATGTACGGATCAGATCGCACATTAAGAGTTGACAGGAACTCACGCACCAAAATAGGACAAGTCGGCGTGCTCATCAATATGAAATTATCTAGACCTCCGTTATCCAACATCTGAGATATCGGACCACGAAGACCAAGCTTCTACAATGTTTCCAAAGAAAGAATCACGTTTACTGATAACTCACATCTCTTAGCTGAAACCACCACTCCTTCTCAACTCTAGACAAATAGGTTGGAGCATCCATCATAGGAGCACAAGACATAATTCACAAAATTGAGGAAGAAAACCACAAAAATGACCAAAAGACGGGCTCATTGTAGCGACGGCGGGCGCCGTGTAAGTAGAACCGCAAATCCGAGTGAAAACGTTGGAAAACCGACGTCCACTCCTCCAAACTCGAAACGTTCACGAAGAACTTGGTTTCCAAGAGTTCTTTGGTGATAGGTAAGGGAATGGAATGGGAAAAGATTGAATTTTGTGGATGTAGGGTAATGGCGGAAAGTGTTTTGGTGGATAGAATCGATTAAAACGCAAGGCTTTAGGTAGTCTAAATGGATTCCAGTAGGCTTTTGGGGTTTTTTAGATTCTTCTTGAGCAAGCTTGATTGATCTAAAATAGGGACAATATATTGTGAGTTTGAGGGAATATCTATCAAAAAGACAAAAGGAAAATATTAGACAAGATATAATAAAGATAGAACCTCTAATCCTAGGAAATAAGGAAACTAATCCTAAAAAGGAAAAATCTAATCCTAAGATAAATAGAAAAATAATATATCCCTAAAAAGATATAAAATAATCTAATCCAAGAGCAAAATAGAAAATAATCTAATCCTAAAAGGAAAAATGACCAAAAATAAAAAGATAGAAACTTCCCTTTCCAATTTTACAAAACATTCGGATTTGTCAGGTGGACAGACAGGCGGCGGGCGCCGTGGCTAAGGCGGTGGGCGCCGTGTCCACAGAACGTGGCTACTTTCTTCCAAATCAATCAATACTCAATCCCAATATAGGTTTCACTTACCGTAACTTCTAAAATACGGCAACACGATTGATCCTAATTTATTGAATTGAAAACTAATGCAAAAATAGAAATACTTACCTAACTACCTTGGGTTGCCTCCCAAGAAGCGCCTTTGTTTCACGTCTTTGGCTCGACGTGATGCATTTCTTGATCAAGTTATTTCACCAAGATCCCCCACACTTGTTCTTTTCAAAACAAGAGGTGGAACTTTAGGAACTTCTCCGACATATCCATCAATTGCATCTATCGATTCCTTCTTAAAATGAGTTACTTCGGGAAGTTGTCCTGCAATTGCAAAAACCTCGACATTTTTAGGAATCAATTTCTCATACGGGATAGTAATAGAATCATTTGAATGAGACATATTTTCATGCAACATAAACAAATTCTCAATTTTCCCCTCAATGTCATCTTTCCCTAATCCAATTTAATCTTTGTTAGAAAAATCAAGATTCGTAGATTCAGTTTCAACAGAAGCATCTAACAAACCATTTGATTCATTCTTGTGATCACTTTCATTAGAGTCAAGAACATCTAAAGAATTATTGTCAGAAGAAACAATAGGCTCAAATATAGAAAACTCAATCTTTCTACCATCAAATTCCATAGTTCGTAAACCTTCAAAATAATTAATCTTAGTCCTCGCCGTTCGCAAGAATGGTCTTCCCAAGATAATCGGGGTTTCATGCGTACCTTGTTCCATGTCTAGAATGAAGAATTCAGCTGGAAATATCAAATCATTTACCTTTACCAAAACATCTTCAACAACTACTCTAGGCTTAATAATAGAACGATCAGTGAGTTGTATAGTAACACCAGTTTCAGAAAATGAATTGTGACCCAAAAACATGTACAAGTTATAAGACTTAACATTGATTGAAGCATCTAGGTCTAACATAGCTTTGGTGAAGCTAGCATTACCCAAAAACATGTACAAGTTATAAGACTTAACATTAATGGATCTCCGCACATTTCAGGCAATTGTTTCTAAAGCAAAGCAGAAACATTCTCACGTAAACTTACCTCACAATGAGTAAAGGTGTCATAAAGAATTTGTTCATTTTCCCACTTACGATCAGATCTTAAGGCATGAGGAAAGGGTGGTGCAAGTCTTGAAACCTCGGAAGACCACTCTCTAGAAGCTTTCTTCGGGGATTAAACAACGTCAGAAGTCGGATCCGCCACAGGAGGTGGCGGCGGGCGCCGTGGTGAGGGGCGGCGGGCGCTGTCTATGCAGTGCGTCTCCAATTCTGTCTCTTCCTCCTTATTTCCCAAATCAACTACTTTCCTAGGCCTCTCTTTAACATTCCTAGTGGGCACATTCACTTGTTTACCTCCTCTAAGGGTCATGGCGCTAACATTCTCCTTCGGATTCACTACCACCTACGATGGCAACATACCCGAATCTTTCGCTTTCAATTCACCAATCCCCTTAGTCATTTGACTCATAAATTTTTCTTGAAAAGTCATCTTGTGCAATAACAACCTCAAGGTCTCATCTCTATTTTCTTGCTGAGTGTTTCTAGGACGATTCTCGAATTGTCCTCTCTGAAAAGGAACTTGTTGCTGCTGGCCTCTTCTGTTGAATCCACTTTGGTAGTTTGAATTGTAGCCCTGATTATAATTGTTACCAAAGTGGCGGAGAGGACCATAATCCATAGCATTCACTTCAATTGTGCCCTCCTGAATCAAGGGACACTTATCATTCGGATGAGTTGGATCTCCACAAACACCATAAGGTCAAGGCTGATGGGGTTGATTCGTTTGCATAGCCATCTTGTTCACAATCTCCATAAGCCTATCGATATCATCCTTGTGTCCATCTCTCGAACTATCCAACTTATGAACTCCTCTAACTCCTTGGTGTCTTCCATATTGTTGCGATGCAATAGCCAACCCTTCAAAAATCTGCATTGCTTCCTGAGGTGTTTTATCCAAAATATCTCCTCCGCTAGTAGCGTTGATGAAACTCCTATCGGTGTCAAGCAAGCCTTCATAAATATACAACACTACATCATCCTCAGGTATACCATGTTGCGGACAACTACCCTTAAGCTTCTTGAACCGCTCAACATACTCATAAAGACTCTCCGTAGGTTGTTGCTCAATACTGGACAGCTCCGTCTCAAACACAAGCTTCCTCTTCAACCTAAGAGATCTTTCAATCTCAGGATCAAAAGACAAAGGAAATGAATTAGAAGATCTAGTTTGAACCATACAAGAACACAAAAGACTCAAAAGTAAAGAGTAATTGAAAGAGATATAGAAAAGCAAACTCCTTTCTTCTCCTCGGCAACGGCGCCAAGAAACTTGGTGCGGGACGAACATCGTTGGCACTTTTTTCCTTTGCCAAATTAGTAATAATATCCAAACTTAAACACACAACCAATAGATTAGGCAATCAATCACTTTATAAATAAAATAACTACTAGTATAGCGATGAAGTCCGGTGTCGAACCCATAGGGAGAAGCGATTTTCTATTCAATAACTCTAAGGAAAGACTCTTATAGCAAAGCAATGATTCATAACAAGTACCAAATATGTAAAAGTAACCAGATTTATGATCGCAAAGTAATTCGATATCAAAGTAGAAAGAACATTTCACCTCCAATTCTATGACAATGGTTGGAATTCATGGTCCTCAGATTGATCTATTAATTATTCATATTCCTAGGTCTACTTGACTAAAGTTGAGAGATCCGCAGAGATTCACTCATCTTATTCAGTATCACTAAAGAATAGCATTAAGAACTCAAGTAATCAAGACCAATTGGCACATTAAATCAACACAATTAAGACTAATAGGCGCATATCAAACTCAGCCCTAATCGAATATCCTTAACATAGATCAATTGAAATCATCCACTACAAAGACAAAGACACATCACTATCATCAATACCTTTGTTTTCTATCAAGAAAACAACAACGTATTCATAGCTAAGATGCAATTCCTAACATGTTGATCAGGAATACAAAAGAACACAAATATAAATTAAGCACAAGATGATAACTAAAAACATGAATAATCAAATAGAATCAAATCCTCATAATCCGAACAACCATATCTTCAAATCACAGGCAAAACTATGAATTTAGCAACTCATAGGCCAATTCTCTCTCTCTCTCTCTCTCTCTCTCTCTCTCTCTCTCTCTCTCTCTCTCTCTCTCTCTCTCCCTCTCTATCTCTCTCTAATTGTGTTCATAGTCTCACAATAATCCAGCTCTCTATCTCAAACAAAACTGAAAACAACTTAAATAAGTCTCTCTAAGGTCGGCAAAACCCTAGTAGGAAATATAATATAATAATATAAAATAATGTCTTCGGATCCAAAACCGCGTATTCAGAAAACTGGGCCACAGCGGGCGCCGTGCAAGGGGCGGTGGGCGCCGTCTCTTCATTATCTGATGTTCCTCAATTGTCTTCAATAGATTCCAATGACGTGCCTCCTGGCTCCTTCTTCGCTTGAGTGGTGAGCTCCTCTACTTGCTTGCGGAGCTTCTCGAGCGTTCCGGTTTGAGAACCGTCTCCTCATTGTCGGACATGAGTATTCTCTTTAGCCATTCCTACAGACGAAAGAAGCGTTCCGGTTTGAGAAAAGGTTCAAATTTGGTGTGCGATTAGCGCGTCGCGTACACCTATAAAACAAACACTAGAAAAAGAAAAGAGCATAAAAGAGACTAAAAAGGGCGCAATTGATGGCTTCTCCAACAACGGCGACAAAATTTGTTAACGGAGGAAATCAAGTCTAAACAAATATAAAATATTATTCCAAACCAAATCCCTAGTCCAAGCAAATAAAATTACAAGACTTCCTCCTGCTATAGTGGTAGGAATCAGGATCGATCCACGAGGAAGCATGTCAGCGCTCGCCGATCTAGTCTCGTAAAACAGCTCTCTGCGTCAACCTGAAGCCACTCGATATTGACTGAGATCCAGTCGATGTCAAGTCAAGGCAGTCGATTCCTAGTTCTCAACCTACAAAACAACATGAACAAACTAGACGTCGAGTACAAGACTCGATGTCGACTCAGTAGACTCGATATCGACTGAAAGGAGTTGATCTCGAGTCAATATGCAGTGAAAATAGAACGTAACCAAATTTATCAGAAAAGAATGTCCGAGGAAGGTTAGGATGAATAAGAATTAATGAACAGAAATAGCACAAGGGTTGTTGATATAAATATATAAAAGACTTCCAAAGTCAGGGAATTTACCACAACGATAACCATATAAGCGATATACTAAACTTATGAAAGATGCATGCTTTTCATTAAATAACTTTCATTATTAACAAATTGGAATATAGAGGCTCTTGCATAAACCCTAAGTGTTACTATTATTTTCTCATAATTAATCGAAATTCGTAATAAGATCACTTTCGCTTCAATATTATAAATACGGATCACCTACTATTCTCGTACAAGAATTATGCATTTAGGATAGAAGATGAAAATCACATAAAAAATCATACCTTTAGCGTACTTCACATGGCTATCGTTGGGATCACCCCAACCGTAAAAGTAAGGTGACTACTCGTGCTTCATCATAGCAAACATCATCATGGACATGGAATGAAACAAACTTGAATTGAAAATAATGTCGAAAGAATACAATAAAGCTCCAACTTCTCTCTCTTGCTCTCGTTATACTCTCTCTCTCTCTCTCTACTGTATGTGTACAAAATTGCTTCTGGAAGATTGAATGACTAAATCTCAGCCCCTAGGGCTGAGATTTTCGGAAAATGACTAAATCTCAGCCCCTAGAGCTGAGATTAACTCGTTATTTAACATTTTTGAGGATTTAAATGACTGATTTAATGACTTAACTTGGGATTTTTGGAAAATGAATTTCATGAGTTTTCAAGGACGGATATCCTAATCGATTAACTCAGTTTTTGAAACGGATTTCGAGACTAACTTGGGAACTTGATATAATCGGTGACTAACCAGCATGTTGATGTGATTGGTTGACTAATAGCATGATTGTGTGAATTAATGACATGTATGAATGACTAACAGCATGATAAGATGTTAGAGTTATGTTATCGCCTGATTTATACCTTATGATTATGATAAACTTTTGGGATTCATAGGCGGATATGATGATTTTGAGCATGCGAAATTGGCTGAGTAATATACGTGGATTAATGTGGCCTTATGAGGTGTTATGATACGATGAGTGACTGAACACGATGAATTAGCAAACACAATGTGTTTATTTCTCATATTGAATTATATGTATGTTATGAATGCTTGAGTGGCTAAGATATAGACTCTTATATTCTCCCCTAGGTGTTACTCTGTGATTGAGATTAATGTGTGCCTAATCTAGTATTATGTTGTTCTGCATAGCCAGGTAAGTGTCCTCGGAGCTTACTCGGATTGATTAGATTTCCCTGCTTATATGTGCATGATATACTAGGTGTTGCACATTAGAATAGCATGCCATGTAGTATCCTGCTAGGATTGCATTAACGAATGAGCATTCTTATTCTGTAAGCATCTGTAAATAGAACGACCGTTATCTGTGAAGTCATTAGAGTCTTTGCTAGAGTCATAGGATGGCCCAGCCCTATCGGATCTCGTCTTGAGTCATTCGAGTCCTTGTAACATCTTTACAGTAACACCTCTATTATTATCCGCATTATTATTACTTTTCTTTCGCAAGACCACATATATGATGATTATAATAAGCATGATATGGGTTGGGCACCAATACGGGATTGATTCAATTAAATGAAATGGAATGCATTCATCAGCTAGCCAATCTCCTCCCTATCGGGAAGGGGGGCGGTGGTAGGAAAAGGATATGCCACTTGAAATTCTATGTGGATCCATTTAATCGTTTTCAGCATATATATATATATATATATATATATATATATATATATATATATATATATATATATATATATATATATATATAAACTGTCAGGATGCTTGCGTGATTTAAATTCATGTCCTACATAAGAAGCATGATATTAGGAATAGCGTATATGTGTTCTTATTTATGGGGGCGAGCAAAGGCGGGTCTCAATTTGATCCTATGCCCCCTTAATATTTTTAGATATGTCATATATGTATAATGATGCGGATATGACTCTATGACCGTTGGGTTTTTACAAGGCGAAAAGAGAGAGTTTAGACTCTGACCTCGTTAATTTATCAAGGTTTTGGATTTGAATGTTTGAATTTGACCCAGCCCCATCGTGGCAACTCTATCTATGGTTTTAGAATTATGATGGTTTGCATGATAACTGAATTTCCCGCGTTTTAGACTCAAGGCAGGCACAGGGGATTTAGCTCGGGGATCCCAACGGTCCCTTTCGGTTTAGGGTGCGAAATCCCAGTTTAAAATCGCTAATGTTTGATTTCAAACCTTCAACCTGTACTCTAACCGCAAGATCCCAATGAGGGGTTTCATCCCTCGAAACGTAACCCGGGAATCATAATCCCGGGTCGTTACATAATTGAAGCTTTTGTAGCAATCATAAGTGAGTGATTCCACCAGGATGAACTTGATTGTGTAGGGTAATGATAGATTGGTTAAATATCAGTTTCTAAGTTTCAACGGTTGATGAGATGAAAATTATTGACAGATGCTAGTTCCTTAGGAGGGTTGGTACTTCCATTTTGCCGTGTACATTGGGAATTTTTGTTATTTGTATGTTAAATCTTGCAAGGATAGGGTTGCATATGAATTTAAAGGGGTGTCATATTCGCGAGGATTGGCAATCTATTTAAACCAATGTCGGAATAATCAATTAGAATAATATAATTAGAGATTGAGTCATGGATCATGTTTACCAACCATTGTTGAGAAGTCGTAGCTAAAATCATTCTTTCCTATTGTTATCAATCTGTCACCATTACTCTCTATATTGAATTTATTTACCTGTTACTTTTAAAATCTCTTGCATTAGTTACTTGTGGTTAGCAACGAAAGTGCACAGAAATAGTAACTGTCCTCGTGGATCGATTCCGGAATTGTTAGTTATACTAGCCAGTTTGGATTATATTTGATAGGGAATGAACGACTTTCACCCCGTCAAGCGGCATCCACGGACATAGGACCGACGCACGCCGAGAAAGACACATGTCGATGACCTAGTGACGCCTGCCGATGCAGATAATTATGAATCTCTGAATACTTATCCAATGCAGATTTGATCATATCCAATGCTTAGTCTGGAAGGCGCGATTTTCGGAGATTTTCAACCCGTTGATGCCTATAAATACCCACTTAGTCTAGGGTTTTCAATCATCAAATATCTCTCGACAAGACTATTCATAGTACCATAGTTTGCATATTTTCTTATTCATTCGAGGTAAGCGATGCTCGGCTAATCTTGTAGTAGTTTTGCTTATATTTCAAGACATTTTTAAGGATATGTGAGGGATATTTTGCTATTTTAAGGTTTATGAATTATGATCATTTCAATTTTATTTGTTATGATATTGCCTATATTTTGTTGATTTATCTTATTGACCACTAGAATAGATTTGCATCATGCTAAGGTGTATAGCTTCATTCCGCTATCGGGGGCATTAATCCGTTATAGAAGCCAACAACTCTTGCAAGAACGGTCCATATAATCTTGATGGTGTAGGAGAATTGATATGTAAAGGTTATCTCTTTTAGTGGAAGTGATGTCTGGATTGACAACCAGGTGCAAAGTCAATGAGACGAGAGGGATTATATTTATTCACTAGGTATTAGAGACTTTATGCTACTCTCCCCCATGCTATAGTTTAGGGAGTTAGATGGTGATCGAATACATCGACCTATCTAATTATGAGCTGAAACCGACCTTAGAATAATCTGCATAACCAATTTGCATTATAAATAGTAGCCCAATGATCATGGAATTACTATTAATGCGAATGTGAGTGAAACTATATTCATCATTATTGTTCTCTCCAAACCAACCATTGCTACTATAGTTACTTATTACTTTCTTTCATATTGCTTTATTACTTTGTTCCTTTGCTTGCAATCGCATTTAGAAAGTCGCACACTCATAATGCATATTTCATTTAGGCATTATAGGTATTTCTTATTGCATTTAGATAGGAGTTTTGCATAAGTTTGAGTCTAGTTTCGTACATTGCTTGTGAATTATTCGAGTTCGGAATCTACGCCTTTTTAGTGTTTATTTTGCAGAATTACATTCTGACCTTGAAGGGACTTTGGGAAGAGCTTAAGAGACATGTTTTAGAAAGTATGGAGGTTGAGGAAGAAGCTAGGGAGGAGCAAGGAAGCACGATATTGAAGATAATTGAAGAGAATCGAGGAAATCCCGTCACTGTAAGGGCGGCACCCGCCGTGGGCCGGTTTCTAGCGATTCCGATTTTGGATCCAAAGACCATTTTTCCCACTATTATATTATTATTTCTATTAGGGTTTTGCCGACTCCTTATGAGTCTATATTAGGTTTAGTTAGTTCATTCAGCCGTGTATGGCTATTGTGTGAGACTATGAACACCATTAGAGATAGAGAGATTCGGCTTATGAGTTGCTAAACTCATAGTCTCGCATGTGATTCGAAGACATGGTTGTTTGTATTGTGAGGATTTCATTCTATTTATTTATTCATATTCATAGTTATCATCTTGTGCTTATTGATTATATTTGTTTTCCTTTCTATGATTGATCACCATGTTAGGATACTACTACAATAACGAGCTAATGCAGTGCTTCATTGTAGCGGTTTTTTCAAATGTAGTGGTTTTGGTGGCGGTTTAGATTTTTTGTGGTGGTTTATGTGGTGGTTTTTTAATGTATTATTTCTCACCATTTTGCAAGACCTATTGTAATGGTTTTTAAAACCTACGGTAGCGGTTTTACCTTTGATCTAATGTGGCGGTTTATAAGACCTGATGTTGCGGTTTTTAGCAACTGATGTGGCAGTTTTTATGACCTATTGTGGCGGTTTTGGATTTACCTTTTTCCTGCCCGATTTAACCCTAATATATATACTTCTCTAGACCTGAGAGAAAGTGCCACTGCCTAGACCTATTCTTTCTCATCCCCTTCCTCATTGGATGCCTAATGCCAATATCTCTCCTTCTCTATCGAGAGCTCCCCTTCAATGCCCTCTTTTCTCGTCTTTTTTGCTCCATCTCCCATGGTGGATCTCTCAATCTATCATCTCTCAGACTCTCACTATTTCAATCTCTTCATTTGGGTTCTATCTCACCCAGATCTGAAACCATTACCTTCCGTCTATAGATCCGCAGCCATCATATGGGCGACATCGACGCCTCTCTCACCCAGATCTGAAACCATCATTACTAGGGGACACCAATGCCGCTCTCACCTCCACCTGATGGCATAGAAGGTTAGTCTTTCCATCCCTCTTGCCGATCTTGAGGTTGTCACAAGGTAATCTCTTTCTCCTTGGCTCTAAGTAGGGAGCGAATTTATTCATATTAGGGATCTAATTGTGATTTATTTATCTTTCGATTGGTCCATGGATCTGATTGTTAAACTTCGCATCTACTATTCAAGTAGGCATCTCTCTAGACTCGATGGTTAATTAGGGATTTCTTTCAATTTTCAATTTTCCAATTCTTGTAGTGTTTCAATTTTTCATCATTCGAATTCCTCTTTTATAAAAGGAATCCAGGTCTTGTAGTTTTAATTGAAAATTTAATCAATTTCATTGTCTTTCACTGCCTCGATTGTTGGTGTTGGTTTGTAAGGGGATAGCTAAGGAATAACCAATTTTTGTTAATCTCTTGGGAGCAATAACAAAATTTTAATGAAGTTTCTCTAAGAGAACTTTGTTTTCTGCTTCAACCACCAAAGAAGTGTTCCAGGTTTAACCATTTATTTTTCGCCTACCGATTGCACTTCCTATTGTTCATACACTTTGATTTCCCAATATGCATTGCTAAAAGTTGAAATTGATGGTGTTATAGGCATATATTGACGGAGTTGAAACAATAATGCTACAACCTTATGAGTTAAAAAAATTCCATTGGGTCCTATACATCTATTGTAAGTATTTTGCACTACTTGAAAGATTACAAAAATAAAGATCCATATATCTTGACTCATTGTAACACTAGTAAGTAGGTTCGCCTAATCACCTCTTTTGTCTCAAGAGTCCAATTTCGTTGGCTTTCTAGTCTCATTTGTGTTTGAATGATCAATAATTATATATTACCACATTTTCATGATTACTTTGTTGGAGATAAGTATTTAAATCATATTGTTTATTCCTAGTACATTTTCATTAGCCTAGCAACCGTTGGGTATGACAATGCTCTTCCATATATCTCTTTTTATTACTTGATGACATGTTTAGATTAATTCTTATGTTCTATTTCTAAAACATTGATTGGAATTGAATTTTTTGGCAAAATAAAACTAATAATGATCGAAGTGAGGTAATTTGATGAATATCTATTTAGATATATCAAGTATAGATAGATGCATTTGGATTATCGAAACTCAACCATTGATGTTAATAACATAATTGTATTTGTTAAAAGTAGTCATGTTAAGCTTTTACCCAACGAGTTTCTTGTCAAGGTACAATGTTGTGTCATTTTAATTAGCGCCTATTCCATGAATTTGTACGTTTTGGATCAAATTGATGCCATTAGGTTTCCTTTAGGGCAACATAAATCTAAATTCTGAGATGAAATTTGGATTTTTAATTCATTTCTTATCATAGATGAAGAAAAAATGCCCTTAAATTTTGATTACTAATTCTTTTTTGTTTAAACTTGATTTCTATTTGTAATATTTATCATGTCTTTTTTTAAGGTATCTGGATGAAGAGACGTCGATGGTTGTAGTCAAACCCTTACCGAGCTTTAACTCCTCGTTGGATTCAATTGGCACTAAAGGTAAAATTCTTGGGCTTTGGGTGTTATAGGTGGTTTATTGGATTTAGATTATTGAATTCTCGCTTCAATTTTTGTTAGGATTGTAGTGATTGAATTGTTTGAGTTGAATGATTGTGTCTGTGCTGATTGAGAATTTAATGGGTTATCATATCGATTTATACAATGAATTCGCTAGTTTTCCTTAAACTTTTAGTAGAAATCAAACTCCATTATATTAAAATCATATATAATTTTATTAACAATAGTTTCGATCTTTAGATTTAGAAGTACTAAATAAAAGGGGAAACCTCTTTTTCCGAAGAGATGTAAATTTGGATTTAGGATGATTCTTCGTCTGTGTTGTTGGGCTCAAATTCGAATTGGATATCAAAAGGTTGGTGAGCATATGTTATGAGATTTGTGTGATCTACTTGGTCTGTTAAGTTCAACAAATATGGATTATATTAGTTTGCCCTGGTTTGCTTTTTAATTATACTTTAATATACTTTTTCACAATGGATGAATCATATAAAAAAAATGGTCTCATTTGAAGCAATTGCCATATATGTCCAAGATCTAAGTAAGCAACTAATATATTATACTTAAACTTCCAAGTCTAGTGTCAAAGGTGGTACAAACTTCATCATCCGCCAAAACAAACCTAGTAGGTATCAATAATACAATTAGTTAGTATAACTAATTATATGATTTATCTCATAAAAATCTTAATGATACGATTTGTCTCGAAGAAAATTATCCTGAGCATGATTAATCTCAAAAAAATCTTTTGTAAAAGATTAATTGACTTAAAATAGATCACCTCTTATGTTCAAGTTAGAAGTTTTTGCTAGGAATATTTTTTTCTTTGTTCAATTTGTGATTTACTATTTTCAATTTAATAATTAATTTATAGGTTGTGGTTTGTACTAATTAACATATGCTTATTGAAGGCCACTTCGATTTTCTCTACTGCAAAAAGCCATAGCTAGATTGAATCAATTTAATAGTGGCGTTCGAGAAAGAAGACTAAGTCCTCGTCCATAACAGTTCGTACACTCATCTTACTTCTTTGGCAAGTTGTGGATTGAAGCAACGGTACATCTCTATTCTCTCCAATCTATTAGAAAGTTTAGTTGGTATTTGATTTTTCGTAGCTTTCATATGTTTTTTTTTCTTTTGGTTACAATGTGTGGGTTTCAGTCATTTAATTGGGGATAATTATATCCAATTAATTTCATTGCTTATGCTTTAGGAATATATTTTGATCTTAAAAGATTATTAATTGTAATCATATTTCGATGGCAAGACATCGTATTTTGATCTTGTACGAATTTATTTTTACATTTTGATTTTCTTATTTACGGACATAATATAGATGCTTATGTGATGTGTATCGTTAGGTAATTCTATGTCAAGTTTCTCCCACTTGATGGCGCATTCTTTCTGCCTTTGTTTGAGCATGATGAGATTGTCAAGATTGTTGTTCTTGGTTTTGCGATGTTGTGTTTTGATCACGGAAGCTACCATGGAGCTGTTGGGCTGCCGTTGTACTTCTCGCATGGGTTCATTGTTTTTGTTAGTGTTGCATTGAAGGGGTTTTCCGAAGCTTTCCAGTAAGTATCTCTACAGCTTTAGGTGCAAGTTTAATGCCCCCTTTTTCGATAGGGCTCTAGGGAAATTTGGATTTTGTAGACTTATATATAAGCAAAAGTGAAGGATTTTTATTACACTTGATCACTTTGAAAGCTGCTGAGTTTTTTCATTAGAATTCAGCTTTGAGGATGACAAAATTGGTCATAATTGTATCCAATTATTGACATTGTTTATCCATATATGCTTAAAGGAATGTATTTTGATCTTGTAAGATTATTGTAATATTTTGATGGTGAGACCATGTATTCATGTTTAATTTTATTTTTGAAATTTGGTTTTTTATATACAGCCATACAAAAATACCAGGCACGACATAATTGTAATTAACAAATTAAATATAAAAAATATATATATTTTATGTTATTTATGCTAGGAAAAAACCGCCACATTAGAAAAACAATGGGCGCTTTACAAGTAGAGAAAACCACCACATCTCAAACAAGTGTAGCAGACAACACAAAAAACCGCTACATAAAAAAATTTGGTGGCAGTTTTATACAACAATGTAGCGGTTTTGTGAGGTTTTTGTGATGAAAATGAAAACCGCCACATTAGCTCAACAAAACCACCACCTTAGAGCTAATGTAGCGGCATCTGATGTAGTGGCCATAAAACCGCCACATTAACTTTTAAGAGGCGGTTTTCTTATTTCTTGTAGCGCTTTTTACCTGCTACCATAGGCTTATTATGTAGTAGTGGGAATTGCATCTTAGCTATGAATTCGTTATTGTGTTCTTGATAGCAAACAAAGTATTGAAGTAGTGATATTTCTTTGTCTTTTTAGTGGATGATTTCATTTGATCTATGTGGTGGATATGTCGATTATGGGTGATTAGGGTTGTTCCGGTTTGTCTTAATTGCATTGAATCAATATGCCAATTGGTCTAATTACTTGAGTCCTTAATGCTATTCTTTAGTGATATTGAATAAGGTGATTGTATCCCTGCGGATCTCTCAACATTAGTCAAGTAGACATGTGTTTATCAATAATTGATAGATGAATCCTAGGATCATGAATCCCAAACATTTTCAGAGAATTACAGGTGAAATATTTCTTCAACCTTATTATCTATCTACTTTGCAATCATAAAGTTGGTTACTTTTATATCTTGGTTATTTTCTATAAATCGGATGGACACCATACTCCATTTTGGTACAATGACTACTAATAGGTATGAAGGTGACACATTTCCCAATACAATTTTTAGTTTAAAATGCAGTCATCACATATTCTTCCAAAATTTGTCATAGGGCCAAGTCTGCATATTCCGTGTTGAAGAACACATTGCACTCCTCGATTGGTGACTTCACACATGTATTAAAGGTGATCGATCTCGTGACGGAAGATCAAATGAGTGAATTGAATGTTACAATGGGTCGAGCATACAACATCTGGCCTATGGACTCTCATGGTTTATGGATATTCGATCGGGTAAGGAATATCGTATCGACATAATATTTGAACCTGTTGTTTGAAATATACATAAAAATGGAATAGGTCCTCCATCAGAACCGTGGAGAGATTGATACTAGAGAGACGTGTATGGCCTGCCCTCCTGACGAGAGGGTTTCTTGACCAAATAAATTTATAGTCAAGACCCTGCTATAGGATAATGGAGTCAAGTTCGTCCTCTGGAGAGAAGTCAGCGGTTCTAGGTATAGTTGGTTTCGGGGTTCGGGGATAGCGAGAAAAGGTGTAAGGTTGCTGTCGACTTCGGCTAAGACTTGGTCGATGTCGAGGGATGGAGAGGGGATGGTGGTTTGATGTCGAGTGGCTGCAAAAACTTTAAAATAACAAAAATAGAATAATAAAAGGGCAAACTTTCAAGGTTAGGGATCACCGCAACAATAACATATGTGTAGATTATAAATCACATAAAGATGCATGTTTTATATCAAATAACTTTCGTTATTAACAAATAGGAATATAGAGGCTCTCGCATAAACCCTAAGTATTACTATCCATTTTTCATAATTAATCCAAATTCATAATAAGATCACTTTCGCTTCAATATCATAAATAAGGATCACCTACTACTCTCGTAGAATAATTATGCATATAGGATAGAAGATGATAAAGACATGCAAATTCATAAATTCATAAATCAAACACACATATCTATGTTGGGATCACCCCAACCCTAGAAGAAGGAAATTAGAAACAAAACATAATAAAAGAAAATAACTTTAATATTAAAATAAAACTAGAACTTACAACCATTTGATTCCTTCCTCTTCCTTCTCTCTCTCGCCTCTCTCTCTCTCCTTGCGCCCGAAGACGACTTGACTTGAAAGAATGAAAATCGGCCCCCTATGGCTTTATTTATATTGTTTAATCCTCGCTAAACATGGAAAGAACAATCCTATCTATGTCCTAAGATAAAAGATATATAGCTTAAGATAAATTGTTCCAAATAAAATAATTAAATGACCTAAAATTCCCCTAAGTATATATGGGAATTACTAATGTGGAAATATATCTTCTCTTCATGATAGATCTTCGTGCCTTGGAAGGTAAGTAACATCTTATCCGAATCTCCACTCGATCTCGACTCGAGCTCGTCACTGGGAAGTACTCGACATCGAGTAACTACTCGACATCGAGTAACTACTCGACATCGAGTAGACTTTGTGTCATCGAGTGGTCTGGTGCTCGTCTGGTGCTCGATCTCGACTTATGGGATGCAAGTCGACCAAAAAGTACTCGACATCGACCAGTTTGGTCGACGTCGACTAGTTATGTGCGCTTTCAGCATTCTGCTCCGTCTTGAAACGCATTTTTCCGAGTCCTCGTTCGTCTGATTGACGCATATGAATATGCGTTGGAAAGCTCTCATTAAGGGCTACAAATCTCATTAAGACATCAGAACGTGATTCAAAGTGATGGATGGCGAAAAGTGAGCTTTTCCCCAGCTGCACCATCTCGTGCTTTTCCTTAGCTTCTCCAATGTCTTCATTACTTTCCTTTAAGCTCCAAAGTGCGTCCGATTTCTGAGAAATTAAATAAAAACTTGTGTAGACCTCCACATATTGTAAATAAATATAAACTACATAAATCTCATGCTTTCCCAACCCAGAAGCATAAAATATAGACAAAAATCGACATAAAAAATTGATGAAGTTCAGGATATTGGAAGGGAACATGTTAGGGGATGGGGTCGATTTGAGTAAAAATTTGATGCATGCAAGGGTAAAACATGACAATATTGCGGGAGATATAGGAGAGAATGATGGTCCGCCTTCAAGATAAAGTACAATTCCTCACACAGACATCATGCACCTTGGTTTTAATTGGGGAACGAACAACATAGATGAATTCGTCTTATAATTCATCCGAGCTGCTACGAACGTCACAGGTGACGGTCGATACAATTACAAATCATTCACTTGTCTTTTGAACTTGGGGCAAGAAGCCTTGCCAAAAGTTTGACGATAAAGAGGGTAAGGATTGGTTTACCTGGATGTAGGCAGGTGGATCAGCGTTCTTCCTGCGTGCTTGTGTTGGAGCAGTCCTCTTGGCAGGCGCCTCAAGGCTTCTAAGGGTGCCCTTCCTGGTGCACTTTGGAGAGGGAGGCTTGACAGCTGCTGGGGCTTTCCGCTTCTTTGGAGACGGGGGAGGAGAAGAAGGAGAAGGAGAGGCAACATGTTCTGGCTCCTCTTCCTCCTCGTCCTCAGACCCCGAGTCCTCAGCGGACCCTGCGTCCCCCATCAGCATCCTCGTCATCACCGGATTCGTCTTGCTCCTCGTCCTCTTCCTCAGGCTCCTCTTCAGAAGGAACCTCCTTGAGAGCCTCCACCTCGGCTTCCTTCCGGATTCTCTCAGCGTCCTCCTCGTTCGATTTCCTTGCCAGCTCGGCCTCTTCCTCGACCTTTTTCTTCCTTAAAGCTTCTTCTTCGGCTTCCTTGGCGGCATCCCGTTCCAGAATAGCGTCGAGATCCTCCTCTTCTTCTTCCTCATCCACCTCCTCGGCGATGATCTTCTTTTTTCCTTTCTGCTTCGCACTGAGAGGCTTCTTAGCAGAGCGTTTTTTAGAGCTCTTGATTACTATAGTCGTGCTCTCAGCGATGGTGCTCTGGACAACAGCAGGGACGATGGCTTGAGGAGTGGGTTCAGGTGTAGGAGAATTAGCAGTGACCTGACGTCCCTTGGGGGTGGCGCCATGTCTTTTGGGTGTGGAAGCTTTCTTTGATTTGGGAGCCATGGAGGTAATCGGCTAGGGTTTTTTAGAACAGTTTGGAAGGTTGAAGAAAGAGAATTTGGAAGGGTTTGGATAAGTCTGAATTAGTGAGGGAGTCGGGTACAAATTTGGGTTTAAGTAGAGTGAGGTGATGGAGTTGATTGGACAGGTTTAGAGTTCCAAGGATAGTAATCATAACATTGCCAATTTGAAAAAAATTCCAATTCAAAATTCAAATCTTTTTCTTAACCATTTTAAAATAGGAGGGAAATATCCGAAATAATTTTGTTCCAAAAATATCTCAACGGATAAAAATATGTGACAAATAGAATTTTAAAATCCGTTAAAAATATACTTGATCAAATATCTAAAAAGATATTAACCAAATATATGTGATCCGATATCTGTAATCTACCATTCAGTTCACAAACCTTGACATAATTCTCAAAGGTCTTGACACTGAGTAGAATTTATCTTTCGTAAAGGGAAAGCTCCCCCTACGAAAGTGCATCCTTGTTAAGCATCCCAATCTCACGTCTAATGAAGGTGAACATGTCCTCTGCCAAAGGCTTAGTAAAAATGTCAGCCCATTGATAATCAGTTGAAATAAACGAAATGGACACATCACATTTTTCAACATGGTCTCTAATGAAATGATGCCTTACATCAATATGTTTGGTCCTTGAATGCTGAACATGATTCTTTGTAATGGAGATGGCACTTGTATTGTCACACTTAATGGGAATGCCTTTGAGGTTGATGCCAAGATCTCGCATTTGTTGACCTATCCAAAGGATTTGGGAGCAACATGCTCCGGCTGCTATGTATTCGGCTTCGGCAGTGGATAGAGCAACTGAGTTTTGTTTCTTTGAGTGCCAACTGATCAAGGATGCTCCTAAGAATTGGCAACATCCTGATGTGCTCTTCCTATCCACCTTATAGCCTGCAAAATCTGCATCAGAATACCCAATTAATGTGAAATCCTTTTGCTTTGGGTACCATAGTCCAAGCTCCTTAGTGCCATTGAGATATCGAAAGATCCTCTTCACAACCACGAGGTGAGATTCTTTAGGATCAGCTTGAAACCTAGCACACATGCAAACACTAAACATGATGTCAAGTCTACTAGTTGTAAGATATAGTAAAGATCCAATCATTCCCCGATACTCCTTTTGATTGACACTCTGCCCAGTCTTATCTTGATCTAGAGATAATGTTGAGCTCATGGGTGTCTTGGCTGTTTTGGATTGATCCATCTTGAATTTCTTCAAGAGATCTTTAGTGTACTTGCTTTGGTTGACAAAGATCCCTTTCTTCGATTGATGAACTTGTAATCCCAAAAAGAAGTTGAGTTCTCCCATCAAGCTCATCTCAAATTCACTACACATGATATCAGAAAATTCCTTGCACAAAGATGTTTTAGTAGCGGCAAATAATATATCATCAACATAAATTTGAATAACCAAAATGTCCTTTCCTTTGGTCTTGATAAAAAGAGTCTTGTCGATCAACCCCCTTCTAAATCATTTTCTAAAAGATATTTTGACAAGCGCTCATATCAAGCTCTTGGGGCTTGTTTCAAACCATAAAGCTCTTTGTCTAGTTTGTATATGATTAGGAAATTCCGAACTTTCAAAACCTGGGGGTTGAGCCACATAGACTTCTTCCTCTAAGAAACCATTAAGAAAAGCACACTTGACATCCATTTGATATAACTTTATGCCCATGAAAGATGCAAATGCTAATAATATACGAATGGTTTCAAGCCTGGCTACGGGAACAAATGTCTCCTCGTAGTCAATACCTTCCTCTTGATTGTAGCCTTGAGCAACAAGCCTTGCTTTGTTCCTCACGATCTTACCATTCTCATCTAGCTTGTTTCGAAATACCCATCGTGTGCCAATGACTGATTGATGCTTTGGCCTAGGCTTCAAGGTCCAGACTTTGTTCCTTTCAAATTCGTTAAGCTCACTTTGCATAGCAATGATCCAATCTGGCTCTTGAAGGGCCTCATCTACCTTCTTGGGTTCTATAAGAGAGACAAACGCGTGAAAAGCACAAAGATCTTTAAGTTTAGAACGAGTTTGAACACTAGATGTAGGGTCAGAAATGATATCCTTTAATGAGTGCGATGAGGAGTATTTGAATTTTCTTTTGCTAGTCTTAGCTCCTTGATTCGTCACACCAGCAGGATTGACTTGTGGTACATCTGACTCCGTGGTTCTATTAGGTTCAGTTACAGCAGTTTCTGACGTCTCAACACTGTTGGATTGGACACCAAGGGCTTTGGACGAATCTTCAACACCTTGGGCCAATTCTTCGGTGTTGAGAATCTGTTCCTACATGTTCCTCTTCTCTGTGTTCTTGGTAGCAGCATCATCACCTTCCTCGTTCTCTGCATGGATGTTAAGATCTATATCTGCAACACTTTCACTTAAAGAACCGTCATTGCATTCATCAAATATAACATGTATACTTTCTTCAACTAACTGGGTCCCTTTATTGAAGATTCTATAAGCTTTGCTACTTGTGGAGTAGCCAAGAAATATACCTTCATCACTACGCGCATCAAATTTCCCAATATTATCTTTTCCATTGTTATGAACAAAACAAGTACAGCCAAAGAGTTTAAAATAAGATATAAGTGGTTTGCGGCCTTTGAAAAGTTCATAGGGAGTTTTCTTTAAGAAAGAACGAATAAGACAACGATTCAAAATATAGTTAGCTGTGTTAACAGCTTCAGCCCAATAGGTTTTAGGTAATGCATTTTCTAAAAACATAGTCCTGGCCATATCCTCTGAGGTGCGGTTCTTTCGTTCCACAACCCCGTTTTGTTGAGGTGTCCTAGGAGCTGAAAAGTTATGGGAGATGCCATATTTAACACAAAACAAATCAAACTGAAGTTGATCAAACTCCCTACCATTATCACTTCGAATTGACACTATGGGCTCGTTTCTTAAAGTTTGCAACTCCTTAAAAAGTTTTGAAAACTCAAATAAGGCCTCTGATTTTTCTTTTAAAAATGCAACCCAAGTATATCTAGAAAAAAATCATCAACAACGACTAGCATGTACTTTTTACCATTGGGAGATTTGACTCGCATAGGACCACATAAATCCATATGTAAAAGTTCAAGAGGTCTAGAAGAACTTACAACCTTTTTGGGTTTGAAAGAACTACGTGTTTGTTTACCTCGTGTGCATGCCTTGCACATCTCAATACCTTTGAAGTCCATCTCAGGTAGCCCTCTTACAAGCCCTTTGGACACAAGCTTCTGTAGTGTATGTGGACTCACATGACCGAGTCTCCTGTGCCAGAGCTTTGGATCGTCCGTCAAAGCCTTTAGACAGGTTAAGCTTCCTTGTGCCACTTGATCAGCATTCACAGCATATATATTGTTGTAGCGATATGCAGTTAGTATAACTTCACCTGTATCTTCTCTGCATACTAGACATCTTTTCTTGTTAAATCTGACATTATTGCCACTATCACATAATTGAGAAACACTAAGCAAATTATACTTTAAACCATTCACAAGATAGACATTTTTAATACTATGGTTGGAATCACTCCTAACACTACCAATACCAACGATGTCACATTTTCCTTTGTCACCAAGAGTGATTGTTCCTGTGGATTGCTCCTTTAGATCATGAAAGAGAGAACTCTTCCCACTCATATGCCTCGAGCATCCACTATCAATAATCCATTTTTGCTCCTTCACCTTGGTGATCTCCTGCAAAACAAACATCATACTTTGTGGCTAGACCAATAAGCAAATTTGGATCCATTATTGGGATAAACCATATTTGGTAAAATAGTGCCTTTTGGGACTCAAATTTGTGTTATCCGTTCTTTTCTCAAATGAACAGGAAATGTATTGTGAATGATATATGGATCCTTTCTTCTATAGGGGCAGGTCTCTTTTACATGTCCCTTTCTAGCACAGTGGTGACATATAGGAGAGGTTCTACTTCCTTTTGCCTTCATAAAGGTGGTAATGTGCTGCTTCTTTAAAAACCTTGGATTGTAACCAATACCACTTTTGTTTAGAGAACTTTGTTGCTCACCTAACATCTTATCAAGAGTGCCTTTGGATTTGGTAAAACTTATGAGGGTTGTCTGTTGGTCTTGAATCTTATTATTCAGGGAGATCTTCTTGTTCTCTAAGTCATGATGTTCACTTCTCAGAGACAAGAGATCTTGCTTGAGTTCAGATTTCTCTGAATCAAGAGTCTTGACATTAATGTCAAGACCTGAATAAGAAGCTTCAAGACTTTTGACCCTCGTAGACAGTTTCTCAATTGTTCTTTCCTGGTCCACAATTCTCTTAATAAGAATGTTAGTCTGGGCAATAACTTTTTCTTCATTGGAAATCATATTAGAAAGGAATTCCGATAATACCTCTTTTGGACTTGCCATAAGTTCTCTTACAGTTACCTCAAGCTTCTTATCGTGGGATTCATCTTCTGAGGCCATAAGACAAACATTGGCTTTCTCATCATCGGAGTCAGAGTCAGAATCGCTCCAAGTTGCCACCATGGCTTTGATTGACTCATCAGACTTCCTTTTGAAAAGCTCATACTTTCGAAGGAAGATGCTGATCTTGGTGTCCTTCACTTGGCTAGTTCCTTCATAGGTGACAACCAGCTTGTCCCAAATCTCTTTAGCTGACCTACAAGATGAAATACGGTTAAACTCATCAGTGCTAAGACCCAATATAGTAAGTTAATAGCCCTGTAGTTTTTGGAGACGAGTTCAAGATCTGCTTGGATGTATTCAGACTCCTTCTTTGCGACTTTGGTTCCATTTGGTCCGTCTTTCTCTGGAATCTTCGGACCATTCTCTATAATGTTCCAAAGTTCCAGATCTTGATCTATAATGAACATCTTCATCAATGATCTCCAGTGGACAAAGTTGTTTCCTACAAAGAGTGGTGGTCTGCTAGTAGACCTTGCTGTGCAAATCCTCCGCTTGCTTCACCAGACATGATCGAAAACTCACAAGATTGTTAGATCAAAAATAGTGAGTAAAGCTCTGATACCAATTGAAGGTTCGATAACGTAAAACTAAGTAAAGTAAAGATACTCTAGAAGGGGGGTTGAATAGAGTATGCCGGTTTTTCGCAGATAGTCTCAAGACTTTTGAAGCTCGTGCCAAAACCCTTTGAGATTAGACATAGTCTTTTCTCTGAAAACCTGAATCACAAAGTTAGACAATTCGAACCAAGTGCGGAAATAAGGTAAAGCAGAAAGTAAAAGGCTTGATGAATTCTTTACGAGGTTCGGCACGAACTTGGCCTACGTCCCCGCCTAGGGTTCTTCCACAACCCTAGGATTCAACCGGCTTTTATTGATTCACAAGACTTAGGATCCTAGTAGCTCACCGAGAAGCCTCTCTCCTATACAATTGCAATCTAGTCAACTCACGTTCCCTTGGAGTCCTAGACCAATCTAGAAGAGCCCCACCTCTCTATGCTATCTAGTACAATCCTCTTACACTTAGTGAATCAATCGCCTAGTGTTCACTTCCTGAGTTATAAACTCTCGAGTATAACACTATAACAAAATATATCCTATAAGCTCACTGTGTAACTCTCAAATGCTTTGAAATGAAATAACAGACTCTTAAGGACTAGCAGAGAGCACACGAAGAAGACAGATCTCGCTTGAAGGCTTGAGTGTATGAAAGCTTGTGTTCAACAGATGTGTAGCTGTCTTCTTCTTCCTTTTCATTTTATTGAAATAAATTGGCGCCTAAGAATCTTCACCAACGGCTAGAGAGGATTATGGCTTGAGCTGGATCTTCTATCTTTGGAAACTTCGGAGGCCATGATCTTCCGATTTGAATCTTCTCAAATTACAACATAAGGAAGGAAATAATATTCGAAAATACTTCCTGAAAGGTTAGTGTATATATAATGATATAATGGAAGCATATAATAGCATAAAATAATATTCGAACATAATATCATATAGAACAGGTTTTGTGTTTCATCAACACTGCTAAAGCTTCAAGACCTTTGACACAAACAGACTGTCAAGGCCTTTGAAACTTAATCCGATTTTCATCAAGGGATAGGAGTTATCAACCCTGTTTTTATATTGGTTACAACGTCTATAGGTTTTCCTTTGATTACAGTGTCTATGCCCCTTTTTTCATAGTGACGACAGTGTCTACGCCCCTTTTTTCATAGTGGTGACAGTATCTATGACCCTGTTTTTATTAGTGATGGCAATGTCTATGACTCTCTTACCCATTCATATATTGAAGGAGAACTGTCTACCTAATATCTTTTGGCTTCTAATTAGCCCCTTTAGGGTTTGTGTTTACTTTGTCCTAGGGTTTTCCATTTGATGACAACAATCATCTCTTAACGACGTACTGTACTTAACCCTAAACCCTAAAATGTGGTGACAACAATCATCACATGTTCTTTTGGCTTCTCATTAGCCCCTTTAGGGTTTGTGCTTTCCTAATCATAGGGTTTTCCTTTTGGTTACAAGTGCCTATGACCTTTTTTTTATAGTGATTACAGGGTCTATGACCCTGTTTTAACAGTGGTTACAGCGTCTATGTCCATCTTACCCATTCATATATTAGAGTATAACTGTCACCACATGAATATCGGCTTCTCATTAGCCCCTATAGGGTTTGTGCTTCCCTTTTCCTAGGGTTTTCCTTTGATTACAGTGTCTATGACCCTTTTTTCATAGTGGTGACAATATCTATAAAGCTGTTTTTATTTTGGTTACAGCGTCTATATGGTTTTCCTTTTGATTACAGTGTCTATGACTTTGTTTTTATACTGTGACAGTGGCTATATGACACTATTTTTATTTTGATTACAGTGTCTATGACCCTTTTACCCATTCATGTATTAGAGGAGAATTGTCACCAGATTTATTTTTCCTTCTCGTTAGCCCCTATAGGGTTTGTGCTTCCCTTATCATATGATTTCTCTTTGATTACAGTGTCTATATATGACCATGTGTTTATAGTGGTGAGAGTATCTATTACTTTATTTTTATAGTGGGGACAACAGTAGTTAAACTTTTAATTTTTTTTATTGTGGTGACACTATTTTAAAAAAATCTAGAAAACTAGAAATTAGAAATTAGAGAAGAACTGTTATCACATGTATTTTAGTTTCTCATTAGTCCCTATAGGGTTTGCGCTTCCCTTATCATATGATTTCTCTTTGATTATAGTGTTTATGACCATGTTTTTATAGTGGTGACAGTATATATGACTTTATTTATTTGGTGACACTGTCACCACATGTTTTTTTTGCTGGATTTTCCTTTGATTACACTGTATATGACCTTGTTTTTATAGTGGTGACAGTGTCTATGACCTGTTTTTATTTTGGTTACAACGTCTATGAGACTATGACCTTCTTACTCATTCATATATTAAAGGAGAACTGTCACCACATGTATTTTTGCTCCTCATTAGCCCCTATAAGGTTTGTGCTTCCCTTGTCCTAGGGTTTTCCTTTGGTTACAGCGTCTATGACCCTGTTTTTATTTTGATTATAGTGTTTATGACCCTATTTTTATTTTGGTTACAGTGTCTATAGCACTTTAAAAAGTGAATAAATTTGTTTTTATAATAGTGGCACCACTAATAATTTATTTAAATAAATAAAAAATATTTAACTGGTTAATATACCTATACTAAAAGAGAAATGCTTAAATTAGTTTTTATTTATGTAAGACATTATGCAAACCCACTACAATTAGAGTTACCTAAGAAATCCCATAAATTAGAGATAAAAAAACTATAATCAATTAAGGTGTAATCAACCCACTATTTAAACTGAAGGAACGTAGAGTGCGGAATGCAATTCATTGTATGCAGGATGATGCAGGAAGAATGATGGATGAGGAGGAGGAAATTAGAGCACACATCCTTACCTCGTATCAGAAATTGCTTGCTACTGGTTCGGTGGTGGGCAGGTTCCCCATCATTCAAATGGGGGCTAAGGTTAGTGAGGGGGATGCTGTGAATATGTGCAGATCGCCCACAAATGAGGAAATCAGAAAAACTGTATGGGCAATAGGGGCAAACAAATCGCCGGGCCCGGATGGGTTCGGGAGTCAGTTCTTCAAGAGCTGCTGGAGCATAGTGGGTGGTGATGTTTGTGCTGCAATCAAAGCAATCTTTCGAAATAAGACCTGCGCCCCATCTCTTGCTGTAATACAGTGATGAAAATGGTCAGTAAACTGTTGGTCTCTCGTATCAAAGACACTTTGAGTGGTTTGGTGTCGGACTGTCAAGGTGCCTTCGTGCCCGGAAGGTCACTTGCTCATAACAATGTCGTTGCTCTAGAGATAGTAAGAGGTTATGGCACTAAGAGAGTCTCACCGAGATGTACGATTAAGGTTGATTTACAGAAAGCATATGACTTCATCAGCTGGGAGTTCGTCCGACACACCCTAGTGCAGCTGCAGTTCCTTGACATGATAGTGGCGCTGGTCATGGAATGCGTTACTTCCACGGCCTTCTCGATTATCATCAATTGCGCTCCGGAGGGGTACTTCAAGGGGAGAAGAGGTCTCCGGCAGGGCGACCCTCTTTCGCCCTACCTGTTCGTCTTATGTATGGAAATGTTGAATCGTATGTTGGTTATGGAAACGACTTCCCCTGATTTTCAATTCCACCCGAAGTGCAAAAGGATGCGCTTGATCCATCTAGCCTTCGCTGATGATCTGCTAATCTTCTGTAAGGCTAATATGAAGTCAGTGCGAGTCATAAAGGTAGTGTTGGATAAGTTTTTTGAAGCTTCAGGGTTACGAGCTAATGTAGAAAAGAGTACGATTTATTTCGCTGGTGTGGAGAGCGAGGTTGCTGAAGAAATCACTCGTGTCCTGGGGTTCAGTAGAGGACAACTGCCTGTTCGTTACCTGGGAATGCCGCTACACTCGAAGAGAATCTCAATCCATGAGTTCAGTGATTTAACTGATAAGTGTGGTCGTTATGTGCAGAATTGGTCTGCGAGGAAATTGTCATATGCGGGCAGGCTGCAGCTGCTTAAAGCTGTTTTTGGTGGTGTGATAAACTTCTGGAGTCAATCTATATTGATGCCGAGAGGTGTGATTGAAAAGGTGAGTGCAATTCAAAGAAGGTTCCTTTGGAACGGTTCAAGTGAAGGTAGCAAGTCGCTTGTGGCTTGGACAGATGTGACGAGGCCATTTGAGGAAGGGGGATTGGACTTGAAGGATATTCTTGAATGGAATAAGAGTATTTTTGCAAAGCTCTTCCGTGACATTGAGTCCCAAAAGGATTGCATTTGGGTGAGATGGGTGAACTGTAACTTGCTTCATGGGAACTCCGTATGGGATGTTGGTCCTAAGATCAACGGCTCCTGGGCTTGGAAAGAACTGCTTGGGGTTCGTGACGAGCTTCGGGAGCTTACCCAGCCAAGAGGGGATGTTGAGTGGAGGTCCCTTATGCACCCGGCTGGCAGGCTAGATACTTCGAAGGTCTGTGATCTTATTCGTGATCATGGCGAACAGTGCGCGTGGGGAGGCTTCCTCTGGAAACGTGCGCAATGTAAGCGGTGGTCGTTTATCACCTGGCTTGCATTGCGCAAGAGGTTGCAAACGGGGCGCCGTGTCAAACATTGGATGGGTCCGGACGCAGCTTGGTGTAAGCTCTGCGAGGAGGAGGAAGAATCGGATGACCACCTATGGTTCGGTTGTAGAGTGGTTAGAGAGATTCAAACAAAGGTGTTTGATTGGTTGGGAGTGGGAGTGAGATTCGATACTCTCGGTGAATGGATGCAATGGTTCGAAGGAGAACCGATGGGAGTGCAGAAGGGTGCAGTGTTTCAGACTAAGCTGCTTGTGCTATGTGTGCTGGTGTATCTAACATGGAGGATGCGCAATCGAGTTGCATTCATGGGTGAGCAGTGTAATCCGGACGCTTGTGCTCGACAGATTATTAAGGCATGCCACAACCGGATTGCTATCAAGTGTAGGGCCAAGTCAAGGGCAGCGAAGGCGTGGGTTAGAGGTGTGTTGCGTCGTAGGTACTGATCTTGGATTGTTAGTGAGCTGTTTTGTTAGGAGATTGATGTGGATAGGAGTTTAGAGGGAATTCTTTTGTGGATATTTGGAGGTAGTTTTTTGAAGGGGTATACTCCGTATGTATTTTCCCACGAGACCCTTTGTTTGGTCCTCGTGCTTTTGTAACTTGGTTACACCCGCTTATAAATATTTACCAGTTCCAAAAAAAAAAACCCACTATTTCCCACTAGGTCTCACCATAAGTGAGGAGTAGAATAGCAAATCAACCCACTATAATCAATTTTTTTTTCAATTAGAGTTATCCCATTACAGAGCCAGTTTCTTCTTCCCCAAATCGTCTCTGAAACCTCAACTGCAATTTCAATCGCTCTAGCTCCGTTACCTTCGAATCGATTCCTCTCATCTCGTAATCAATTTCAAACGGTTGTGAGGCATGGGGGAGGGGCGTCAGCACCAGTGGCGGACGACCGGGGAACGGGCGGTGCTGGCTGTGCCGGCGATCGATGCTGGTACCGGGGGACGGAGTCAGATCTCCTTTTGCTGCTGACGGGCGTTGGATCGAGGTAATGAAGGAAGAAGAAGCGTATCAGGAAAGGAAACGGAAAAAAAAGTATAATATAGGGGTAAATTTGGAATTTTGGGACATTGAGCTAATTTTAAGAGGGAAATGGACATGAACTTAAAAAATCTCTATTAAATGGACACTTAAAAAAAAACCTTCATAAAATGGAAAAAATAAGAATGAGATATTAGAATTTCTAGTATTCCTCGATAAACATGGCCTAAAACCCTGCGGAAGAGGCCCTACTAGTACGAATTAGGATAGTGGTGGCGGAGTGAAAGATCCGTTGAAAGATGGAGGATGTGCTCAGCGATTGGGAACATCTCCTTTCCTCCTCCGCTCCATCGCTACCGCCGCCGGCAACCACCCTCACTACCGGCTACATCTCCCATGACTCCTTTCTAACCGTATTCCCTCCGGTTAACCACGAAGGCCTCCCCGTGGCTCCTCCTCTCGCCAATTCACACCACCACGACTCTCCCTCCACCGCCACATCGGCGGCGATGACGAATACTTCCTCCGCGTCACCTCCCCTTCCCCTACCCACCGATTTCCATACCGGAGACTCGACCATCCACAAGCACTCGCTGTATTCGCGTTCTCCCTCCCCGATTTCTCCGCTAGCTAGGTGGATCGGCCTTGCTCTTCAGCTGTTGAATTCTAAAGTCATTTCCGCTTTTTCCAATGTTCGTTCTAGGGTTTCGCTGGTGTCGTATCCATCTGAATCTCCCGTCTCAATTGGCGGTCTAATGGCGGGGGCGTCTTTGACGGGGTTGGGCTTATGGATATGGTGGAGGAGGAGACGTTGGCGGCCTAGAGGTAGTAGAGATGATACGATTGAGCATCTCAACCTTCTGATTCGAGAGAAAGATGAGGTTTGTTTTGTTCAATTATCCTCTTATCGTTTGAAGTTCTTTTCCTGCGGTGGGACCTGTTGTAGAAGTGACTAATATCTATTTTATGTTTGTTGAAAGGCCTATGTGAATTATTGTTCTACTACTAGTTTTCGTGAATCAAGTAAATTCGTTTTTCCACCTTCAAATTTCATACCGGTTAATGTTCTCAGTCTTTTACAGTACATGATAGAGCACTGAGGACCGTTTGGTATCAGGAATCAATGTTGGAATTGGGACAGAATCAAGAATTGTGTGAAACCATTGTTTAAAAAAATTTTGTTAGATTTTAGGAATCAAATTATGATCTTGTTTGGAGTCTGTGGCCACCGTCGCACCATTGCTGCCACTCATGCACCATCACCTTTCGAGGGTACATAAAATTTAACAGGGTTTGATCGGTATAGGCTTGGTTGGTATAGGGCTTGATTGGTATAGGTTATTAACTCATTTATTTTGTGTACAAAGGCTAAAATTTTAAAATTTCCATATTATTTCATCTAAAATTTCGTCTAGATTAAAATTTTAAGCTAGATTTTAGTTTAATCTAGATGTCTTTGCATGCCAAACATGACTGGAGGAAGTTCAGGGTGTCAGAATGCAGGCTATTTGTCATTTTACAAGGAGTTATGTTCATTCATTAGAATTCCAAATTTGCCTTTGATTGCATAGTTGTAGCTTAGAGAAGTATTGTAGCTTAGAGAAGTAATGATCATTGGCTTACAACCAAGTTTGTATCTAGTAGATAACTCGATTTTTCTCTTATACAAGGATTGGACCTGAATGAATCATTTGGGATCATTTACAGGGACATAACATCTGGAAGTGGAATATTTTATGCATCTTTGAATTTTCTGGCTTTTATGGGTATACCGCACATGTCAATGTTTCAATAGCATTTTTTTTACGCATATTTGCCTCACAAGCAAGATAACCTACAAGGATCTTTGTAATCTGGTATGAACTGCATAGATATGCTAAAGCTGGAAGGGTGACTTTCTCTGGGAAATCTGGGCTGATGTCAAGGGATATGAATTAAAAATAACAAGGCTTTTAACTTGAGAAATGATATGGGCTGATGTCAATGGTACTATTTTCGCTATGTGTAACATTGAAATGGATTAATATAAAAAACCAGAAGCATGTGCATCATTTACTAGTTTTTTCTTGTTTAAGAATATAGTTTATTATAAATCATTGGAGAACAGATAAAGATATAAAAAGGACTTTAAATGTTCCCTAGGCATTCCTGCATTAGATGACTCCTAACTCATAAGGGAACACAAAACATAATCATGCTATAATTCCCAATGAGAAGTTTACAAGATATGCAACAAGAAACTGTCAAGAGTTTTTCCTTGAAAATGTCTCTGTATCATTTTTCTGTTTACCTGATTAATTATTTTACTTATCTAAGTCTTTAGTTTTTTCGTTAGCTCTTTTATATGTCTAATTGTAATTTTACAAAAGGTGTGGAATATGGTTACGTATGAGATGCTTATGAGTTGAATGAATGTTAAAGAGTTATCATGAAAGTCGGTTGATTATCATTTTATGGAAGTGTAGAGAAGTGATTAGCCATATGGTATGTTTCATATACCATGTCTTTCAAGCAAATTACTGATTTGTCTTTTCAGTCTTGTGTTTGTCCAATCTCTATTTTGTTATATAGAAAATGGCTGTTGGTTTCTACTTAGTTTCATAGTGGTTTCATTTGCACATATTCTTCTTATGGAGCAGGAAGCTCATATGCCTTTTTTTTCCTTTCACTCAAGGCTCTTCATGATAAAATGTGAGTTTAGTTTTTTTTTTTAATGGAAAAATAATCCGAAAAAGATATCTGCTGGAACAATGTTAATGCTTGTGTATATTTATCTGCTTTCTTCGTGAATGCAATTTAGATCTTCATTGGCATGTTATACTGATCAAAAGCTCTTGTGCAGAAGATAATTGAGCTGTTGTTACAAGTTGCTCAACTGAACAAACTATTGCTCGCTCGATATAGAGTTCCAGTAGTGAAGGAATGCTGACCATGAGCTAGAAAGGACTTTTGATGAAATGAAACCATGACTCAACCCCCTCCCTTTGTTTGGTTGCTAGCTCATCTCTAAAGCAGCCTCTATCATCTGTAAGTATTCTAGTGAACGCCTGCTGAAGAACAGAACGTGATCTCCAATAGTATTAGTTTGAACTACATGTTAATTGTTTTCATGTGCCTATCGATATGCACATCACATGTGTATTTTAGCTTTGTAAATTCTTTGGCTCTCATGTAACGACAGTTTTTCCTATAAACTCTATGTTGATCCGGCGATACAACGTTCTCCGTGCGAATAAATTGAAGGTCAACATTGCTTAAAAGCCTGAAGGTAAACATTCATGAGGTCAGGTTGCATGGTTTTTTTATGGCCAGGAGTTTTCGATTCCGTTGAAGCATTATTGACTCCTACACGAGACTCGTTCTATGGAAAGAGCGCAATTTGTCCTACTTGTTGGTCTTGGATCGAAGTTTATGGCATGGCGCGTGCCATAAATATGGATCATGGTTAACCTTTCGAAATTCATTTGAGTTGCACATATTATGACACTAGCCTTTGAGAAAAAAAGTATCCATACTACTAGACCTGTCAAAATGTGACCCGACCTGACCCGTAAAACGTGGGTTTTGGCGCAAATATTTCAACCCAAAGCAACCCATACCCGTTCAACCCGTAAATTTTTGGGTCGGGTTGGGTCAACCCGTGGGTCACCCGTTGGAGGGAATTATAGTAAATGACCATTGCCCCGATTTGGTTTGCACGCCTAACCCACTATCCGGTTCAATTTGCAAGGGTTAGACCCCCCTTTAAAAATTTGCAAGGCAGCCGGTTGAAAGAAGGGGGGTGAAACCGGTGGTTGGGGGTAATTAAAGAAGGGAGAGAGCGAGCGTGGGAGGGAGGAGGAGAGAGAGGGCAGTTTTTTAAAAACCTGTCACTTCTAACTGTGTGTAAAACAGAGAGGAGGGAGGGCAATAAGCACGAAAATGCCATTCGAGATACAAGTAAGGAGGAGAAGAAGTCGTCGGTTTGCAAGCAAGTAAACCCGACAACGTGTATAAGACCACCCCGATAGCGTTTAGAAGAGAGGGACCGACGGTTTTCAAGTAAGTAAACCCTAACTCTACCGATTTAGTACCGATTGCAGAAATTGAAAGGAGGAGGGACCAATTGAAGATCCTAATTTGTTTGTCATGGTTTGCAATTGGATGAAAGAACAGGTGGAATATCCGCCCCTGTCATGTAGGATGTAACCGACGTCAAGTATGAAAACAATGGGTGGAAATGTGGGAACGGGTGGTGTTCGCGACGGGGAGAGAAGGGAAGTACCACTGCCGTGATGATATGGTTAAGGCCATGAATGAGGAAGCAAATTTGGGGAAATCGACACATGTATTGTGTGAATTTTGGAAAATTGGTGAAATTGGGGAAATTGGGGAAATTGGATAGATTATTATAGATAGAGGGAAATTGGTGAACGAATATGTGGGTTAAAAAATTTCAGGAACAAGTTATTGAATGTAAATGCTGTTACATTATATCATGTCATGTTTTGAATATTTAGTTGGCATGTTTAATAGGTTTCCTGTCATGTTAATATGCAAACTTGCGCGACGCATATTTTGTGGAAGCTATAAAATGGTTACAATGCTCAGGTGATAAGTATAGGGTAAGATATGGTGAGGCTAGAAATTTACTTGGAGTGTGATAAGTATAGGGTAAGACATGATTTCTGTCATAGTATAATGCTCAGGTGACATGTTATATAGACTTACTGTCATGTGCACTGTGACTAGTGTGATGATAATGAGCAAATGTTTGCAGACTGCTAAAGTATTGCTCCCCAACCTGCATGGTATCAGAGAAGAACATGGGTGGTTCAGGAGAAAGAAGGATTACGCAGACACCGACAACAGGCGAGGTATGGTTTGCGTAGTGTCGATTAAGGGTAGAGTGTTTTATAGATGAGTGGCTGTAACATTCCACCCCACCGTGCAGGCGATATATGCCGTCTCCGAGGACCGGCATTTCAAGTGTAGGTGCAATCAATACGCCCGGCCTCAGGTCCTTTTAAAGCTCGACCGGTACCTGACCACCTCAGACTGGAACTGTCTGTGTGAAAGCCAGTTTGGCGGCATTGCGAGGCTTGGTGCCAAAGTCGAGTTCTCAGCACAGCTAGTCCACTACGTCCTGCAGCGGCAGCTGCAGTCGAAAAAGGAGCATGAAACGTAGTACATGATCCAGGGGTCCATAGTCCGGTTCTCCATCGCGGAGTTCTCGCTAGTGACCGGACTGAAGTGCTCGTCAAACGTGCTGCAGACCGTTGAAACTGAGGCGGACAAGGCTGTCTGCTTAGAGTTCTTAGGGGTGGAGAAGATGAGGATGGAGGACTTCGAGTTAGAGTACAAAGTGGCGATGAAGTCCGAGCGTTCACCCGCCAAGCGCTTTAAGTTCGCGCTCATAATGCTGGTGGAGGCGGTGCTCTTTGCGAAGGAACCCCGCAACTATATTCAAGGGTGGGTTGTGAACATGGTGTCTGACACTGAGGCGTTCTTGCGTTACTCGTGGGGGAAACTGTGCTATGAACAAACCCACGAGTTCCTTTACCGGGCTGTTGAGCGCAAGCTCCAGCACGGGGTCAGCGGCTCTCGCCCGTCGTATTTGTTAGCCGGCTTCCCCCCTTGCATTCCAGGTATGTATAGGAAGCTCACATGATAAATAGTGATTTATATTGGACACTGAATCATGGTAACTGGACATGGGCACTGTGCATTGTAAAATGCAAACTGAACACGATTTTATGCAAAGTGTCGACATGTCATCACATGGGTTTTTTTTTTCTTTTGTACTTGTGGGTGTACGAGGCTCTGTGCCCAGTTGCAAGACAATTTGCTGCCACCAGCGACGACATACTCTACCCTCGGTGCCTGCGGTATAACTCGAAAGAGCACAATATCATGTACGATTCTCTTGCCTCCCTCATCCAGGAGTCGAAGGACGAGCTGGGCATATTCGACGACGTTGACGCTGTTCGGACAGTCCTCCTCCCGGATGCCGAAGAGGTGCGGAAGGGGGTTGTCCTTGGCGCCATCTTCATGACAGAGAAGCCGGATAAGTTTTTCGACGACCTCTTGGAGGAGTTCAAAGCGAAACATGGTCCGAGCACGACAGAAGCATCCGGGTCAGGCAGGCAGGGTGAGGGAAGTACGACGGATACCCAAGTTGATGTGTCAATGATTTTGTCTAAGATGGATGATCTGGGGAGGAGCATAATGGCAATGTTTAACGAAAGGATGCAAAGGGTTGAGGCAGCGATGCAGGAGCTGAGAAGGGAGGTGATGGGGAAGAAGCAACCCGAGGACGAGGTGACACACTCGCAGGACAGGCATGGAACCCATGGGGAGGAAACCGAACATGTTGAGATGCAGTCGAAGGAGGTAAGATGTTCAATTTGTCATTTCAGTATCCATAACCGTCATGTATAAGAATATAGGCGTCATGATAACGTCATTCGCGTATTTGTGTAGGGTGAGGAAATTGTTAAGGAAATTGGCCAGAAATCGGGAACCGATGCAGATGGACAAGAAACCACCAAGACAACCTCTGATGTAAGCATACTCTAACTGAAACCGTGATGTCAGTTTTGTGAATGACGGTGACACGAACTCATTATCTGAAGGAGAAGGGTAAGAATAAGGGCACATGCCATGGGGACACCGAAATGGAGAATGATGCTGACCTAGAAGAACCCCCCAAAGAAACAACTACCACAGAGGTAAGTCATCCTTGTCGTACTGCGATGTCAGTGTTGACATTGGTGTCGACACTAAGTTCATTTGCATATTTGCGTAGGGTGGAGCAGTGTTGAAGGAAAAGGGTCAGACTGATAGCACATGGCAAGGGGAAACGGTAAGAGCGACCGGTGTTCAGCCAGGAGCAGCCACCACCGTCACAACCGATGAGGTAAGCCATCTGACGCCCAGTGTCATGTGAAGTCAGTTAGTTGTCATGTCAACAAACGTTTGGTGTCATGTATCAGGATCGGGCTCATGTGGCTGAGGTGTTAGCTGAGGGCTCTAAGACTGAGGCGAAAAGGCCTGGGGTCACGGCAACCATCTCTGAGCTAGAAGCACCCACCACACAGACAACCCCTGAGGTAGGTCGTGTTAATGTTACTGTCATGTGATGTGACGTATATGTCATGTCATATTAAGTGTGTGGCATGTCTACCAACATAGGAGGCACATGATGAGACCGTCGTTCCCCTTCAACGTAAGGGGGGAAGGGTGAGGCGAGCGCCTGCAACGTTTGATGGGCACGAAGTCACTCAGCCGGGGGAAGAAGCCGCGTGTTGAGAAGGGCAACAAGGAAAAGGAAGGGGTTGACAAAGTCACGAAGGGGGTGAAGAAGCCGCGGGGAGCCAAGGGGAAGAAGGTCATTGTGGGGGTTGACGTCGTAGCCTTGGTCGTCACCCTGCGTGCCTGATCCGGATGCTTCTGTCGTGCTCGGACCATGTTTCGCTTTGAACTCCTCCAAGAGGTCATCGAAGAACTTATCCGGCTTCTCTGTCACGAAGATGGCGCCAAGGACAACCCCCTTCCGCACCTCCTCGGTATCCGGGAGGAGGACTGTCCGAACAGCGTCAACGTCGTCGAACATGCCCAGCTCGTCCTTCAACTCCTGGATGAGGGAGGCAAGAGAATTGTACATGATATTGTGCTCTTTCGAGTTATACCGCAGGCACCGAGGGTAGAGCATGTCGTCGCTGGTGGCAGCAAATTGTCTTGCAACTGGGCACAGAGCCTCGTACACCCACAAGTACAAAAGAAAAAAAACCCAGGTGATGAGATGTCGACACTTTGCATATAATCGTGTTCAGTTTGCATTTTACAATGCACAGTGCCCATGTCCAGTTACCATGATTCAGTGTCCAGTATAAATCACTATTGTAGAAATGTGTCCCTCGATCACTAATCAGAGCCTTAGGCACCCCAAATCTCGCGAAAATTGCGTCTTTTAGAAAATCTACAACCACTCTGAAATCATCAGTTCTGGTGGCCTTTGCCTCCACCCACTTGGAGACACGGTCCACCGCAAGAAAAATATAGATATTTCCAAAGGAACTAGGAAAGGGACCCATAAAATCAATACCCCAAACATAAAAAATTTCACAGAATATAATCTTAGTTTGTGGCATTTCATTTCTAGAAGATATGTTCCCAATCCTTTGACATCTATCGCAAGATTTGCAGAAAGCATTAGCATCCCTAAACAAGTGAGGCCAAAAGAAACCTGCTTCTAAAACTTTCCTAGCAGTCTTTTGAGGACCAAAGTGGCCTCCACATTCATAAGCATGACAAAAAGTAAGGACATACTGTACCTCATTATCTTGTAAACACCTCCTAATTACCTAATCTGCACAATGTTTCCAAAGGTAGGGGTCATCCCAAACATAGAAGCGAGAATCATTGCGTATCTTGTCCTTTTGAGCCTTTGTGAAATTGGGTGGAAATTCTCCAGTGACTAAGAAATTCACCATATTGGCAAACCAAGGTTGAGGAGTATGGACACCCATCAACAATTCAGGGCCATCAGGGCTCACATCGTCAAAAGAAACCAAAAGGGTCGGGCTGTCACCGGGCGGTGGCCGATGCATGCATACGGCAGCCACTGCATCTGAGTCAATGTCTACGACGGCTGCCACATATGATGATGTGGTCGTTGCACTCTGTTGCTGCACCGATATAATAGTCGAAAGCAAAAAGAGAGTGTCATCTGGGAACTCCCCATGGATGGGTCTTTGATCGTCCGACTTGTCCTCTCCTTGGACAAGTCTGTTGAGGTGGTCTGCCACTAAGTTCTCCGCAACTTTCTTATCTTTGATTTCAATATCAAACTCGCTGAAGAGCAAGATCCATCGAATCAATCTAGGCTTTGCTTCTTTTATAATTAGTAAATAATGAATAGCAGAGTGTGATCAGTGAAGACAGTTACCTTAGCTCCTAGGAGATAGGAGCGAAACTTCTCTAGTGCAAAGACCACGGCAAGAACCTCTTACATTGTGGTAGAGTAGTTCCTTTGTGCTCCATTCAAAGTTATTGAGACATAGTAGATGACATGAGAGATCCTTCCTTCCTTTTGTCCCAAGACAGCACCCACTGCATAGTCACTATCATCACACATAATCTCAAAGGGTTGAGACCATATGGGTGCCTGAATTATAGGGGCGCTTGTCAGGCGACCTTTTAGCTCATCAAAGGCTACTCTACACGTGTCATCAAAATAAAAAACTACTTCTTTCTTGAGTAAGTCACAAAGATCGGTGCAGAAATCTTAGAAAAATCCTTAATAAACCTGTGATAGAACCCTGCATGGTCTAAAAAGGAACGTATCTCACGCACATTAGAGGGATAGGGTAGAGATTGAATGACATCAATCTTAGCCTTGTCCACCTCAAGACCCCTGCTAGACACAATATGACCCAAAATAATGCCTTGCTCAACCATAAAATGACACTTTTCATAATTGAGAACTAAGTTACTGTCTACACAACGCCTAAGCACAAGTGACAGATGATGCAAGCAAGTATCAAAATCATCTCCAGGAAAAGTAAAGACATCCATGAATACCTTAATGAAGTGTTCTACATACTCATAAAATATGCTCACCATACACCGTTGGGAGGTCCCAGGTGCGTTACATAACCCAAAAGGCATTCTGTGATATGCAAAAGTACGTGCCAAAGGGGCATGTAAATGTCGTCTTCTATTGATCCTGCGGTGCTATGGGTACTTGAAAATAACCTGAGTAGCCATCTAAGAAGCAATAAAAACAGCCAAAATTTGATGTGGAGGGAAATCAAATATACAAATATAAGACTATATCAAAATAAACTAACTCCCTGTTCAAGCAAATAAAATACAAGAAACTCTCCTGTTGTAGTGGTAGGGTATTCAGGATCGTATCCACGAGGAAGCGTGTCAGCGCTCGCCTTTCTCGTTCCAAAATGCTCTCAAAATTGACAAGAATAGTACTCGATGTCGAGTAAAGTACTCGATATCGACCACACTGTCGAGTTAACCTGCAGGTGCACAACAGAAAACAAAAAAAACAAGCCAATGTCGAGTAGGGGGTACTCGACATCGACAAGGCGGTACTCGACGTCGACTAGGGAGTTGCCGATCTCGAGTTAATCAGTGCAGATAAAAACGTGACTTTTCGCAAGAAAGAAAGACAGAAACAACATGAACTTGGTGGGATTGAATTCGATAATATAAAAGAGTCTAGAATCGAGGTTTCAACGCCGCAACGATAACCATATAAGAATCATGCCAAAGGTATAAAAGATCATGCCTTTTCATCAAATAACTGTCGTTATTAACAAAATGGAAGATAGAGGCTTTCGCATAAACCCTAATTGTTACTAACCCTTTTCACATAATTAATCCGAATTTGCATGAAGATCATTTTTGCTTAAATAACACAAGTAAGGATCACCTTCGACTGTCGCAGAAGAGTCATGTAATTAGGGACAGAAGATGAAATCGCAATAAAGATTGTACCTTTGATGCATTACATTACATGGCTACCGTCGGGCTCACCCGGACCCTAGAAGTTGGGTGACTACTCGCTCTTCATCATCAAAACCCCAATCAATAATTTCATGAAAAGAACTACTTGCATTAATATAAAAGAAAGCTTACAACCAATCGAAGCCAAATCCGCTCTCGCCTCTCTACCTCCAATCGGCCACAAGCTCCAAAACTCTCTCTCTACTTGCTATTGTTTCATGTGTAAATTGCAAATAATGGAATGAATAAAAACCAGCCCCTAGGGCTTTATTTATAGTGTTCAATCCCCGCTAATCAAGGAGAGAACAATCCTCTCTATATCTATTTCTAACTATCTATTTCCTAAGATAAAATTGTGACAAATAAATCTCCTTAAGTGGAAATAGGAATTCCTAATGTGGATAATTGTATCTTCTCTTGATAGATCTTCACTCTTCATGATAGATTTCCCACGTGCCTTGGTGTAGAAGCAAGCTCAACACTCGGATTTCTACTCGAGCTCGACTCGGATTGCTGCCAGGATGTACTCGACATCGACTAAAGTGGTCGACATCGAGTAGAATTCGTACTCTGGACTTCTCTTGTGTACTCGTCCTTGATCTCAGCTCGGACTCGGACTCGACATGTACTCGACATCGAGTAGAGTACTCGACGCCAAGTAGATCTGTGCTCTCGAGTGGTCTGGTGCTCGATCTCATGTTCTGAAGGTGTGGTCGACCAACTTGTACTCGATATCGACCAAACGGGTCGACATCGACTGGTCCTATCGAGTGCTTTCTTTCTTGTTTCTGCTCGATGTGTCCTGGCTCAGCTCCTATTTGTCTTTGGAATTTCTGTAGTTGACCTGTAACTCCTCCATGGTTTTCTTCCTTCTCTTAATTGCTTGTAAAGTGTCTTGATTTATGCGAAATTAAACAGAAACTAGTGTAGACTTCCATAATTGGCAAATAAGCATAAACTACATAGATTATGTATAAATCTAACCCAATGATATGAAATTCATGCAGAAATCGATATAAAAGTTAATGCAAAACATGGCAAAATAGGCGCACATCCAACACTCCATACTTAAGCTTGCTTGTCCTCAAGCAATATTTTTAATGGTCATGCAGGGGAAGAATTCCAACTCTCAACATCTTGGATCCATTGTAATATGTCCCTGCAATCAATTACCATCCTCAAAAAGGTACTTACGTCACCAAATCCATGCCTGTGAATAAAAGCAATTTCGCACACAAAAGGAGGGTCATGCAAAAACATTTCATAAGTGACAAAGCAACAATAATCAAAGGACTTTATTTAAGCTCAATAAGGAGTAGATTGGTAAAAGGTTAAAGGTTAGATATATTTGGCCATGTTGTGCTCATGATCCGGGGAAATGGAGTAATTTCCAAACTTTTCATACCACATTCCTTCTTCCTTTGATTTATCACCTTTCGCTCATTCGCTCAATGTTTTTTTTCAATATAATGCTTTTACCTCTCTAACCTCAGCACTGCCTTCTTGCGAGTCACAAACATGGGTGTCATGAATGGCCCCGGATAATTAGTGCTTTGGATTCCTCCCCTGTGTGTCCCATCTCGCGGAACTAACATCTCGACGCAGGCAGGGTCGATCTACCTTTATCTCCTAAGGTGACCGGATTTTCTTTCACTCGTTAAATTTTCCATAACATTGAAACTTTTCCTGCCAAACTCCAATAATGATATATAACAACACAAACACCATATAGTAATCTCCATAATGTAACTTTCATTCTCAACATAATCCTCGGATAAGGAAATAATGTAAAGAATGGGCAATATTTAGATCATGTGGAGCAATATAATGTAACGATATGTAAGGCTCATAATATGGCTTTTGTGATGCATAAGTAGAGGTACGGCTAGGAATATTATTGTATGGAAAATATAAAGTCCACCATCCTCTTATTATGCAACATGTCAAAAGCAATATCAAATTTTACCTCCTTTCATGGTTTTCAAGAAAATAATGCACTTCATTGTGACTTCCTTTTACTAGGCAATTTAATGCTATATCTCAAATGAATCTAATTTTGCATCGTCGAGTTCAATAAAACTTCCATGACACTATTTCAAAATTTTAGATGGGGGTGATTTTCAATAAACTTTGGAAAACAACTTATAAGCACATTGATGAAATATGAATTCCAAAGATAACATGCATAAACAATTCGAGAAATATGCACAAATAAGGTCAAATGTAATCAAATATGCACAAAGGAAGCTCTTCCCCCACCCCATACATAAACATTACAGTGTCCTCACTGTATAAAAACAAGGGTAAAGAAAGAGACTCATTGGACATATGTGCATAAGCTCGGAATCGAGTGCTGAATAAGTGTTGAAGAGTGGTCGACATCGAGTAGAGTAGTCGACAGCGACTACTTTCTACTCGAACTCAAGTGTACAGTAGCCTCAGGGTGATCTCGAGTAGACCACATACTTTTTTTTATTTTAAAGGTTAATATATTGCATGGGAATGAAATATTTCCAATGTACAAAAGGTGGGACCAAGTGGTTTGTCATCACTTGTCCAATGCTACCAAAATCATGGAACCAACTATGTTGTTCAAATCCATGGGTGTGGTGAGCGTTAAGCTCGCGGTAACTCCTGTCTCTTCAAGCCATTGCTATCGCAAGTCGGACCTACCTTCTAAGGTTGTATGAGTATGCTATCCGAAGTAGACCACATACTTTTCTACTCTTTGTGGGTGGTCGACGTCGAGTAGATTACTCGATGTCGAGTACTTCTCTGCGGTGTTTTGTACTTGCAATGTGTTAGACAGACAAAATCCATAATAGCAAACCCAAAATAATGTTTCAAAACAAAAATAAAAGTGTTTAAATATTCTTAAAACGAATTGTCTTGTTACAAGCTCTAGATTTTGTAGTTACTAGGCCGACTTCTTCCGTTTTAGCTCAAGGTGGCATCTGCAGCGCCCATGAGGCTTGGGCCTCGAATAAGACTCCATTCTTATCCATCAGTTGTAATCCTCCGGAATGGATCTCATGCACTATGAAAGGTCCCAACTTTTTGTGATTGAACTTGTTCGGGAACCAATGATTCTTTGATTTGGAGACATAGACTTTCTCTACTTTATATTCCTTGGGATCGTCATTGGAAACCCTGCATAAGTGCACATACCAAGGCAAACCTCTCCCGTGTATAGATAAATCTTTAATTGAAATAGGGGAAGAGATGTCCTTACCTCAGCTTACGTTCGCGGAGTCTGCATTCGGGACCTTAGAATCTAGTCGACGTTGAGTAGAAGTACTCGACGTCGAGTAACTTTGTTCGTCTAGTGGCTTGCTCAAAAGAGGAGGACCAGTGAAGTTGCTGAAAAACTGGTCAACAACGAGTAGTCTACTCGATGTCGAGTACTGCTCTTCCTCTGGTTTGGTGCTCGAGTAGGGTGTAGTCGATGGGGGCTTCTGATTTTGGTCGATGTCGACTAGAGTACTTGACGTCGAGTGCTTTTGGTTGACCTCAACCCCATACTTATGACCTGGCAAAGATTTCGAATAAAAGTTAGTCTATGTTGACTTACCGTGGTCGATATCTCTCTTCACCCGGGCTTCCATATCTCTCTTCTCCAGCTCTTCGGGAGTTATATTTCTTACCTTGGGCTCCCCGCAAGTGATGTACTTGGATGAGATTGATTTGACCATCATAGGACCTATATGCCTTTCGGTTTATTGAAAGAGTACTCAATTACCTCATCGCTAATGTTGAAAGTGAGAACTCCCTTCCTTACGCTTATATTGGCATCTACATTTGCTAAGAAATGCCTTCCTAGGATAATTGGACAAGCAGGGTCATCTGCCATATCAATAACTAAGAAATCAGCAGGGGCAAAGAACTTACCTACTTGCACCGGTACATCATTCACCATGCCTGTTGGGATGACTACAGTGTTGTTTGCCATAGGAGTCGGGCATCCACATGCCCTAAAGATCCTATCTTGACTTTGGACCAGATTGATAGAGGCATGATGCTGACATTGGCTCCTAAGTCACATAAAGCATTGAATTTGTATTGACCGAATCCAATAGTTATAGAAAACTTACCTGGATCTGGTTGTTTTTCTAGTAGTTCCATTTTGCTGCACTCCTCTGCGATCTCAGCCATCGATCGCATCTTGCTCAAGATGTCTTTAAGGAACTTAACATAGTATGGCATCTCGTGAAGAGCTTCTATGAAGGGAATGGTGGCATTGAGCCTTTGAAGCATCTTCACGAAACGCTGAAACTTCTTCTTTGTTGGGTCCTTCAAAGATTTCATTGGGAATGACAGTGTTTTCTTCTTCAGAGGTGCTGGAGTGTGGTCGACATAGACTATAGGTTGGTCGACATTGACTGGGGGTTGTTCGACATCGACTATAGTAGTTGACTTTTGGGCAGGTGCAAGGTTCTGGTCAACGTCGACTACAGGGTCCTCGACATCGACTAGATTCTGGTCGATGACGACTAGTTTAGTCGATTTCGAATACTCTTCTGCAGCTTCTTCCTCCATGTTCTGCTCGGGCGTTTGCAGATGACGCCCACTCCTTAGGTTCATGGAGGCTACCTGTCTTGCAGATTTACCCTTAGGGTTAGGTTCAGAGGATCCAGGGAGCGTACCGAATTGTTTGGGGACGGATGTAGCCAATTGACCAATCTAGGTCTCCATAGTCTTCCGCCAGATGTCAATCTCCCCAAGTCTAGAGTTGATGCTGTGCTGGTGCGGGATGAACGTCGTTGGCACTTTTGCCCTTTGCCAAATAGTAATAAAAATCCAAACACAAACACACAACCAAAATAGATTAGGCAACCAATCACTTGATAAACCAAATAACTACTAGTATAGCGATGAAGTCCGGTGTCGAACCCACATGGAGAAGCGATTTCCTATTCAATTACTCCAGACAAGACTCTCTAAAGCAAAGCAATAACCTTTTGACAAGAAACAAATAAATAAAAGTAAATAGATTGCAAATCAAATTGATATCAAAGTAGAAAGAACATTTCACCTGTAATTCTCTGACAGTGGTTGGAATTCATGGTCCTCGGATTGATTTATCAATTATTCATATTCTTAGGTCTACTTGACTAAAGTTGAGAGATCCGCAGAGATTCACTCATCTTATTCAATATCACTAAAGAATAGCATTAAGAACTCAAGTACTTAGACCAATTGGATCATTGACTCTATTCAATCAAGACAGATAAGCGCATACCGAACTCAACCCTAATCAAATATCCTCAACATAGATCAACTGAAATCATCCACTACAAAGGCAAAGAGACATCACTATCATCAACATCTTTGTTTGCTATTGAGAAAAGAACAACGAATTCATAGCTAGAGATGCAATTTCTAACATGTTGATCAGGCATGCATAGAAAGGAACACAAATATAAATTAAGCACAAGATGATAACTAAGACTTAAATAATCAAATAAACTCAAATCCTCACAATCCAAACAACCATGTCTTCGAATCACATGCGAAACTATGAGTTTAGCAACTCATAGGCCAATTCTCTCTCTCTCTCTCTCTCTCTCTCTCTCTCTCTAATGGTGTTCATAGTTTCACACAATAGCCACATACGCGGCGAAATAAACTGAAAACAACCTAAATAAGGTTCACAAGGGTCGGAAAAAACCCTAGGGAAAATAATATAAAAATAATAGTCTTCGGATCCAAAACCGCGTATCCGGGATCTGGGGCAACGGTGGGCGCCATGCAAGGGACGACGGGCGTCGTTCCTGTAGTGCTCGACATTCCTCATTTTCCTTTAACGAATTCCAATGTCGTGCCTCCTTGCTCCTCCTTAGCTCTTCCTCATCATCCATATGCTCCAAAACATGCTTCTTAATCTCTTTCCATAGTCCATCCAAGGTCGGAATGTAATTTTGCAGAATAAATACTAAAAACGCATAGATTCCGAACTCAAATACTTCACAGGTAATAAACGGAACTATACTCAAAGCATTACAAAACCAATACCTAATAGCAATAAGAAACACCTATAATGCCTATATGAAATATGCATTATCAAATCCCCCCACACTTAACTCTTGGTTGTCCTCAAGCAACCATAAGGAGAAACATCATCCACGCATACCACAGGAAATCTTTCACAACTTTCCTCATCAAAAGCAACATCATCAAATAGTGAAAATATAACCATAGATATAAACGTCATAACATGTGTATATGGGATCAAGTAGCTTGCATGCTCCAAAAATCAACCTTACCAAGGATAAAATGTGTATCTCTCACTCTCATGTGTTTAGGCTTTAAGCACACACTCACCTCAATTCCATATACAAGCATCAACTAGAACATTGACTTTATATCACAAAATCTCCACCGGATACGTCAATGCAAAAATAAAAACATCAAGATGACTTTCGCTCAATGGAAACCTTCATTGAAGATCCCATTCGGCGAGTTTGAAATGGGGCTTGGTAGGGGCAAGGAATTGTATTTGGTCATGTGGTGCAGTGAATTCCGGGAAAACAAGATTCCAAAACTCCCAACATAACACAAACCAACTCAATAAATCAAGCTCACAAATGCACAAAATCTCTCAATATAACAACTTCCAAATAATCTTATATTATCTCATCATCTTACATATAGTGCAATCTCAACACCCAACCAATGTATCTCATAACCAACATAAATCCCAATTCTTCCTCAATATGCAAACATAAGAGAAATGGCTCTTATTTTCTCTTTATTTTTTCTTTTTTCGGATTTGTTTTATTTTTTTCACTTACATTTACCCCTAGTTGAATTTTATCCTCCCTGTGTCCAAGCTTTTTATTGCTTTTCTTTGAGCCAAAATACATGAAAATCAAATGCATATACATGAGGGACTAAATAAGCACATAACATTACATCTTCTCAAAAACCATAAACCATAGAATCACACTTTAGCTTCATTCTCCTCAATCTCCAAAATAGATTCCATAACCCACTCAAAATCTCAATTTCCCCGGAATAAGGGTAAGGCTCATTATAGGCTAGGAATAATAATTTTGTGGAGCAAACAATAAAAAGGCTAAAGGCTCAAATTGGCTTCAAAGCAAGATATAACACAGGGTAGATATGGATAAATATGTGGCTAAAAGGTTGTCTCTATCATTTGAACTTATCAAGCATTGAACATGTACATAATCGACCTTGAAAATAGATAACCATGACAATACTCAATGATAAATGCATAGGAAGAGTATATCACACAAGAAAAGCAAAAGGAATAAAGATGTATCCCTTATAATGACAAAAATATCTCACTGGGACAAATTTTTTTTGAATTTCAAGCATACTCCCAAACTTAGATCATACATGCTCAATTATATATGCTCAATCATATTTCACAATAAAACCAATTTTCAAGATAAGATCAAATCATTCCAGAACTCCATGGGATTTATAAGATCATGCCAGGACAAACTCAAATTAAGATGGGTATCCTTGAAAACACAAAAAGGAACAATGAAAATATAAAAATAAAGGGTTTGAAATAAGCAAATGACTGACCAATTACTGTGAAGGCAAGGTCTGGGTTCTAGACCGCTGATTGATCAAATCCATCAATAAGAGACACATCTCATGTAATTGATCGATCTTCCCAACCAGAATTGCATGGGACTTTGTAAGCTTCATCAACTCATTTGTCTGCAACTTTTCGAATTCAGCAAATTTCTTCTCCATGAAGGTAATGTGCGAGGTATCTTGAACCGTAGGCAGCGTCATATCGATCTGCATATCTTCAACATCGCTCGCAGGGGCCACAGTGTCGTCAGGCTTCCGCAATTGAGTATCAACAGGGACATGGCTTCGGCGGAAATCAACTAACTGCAACCACACAGGTAAAATAGTAGGCAGATACTGATGATGAGACTGCAGAGGTCCAAATAACCACCGAAATCTCTCAATAGCATATGGTAACTGCAACTTTTCTAACATCCTTGCAAACACAAGGACATCGATGTCCCACATATAGGAGTGACTCACAGGCTACAGTGAACTAACATCGACACCATGAAATATTGCCAGAAGTGTGATCATGCCTCCAAAAGGGGTGACAAGAGGATAATTCTCGCTATGCTAGCTACGAACCCTATCAGATATCCTCAAAAATAAGATAATAATATAGTTACCCACCATTTATTTAAAGCATGATATATTCTTGTTCTTTCATGCTAATTGGTTAGGTATGGAACATGCCTTTTCTTTGATGTTTCCATCCTTTTATTTCATTTGGAATCCATGTTACCTATAAATAACATGGGTTATCTTGTGTCGTGTGATCACCAAGGTTGTATTAAGTAAAAGTAAATAGTAACAATGTGAGGATTGTGTGTCACGATTGGAACTCAATTGAATCAAGATCAATCAAGTAAAATGTACGTACACGTGAATGTGAAGCAAAGTGAATGTAACATGTAAAGTAATAAAAGTAATGGAAACAGATCGGGGTTGCGAGAACCTGGTCTATAAAGGGTTTCATAAAACTAACACATTTCCGTAGAGAAATGTTACACTACCTCCGGTAGTAGGCTGCTATCTGCTAGTGAGAGTGGGGCCGGTATCATATTATAACAAATAGTGTGTGTTGTAAATCTTTCAACTTATAATAAAAGTCGTAAACGTGTTAAGTGTGTAACTTTGTGTTTAAGCTACTCAATGTGAGGAAGTGAGTGAAGTGTGTGTGTGTTAAATAAATTTATGGTTAAGCTACTCAACGTTAGGAAGTGAGTGAAGTACTGTGTGATATATATATTTTGTTAGGATAGTGAGAAAAGTGTTCTATAGTGATCACAATTAATTCAAGCTATATCATATTCCATCTGTAATCGGAGTATGGTTCCTAAGAGTGCTTGTCGCTCACATCTTTGCTTACTCAATCCTTCTGGATTATCCGTGTCACAGGAGTCGTGTCTTAAAAAAGTTAAGCCTACATAAAATATTCTCAATAATCACATTTGGGTTTAGATTCATACCTTATCATGGTCACTGAATTTGAATCCAAAGTAGTCGTAGTTTTGGAGCCGTTGCTTGCTAGTTCTTACGATCTAACCGTCCTAGTTTTTGTGTCGGCAGGTTTAGGTCGAGTCTCATAAGAGAAGATGAAGAGAAGTTGAGAAGACATTTAAGTTATTTGAACATTGTATTTACATTTTTAATTTTTTAGATATATTGTATAGGAGTTTAAATGCTTCATTAAATTTAAAAGTCTACCGCTGTAATTTTATCAGGTTGTAAATTTAAATCCTCAATTTTAGAAGAAAGATTAATAAATAGTTATTTTTTAAGGCTTCTGCAACTTAATTGTATTTCATTTATGTATTTAATATTATCATCTTGTTTATGGGAGCATGGTTGCATGTCCCTATAAACCTAAGGTGGTGACGAAGACATTAAAATCCGAGTAATCACTGGCGCTATGACATTCGCTCGGGGTTTAAAAAGGGGTGTTACTTGGTATAGTAAACATACCTTGATCTCTGCACTTTTCAGGCAATCGTTTCTGAAACAAAGCAGAAACATTCTCACTTAAACTTACCTTTTCCTTCTTTCTCATCCTTTGCTTGCCCTTCATCGTGCATAGCTCTTTCAAGAATTTTACATAGCGAGGCACAGTTTTAATCAAATTAAAATGTGGAATATTTACCTCACAATGAGCAAAGGTGTCGTAAAGAATTTATTCATCTTCCCACTTATGATCAGATGTTAAGGTGTAAGGAAAGGGTGGTGCAGGTCTTGAAACCTCAGAAGACCGGTCTTTAGAAGCTTTCTTCGGGGATTGAACAACGTCGAAAGTCGAATCCGTCAAAGGAGGTGGTGACGGGTGCCGTGGTGAGGGGCGGCGGGCGCCGTCTCTGCAGTGCATCTCCAATTTCGTCTCTTCGTCCTTATTTCCCAAATCAACTTCCTCTCTAGGCCTCTCTTCAACATTCCTAGTGGGTGTATTCACTTGTTCACCTCCTCTAAGGGTCATGGCGCTGACATTTTCCTTCGGATTCAGCACCACTTGCGATGGCAACTTTCCCGAATACTCCGCTTTCAATTCACCAATCTCCTTATCCATTTCACTCAGCAACTTTTATTGAACACTCATCTTGTCCAATAACAACCTCAATGTCTCATCTCTGTTATCTTGTTGAATGTTTCTAGGATGATTCTCATATTGTCGTCTTTGAAAAGGAACTTGTTGTTGCTGGCCTCTTCCGTTGAATCCACTTTGGTAGTTTGAATTGTAGCCTTGATTGTAGTTGTTACCAAAGTTGCGACGAGGTCCATAATCCATAGCATTCACTTCAGTGGTGCCCTCTTGAATCAAGGGACACTTATCATTCGGATGAGTTCAATCTCCACAAACTCCACAAGATCTAGGGTGATGGGGTTGATTCATAACCATCTTGTTCACGATCTCCATAAGCCTATCGATATCATCCTTGTGTCCATCTCTCGATCTATCCAACTTATGAACTCCTCTAATTCCTTTGTGTCTCCCATATTGTTGCGATGCATTAGTCAACCCTTTAAAAATCTGCATTGCTTCCTGAGGTGTTTTATCCAAAATATCTCCTCCGCTAGTAGCATTGATGAAACTTCTATCGGTGTCAAGCAAGCCTTCGTAAAGATATAGAACTAGATCATCCTCGGGTATACCGTGTTGTGGGAAACTACCCTTAAGCTTCTTGAACCGCTCAACATACTCATAAAGACTCTCCGTAGGTGATTGCTCAATACTGGACAACTCCTTCTTAAGTTTGTTGAGGCGAGTTGTAGGAAAATACTTTTGCAGGAAAGCTTTCTTCAATTGCACCCAAGTAGTAATGCTTTCTAGGGGTAGGTAGTAAAGTCAATCGCTTGCAGCATCTTTTAGAGTAAAGGGAAACACTCTCAGCATCAATTGGTCGTTAGACAAGCCTTGGGGTCTCAGTCTATCACACACACTCACAAAGGTAGCAAGGTGCTTGTTTGGCTCCTCCCTAGGCAATCCATGAAAGTAAGGCAGAATAGATGACCAATTCGACTTGAACTCAAATCTTGAACCCTCAGGGAGATCCAAAAGACTAATTGCAGTGGTTGAACACTCAAATCAGGCTCCTTTAGATTTCTCAGGGTCCTTCTTGGCGGATTAATAACAGCATTTGCCATCTCTTCGTCTGTCTCAAACACGAGCCTCCTCTTCAATCGGAAAGATCTTTCAACCTCGGGATCAAAAGATAAAGACAATGAATTAGAAGATCTAGTTTGAACCATGCAAAGACAAAACAAAGTTAACATAAAGAGTAATTGATAGAGTTAAAGAAAAACAAACTCCTTTCTTCTCCCCGGCAACGGCGCCAAGAATTTGGTGTGGGACGAATGTCGTTGGCACTTTCGCCCTTTGCCAAATAGTAATAAAAATCCAAACTTAAACAAACAACCAATAGATTAGGCAACCAATCACTTGATAAACCAAATAACTACTAGTATAGCGATGAAGTCCGGTGTCAAACCCACAGGGGGAAGCGATTTCCTATTCAATGACTCTGGACAAGACTCTTTAAAGCAAAGCAATAACCTGTTGACAAGAACCAAATAAATAAAAGTAAATAGATTGCAAATTAAATTGATATCAAAGTAGAAAGAATATTTCACCTGTAATTCTCTGACAATGGTTGGAATTCATGGTCCTCGGATTGATTTATCAATTATTCATATTCTTAGGTCTACTTGACTAAAGTTGATAGATCCGCAAAGATTCACTCATCTTATTCAATATTACTAAAGAATAGCATTAAGAACTCAAGTACTTAGACCAATTGGCACATTGACTCTATTCAATCAAGATAGATAGGTGCATACCGAACCCAATCCTAATCAAATATCCTCAACATAGATCATCTGAAATAATCCACTACAAAGACAAAGAGACGGCATTATCATCAATACCTTTGTTTGCTATCGAGAAAACAAAAACGAATTCATAGCTAGAGATGCAATTCCTAACATGTTGATCAGGCATAGAAAGGAAAACAAATATAAATTAAGCACAAGATGATAACTAAGAACATGAATAATCAAATAAACTCAAATCCTCACAATCCAAACAACCATGTCTTCGAATCACATGCGAAACTATGAGTTTAGCAATTCATAGGCCAATTCTCTCTCTCTCTCTCTCTCTCTCTCTCTCTCTCTCTCTCTCTCTCTCTCTCTCTCTAATGGTGTTCATAGTTTCACACAATAGCCACACACGCGGCGAAATAAACTGAAAACAACCAAAATAAGGTTCACAAGGGTCGGCAAAAACCCTAGGGGAAATAATAGAAATAATATAAAAATAATAGTCTTCGGATCTAAAACCGTGTATCCGGGATCTTGGGCAACGGCGGACGCCGTGCAAGGGGCGGCGGGCGCCGTTCCTGCAGTGCTCGATGTTCCTCATTTTCCTTCAACGAATTCCAATGTTGTGCCTCCTTGCTCCTCCTTAGCTCTTCCTCAGCCTCCATATGCTCCAAAACATGCTTCTTAAGCTCTTTCCATAGTCCATCCAAGGTCGGATTGTAATTCTGCAAAATAAACACTAAAAACGCATAGATTCCGAACTCGAATACTTCACAAGTAATAAACGGAACTAGACTCAAAGCATAACAAAATTAATACCTGATAGCAATAAGAAACACCTATAATGCCTATATGAAATATGCATTATCACGTGCAGTTGAGTGTGGATGGAATTGATGGATTGTTTGCTTTATGTATGATTTCTCCGCATCTCTTCAAGAATAACCTGCAGGTCCTCTTTCTTACCTTCCCTGTCATGATGACCAGAAGCTCTATAGGGCGGGGGGTCCCTTTGTTACTGAGGCTGGCGATAATGGCTCCAGTTTTGTTGTTGATGTTGCGCCGAGTAATGTCCCCTCGCATAACGTGCCTCTTCATGGGTTGTTGCAAGCTGTACTTGGTCAGCATGTGGGCACGCAGTAGTGTTGTGCCTCACAGACCCACACTCCAAACAAGGTTTATCATGGGTAAGAAATTTGACTTGTTTGGTGAGACGACGTACCTGATCATTGTGGAACTGGTCCCTAACATCCGGATCAACTTCCTTAGGTGGCTCATATAATGGCATAGATGGGGCAGGCCTTTTATATCTTTCTTTAGAGGCCGCAGAAGTCCCATATGTGTTGTCATGATTGGCCAGGGTCTCAAAGGTTTCCCAAGCACGTCGTGGGGTGTACTTGAGATACCTGTAAGCAGTGTAGTTGTTGATCCGCTCCTTAGTTGGCACATGCATGCATTTGAAGATGATCTTCTGGATCACATAGGGTGGATGTCTGTGCGTAGGACAGGATTTCAGCAGTCTCTTGTAGCGTTCCTAGACCTCAGCAAGTGGTTCCCATGGCTTTTGTTTGAAAGTCGTGATCTGTTGTCTGAGCTGCGCTGTTTTGGCTGGAGGAAAGAACTTGTTAAGAAACAATTCCCTTAGTTCGTTCCACGTGCGAATTGATTGTGGAAGCAAACCCTCTAGCCATTGTGAAGCTAATCCTACAAGAGACCAATGAAAAGCCTTTAGTTTAAGATATTCTAGATTTGCATAATCTGCAATAACTTCAAATAAATCTAAAAATACTATAACATAGTCTAAAGGGCATTCAGAAGGTTTCCCCTGAAATTGATTCCTCCTAATTTCAGAAATAAAGGAAGGACGAATTTCAAAGTTAATACGCGGGAGGATGATTGGCGATTGTGGAACTTCCAGAGTAGAAGGTTTCCCCTGAAATTGATTCCTCCTAATTTCAGAAATAAAGGAAGGACGAATTTCAAAGTTAATGCGCGGGAGGATGATTGGCGATTGTGGAACTTCCAGAGTAGGATGCAGGTACTCATTTGCGTTTGCAGGGACATGCTGAATTTGTTCCTCAAGCTCTCTTCTGGCATTGACCTCGCGATCAACCCTTGCTTCCCATCTTTGCTGATTCCGCTAATATTCCGCCTCTCGTTGGGCGTATTCCGTCTACCTGGTGGTGAATTCTTCTACCTGCCTGCGGAGTTGCTCAAGCTCCTATAACGGTGTGAGCTGAACCTCATTCTCGTTATTGGTGGTCGACATGATTCTTCTTCTTAGCCTTTGCTGAAGATGGAAGAATCGTTCGGGTTCGAGAATATGATCGATAGGTGTGCGATCAGTTCATCGCATGCACCTGTAAAACAAAAAGAAAAAAGAAAAGAGTAAAAAGGAACTAGAAAGGGCGCGATTGATTGCTTCGTTAGCAACGGTGCCAAAATTTGATGTGAGATGGAAATAAAGTATGCAAATATAAAACTATATCAAAGAAAACCAACTCTCTGTCCAAGCAAACAAAATACAAGAAACCCTCCCGTTGTAGTGGTAGGGTATTCAGGATCGTATCCACGAGGAAGCTTGTCACCACTCACCTTTCTCGTTCCGAAATGCTCTCGAAATCGACCAGAAGAGTACTCGATGTCGAGTAAAGTACTTGATATAGACCACACTGTCGAGTTAAGCTGCAGCTTCACAACAGAAAAGGGAGTTGTCGATCTCAAGTTAATCAATGCAGATAAAAACGTGACTTTTCGCAAGAAAGAAAGACAGAAACAACACGAACTTGGTGGGATTGAATTCAATAATATAAAAGCTTCCAGAATCGGGGGTTCAACGCCGCAACGATAACCATATAAGAATCATGCTAAAGGTATAAAAGATCATGCCTTTTCATCAAATAACTGTCGTTATTAACAAAATGGAAGATAGAGGCTTTCACATAAACCCTAATTGTTACTAACCCTTTTCACATAATTAATCCGAATTTGCATGAAGATCACTTTCGCTATAATAACACAAGTAAGGATCACCTTCGACTGTCGCAGAAGAATCATGTAATTAGGGATAGAAGATGAAATCGCAATAAAGATTGTACCTTTGATGCATTACCTTACATGGCTACCGTCGGGCTCACCCCGACCCTAGAAGTTTGGTGACTACTCGCTCTTCACCATCAAAACACAAATCAATAATTTCATGGAAAGAACTACTTGCATTAATATAAAAGAAAGCTTACAACCAATCGAAGCCAAATATGCTCTCGTCTCTCTACCTCCAATCGGCCACGAGCTCCAAAACTCTCTCTCTCTCTACTTGCTATTGTTTCGTGTGTAAATTGCAATTAATGGAATGAATAAAAACCAGCCCCTAGGGCTTTATTTATAGTGTTTTATCCCCGCTAATCAAGGAAAGAACAATCCTATCTATATCTATATCTAACTATCTATTTCCAGAGATAAAATTGTGACAAATAAATCTCTTAAAGTAGAAATAGGAATTCCTAATGTGGATAATTATATCTTCTCTTGATAGATCTTCACTCTTCATGATAGATTTCTCACGTGCCTTGGTGTAGAAGCAAGCTCAACACTCTTCATGATAATTATACTCGAGCTCGACTTGGATTGCTACTAGGATGTACTCGACATCAACTAAAGTGGTCGACGTCGAGTAGAATTCGTACTCTGGACTCCTCTTGTGTACTCGTCCTCGATCTCGGCTTGGACTCGGACTCGACATGTACTCGACATCGAGTAGAGTACTCGACGTCGAGTAGATCTGTGCTCTCGAGTGGTCTGGTGCTCGATCTCGTGTTCTAAAGGTGTGGTCGACCAACTTGTACTCGATATCGACCAAACTGGTCGACATCGACTAGTCCCGTCGAGTGCTTTCTTTCTTGTTTCTGCTCGATGTGTCCTGGCTGAGCTCTTGTTTATCCTTGGACTTTCTGTAGTTGACCTCAAGCTCCTCCATGGTTTTCTTCCTTCTCTGAATTGCTTGTAAAGTGTCTTGATTTCTGTGAAATTAAACAAAAACTAGTGTAGACTTCCATAATTGGCAAATAAGCATAAACTACATAGATTCTGTATAAATCTAACCCAATGATATGAAATGCATCCGGAAATCGATATAAAAGTTAATGCAAAACATGGAAAAATAGACACACATCAACCAGCAAGGCGCTTAAGCATTTGATCAATAAAGGGTAAAAGAAAGTGGTCTTTGCGAGTTACCGCATTCAGCTTGTGAAAATCAATAAAAACCCTCCATCTAGTTTGGACCCTGCTAGGGACCAACCCACCATCTTGATTCTCAACGACAGTGATACCCCCTTTCTTAGGAACAACCTGAGTGGGACTCACTCCCCTACTATCAAAGATCGGAAAGATCATACCTGCTTGAAGAAGCTTCAGCACTTCCTTCTTTACCACCTCCATCATTGGCGGGTTGAGTCTCTGTTGAGGTTGCCTAGATGGCTTGGCATCATCCTCCAAAAGTATTCTGTGCATGCATAGGGTGGGATTGATGCCCTTAATGTCTGCAATCGTTCACCCTAACGCCTCCTCATTCTCCTTCATAACAGTCACCAATCGCTCCTCCTGCTCAAAAGTGAGTTTGTTAGAAATAATGACAGGCAAAGTATCATTCTTACCAAGAAAAGCATATTTAAGGTGACTAGGGAGTTGTTTAAATTCAATATCAAGTGCCTGGATGATGGAGGGGAGAAGCTTTTCACTTGGCATGGTTAGCTCAATGCGTTCTTCCCTTTGTGGCATTTAAGTGCGAGGTCGACTCTCTAAAGCTAATATAGACTCCTGCAGAGTAGATGACAAAGAATAATTTCTAGAAATCTCATCTATATATATGGGTCTGTAAAGCGACCTCCATCTCATTAACACATTCCAAATCAAAGCAATCTTGTGTCATAGTATCAATAACATCCATAAAGCACAAAGAAGGATCGTCAGAAGGAAATTTCATGGAATCATAGATATTATACTAAACTCTTTTACCATCGAATTCCTAGCAACCACACTAGTAAAAGGAAAGGCCACTCTATTGTGATAAGTTACTGAAGGCCTCTGTAGTTGCTTCTCTCACTTTACACACACTAAATCCTTCTAGCAAGGTTGCAGCCACACCAGCACAATACTATAGATGCAATTTCTATCCCAATGCAGTCCACCAGAAAAAAAAAAACCAAGTCATTACTAAGACAACACACAATCGATAGTAGTCTTTGGGATCGAAAACTAAGGTCTTCTTCAATAGCCTATGATTATGTATAGCTTCATCCATAGAAATTGATGACTTTCCTAAATGGCCCAAGCATCCGATTATACTCGGATCAAATACAAAAAAGGTCATCGTTTAATATAAAGGTTGCAGACCAACACCCCTTTGAAATGTCCCAACAACATAACATTGATATCACCTTCCCTCTATCATAAGGCAAGGTGCTGGAATTTTGTTTCAGTTCATCACCAAAACCAGCACCTCTTGGCTCGCAGCTATGGTGATCCGAGCAACAATCAATAGCTACTACCCCATTCACTAATTGAACATCCCTCCTAGGACTTTCAACAAACACCTTCTGCGCAGCAGGGGTTCTCAAGCGCACAACTAAATAACACAATTCTTATTTACATTAATTCGATCAATTGAATCCGTTATAGCATTAGTCATTCTTATTTACATTAATTCGATCAAGAGCACAACTAAATAACACAATTCTTTAGGTGTATCATCATAGATCCTAACCTCACAAGGATGGAGAGTTTGAGACTTACCTCATAATCAAGGTCTCCCTTTTCCGGGCTTGAAGATTTCTTCAACTCCCCTACCCTTGAAGACTCAAACTTTACGTCAGCGTGGATTTCTTGGCCTATATTCCCATTCAGAATCGCAATCTTTTTTACTTGTCTAAGCTCTTCAGGTTCATCAGTTTTGAATTCTGGAAAATTTTTGACAAAATTGAAAGGTTGGCCTTCAAGTTCTCCTCGATCGATGATTTATGTTGAATCTATGATGATTGGGGATTCCATCTGAATCTTGGCAATAGTTGGCGCTTCATACTCTTGCCCCGGTCGTGAATTGGTCTTCGATTGGCATAGCTCTGCATCTTGCTTGCCATGATCGATGATTCTGGTGCTCCCACTCCCGATTTAATCGCACAAGTAATCAACCGGTGGCATCCCAAGGTAAGCTCTGATTTAGTTGAGATTCTTGTAGAATCGGCGATCCGATTCATCCCTTTGCAGAATCCATTGTTGATCCCTTTCCAGCTGATTTTCCTCTCAAAATCGTAGGTACCAGTTGTCAACCTCCATGGCTGACCACCCACCACAAGACAGATGCAATTTCTAGGTCACCGTATTCAAAATTTCAAGGAAAAAAAAATTGGGAACTTGGTCATCGGAACCTGCTCTAGATACCAATTTTTCATGCCCTAAACATGATTCATATAGATTGATAGGGAAAGAGGAAGAGATTAGGGAAGGTTAGGGTTAGAGAAGAGTTTAGGGTTGAAGAAAGCTTTAGGGAAAGAGAAAGGTAAGAGAGAGAAAGAGAGATAAAGAGGGTTTGTTTGATTATTCATTGGATGATTTTCATATTACCTGTATTTATACCAATCTTTAATACCCCTACACATATACCTAGGGTTGTGCATAACCGGGTATCCGACACGACACGACACGGTATGTCGGATACACGAAACCGATAACCATGAAAAGGCCGATCCGAACACGACACGATAAGTACCGGATATCTGACACGAAAACACGACACGGTTTCGTGTCGGATACCTGTATAACACGACACGAACCATTTATAAAAAAAAAACTTTTTTTTCCTGAATTTGTTGCCTTATCTGTACGGATCTTGAAGACGGAGTAGGAGGCGAATTGAAAGAGCGGCAATCGAACAAAAATGAAATTGAAATCAAAACACCCCGAACAAAAACGAAATTGAAAGAGCAGCCATCGAACTTCGAAGCCTGAAGGTGAGTCGAAGCCTGAGGAGTGGCGAGCAGAGAGAGGGCAAGGGTGCGAAATGAAGAAGGCAACCTTCAGATCTGAACAAGGGGAGAGGGTAAGAAACTGACCTACTCTGAGCGAGAGTGACTGAGAGACGAGAGTGAATGAGCGAGAGTAGAGGCAAGCAGCGAGAGGGCGAGGGTGCGAAAATGAAGAAGGCAGCCGTGTGACTGGGTGAGAGGAGAGGCGAGCAGCGAGAGGGCAGCTGGCCTAGAATTAGAAAGAACAAAGAAGGAAAAAAAATGAAAAAAGTAAAGGAGGAAAAAAAAAATAGTAGACAACTTTGTTACCCGGATCCGAACTCACAACCATTTGGCTCAGACCCACACTCGAGCGCCTCTCTTTTACCAACTGAGACAACTGAGCTTCATTTTAAGCTAAGACATTTATTTTATACTCTGTATCTACTATCAAATAATATTAATATTAAAAAAATTTTAAAAAAAATTATCTTATCGTGTCTGATACCCGACAAGAGATACGATTATTGTCGTGTTTTACCGTTTCGTGTCATAATCGTGTCGTATCTATATCGATTCGTGTTTTTTCGTGTCGTTTTTTTGCGGTTTCGTGTCGTGTCAACTGTCGTATTTTTCTGCACAACCCTACATATACCCTATACATGACAACATGCTAACCATATATTGATTTTAAATGAAAAGAATGTTAGTTTAGTTTATGATTAATTGAAAACTTTCAGAATAAAGGTTCATTATTTAATGTTAATCTTTATAATTTAATAAAAAAAAATAGTCTAAACATAAATAAATGAATAATGTAATAAAATATAATTTATTAAGAAATCCCGCAAAGTCGCGAGCCACGACACTAGTTAACATAAGTTGAACAAATAAAAGAAAGGTTATAATTTTTTTCTTATTATGTTTCGTAAATCAAATAAAATGTTTTCGATGTATATTTGAAAAACAAAGTAAAGAAATGCCGGTCGTCGGAGTTGTGAACAAAGAAGTGGAGCTTTGCGTGGTTTTTGAATCCATGATCGATCGATCAATCTCTTTAATTTATATACCGTAACCGGATGAGGTGGGGAAGCCGAAGCTGGAGGCGGAGCTATCAATATGGGACTCATCATCTTAGTCGTCGTCATGAGCTTTTTCTTTTTGTAGTTGGCCTTGAAACATGCTTGCCTTAGCCTCCTGGTCTTGTCTTCCAGCTGAAGATCTGGCTTCTCCTCCATTTGCCTCTGCTCATATGCTAATACCTCTATGGCTTCTTCAACTTTCCTCGTGTTCATCTCTCCCTCCATCTCCTACACACACACACACATATATATATATAATATTTATTTATTTATTTAATTGCACACAATCACATATCTGTAAAAATATATGATTAATTTTGAGTGTGGAAATATATGCGAATTAAAACTGTAACTAATTATTAATAATGAATGTTGATTATTCACATTAATTTATCCCAATGTAACTCTCAAAATGATTAAATTAAGAGAAACAAGGAAACCTGAACATTCTTGATTAGGGTTTGGAGGCTCTTAAGCTTCCGATGAGGCCACCTGCGAATCCCCAACTCTCTGCACGTCTTCTTCAAGAGGGTAAGCCCAACGTTAAGCTCTTTGGCTGCAGCTGTGATGGGCATGTAGAAGTAGTGGCTTATCTCCTCCCTAGACAACACCGCCTTCGAGCTTATGTTGCCCCCGGCCTTGTACATAACATCTTGTGATGTCCTCCTCTTGTCCCTCTTCTCCAATTTGACGCAGGACTCCATTTCTACTGACTCCCCAAATTTCATGTCTTGATCTAAATGGTTCGAGTCCTCGAAATAGATTCCGGTGCTCTCCATGTTGCTCGAAAACATGCTAACCGGAGTCGCGTCGAAGGCTAGTTCCATAGATCAGTACGTATGAACTAGTTAGTGCACCGACAAAACACTAATGATTACATAAAATGATGATACAGGCCTGTAAACAACCTTGAGGTATGATTTGACTAGGAAAGCTCGGACCGAAATCAATCAACGACCAACACAAAGGATCATAAGCCAAGCAACTGCTTGCCAAAGGAACAGGATCAATGATGGTACTATTACCTTCCCAGGGCAACTCATCTTGCCAGCCATATGAAGGGTTACTACAGGCGCTTCAAATTATAAAGAAGCCAAGTTACATTCCAATCACAGAGACAGAGAGAGAGAGATTGAACTTGTATGATAAAATGTGTCTACCTGAAATCAAAAGGGGGTTGAGTTCCTGTGATGGAGAAAAAATCTTCATCCTTGGGGATGGGAGACCAATATGGGAGTGGAGTACCTTTGTTGTTCAACATCATCATCATCAGAAATTAGATTACCGAGATGAAGATAAAATATAGAGGATTTATATGTGATTGATTGCTATGGGAGGTTACCTAGGGGCAATGAATGAAGGGGGATGTAAACAGTCAAATTAATCAGTACTAATGTGCCCTCAATTTTTATTTCTCTCTCTAAGTACGGTTGAAATTATTTGTAAGTTAATGTACATTATGTGCAGTTATTATTGGACAATTAAATTTGCTTTCAACTAAGAGTCTATATCATTAGTATGAATTGCACGTACGTTATGTGTAAATTAATTCGTTTTTGGTGAAGAAACAAGGGTAGCTTGAAGCCGATCCGAGCAGCGGAAGAATCAAAGGGATGCCCACCATAAAACATATGAACTTAACCAAGATCCACACTCACTAGCAATCAAAATCCATAGCAAACTTGCAGGAAATTACAGCAACTAAACCTAAAAAATCCAAAGATTCAGTACCTTATTGCACATCAAAATCGCACATCCAGGCTCCAGTTGGTGAGCGAAGGTAGTCCTTGACGTGCTCGAGCTTGAGGAAGCGGAGCCTGCACTTGGTAAGCGGCGTCAACGCCGGTCTTGGAACCCCAATTTGTTTGCTTTCAAACTAATTTAAAAAAACAAAAAACAAATCAACACATTGCTGTAAACAAAGCAAATTAACTAATGACAGCAAACAAAGCAAATTTCCAATTGAAAGCAAACAATGACAGCAATTCAACACAAAACATCAACTGAGATCCTTCACTGATTTTCTACAGTTGAGGTCAATTAGCTAATCATTCTATTTTTCCCCCTAATTTATTTGACGTGAGCGCGCCTTTTACTAAACAGGATGAAAAGAGAAAAATAAAAGCCTTGTTTGCCTGTTGATGAAGCTAAAATTTCTTTTAATTAAGTATGTAAAATCTGTGATGAACTTTGTGTCAGGTTAAGTCAGCTGACTAAAACCACAGCTATACAACATACATCTTGAAGTTTCATGATTGGTCAGCATGCAAAATCAATAAGCTTAAAAAGAAACTCTTCACAGTTCTCTTAATGCTTCAATGCATGAAAATGAAAACTTTTTGTTCTCTATCTCAGATGCCTATCCCCTTCCATATGAGCCTTAATGTCCCTTTTCATTGACTAATGTTAACCGAATCTTTCTCCATGGTTAACTTTTTAGTTTGTAAGTGTATACTCTTTTAATGATCTCTTTCCATGAAGCCAAAATATGCAAGCTTCTTTAGGTTTGGGAAAGAAAACAAAATAAGTTGAACGTGTTTGAACAAATTTTACTGTACAGTTCCTCTTGTCAATTATATCATATAGAGTTGAACAAAGCGGTAGTCACAAAATACTCATGATATGATCAAGTTTTGCATATATAATCCAGTAGTTCACAAAACCTCAACTGAGATCCTTCACTGATTTTCTACAATTGAGGTCAATTAGCTAATCATGAATTATTCAAAACTCAAAAAGACTGGTCGGCAAAACAGCAAGCAGAGGGAACCTGGATTTGAACCGAGACTATGGCCAGAAATCGTTCAGGGAGGCCGAGACTCTCCGGCGTGAGAGCACTAACCTCCGCATCGCTTACGGCGACCTCAGCCACCTCCTGAATCGCCTCTTCGAGGCCAATCTCAGCCACCAATACAGTCCGCCGTTCCCTCTCCTGAAATTGCGACTCCTCCGACGTTTTTAAAACTCAGCGGTCTAGATTTTGCTCGCTGGGAGAGCGGTGAGATTCTGATCGGCGTGATTGAAAGCGAGCGCGTCATCGCTTCGAATTTAGGTTACGACTGAAGCGAGGAGGCAGGCGCTCAAAACCTTCATCTTTGATATGGAAAATCGCCGGCGGAGGAACGATCGGAGTTGAAGAGCAATCCTCGACCAAACACACCGCAATCCTAGACCGATCTAGCTGCTCCTTCCGTAGATTTCGATTTCGGTTTCCCTTCACCGGGGGTGGTGAATCAGGGAACGGCGCGGAGTTGAAGAAAATGAAGAGGAAGTTGAGCGAGACAGGCGCGGGAGGGAGAAGATACTTGGATCTGATAATATCGAGAGAGAGAGAGAGAGAGAGAGAGGCGGGTGTCAATTTTGCTGTCACAATCATGTAAATCCCGGGCCCGTTTCGATAGGTCAGTCTCGATCTCGATTCCGTCCCGTAAAACTTACACGGAACGGTACACGTGACGATCCTCATCCAGTCCTGTCTCGTACACACTCCTAGGTGTTAGGTTTGTTTCTTTTAAAAAAATAAGATCGACAGATTGCTAACTAATTCAAAAGGGTGGATACTTTGTTAATTTCAACCATTAAATGTACCTCCTATGCAAATTTTCTCTAAAATAAATCTATTGAAATTTCACCAGATACCCTCGAGATATAGCGTTTTCACGGGGTGTACCAAAGTTTTACTATTTTTAGGTTGTACCCCTAAGTTTTAAGAATAATTCACCTCGTGCCCTTGGATGGTTATTTAACATACTTGTTTCTTCTCCGTTACCTTTGAATTAAAAAAAAAAAAAACAGGAAAGAAAAAAACAAAGGGGGAACTGAGAGAGAGAAGAGGCGAGTGAGTCCCGATCGATAACTGGGCGACTAAGTGAAGTGAAGAGAAGATGGAGGCGATTGAGGCAAGAGAGGTCATATAGAGAAGCCCCATAACTGAGAGCTGAGGCGAAGGTGACCGGATGTTTAGGTCGTCGACCGGAGGTGGAAGCAACAGTGACATCATGCATGTGTGTGAAATTTCTCTCCTTGTTTGACATTTAGGGTTTAGGTTGAAAATTAATCATGTTGTACATTTAATTGGTTTGTCACATGAAATTGAGGGTTAGGGTTTGTCATGCTAAAATCTCAAATGAACTATTTTGAGTTAGGGATTATGTAGTTTGTAAATGTTTGATTAGCGCTTTGTATGTTTTCTGATTCGGCACTCTTAATATCAGCATCTTGAATTTTGTTTAGTTTTCACAGAGCTAAAATCAATTTGAAGTTTCAATTCATTTCAATATGTAGACTATTGAGAAATCTGAACACAACTTTCTGAATTTTTAAAAAAATTCAGAAAAGTCATTCAAAGAAGTTTCATTTCAATGATGATTTAATGTTATATATGTGTAAGCTATTTCTCTGCAATTTAAATGTAGTTGTATGCCATCCAAAAATGAATTCACAAACAAGAACTCTTCTTTACCTCCTAAGCAGTTGTTTGCTCCTAGATGCATTGGCTGCAATGCAAGTCTAGGCTATCCATCTCAGTGGCCATGGAAGAAAAATGGAGACAAATAATAATAGGCCGGGTCTAAAGAAGGTGTTCGAACATGTAGATGTTTATTCCATTTCATCTAAATGTTCAAATGTTTCCCTCCAATTAGCTGCAGCTTCTTCAGTAGTATGAAATGACCAAATGTGTTTTCTTTCCTTCTCGCGAGTTTCCAATATTTCCTACACTTAGTAACCGCACATTTTTTTTTTTGTCTATACTTTGAAGATAGTCCTTAGCATCATTTATTTTTTTGTTTTTCCCAGCCCAAATGCATTTCAAGTTCTGTAACACCCCTTGATTACCTTAGAGAGTGTGGCAAAGCAGGCATTTAACAATCATTGGGTTGGAGAGAAGGTTGCTCACATAGATAATTGCTTAGATATTGAAAGCAACGTGTGGTGGCTAAGTTACTTGTGCTGTTTTATTTATATAAAAAAAAGGGCCTATTAACTCAACCGGTAGATCAATGTGCTTCGGCACAAAGATGTGGGTTTGAATCCCACATAGGTTGTCGAGAATCTAGATATTGAGTTGCTTTCTTAATTTCTTGAATAATCAACAACTAATCTGAGTTGGGTTGCTTTCTTACTCGAATTGCCTTTCTCGTAAGCATAATCTGAATTTTTCCACCACTAACACTCTTATTTGCTACTTGTTGGGCCACAAAAGTTTATATGTGAAGCTGTTCACCTTTTAAAAAATCAATCCGTGTACAAGCTAACTTAGAATCCTCTTAATCCGAATTGTTTCCCAGCTGAACAATCTCCTTAATTTTCACCTTCAATTTTTGATCCTTCTTCCTTCCACTCTCCCTTCTCACATCAGCCACCCCTCCAGCTCCTTTTGTTATTGTATTACCACTACTAGAATTTTGCTATTTAACATCGGTTCATTAACATCCGTCAGAAAAACTTGCCATGTTAAATAGATTTTTAACATCGGTTTCTAAATTTGCGATGTAAATAAAAGTATAGACATCGTCCCATTTATTTGACCGATGTTAAATATGTGTTTTAAAAAAAATAGAAGGCGCGAAAGTAAACTTAATTCATTTGAACACCCGCTTAAACAAATATTTGTATGATTTTAGAAGGCGATACTTTCTTCTTTCTTCATTATTCATTTGCAAAACCGACCCCTCGCTCCACCTCCTCCTCCCGCCACTCCCTTCGCAAATCCACCTCCTTCTCGCCGGTGACTCGCTCCACCTTCTCCTCCCGCCACCTCCCTTCGCAAATCCGCCCAGATCCGTTCTTCCTTCTCAGATCTAAACCCATACACCAGATTTAGGGTTTACCTTTCTTTTTAGCTCTTCGCTGAAACTTCGATGTTGCAACTTTGCCCTTGTTGAATTGTTTCGTGGCAGATGAAGAAGAAGATGAGAGAAGGAAGAGGTTCCACTTTGGTCTACCTCCTCGTGGTGGTTCTCTATTTGGTCGCCTTCACCTTCTCCATCGCCGCCGAGCGCCGTCGCAGCCGTGTATCTCCCTAGCTCCCTCTCATGCTTGTAATTTCATTGCATTTGCTTTAGATCTTACGTTCATTCTGTAACGGACCAGAATTATGATTTCCGAGTTACGTTTCAAGGGATGAAACCCCTTGTTCGGATCTTGCAATCCAGGTACGGGTCGAGGTTTCAAACTCATTTTAAGATTAGTAGAAAGAGGGATTTCAAACCCTAAAAACATCGAAGGGCCGTTGGGTACCCTTAACCTGTCCTAAGACAATGTCGCGGAATCCATTTCAAACGGAAGTAAGGCGAAAGCAAAGTAAAGATACAAGTGTCACGACAGAACCGGTCAAAACCAAATCATGAGTGTGTAATTACCATTTTACTAAATTAGGATATTAGCCAGATTCTTCGATTCGCCAAAAGGGAACCCCGTCATATAGACATTGAGCACTCAAAATCTGCAGAAGATACTAAAAAAAAAAGAACGGGGAAAGGAGTCAGTTCGAGCCACTCATGCGGGACCGGCAGTCCTCGCTGAGGCCACATAGTATGTGCTATACCTAATAAAGATGCTCTAATGCAGTACGAGAGTCAAACACACTAGCATGCTCCTGGTTATAATAATGTGTAAAAATACTGTAAAGGGCCCAAGACAATGCCAAGTGGCATATCCCTCTCCTACCTCCACCCCCTTCCGATAGGGCGGAGACTGGCCAGCACGTGAATGCATTCCATCATAATCGGGCGGCACGCATGCCTAACCCGCTCCACAATAAAGCCCGCAGGTATAATATAAGGAAGTTCATGACTCGATTGACTCAGGGTACCCGATGAGGCTGGGCTACCCTATGACCATAGCAAAGACTCTAGGACTATCACAGATAACGGCCGTTCTGTTTCAAACACATAAAGTAACCAGATGCTCATTCAATTAGTGCAACCTAAACATGATACTACATGGCATGCTCTTATGCATATGCAACACCTAACATAAAATGCAACAACAGGCATGAATGTCCAACCTGAGTAAGCCCCCTAGGGAACTTACCTGAAGATGCAGAACAGCAAGATAACACAAGCAAGGGCCCAAATACAACTCCAAAGCAATCCAGAAGCAATACACACCTATCATCAAGCCATTTCCATAAGCTACCGGTCCATCATTCATACGCACGAACCCAAGTTCCCAACATTCTCAAAACCAATCGATAGTAAAACCATTTTCCAAAACCTTTTCGCTACGATCAACATCAACCAAAATCATTTACTTCCAATCAAACCAAATGATAAAATCGTACCAATCATATTTTCCAAACTCTTAAATCCCAAATATGTCAACTCTTATTCAAAGTAATTTCTCAAATCATACTTAACAAAATTCCGACAATTATCATCTAAATCATTAGCAAATTCCCAAATTCATATTATAGAAATAATTCCGGCATTTTGATTTTCAACACATCAAATCCTTTAAGAATCATTTTCGGACGACTTAAAACCTTTTCTAAATAATTTATCAACAATATTTAAATAAAATAAAACACCACAAATCAATCCATTTTAACAACCACATTTATAACATAACATCACTAAATCATAATAATAATAACAATAATATAATAAAATCATAACATATATAAATGTATAACACTTTCTAAATTACTCTAGTAATATATTCCAACCTAATAGAACAACAACAACACCAATTAACCCACAAACCCAGAAGCCCAAAATCCGGAAAAGAGAAGCCCAACCCGGAAAGCCCATACCCGATTCTGAGTAAGTGAACCGGACAATTAAGCCGAACCGGCCGGTCTAAAAAAAGAAAAGAAAAGGGGGCCGGTTCACTAAACCCTTCTCCCCCAATCGGATAGAACAGAAGAGGGCTTCTGCTCGGCGATGGAAAACACGGGAGAAAGAAGACGATTACCAGGTTCCGGCAGCAATCAATCCGACCAGATCTCCTCCTTGACATCACCTTTTCCCGACCTCAAATAACCCAGAAGGACCGGCACAAGAGCAAAGAGGACGGAGGAAGAGAGAGCTCACCGAGTGGCCGTCGAAAACGTCGCCGGAAAGAGCTCACCGGAGTTCGATTGGTGCTTGGTTTGGCTCGTCGGAGGCGGGATCGACACCGGGATGTCCTAGGAAGCGCGAGAGAGATGAATACGAGTTCGATCTGAGGGATTTGGTATTGAAATCGAATGAAAATCGAAACAGACCTTCAAATCGGAACAAGGGGGCGAGTGGCTGCGTTCGGGGCTCCGGTGGTCAGCGTCGGCGCTCCTGGCGGCGCTCGGTTGCTCGGGATTCGCTTCGATCGTCGGAATCCTGCTTCTACTGCTCATAGGATGAAGGAGGAGCTCAACAAACCCAAGCGGGAGGAACGTCGGCGACTTGTACTGGTGCAGAGGAGCTCTGCTGAACGTCGGCGACTTGTACTGCTGGTGGTGGATATGACAGGCCGCCAGGAGGAGGAAGAAGGGGGCTGTGATGGTGATGAATTTGGCGATGGGAGATGGATTCTACTGAGCTCCTGGAGGGGGTGAAAAGAGGAGGAGGGGAGGGCTCCTCTGTTGGTTTTTGGCAATTTGCACAGACGGGAAAGAGGGAGGGAGAGGAGAATGAATTTGTGGGTTGTGTTTGGATAAAGAATGGGCTGAGAGAGGGGTTCATGTAGGGAGGAAAGGTGTGTTGACCAATTGCCCAAACGAGGAGGAAGGCATGGGAAGAAGACAAGAATTAGCTGGGAATTGCAATGTAGGGGAATCTCCTCCCCAATTGAAATTCTGAGAACAACACACAGAGAGAGAGAGAGAGGGGAGAGAGAAGAAAGAAATTTATGTGGTCAAATTTTCTCTAATTGCCCAAACACCAAAATTATTCTTATCCAAATCATACCACAATTATAATAACTTTAAAATTGAAATAGGGATAAAAGACCGAGACATTTGAGGTGGAAGACATAAGGAATATGATCCCAAGGAAAATACCCGAAAAAGAAATAGAATGTAATAAAATAAATCATGAAACCCGCTCACTCGACTTTAACCCGACTCAAAAGATATAAAGCTTAAAACTTCAAATTGAAATCGAATTCTCGAACTGAATCAAATAATAAAATTATATTATACTTTCAAATTTTAGCAAGCGAAAGCGAAAATAAATCTGAATGAAAGCCCATTTAAAATAATTATATGCCGGAATTCATTTTAAGAGATTTTAGTTAACCCGATTTAAATTCATATTTCATTTCTTTTTCCGAGAATTAGGATTTAAAAATCCGGGCCTTTACACATTCACCCTATTCTACTACTTTTCATCATTTGTAGTTCTGAGTCCTTACTACCATTCTCACAAGCAACGAGGTTCCCATTTTGGAGGAAATGCAGGATTTGTGGGCTTCTTTAGGGTTTTTGTCGACTTTTGAAATTTGAACTATTCGTTGATTACTCTCTCGGCGGGGGATATTTTGAAATTAGTGAGACCTATTTTTAGCAGATCGGCTTATTGTATGTGTTGTTTCATCAAGTAGAACTGCCTCTTCATTCTATATATGGAGGGATTTCGGTTTCAAGATTACACTTGTGGCTTTGCATAAGTGATTGATATGGAATATATTTAGTACAAATACGCCAACATTGTTTGCTTATTGTGATCCTTGTTATGGTTTCAAATATAACTATAAGCTTCATGTTTTCCCTAATTGATGATATTTCAGCAGCCATATTGATTTTATACTGTAGATTTGTAGTAACTCTTTTTGTTTAGAGTGCAGTTTTTATGGTTTTGGGCTTCTTGTGGTGGACAGTGATCCAACCGCCATAGTAAGAGCTTGGAGTGAAATCCTAATCTTCTTAAGTTCAGGGTATCAATCATTCCTAGCCATCTGTTGAAAAATGTGGCTTCTTCTAAATGTCGAAGACCCATTTTTTCTATAGTGACTAAAAAATTAGAAACAGAGTTCACCAAGGTTTTGTGTTTCATAGTTCTAAAGCTTCAATATAGTCTTCTTGCTGAGGCTACTTCTTATCTGTCTATTATATAGCCTTGTGGTATTTTTTTCTTGAATACCTATCAGTTTGATTTTGGGGTCACTCTTCGCTACTAGTATGAATATAACTGTTGCAAACTCTTGCTTTCTTGAATACCTATGAGGTGTCAACTTCAGTCTGCATTGTTGTTGATCTATGTAGCGGTTTGGAAATCAAGAAATATTTTTGCTATCATCTGTGATGCCTACTGTCACATTAAGAGCATATAAAATGAATTAGATACCTCTTTACTTTTATGAATTTGGTAGCTTTTTGTGCCTATATTGCCATCTGTGATGAAACTTTGTTTTAATTACGAAAGCTATTAGATGATTACCTTCAAGATAAATAAGAAGCAGAGACTTGAAAAGGTGAAGGAATGGATGTCTACATGTGAAGTTGCTCTTGACATTGGTTCTTGCTTTTATAGGCATGATATTATGGTCGTCAATTTCTTTGCTCCTTGGTGTTACTGAAGTAACCGATTGGTATATTTCAAAAATTAGAAGTTACTGTTTTGGAAGGTGGATTCAATTTTCTTTATTATCTGTTTATGTTTTATCACTGATATACTTCCCTTTATTTCTGATTGCATAAGCCTACATGGGAAAAACTAGCAAATATAATAAGAGAGAAGTATGTTACTATTAATGATTATTATATGGTTTCTAGTAATGAATTTCTGTGATGCACTTACGTTATCATTTTTTTTTTGTTTTAGTTGAGTCATGAGCTTCATAGTGTTGTCAAAGTAATATTTTTTAATTGTCTCTTGGAGATACGATCCAGAAATTGATGGGCGTGTTGTTTTGGGAAAAGTTGATTGCAGAATAGAAGGGGATTTGTGCAGAAGGTATCATGTACATTTATGGCTTATTTATTGAAGAGCCACTATCCTAGATAGCTTGATCTTTTGGGGGAAACCATTGTAATCATAAACTACTCTAGTGAGCAGTGCCCAGCACACCACCACATCAATACATCATATTTGGCATACATCCCTGCTGCCCTAACCATATCTTCTATTAGTTATTTTAAGATAAGATGCAACACATCAATTATGTATTTGTTAACATGTGAATCATTTTCCTTTTAGGGAGTTGTAGCTAATTTTCCTAGTGATTGCATGATATCGACACTGAAATTTCGCACACACAATTTTATGTTGTTTACATCTATATCTGAGTTAGACTTTAACATTTCCCTTTCTTGTGAATTCCAGGCATCACATACAAGGATATCCTTCTATTCGAATTTTTCGGAAAGGAAGTGATCTTAGGTAGGTTGTATCTGTTGTCAACCAGGCTTGCATTCATGTGATCTTTGATATATTGAACTGCCATTAGCTAGCTTTACCTTGTGAGATAGGCTATTTAAGGGGACAGATTTTCATTTGGCAAAACAAGAATTAAATGAGCTTGACTGGCCTAATAGTCTGTCATTGAGCATTTACTTATGCAATTAAATTTCCACTTGTTGAGTCGTTGATAGTAAATCTGCATTTTGTTGAACAATTGGAGAATAACTTGCACTATACCTAATTTCTCTCCCTTTATGAGATAGTTGTGCCATTTTGAGCTGCAGCCATGAAAAAAATGTCATACTCACCTAGAATATGGTTCTTAATTCAGTTTTCCTCATAGAGGGTATTGATCTGGATTATGGAGCATATTGTAGTGTATCGTCTTGCTTGAAATGCTTTTATTTTTGCTTGCTATTGTAGTTAGTTTTAGACTTTCAGTGAATACTTTTTGATGGTCAGCTTTAAGTGAATATACTTTTTTATGGTCATCATACTATTGCAGTTAGTTTAAGATTTCATAAAATTGTTTATACTTTGTATATCTTGCACCAACAAGGCCAAGTTTTGTAAGCTTCACACTATTGTCTTTTGTTAGCAATTAGTTTGCTTCCATTGTTTCTTTGCTTAATTTTCACATGCTCTTTTTGCTATTATGTAACAAACATTATATCTAATTTAAAGCCTATTAGCTCAAATGGTATAGCGTTGTGTTCATACACAAAGATGCGGGTTCAAATCCCGCATAGGCTACGATAAAAAAAACCGCAAATATGTCATTTAACATCGGGTAGTAGTCAATGTCTTCTGAAAAAATAATCGATGTCTATGTGGGGGATGTAAAAAGTCAAAAGTTTTTCACATCGGCCAGAACATGATGTCTTTGTATGTTATAACATCAGTTATATTTTATAATAGATGTTATAGGATAACAAAGACATCGGATTTAAAAATATAAATGATGTTATAACATACAAAGACATCGGGTTCTGCTCGATGTGAAAAACTTTTGACTTTTTATATCCCCCACATAGACATCGATTATTATTTTGAAAGACATCGGCTATTATCCGATGCTAAATAACAAATTTCTAGTAGTATTAATGTTTAACTTATCCAAGAATCCAATTAAATGAATCATTTTGATGTAGACATACTTCTATTTAGAAGTTAAGCTCTAACTATTCTTCTCAAGAACTTCAAGTGCAAATTAACTTAGATATGTGTCATCCACGATAATCAAGGATATGATCAATCCAAGATAACTCATGCATAATCAATTCTAATATTGTCAACGTTCACGAAATCTCTACAGGAGTTTTATACTTGTGGACATATCACCATTGTTCGAAGTTACTATTAGAACATCAATCTAAATCATGCTAGTGCATTATCGATCTGTTACAAATGTGACTTTTGACACTATCTTTTGCATTTTTTAATGCCTTCACTAGCTTGTTTACTATATAGTTCATTGAACTTTTGCTTCAATTTAGTCCATGCAGCATATTAGTTCATGATCTCATTTTCCTCTCCTTCTAAATGCCGAGCATTTTATTATCTATCATCTCATTAGTTCTTGATCTCAACCTTCTTTGTTTACAACAACTTAATTAGTTTAGTCGATATGTGGAGATTTATGTGCTTATACCGAACATTAAAAAACTAACTTTAAAACCTTTTAAATATCAAGCTCTCCCCTGGAGATAAATTACGTACAAAAAGGAGAATTTATTATATGGTCAAACTAAATCGAATCAAACTTTTGATAAGAACCGAATTCATTTGGTTGATTTAATCTTTAGCTTCTTAAGACTTATATATCCATCATATCAATTTCATTGATAGCATTTTCATATTACTTCCATGTTGTCAACATGGGTAATTTATTCATATCGGATCTCCTTTTTAACATCCTCAACTAGTGGAAAATCACTGCTTCTGACAATTATTCATCCATCGGCTTTTATGATCCCAATTTATCAATCCCCACTCCTTCCCTTTAGAGTGTTTTGAGGCTCCTTTAGAGCCATTTCCCCATATGAATTTATTTCTTTATTATATTAGCATTCCTTCGAATGCTAATTTTGATGCTTTTCTGGGGCCATAAATAAGGTTTAATTATGCCAAGTATAGACTTTATACAAATATTTATCAGTTATGTCATCCCGAAAACTTCAAGTTTCTCATATCATTGTTGACATATATCTATGAGATTAAGCTCTAAATCATTCTAAAATTTTCATACAATAATCTATTCACAAATTGGGAGATTATAAATGCAAATTAGGTAAACCATCATCTTTAATTTGTTCTTCCATATTTTCCTTGATGTGTTAACCCAATCATTTTCACAATTATGATCATTATCATAACAACGGTAAAACTCTATATACGGAATTGTATATAAATAATATCATTGAGATCCAATCATAAAATAAATAAGTGTTAAAGGTAAAACTCTATCTACGAAAAATGTATATCTTGTACATCCACATAATAATATTATAACAGAATATGCATTTTTTTATGTTTTTTTGGTAACTATACCCTTTAATTTTTCTTTTAGTACGTAATTGCATATACCTTTTTAGTGTAGAGTTTACCTATATACTCATGAAGTAGAATATTTATCTTTCAAAAAAAAGTAAATAGATATAGATAAGATTGTATACGATATAGATAAGATTTGTTTACGTTTTGAATAGAGAAATTATGCATAGACGCCATTTTCTATTGATTTAGCCTTGAAATTCGATTGTTTCTTGTCCAAGATATTTTCCCTACTTTTAGTATGTGGTTCATTTAGCCTGATATGGTTTAATCACTGTCATATATATATATATATATATATATATATATATATATATATATATATATATATATATATATATATATATATATATATATATATATATATATATATATATATATATATATATATATATATATATATATACATATATATATATATACATATATATATATACATATATATATATATATACATATATATATATACATATATATATATACATATATATATACATATATATATATATACATATATATATATACATATATATATATATATATACATATATATATATATTTATATTTATATATATATGTATGTATATATATATATATACATATATATATATAAATATAAATATATATATATATATATATAGAGAGAGAGAGAGAGAGAGAGAGAGGGGGGGGGGGGTTGGGTCAGGTGTACACACCCCTTATTGTGTTTTGTGTTAACAAATATACACCATTGATTAGAAATGATGGGTGAGGTTCATTGAGAATTTTTCTTTTTATTTTTTAAAAAACCAGTAGGCCCCACCACTTTTATAAGCAACTTGCTGAAGCAAAGCGCGTGTGTTTTTTTTTGAGAGAACGTTTTTTTTTTGTAGGGATGATGAGATTTCGGTTGCCCTGTGTATTCAATTAATAATAATGAACAAATTACCGAATAACTCCAGATTATCAATGAATAATGACTCTGAAATTGTCGAATATTCGATAAATTCATTGCTAATTTCAAATAGAGTATGAATTTCAAGAATCCCACATCTAATTACCCACCTACAAATGAATAATTCCTTATTATAAACGAATAGTAACTCCGAACTTGTCGAATACTCGATAAATTCACATACAATTTTATACAGAGTTTGAATTTCAACAAACCTACATCTAATTACCCCTATACATATGAATAATTTCTAATTATTAACGAATAGTGACTCTGAACTTGCCGAATAGTCGATAAATTTATGACCTTGAATTCCAAGAAACCTACATCTAATTGCCCCCGAATAATTCCTAATTTAGGGTGGGTGTTCTTATTTTTTTTCTAATTTACAATTAAGTCAATAAATTGAATTTATGGTGGTCATCTATTTTGCCTCAACCAATGGCCTAAATTTGTTAACATTTAACATGTTAAGAGTTGTTAACATTTGATCCACATTCTCTCTCTCTCTCTCTCTCTCTCTCTCTCTCTCTCTCTCTCTCTATATATATATATATATATATATATATATATATATATATATATATATAGAGAGAGAGAGAGAGAGAGAGAGAGAGAGAGAGAGAGAGAGAGAGAGAGAGAGAGAGAGAGAGAGAGAGAGAGAGAGAGAGAGAGAGAGAATGGGTCAAATGTTTACAAGTCTTAACATGCTTTGTGTTAACAAATAATGACTGTTGGATGAATGAAGATGGATGATGTAGATTTTGTCAAAATTCAAATTAATTATTTATTTATTAAGATGGGCCCACTAAAAAAATTGGATTACTCTCAGTTGTTGGAGCGTGTATTTTAATTCCCTATAAATTCTACGTTTACCCTAATCGATCCTATCAAACCTCCCGGATCGCCGTCTCCTTCTTGCTCCTTCTTGCTCCCATGGTGGATTCATGAATTCCTTTGCCCCAAAATTCACCATCCTATGCTATCCAACTGAAGCCATCGTCGTCGTTGTCGCCGCAATCGTCGGAGTCATCCTTCTTCGCCCGCCATCGCTTTCGCCATCTCCTTCGAGTTTCCTTTGTCTTTGATTGGAGGCGGTGAATTCCACCAGCCGCAGCCTTTGAATTCCGGCGGCCTCTGATTCCTCCAAAGGTGATTCCGGTGGAGGCGGCCTCTGAATTCCGATCAAGAGGCAATATTAGTTGTTTATGAAATTTACGGTGAATAATTGAATTCCGATCAAATTGTTCCACTCGAGGCTGAGTACTATTCGCTGTGTAATTGATTTCCCATTCGTTGTGTAATTTATTTCCTCACCTTTGAATTCCGATCAGATTGAATTACAGTGAGTAATTGATTTCCTCATCTTTGAGTAATTGATTTCCCCAACTTTGAATTCAAGAGGCACTATCCATTGATTAATTGATATTTAGATTTGAGGTTTGTATTCGTCAAATTTAAACACGTCGGCTGGGTTTGATTCATTAATATTTAGATTCATTGATATATTTAGATTTATAATTTATTAAATATTCGGCAATTTCAGAGTAATTATTTGTTGATAATCAAGAATTGTTCATATATATGGGACAATGAGATATAGGTTTTTTGAAATTCAAACTCATGAATTTATCGACTATTTGGCAAGTTCAGAGTCACTATTCGTTGATAATTAGAAATTATTCATATGTATAGGGGCAATTATATGTAGTCTTGTTGAAATTCAAACTCAGTCTAAAATTGTTAATGAATTTATTGACTATTCGGCAAGTTCTGAGTCATTATTCGTTGATAATAAGGAATTATTCATTCACTGATTTTTGTATTACTTTGTGTAAAATTGTTTATGAATTTATCGACATCAACTTCAGAGGCACTATTCGTTGGTAATAAAGAATTATTCATTTGTATGTCGGTAAATAGATGTGGGTTTCTTGAAATTCAAACTCTGCGTAAAATTGTTCATGAATTTATCGACTGGTCGACAAGTTCATAGTCACTATTCGATGATAATAAGGAATTATTCATTTGTATTTGGGTAATTAGACGTGGGAAATCAAGAATTACATTTACATACTCTTTGAACCTAGCGAATAATTACTATCGACTGAACGAATAATTACTATCGACTTAACGAATAATTACTATCAACCTGGTGAATAGTTGCAAAATTGACCAACCCTTTTGTTATTATCTAAACGATAACTCCTCTTTACAAACGAATAATAACGATCAATTTAATGAATAATTACTGGCAAAAAATATCTAACAAGGTATCACGGTTAAAAAAAAAGAAACAAAGAAAAAGAAACAAAAATTACAACGCACGCGCTTAAATATTGCAACTCATGGTTAAACACCAAATTAGCAATGGGACCCACGCTTTTTTAAATAAAATAAATAAGGAAAAATTGGATTAACCTCAACTCTCCATTTCATCACAATAAAGGGTCCAGATTTGTTAACACAAAACACATTAAGGGTTGTTAACACTAGACCTAACCTCTCTCTCTCTCTCTCTCTCTCTCTCTCTATATATATATATATATATATATAGGGAGTGGTTTCCTTGTGCACAACCCTTATAGTATATCTAGTGCACAAATTTGGGCCTTTGATCTCAAGGAATGAATGACCAAGATTAAAGTGAGTTTTTTTTTTATTTTTGCTTTAAAATTCGTGGGATCCACCTCCAATTCCCACTTAATCTTCCAAATCCGGGCGCGTGTCTCATAGGCTCAAATGTAGTGGGGGCCACACAAGCACATTTTTTTCCATCCTTATTTTGGTTTGTACATTTTTTTAAAGGTGGGTGGGATCCATAAAATTGACCTTTTTTAAAATTAAATCATTTTTTAAAATATTAGTGGGGATTTACCAAATCATCCCTCTTGCCACATTTTTTTATTTCATTTGTTTTAAAATTTGGCAATTTCAATGAATAATGTTTCACATGCTGTTGAATAAAGTTATGTTATCTTTTTTCATTCAGTTCAAATCAAAATTTACCAATTCTACCGAATAATTTGTCACATGCTACCGAATAATATTTTTTGGTTCATCATTTCAAATAAAAAAACTCAAAATCTCTAAACAATAGTTAAGATTTATACGAATAATGCTTCATGTTTCAACGAATAATGTTTCATATTTCACTGAATAATGTTTTCTAAGTTGTTTGTCGAACCGAAAACTCCATAAACTGACGAAGAATGACTCATATTTCACTGAATAATTGATCGACACATTACCACTAATAACCAAAAATCGAAACATACATCCGAATAATTAACTAATAATGAATCAAATTATGCATCTCGAAACCCCTACACTTAATTCGATACATAACTCTGAATAATTCATCGTTTTTCCCGAATAATGTTGAAATCGTGTTGATCCCCTAATCCAATTTCACCGATAACCCTAAACCAAACACAATCCCCACAGCCCGCGACACTGAAGGCAACGACATCCACACCCTCTCCATCGTCGCCGGCAATTTCGTCCATGCTGCCATCGTCTTTGGCTTCGGCAACGGCAACGCCATGGGCAGCTCCCCTCGCGCCAGCGTCGCCGCTTACAAGATCCGCTGGTCTCCCATCCAGGGCACCGAGTGTTTCGATGCCGACCTCCTCGCCGCCATCTCCGACGGTGTCGATGTCATCTCTGCCTCCCTCGGCGGCACCCCCTCCCCGCTCCTCAACGATAACCTCTCATCGACTCTTTACACACCGCCATGAAGGGGATCTCCGTCGCCGCTCCTCAATGACAGCCTCTCCGTCGCCGCTTCAGATGTGTGATCGACGACGCCGATCAGACTAGAGGGGCGTCAATCGCTAAGGGTGAGTCGAGGGGGCTGCCCTAAGCGGAGGACCAAGATCAAGGCCATGGCCGACGCTGGTGTCGATCTCGGAGAGGACGATCCGGTCCTCCTCGACCTTGTATCTGGCCTCTCAAATTGATTTCAGCAGATCCGAGATCTCCTTGTTGAAGTGGCCGAACATGAGAGGTCGACATGGATTGGAGAGCTCCCTCCCGAATTTCTTCAACTGCTCCAGCGTTTTGAAGGGGGTAATCAGGCGGCTCTCTGGTTCTCGCTTTGTAGAAAGAGAGAGATTAGGGCTAATTGAGGAGAGTGTTTCACACGTAGAATTTGGGTGAGAGTGATTTATTTTTAAGATGGGTCCCACTTTTTTCTTTTAAAAAAAATCTGAATTTAAGATTAAATCTAAACCATTGATTTGATTGTATTCAAAGATCCAGATCTGTGCACAAGATACACCCTAAGGGGTGTGCACAAATAATCTACACTATATATATATATATATGGTTAGATCCTGTGTAAGCAGCCCTTATTGTGTAATTTATGAGCAATTATTAACCATTGGATGATCGAAATGAAGGGAGGAGATTGATCCAAAATTAATAACAAAATTAATTAAAAAAGGTTGGGCCCCTCCATAACTTTTACTCACCCCGCCAATTAAGCGTGTGACACTCATGAGTCCTTATATATGAACACTAGTACAAAAAAAACCCTTACACAACGGTTATTTTACAAAACGCACAATGGTTTTGGAACCGTTGCATCAGCCCGTGTGGTTTTTGAAAATACAACGGTTGTATTTATCACAACGGTTCACTTAGACAACGGTTATAACCATTGTGATAGATTTCGGATAACCGTTGTCTATGCACCTCCAAAATTGGTTCTGAATCATATTAACCGATTCTAATCGTTGTTTAAGGTCAATATAACCGTTGTCTTGAGTTAGGATATCCGGTTTTAACTGTTGTCTGATCACTTTCTAACTATTGTCTAAGAAGATTGTAATTGCTGTCTAGGTACATGTTAACCGTTGTCTAAGAAAAATGCAACCGTTGTGTAAGTATATTGAAACCGTTGTGTACGTATATTTCAACCATTGTCTATTTAATCGTTAACCGCTGTCTAAATTAAAAAAATATTAACTAGATTCATTTAAATCGGTGTCTAAGTAACTTTAAACCGATGTCTAAGTAACTTTTACTGTTGTCTAAACACTACGCTAACCGTTGTCTAAACCGTTGTATATGGAACTTTGTTGTGTAAAGTCATCGCCTAAGACTATTGACTAGGTGGTTTAGGATGATCAAAATACATGTGTGTACATACATTTGTATGCCCATAAGTTCCACCATCCTTACAACCAAATCAACAAGATTAAAAATAAAATTCCTTTCCATTAATATATGTCAAACCGATTGACACAAAAGTAACAAAAATTAAAATAACAAAAATTACACAAAAATCTACATATATAACAATAATTACTCAAAAATAAAAATAAAAAAAATTACAACAACCACTATACTATGAGTATATTTATACATAATAAACAGGTCTACAATCAACAAATTAAGCAACCAAAGAAGCAAAAGCAAGGATCATAGACTATAGCTTGCATTTGGCGTTGATATGCACCCTTGTAAGTTCCTCAATACCTAAATTTGCAACCAAAGAAAAGAAAAAACCAAAGCCAAATTTGTGAAAAATCACAATTTTCAAAACAAAAAAAAAATAAAGAAGGGTTGGTAAGAACTATTTACCTTGAGCACCAATCTACCATCAGAGTCCCTGTATTTCATCACATACCAAATCCGCCACAAAAAACTCAAAGAAATTAGGTTGAAGAAAGATTCAGTTGTTCAAAACAATCGATAAAAAAAAAGAAAAACGAGAGACAAACGAAGAGAGCATCAATAGATCGATTAAGAGGAGGAGACAAGTTCAATTACAGATCTGCACAAATAGAGTGTTACAAATAAGATATGCAAGAAAAGAGACATTTTCAATTGGGCGGATATCCCGGAAGGATTCACCTCACATGTGCTGGTGCAGAGGAGGAGGCGACGTTTCAATTCATTTGGCCCTTCTTCTCCCTAGCATCACTTACGGATGAGAGGAAAAGCGAGGAATGAATCCTGATGGGATAGCATACAGTGCGAGAGATTTTATAACGAGAACGATAATAGCGAAGAAAGACACAGATATTTACGTGGTTCAGCAACGGTGTGTTGCCTACGTCCACGGGCAGAGAACCAGATTTCTTATTAGAGGAAGCGAAAACAGATTAGGTTACAGGGGTCGGCGTTCCATGAATATATGAAGAGACTCATGGAACCCTAAACAAACAATGGGCTGAAAGCCCAAAATAGACAGACGATAGGCCCCCAGCGAGACCACCGTCGGGGGGCTCCGCCCCCCGGACCCCCCGATGCGTCGCCGGTCAACAGTCGTTCAAGGCACATTAACAAATCTCCACCTTGACTTGAATCCTCTCATAAATAGATGCACCTATGAAAAGTGCCCAGACGTTCTCTGCCTCATATTTGGTCCTTGAAGAAGGACCCAGACTGCCCCGTAGGGCAACTCAACAGCTGGTGATATTAAGCAAGTCCAAACAGTGTTGGAACTTGCTCTCTGGAACTGGCTTAGTGAACATATCAGCGGGATTATCAGCAGTTCCCACCTTCTTCACCCTGATTCTCTTCTCATTCCTCAGAAAATGGTACCTGACATCAATGTGCTTCGTCTTCTCATGATGAACTTGATCCTTGGTTAAGCATATTGCACTCAAGCTGTCGCAATACACTAAAGCCTGATCCTGATGTAGGCCTAGATCATTGACCAAGCCTTTCAGCCAGATTCCCTCCTTAGCAGCTTCTGTCAACGCCATGTACTCTGCCTCTGTGGTAGACAAAGTGACTGTAGGTTGTAGAGTTGCTTTCCAACTCACCACAGAACTCCCAAGAGTGAAAACATAGCCAGTCATCGATCTCCTACTGTCCACATCGCCGGCATAATCAGAGTCTGAAAACCCAGCAACCAAGCACTCTGTATCATTCCCATAGCACAAACCAACATCAGTAGTGCCTCTGAGATACCTGAAGATCCTCTTCACAGCTTGCCAATGTTCCTTTCTAGGCTGAACCATAAAGCGGCTTACCACACTAACAGCAAATGCTAGATCTGGTCGAGTGCAGACCATAGCATACATCAAACTCCCCACTGCGCTGGCATAAGGGACCTTAGACATGTACTCCTTCTCCTCCTCAGTCTGAAGTGTGTACATTCCCAGCTTGTTGTTAGACGCCATTGGAGTATCTATAGACTTAGCCGAAGACATTCCAAACCTGCTCAATATCTTCTTGATGTATCCTTCTTGAGATAAGAAGAGTTTTCTCTGCTTCCTGTCTCTATAGATCTCTACTCCCAGAATCTTTCGAGCAGAACCCAGATCTTTCATATCAAACTCTGCACTGAGACAATCCTTCAGCTTCTGAATATCTGACTTGTTCTGCGCAGCAATCAACATATCATCCACGTACAATACTAAGTAAATACGCGAACCATCATCCAGACTATTGTGGTAAACACAACAATCATATGAACTCCTGTTGTATCCCAGCTGCACCATATAGCTATCAAATCGCTTGTACCACTGCCTTGGTGACTGTTTCAGCCCATACAAAGACTTCTTCAGTCTGCAAACATGGTTCTCTTTTCCAGGAACCTGAAAACCATCTGGCTGAGACATGTATATTTCCTCCTCCAACTCTCCATGTAGGAAAGCTGTCTTCACATCTAGTTGCTCAAGCTCCAAATCCTGATGTGCAACCATTGCTAGTAGCACCCTGATAGAAGTATGTCTGACCACTGGTGAGAAAATCTCATTGTAGTCTACTCCCTCTCGCTGATTGAAACCCCTTGCAACAACTCGTGCTTTGTACTTAATACCCTCAGCAGCTGATAGTCCTTCCTTCTTCCTGAAGACCCATTTGCAAGTAATCACCTTCCTATCAGCAGGCAATTTGACAAGCTCCCAAGTCTGATTCTTCTGAAGAGACTCCATCTCTTCTCCCATTGCTGCAAGCCACTGTGCTGACTCATCTTCAGAAATAGCAGCCTTGTAGGTGGACGGAGCATCATCCTCCACCTCCTCGGCCACCTGCAAGGCATATCCCACCAGCTCATCAGACCTATATCTCGCAGGGGGTCTGATGTCAGCCCTTCTTGGCCGATCTAGAGCAATACTGCGATGTGTCACTCCACCTGCTCCTGTGTCTAATGGTATAGCCTCTGTCTCAGTAGTGTCTGACTCAATAGTACCTGATTGGTTTGTGACCAAATCATGTACCTGACTCTCAGATGGAGTGAAGTCCAACTCCACCTCCTCAGTAACAGCCTCTTTCTCAACTGCATCACTGGTCTTCTTCCTAAAATTCAGCAAAGAACTCTCATCAAAGACTACACTTCTGCTAAGTATAATCTTGCTAACAGACCAGATCCTGTACCCTTTCACACCAGTACCATAGCCCATGAAGACTCCCTTCTTAGCTCTTGGCTCTAGCTTACCCTCATCAACATGATAATAAGCAATGCACCCAAAAACCCTCAGATTAGAGTAATCAGCAGCCTTTCCAGTCCACACCTCATAAGGTGTTTTGCAGTCGATACCTGTGTGTGGGCTCCGATTCACAAGATAGCAAGCCGTTGAAACTGCTTCTGCCCAGAATCTCCTATCAAGGCCTGAATTGGAAAGCATACACCTTGCTTTCGCCAGAAGAGTCTGATTCATTCGTTCTGCTACACCATTCTGCTGTGGTGTGTAACTGACTGTGTGATGTCGAGCAATGCCCTCATCTCTGCAGAACCCATCAAACTCAGATGAACAGAATTCCAGACCATTATCAGTTCGCAGCCTCTTGACCTTCTTTCCAGTCTGATTCTCTACTAGAGTCTTCCACTCCCTGAACTTACTGAATGCCTCACTTTTATGCCTCATCATGAATACCCAAGTCATCCTAGAGTAATCATCAATCAGAGACAAAAAATACCTGTGACCGCCCAAGGACTGAACACGTGAAGGACCCCAACAGTCTGAATGGATGTAATCCAGCGTGCCCTTTGTCTGATGAACTGCTTTAGGAAATTTGCTGCGGTGTAATTTCCCAAACACACAATGTTCACAGAACTCAAGGCTCTGGACCTTATGGCCTCCCAGAAGATCTGCTTTCGAGAGAATTTGCATCCCCCTTTCACTCATATGAGCCAACCTCATATGCCAAAGCTTGGTCAGATCAGCTTCCTGAACCCCAGCAGAAACAGCCGCTGCAGCACCTGTAACTGAGGAACCTTGTAGGGTGTACAAAGTTCCATTTCCCCGCTTGACTCCCTGTAGAACCACATCAGAGCCTCTGAACACACGCAACTTTCCCCCATAACCTGTGTACCTGAGCCCCTTGTCGTCTAGCACTGTTAGGGATATCAGATTCTTCGTCATGGATGGCACGTGCTTGACATCCTCCAATGTGCGAAATTTCCCATCATCTGTCCGAAACCTAACTGAGCCAGTCCCAACAACCTTGCAGAGAGCATCATTCCCCATGGATACATTGCCCCCATCAACACGGCTATATGTTGCAAACAACTCCCTTTTAGGACATATATGATAGGACGCCCATGAGTCAAGATACCACACATCAGCCCTGTGTGTGTGATCATCAGCTAACAGAACAATATCCTCCTCAGAAGTATTGCCACGATCAGCTACTGCTGCAGACCCAGATTTCTCTTCCTCTTGCTTCTTCTTCTTCGGACAGTCATTCTTCCAATGACCTTTCTCCTTGCAATAGTTACAAACATCGTTTGGTTTAGGGCCTGATTTGCGATCTTGCCGATGCTTCTTCTTATTGCCCTTTCTACCATCAGATTTGCCTCCGTTTGCCACAAGCCCAGAAGCCTGATTGTCTGTAACCGATGCGGTTGCCTTCAGACGCAACTCTCTGCTGTGAAGCGACGATCTAACCTCTTCCAACGTGATGGTATCCTTCCCAACGACGAACGATTGAACGAAGTTCTCGTATGTGGGGGGTAGGGATACCAGCAGAATTAGGGCAGCATCTTCGTCCTCCACCTTAACATCAATATTACGCAATTCAAGTAATAAAGTGTTAAGTTGATCAAGATGATCTCTGAGTTGTGTACCTTCCTGCATACGCAGCCCGAACAACCGTTGTTTCAGAAGCAACTTGTTCGTCAGAGACTTTGTCATGTACAAAGACTCCAACTTTAGCCACAGCTTGCTTGCGGTTTCCTGATCAGCAACTTCTGTTATGACATCGTATGCGAGACACAACATAATCGTCGAATGAGCCTTCTCCTCCAGAAGGCCGTACTCAGCGGTGGTTGTATCAGCCCCCTTCTTGTCGGCGGCCAACGGTGTCCATAAACCTTGCTGTTTCAGCAAAGCCCGCATCTTGATCTGCCACAGACTGAAAGAGTTTCTTCCAGTAAACTTGTCGATCTTCAACACAGAACCAGACATCATTCTCGGCGGAATTCAACGACCAAAGCTCTGATACCAGTTTGTTATAACGAGAACGATAATAGCGAAGAAAGACACAGAGATTTACGTGGTTCAGCAACGGTGTGTTGCCTACGTCCACGGGCAGAGAACGAGATTTCTTATTAGAGGAAGCGAAAACAGATTAGGTTACAGGGGTTGGCGTTCCATGAGTATATGAAGAGACTCATGGAACCCTAAACAGACAATGGGCTGAAAGCCCAAAATAGACAGACGATAGGCCCCCCAGCGAGACCACCGTCGGGGGGCTCCGCCCCCCGGACCCCCCGATGCGTCGCCGGTCAACAGTCGTTCAAGGCACATTAACAAGAGAGTCGTGAGAGAGATGAAGATCATAGAGGGAGGGAGAACAAGGGTTCTCAAATCCGAGAAAGTATGGAAGAGAACAAGGGTTCTCAATTAATTTATGGAACCCTAAGCGCTATTTCAATTTCCCATCCCGCTTCAATTGTCCCGCCTAAAATTTTGATCTCATTGTTTTAAATATATTTTCATCTACTTTGTGACTCGTGCACCTGTTGCAGCAGTGCAATTCAATTTCCAAATTTCGTTTTTTTGTCATTTTTGCACAAATGGACATGAATGAATGTCTAACTAGGTAAAAATAATCAATTTTTAAGTCGGAATGAATACATAGTTGATCCAACTTACATAATTAGGTGAATACATTAATCTAGTTCAATATTCTCTGACCTCATTAATTTGTTTTGATTTTAGGAATATTACTAGTGTAGATCCGTTCTGTGCACGGATAATACATTAATACAATATTATATAATCTAGATAAATTCTAATAAATATATATATATATATATATAATTAGTTCGAGAAATTATATTTAAATAAAAATTTTCCTAATCTATCGTTAATTAAATCTCATGTAATATAATAGATAGTTGATTTTTAAAAATATTTTAATATTCTTTTTTTATTAAATATATTTATAACGTTAGTTTACTAAAATATCTATGCACAGATGGATTGTGTCTACATATTATGGTTACATAATATTTTAATAATTTATTTTGACCTCAAAAAAAATATAGATATAAATAAAATAGCAATGATTAAATAATTAGACAACGGTTCTAATAACCGTTGTCTAATATTTTAATAATTTATTAAATACATTTATTACGCCGGCCTTAGACAACGGTTCTAATAACCGTTTTCTTTTACACGTCTTTTATATATATAACAACGGTTTTTTTAATATTCGTTGTCTTTATAACATAATAGACAATGATTCTATTCGGTCTTACACAACGGTTTACGAATCGTTTTCTTTGAGAAGTCTTTTGTATATATAACAACAGTTCTTTAAATATTCGTTGTCTTTTCAACTTACTAAATGTCGATTTTATTCAGCCATAGACAATGGTTTTAAAAACCGTTTTCTTTGAGACGTGTTCAATACATATAACAACGGTTCTTTAAATAATCGTTGTCTTTTAAACTTGGTAAAAAGACGATTTTATTCAACCTTGGACAAAGATTTCAATAACCGTTTTCTTTGTAACGTCTTTTATATATAACAATGGTTTTTTAAATAATCGTTATCTTTATAAACTAATAGACAACGATTCTAATAGGCCTTACACAACGGTTTCATCGACCATTTTCTTTGAGGAGTCTTCTGTACATATAACAATGGTTCCTTAAATATCTGTTGTCTTTTCATCTTATAAATGCCAATTTTATTCAACTGTAGACAACGGTTTTAATAACCGTTTTCTTTAAGACGTCTTCTATATATATAACAAAGGTTTTTTAAATATTCGTTGTCTTTATAACCTAATAGACAACGGTTTTAATAGGCCTTACACAACGGTTTTATGAACCGTTGTCTTTGAGAAGTCTTTTGTATATATAACAACGGTTTTTTAAATACTTGTTTTCTTTATAAATACAAGCACACACAAAGACCACGGTTAAATCTTATAACCGTTGTCCGTCCCAAAAATCTCTAATTTTTTTCAACATAGACACCATTTTTATAACAACCGTTGTCTATGTGGCGTCTTATAATATACATTTTGTACTAGTGGAATTTAATTGCTCGTCGTGCTACTGTATAAATTAGGGGTGGGCATGAGACGGAACGGGACGGGACTCGTCCTGCGAAATTTTTACGGGAAGGGATTTACACCTTTTTTTCGGGACGGGATAGTGTCTGGGCGGGACTGGATCGGGACGCGACGGACCTTGTCCCGCAAATAAAAATAATAAAATATTATATAAATTTGCAAAGTGAAAAATTCTTTCATAATTCATTAATTTGTATAATATGTTGAATACGGTATTCTTCTCAAGTCTCAACAATATTATTCAATAATAATAATATTATTATTATTATTAATCTAAATATTATAATACTATTATTAATTCATACAATGATTATATAATTAATTATAATGTTCAACATATTTGGCTACATTATCTTACTAGATCGGGACGAAAAGGGATTGAGACGAGATTCACATTCACCAGATACTGTCTCATTATCGATTGATAGTTGGGAAGAATACCGAATTTAGCTATTTGCCTCTTGTAGATCTAAAAATGTATAATAATAATAATAATAATAATAATAATAATAATAATAATAATAATAATAATAATAATAATAATAATAATAATTTCTTGTAAGCTATTATAAGCATATTATAATAATAATAATAATATTATTATTATTATTAATATTATTATTATTACTACTTTTTTTATTGTTATTATTATAAAATAATTATACTTTACAAGAAAAAAATATAATATGATTTAATAATATTATAATAATATAATATAATAATAATAATTTTATTATAAAGTAATATTATTATTACATTATATTATAATATTACATAATAATAATATTATTATTATAATCAATTATTATTATAAATTGAAAATTATTATTATAATTATAAATAATATTTGCTCAAAATAACAATACTAATAATATATTATTATTATTCTATAATATTATAATATTATTATTATTATAAAAATTATTATTATTATTATTATTATTATTATTATTATTATTATTATTATTATTATTATTATTATTATATGCGGGACGGTACGGGATTTGCAGGATCCCACCGGGATCGTCCCACGTTTCGTCCTGCATAATTTTTGCGGGATGGGATTGGGACGGGATTCGCTATTTTGTCCTAAATCCCACCGGGATCGGGACGGGATCGGAATTTGCGGGATTTGTGCCCACCTCTAGTATAAATTACAAGTATAATTAAAGAGAAAGAATGACTAACCTTGTATGAATTTCATTTTTAGAATTTTTTTATTTGTTCGACTTTAATTTGTAGAGCTAATTGCCGTTCAATTACAAAAGAAATTCGATGTTAAATGAAAATAATTATTATTTAGCCAACAATGCTCATTTATATATATAGTCTTACTTATATCTCCCCGACAGAGAAGATGGGGGTGCCTGTCCATCGAATGCCAGATTTGCACATCTGACCGACCTCAAGAACAAATTTTCTTTACACGAGATTCCATCCTTTGGTGGTCAATTCACCTGAAAACGGAAAAAAAAACGGAATTAACACCTGCTTTGAGAGACTAGATCGTCTCCTCATACACACCGATGTACTCACTATTTCTGACTCCCTCAGAACTCAGATTCATCCCTTCACTAGATCGGATCATGCGCCTATCTTGACGGACTTCAGTCGGAATGTAAAACCAAAAAACAGACCATTCAAATTTGAACTAGCCTGGGCAAACCGTCCGGATTACAAGAATCTTGTTTCTCAGGCGTGGCGACTAGACTCCTCGGGCTCCCTTATGTACCGCCTGCTTCAACGAATGAAACTTCTTAAGCGTCTCTCCAAAGTCTGGCACAAGAAAACTTTTCTCAATATAAACAAACAAATTCAGACAACTGATCAAAAATTACTCCAACTTCAGACTTCGCTTTTGTCAAACTACAATAACGATGACATCAAGTTATTAAAGCAACTGCTTAATAAAAGAGAAAGAATGCTCGATTTCCATCGCAGATACTGGAGCCAAAGGGCTAAGGTCAAGCATGTCAAGTTTAACGATTCCAACTCTGGATATTTTCACAAAATCGCCTCGTCCAAGAGGGGTAGGAAAATTATAAAATCAATCACCCTTCCAGGTAGAGAAGTCGCAGCTGATTTTCACATTATCCAGCAAGAATTTGAAAAAGATTTTAAATCCCGTTTTCGCTCCTCCACGAGGAGCGATCTGGACACAACTAGGAACGTAGGGGTTATCCCCTCGCAAGTAACACAGGAAGATAACGACATGCTCACAGCTTCGGTTTCTAACGCATAAATTAAAGCTGTTGTTTTCTCTATGTGCCCGGATAAAACTCCGGGTCCTGATGGGTTCTCGGCAGGGTTCTACCAGAAGTTCTGGAATACAGTTGGCCCTTCGGTCACGAAAGCTGTCAAAGCATTTTTTCTAGTGGAACGCTATTAAGGCAAACAAACCATACTTTCATAACGCTACTACCAAAAAGGGATGACCCGACAACAGTAAACCACTACCGTCCTATTAGCTTGTGCTCCATAATTTACAAGATCATAGCGAAGGTGATTACAGCCAGGCTAACCAAGATCTTTGAAAACCTAATACATCCCTTACAAGGCGCTTTTATGAAAGGTTGGTCCATCCAAGATAACATCTTTGTAGCCCATGAGGCTTTCCACTCCTTCAGGTTTAAAAGGGGCAAGTCGGGTTCAAGTGAGAAGAATCTAGTCCGGTGAGAAGGAAAGAAGCTATCTGATTGGCTGAAACGGATCTAATTTTTAATTAAAAAAAATATGCCTCACGCGCCTAAAACTCCGTCCCTCCCACTGATCAATCTCATTCCTTCGCTTCCTCGCAGCCACCTCAGATATCGCGCTCTCCTCTCCCATGGCGGTTCAGATCTCACGCTCCGCTCTCTCATATCTCACGCTCCGATTTCTCTCCTCCTCCTCCTCCTTCTTCCTCCCTCCCATCGCAGACGCCCCCTCTCCGCGCTTCAATTCCAAGCTGGTCCCTGGCGCGCCGATGTCCGTCCGCGAGGACTGCTGGTCCGAGGAGGCGACGTCTACTCTGATGGATATGAGTTTCGATAAAGAGGGGCCATGGACGCCGCCCGAGCGCTGCCTTAGCTGTCGTCCGCTACTTCTCGGCGCAGCGGCTGGCCATTGAGAAGCCGCTGCTACAACTGCTCCCCCACGCCTCAACTTACAACGGCCATGGACGAGATACGCTTGGGAGGAGGCTGTGTTTCTCTGGTGTGTCCAAAACGCAGCGCCGTTGTGATGTTGAGGTAGTGGAAGGAGGAAGGCCATACACCATTCGCAATCGTCTGAGATGGACCATACGACACTAAATCAAATTCGTTATATGTTGGGAAAGGCCAAATATTTGCTTGTCTTTGCTAATTACAGTAGCGTAATCATGTGAATGAATGAATGTAAAATTCTAGAAATTATTGCTCTAGCCTGTTTTCTTTATCTTTATTTAATTTCTTTGTTTTTATTCATCTCTCCATATGAATGAATAAATGAATGCATCTTCATGATCTGTACAATTCATCTTGGGAATTAAAGAATGAATGTAAAATTCTAGAAATCAAGCATTTGGTTCACTGGGTTTTAAAACCTAGTGGTCCAAAGTTTTAATACCAAGCGGTTCAGAGTTTTTATATCTAAGTAGTGCAGAGTTTTAAAGCAAGTGATTTAGGGTTTTAATACCAAGTGGTTCAGGGGTTTATATCAAGTGGGTCAGAGCTTTTATACCAAGTGGTTCAGAGTTTTAAACCAAGTGGTTCAAGGTTTTTTAATACCAAGTGGTTCAGCACATATAAATAGAAGTGGTTCACAAAGTAAATAGTATTGGTTCAGAGTTTGGTTCAGTGATTAAACAGAGGTTGGTTCAGTAACTAAATAGACGTTGTTTCAGTGAGTAAATAGGTTGGTTCAGTGAGTAAATAGGTTGGTTCAGTGACTTAATAGAGGTTGGTTCGGTGACTAAATAGAGGTGGGTTCAGTGAGTAATAGGTTGGTTCAGTGAGTAAATAAGTTGGTTCAGTGACTAAATAGAGGTTGGTTTCAATAAGTAAATAGGTTGGTTCAGTGACTTAATAGAGGTTGGTTCAGTGACTAAATAGATGTTGGTTCGTCGACTAAATAGATGTTGGTTCGGTGACTAAATAGAGGTTGGTTCAGTGACTAAATAGATGTTGGTTCGGTGACTAAATATAGGTTGGTTCAGTGACTAAATAAGGGTTGGTTCAGTGATCGAGTAAATAGGTTGGTTCGGTGACTAAATAGAGGTTGGTTCAGTGACTAAATAGATGTTGGTTCAATCACTAGGTGTGGTTCACTGGGTTTGGTTCACTGGATTTGGTTCACTTGGTGTGGTTCACTGGGTGTGGTTCAGTGGATTTGGTTCACTGGGTGTGTTTCACTGAATTTGGTTCACTGAGTGTGGTTCGCTAGGTATGGTTCACTAGATTTGGTTTACCGGGTGTGGTTCAACAATAATTAATAAATTACGGTGGGAACATTTTAATTATTGATGTGTAATTTTTATGGGCGTTGATTGCAAGAAAGGAATGAAATTAAGGGGCGTTAATATTTTTTTTGATAAGGAAATAATTCGAGGCCGAACAGGCCCGGACCTCGATAGGCCGACAAAGTCGGCAGACGGCAAGCCGTCTAAACATACAACAACGAAATAGAAAATATAATATAAAAAACATCAAAAGAGCACCCAAAGTAAACCCGGAGAAAACCCAAGACCTAAGCAAACCAGCGGACACAACATCAAGAGGAAGAAAGACGTCGCGGAGAAGTGGATAGCGAGCGCATGGGACAACACTAGCTGACACGATGTCTCGCCGCCGGAAAGACGGAAAGCAAAAATCCTCGTAAGGCAAAGGCGACTCCTAGGGAAGTGTGGATCACACGACGTTCCCCCCACCTGGATGAGGGATCTTCGGAGACCACAAACACCACCAACACGATCACGTCGATCAACCAGGGCCGCAGAACTGCTCCTCAACCGAAACTAACCAGAACCAACAGACGGACACCAAACCACACGAGCATATGAAGCACAACCGCAAGGAGGACGAAGAGCGCGGGAAGAATCCGGGGATTAATTAACTATATAAAAAAACGTCTATATAGTTTTTTTTTTTTGAAGTTGGTCTATATAGTTTTATTATGTGAGGTTTTAAATGTATATAATTGTCCCTTTTTTTTTCTTAATGGGCATCTTTGGGCCCAAGAAAAAACCTTGGGCCCAAAGGAAACAAATAGGCACGAGGGCTACAAACCCTAAATGGCTCGTAGGCCATTGAAGCAGCAAGGAGCGACTACCAAACTCGACGGCGGCGGCCACTAGAGTGAGAGGAAGGGACACCGAGAGAGAGTCGGAGTACAAATCAGCACCAAGACTGGGCCATGTGAGACAGAGAAGGAGACGAGCAACAACCGGCCGAAGCCGCCCATCCAGAATTTCGGCGCCGAAGAGGAATTAGGTGAGGGACGGAGGACAGGTATATAGCCGCCGAAGCACACTACACCCAACCACAACGCCGGCGAAGAGAAACCCCACTAGAGAAGACTCCCCCCCACCAGCCATACGGGAGACGGAGGAGAAACCAGGGAAGACAGTGATGATATACAGCCGAGGCAGCAACGGATCCCGACAGAGGTGACGACACGGGAGGGAAGAAAACGAACAAGAAGCACCAGAAAAAATCAACCCACAATCCCCCTTGTGCGTGTTGCCCAATCCCCCTCCCACTCTTGTTTTTTTTTTTAAAAACAATATTCGTACTTTTTTTTTCAAAAGCAAATGAGGCCAATTTGAAAATTACATAAATCACCCATAAAAATAGGTTAGTTTTTATAAAACTACCCATAAATTTATTTTTCTTTCAAATAACCACACATGACCCTATTTATGTGTAAAAAGTTATAAAAAGAAAATGTTAATGGAGAGATTTGTTTTTTTTGGGACCCCCGCAAAAGGTAACGAGATGTTTTTCCGGATATGATTTCGTAGTTTTGAAAAAATGGCAAATTCTACTTAATAATGTTTCACATTCTACCGAATAATGTTATGTTTTCTTTTTCTATTCAGTTAAAATGAAAACTTCTCAGTTCCACTGAATAATTTGTAATATTATGCCGAATAATGTTTTGTTTTTTTGCTCATCTATTTCAAATAAAAGAAACCTCAATTCCCTAAACAATACTTACAATTTATACGAATAATGCTTCAAATTTCACAGAATAATGTTTCACATTTCACCGAATAATATTTAGTTGGGTAGTTATACTCATGCGATGAAGTTTTTTTATATTGTTTGTCAAACCGAAAACTCCACTACTGATGAATAATGAATCGGATTTCACCAAATAATTAATCAAATCATTACCGTTAGTAATCGAAATTCGACACAAACATCTGAATAATTGACGAATAATATTGGACATACCACCACCCACGTATCACCGCCCACCCCACCACACCCACCCACCACACCCACCCACCCCCACCGCCCATACCCCCAAACCACCCTTACCCCCACCCCCCTCTTCCTCTTACCTTCGTCATCGATCAAATCGACGTCGGCTTCAATCAACCTGCATTCGCCGATGCCGACTTGGGATCGTCTCCTTCTAATCGGCCCCTTTGACAGAAATGATGAGGATGAAGGATGCCGATTGAAACAGCACCACCCACCACCTCCGTTCGACTCGCCTCACCGCTGGACTCGGAAATAGCCTTCACTGTCGTCGAACTTCGTCGACCGTTGTACATACCCAATCTGAAACCTAGTTCAATCTGAAGCCCAATCTAATAAAAAACACAAAGAAATCACCAAAAAAACTACAAATCAACCGACTAAACATTAGTTAAGTTCCAAAGAATGAATAAATCTCATCAATTAGTCCAAATATCAAACGAATTTCAACAGTGAAAAAAAAATTGCTTCTTACCCATTAATGGATCCTCGCAACCTCCTCGCAGTCAGTTGGCCTCAATTCGCCCAGAACAAAGACCCTCGCACCGCCTCGCCACGCCTAGCCTCACCTCGTCTTGCCTCCGATCCAACTCGGCTCGCCTCCTCCTCGCCTCACCGCCTCGCCTTTGCCTTGATTCCTCGGCACGAACAAAGACCCTTCGCTACCGATATCAAACAGCACAGGTCCGGATCCGGCTCCACGGGTGCACTGGAACGAAGAAGAACACAAATTGGAATATTTGGTTTCAACGCATTCACTTGAATGAAGAAGAAACAAAATAGGGATTTAGGTTTTAATTCCACACCACAATAGACGCGCCTACGCACTTAAGTCTATAATTGTGGATTGGTTTTCAATTTTTTTTTAAACTTACTAGACACGTGGCGAGATTCTATCCATCTATTCCATTCCGATCAAAGGCCCAGATCTGTGCACAAGGTACACCCTAAGGTGTGTGCACAATATACCTACTCTCTCTCTCTCTGTATGTATATATATATATATATATATATATATATATATATATATATAGAGAGAGAGAGAGAGAGAGAGAGAGAGAGAGAGAGGGGTTGGTTCCGGTGTACTAAGGCCTTAACGTGTATCATGTGAACACATTTGAGCCGTTGATTGAATGAAATTGAATGCTGAGATTAATAGGCAATTTTAGCTTCTTTTTTTAAATTAAAAAACAGCGGGACCCACATCTTTTTTTGCCCACTTGCTGAATGAGGGCGTGTGTTGTGCACTCTCTTCAAATGATTCGACGGTATATCTGGATTATTCGATCGTATCGTCTGATTATGCAATGTTATCGACAGATTATGCGATGGTATATGATTTTTTTTGTTAATCTTTATAAATGTTGATTATTTGGTCGTCTATGAATGATTATTCGGTGATATATATATATATATATATATATATATATATATATATATATATATATATGATTATTCACTCGTATATGAGTGATTATCGCTTGATTATTCGATGATATCGATTGATTATTTGATGGTATCGATGGATTTTTCGATGGTATCGATGGATTATTCGATGATATCGCTTTATTATTCAATAGTATCACTTGATTATTCGATAATATTCCTTGATCATTGACATCTTCAAATTCACCCATAAACAAAACCCACCAAATTATCCTATATACGTATGAATAAAGTTATACATACAACGAATAAACCTAAATTACAGTATCATTGAAATCTTTAAATTCACCACCACCACAATCAAAATAATAGGTGTAGAGAGGACATAAATTCGATCAAATCATGACATACAAAACTTCAATTGAATACCCCAAAAACAATTGAATTGAAGATAAATCCATTTAAAATAAATTGAAAAGGGGGAGTTGCCTTTTTTTGGAAAAAGAAATGGAATGACCAACCAGTACATCTTCACCGATCAAAGGGGAATTGTCGCTGCGTCGCACCTCTCCGATCCACCTTCACCGGCCGCCATCACATCCATCCCGCCTTCACCAGCCGCCGTCGCCGTCTCGCCTTCGCAATCGGACGGAAGAATTGGCCGCGCCGTTCCTGCCATGGATGTGCCCAGTCGCCGCTCCTTCGCAATCGACCATGGATGTTCCCCGTTCCTTCACAATCGACCATGGATGCGCCTTTTCCCGATCGTCGCTTCTCTTTCTCTTTCCTTTATAGCATAATGGCACAATTGTTGATTAGGGTTGGAGTGTGTAGTTACACGCGCCTAGGTAGAGCATGATTACAATTTTTTTTTCTATTTTAATTTTCAATTAATTAATATTATGGAATAATCTCAGCCATCCAATTCCTCTAAATCAATGGATAGGATGTGTTCACATGATACACGTTAAGAGGTCAGTACATATGATCTATCCTCTCTCTCTCTCTCTCTCTCTCTCTCTATATATATATATATATATATATATATATATATATATATATATATATATATATATATAGATATAGAGAGAGAGACTTTATATATCTCGGTTTTATTAAGAACCGGGATAAAATTTGTGACTTTATATATTGGTTCTATTCATAACCGGGCTATAAAGCAAGTGAATCGGGCTAAAAAGCCGGTCCTCACTGGTTTTTACCGCAATTTTGGTTTTCACCGGAGCGCACCCCTATATATATAGGATGGGTAGTTTGTGAACAATGCTTACGATGAAATTTGTGAACGAATCTTGTAAAGACTCGGATTTTCAAATCCTAATTTTTCGAAAAAAAAGAATTAAAAATAAAATTTAATCGGTTTTAAAACTCGTTTAGCGGATTCCGACCGGAATATAAAATTTGACGAATAATTTCCATCATTTTACCTCGAAAATTCAAAATAATTATCGGATGACGATATCTTGTTCCGGTTTTAAAAATATAATCGATCGAGAAAGCGAGATTCGGGGAACCTAACATCGGAAAACTAATTACGGGATTTGAAATTCGCGTATTCCGAATTTATTTTCGGGTATTAGTTTAACCAATTCAACACTCATCCTCACCCACTCCCATCACCTCAACATGCCTACAAATGGAACCATCCCCTTCACCATTCCCTCACCATCACCATCACTCATCGTCACCATCACTCTCGCTCTCTCTTATTGTTCAAGCAACACAACACCACTTCATCTTCAACATCACCTAAAACCATCACCGTCACCTTCCCGTTTCTCTTCTCCGATCACCACCACCAATCCCTGTTCATCTTCAACCCCTCCTCGGAGCGACCAGAGCAGCTGCAGCATCCCTTGGGGCCACCAGAAGCAACGAAGCCACCACCGGAGCCGCCACGAGAGCCAATGCAGCCCCTTCCCTTCTAAACCCTGTTCGATCGCGAGCCAAGTTCCGGTAAGCGATTCTTTTCCGTCTTCGATCGAAACCACTCTCGGACTTCACCAACACGCTCACCCATCTCCCACGCAGGTCCGATGAGCCATCGCAAGCCACCGACGACGCCAAGAACTCCGAAGTCGCGAACACCCCCTCGGTGAGCTTCCGCCTTTCCTTCCTCTGTTTTAATCCGATTTCTGTTTTGGGTTGGGCTGTGGGCGAGTCTGAGTGTGTGTGAGCTGAGTGTGGGGAGTCGAGATGGGCTCGAGAGCTCTGGCGAGCTCGAGTGAGCGATGAGCGAGCGTCGACGACCGAGTGCGCAAGAGAGGCGAGGCAGAGAAGCGAGACGAGCGCGTATGAGAGGCGAGCAGCAGTGAGAGCGAGCACAGGAGGCTGAGGCGAGGTGGAGCTGGGTGCCAAACAACGTCGGAGAAGGAGGCCGGGAGGTGGAGCTCGACGCCGGCGGGAGTCCTCGGATGAACACTGGCGGGAGTCTCCGATTTGAAGGAGAAAGAAGAACCCGATGTGGCATGTGGGCCCACCTCAATTGTTTTATTAATTGCTTAACCGGTTGGGTTTGGATGTGGCGGGTTCGGTTCGGTTGGATTTAAATGTGTTCGGTTCGGTCGGGTATATCCGTTAATTCATTTAACTATTTAACGGTAAATAAAATATATTATAATATTATTTGCGGATTTAGAATATAAAATATTATTTTGGAAAAATTATAAGGGTTGGTTTATTAAATAAAAATGGTTTGGATTTAGAGGATTTGGAAATATTTTATAAAGGGGTTTAATAAATGGTATTTAAAATATCATATAATATTATTTGGACTTGAAGACTTGAAGATTTAAAAAGGAATTTGGAAAAGAATTTCAAAGTTGGAAAGGCATTTAAGATAATAAATTGAAAAAGGAATTTAGCGAGTATTTTCAATGGTCGAAATCCTTAACTGTTTGGTTCAGATTTCAAAACGGTTTTGGAACTAACATGGGAATTATACTTGTTCGATGACTAACTAGCATGAAAATATGATCGGTTGACTAACGACATGATATTTGTGACTAATACTTTAATAGCATGAATTGTGGTGATTTATTATAAGAGATTAAATATTGTTTACCGATGATGAGGATGATATATATTCGTATACTAAGTGGTAATATGTGAATTAGACTAAGTATGAAATGGAGATTGTCTAAGCTAATTAGTTGGCAAGTTACGATGAAAATGATATGAGATGATGAAACGAGATGAGAAATTGAATTGAGACATTAATGTTGTTGATGATGAGATGGTTAACTTATATATGTTTTATCTGAATCTTGTGTGTGTTATTTGATATGTTTTGTGTAAGTTAGACTTAGACTTATTATGTTACTTATCTTCTAGGTGAGCTCTAATCCGCCTGGATTTGCTTGATTGCTATATTAATTGGATTCTGCGCTTCTCCAGGTAAGTTCTTTGAACTTACTCATGATGTGTGCTCTATGCACTGGGTGTTATATAGTAGGCTAGTGTCCATGCACCATACGACTTAGAATCACGCTTAGAAGCTAAAATGAAAATCATATGATTGCTATATGTCCTTGCAAGAGAATGACCATTATCTGTGAAGTAACTAGAGTCTTTGCTAGGGTCATAGGACGACCCAGTCCCATCGGGTCCCGTCCTGAGTCAATCGAGTCATGGAACTTCCTTTACTTAATTATATTATGAGCATGATTGCAAAAGCTGCATGCGGGCTTTATTATTTCTTGTGGGGCGGGTTGGGCATGCGTGCCGCCCGATTATTATGGAATGCATTAATGAGCTGGCCAGTCTCCGCCCTATTGGAAAGGGGTGGAGGTAGGAGAGGGACATGCCACTTGGCATTCGGTGTGGATCCATTTATCGCTTCCTGCATTATATTAAACTGTCAGTATATATATACATATATATATATGTGTGTGTGTGTGTGTGTGTGTGTGTGTGTGTGTGTGTGTGTGTGTGTGTGTGTGTGTGTGTGTGTGTGTGTGTGTGTGTGTGTGTGTGTGTGTGTGTGTGATTTAATTTCCGCATTGCATTACACATTTCATCTTAGGGATAGGATGCTTATTATATGCCTCTTAGAGTGTGTTTACACACGCGCATCAGTGACCTGATGATTGACCCAGATCCCCCTCTTTTTTTTTAGATTCAGGTACCCGTTCCATGGTTTGAATTCGTGCTGTTATGGCGGGGTCCATTCGTATGGCGGAAAGTGAGTGCTTGAAACTCCGACTTCACCAGATTTACACTTTTTTAGATTTCTTCCTACTTATACTCTGTTTGACCCGGCCTTGTCGCAACACTGGTTGTATCATTTTCAGAACTTATGTCCTTTGCATGATAAAAGGTTTTCCGCGTTGTAGACTTAGGACAGGTACAAGAGTTTACCCCGGGGTCTGCAACGAACCTTTAGGATTTGGGTGCGAAATCCCGCTTTAAACTACAAATCTTCGGTTTCAAACCTTCAACCTGTACTCGGAGCGCAAGATACTAACGAGGGGTTTTATCCCTCGAAACGTAACTCGGGAATTATAATCCCGGGCCGTTACAAAGGTGGTATCATAGCTGAGGATTTGCAATCCGAGTACAATAGGTTGAAGAGGTTTTGAAAATCGCCCAATGTTTTCAAATGGTTTCGGAAAATACTTTTAAAAGGGCAAAATGAATTTAATTGGAATTAAACATAAATGAATAAAGGGAAACAATATCGGGGGTAGAGACCAAAGCGATAGACATCCCTTATGGATGTAGAACTCGTGGAAAGGTAGGCAAAATACTAGCTTTTATTTACAGATGGGCCTAGAAGACTCCAAGGAACACCACGGAGGTTGGAGTGTTGAGTTAGGAGGCTGTGAGGTTTTTGCCCTCCGGTCAGCCGTCCCTTGAAGGATGGCATAGATCGTCTCTATGCTTACGTTTATATATACATATATGCAATTGGGCCCGAGGGCGATCCTCCTCGAAGAGAGTCATATTAATCTTGTTGATTGCTTCCGTGATGAGTGCTATATATTGTTTTTAGGATAGAGAACTAATCAATATTTCTTGACTTGAATCATGTGTTGAATAACCGTGCGAACAGGATAGGGAGAGAAAGCCTTGTTCTTATGTAATCAAAATTCTTGTCTTGTCGGATTAGCCCTTACATCCGCCTGATGGTTCTGACACATCTGCCCCACCAAAACACCTAGGCATGTTAGCAAGGGTCGAGAAGCATCCGCTCTCCCTGTTTTGAGTAATGTTTCGTATCCCACCACCGATGCTTCTATTGAGTCTTGTACCTTGGGTTGGGGTCTTACACGGGAAATTTGGGTCGGTCAACTAATTACCTTCGAAAATCATGTCGGATGTGAGGGTTACTTGAGTATGTTAGTGGGGGTGAGGATTTAGATTATTTCGAGATAGAAGTGAGTTGTCTTATGGAGTCATCCCTTTCAATCCTCATAATGGCCAACCATGTCTTCTTGCCCAAGAGTCTAAACACGAGTTCTACCCACCCCTCTCGGAAACGGCGTGAATGTCCTTGTGTCCTAGCCAACGAGTCATACTAGCGTCCCACGGGGAAATGGGGTGGTGAGTCGGTGATTGCCCTTAGAGAATTCTGCCAATTTATAATGATAGCCTCCTTGTGATTTAATGACATGCTATATTGGTATAATTTAGCATGACTTGCCTGGTACCTTGCATAGTTGCACTTATGAGTGGATGTATGTGTCGTATGTATTGAATTCCCATGATTACCATCTCCCTATGAACTAGGTCCATGATAGTGTGCTCAACTCTCGTTGCATGTTTAAAACGTGAATTGGATGCCTTAGCATGCCAGATTAACCTAATTGGACCTCATGGTTGTGTACATGTTTAATGAGGATTTCTAGTATCATGTAGGACATATACCTCCCAGTTATAGACCCTTATATGATTGTGTGACGTCCTAGTCTTACTATGCGAATATGTATGTATGTGAGGAGATATTTTCTATACCAACCCTGCATGAACTGACCATACCCTTAGCATGATTTTTAGGGTACATCTTAGCATGCTTGCCTCAATCCCGCAATATTATGACTTGCTTATGTGTGTATCTAAATGAGTGATAAGCCATGCATATGATATCATGTAATGGTTGATAGGTCTTGCATAACGTATGCCATATATGTCCCATGTTAATCTGTGCATACATGTTCTTAGTCTGTCAAGCATGATTGGTGAATGAAATGATACGTTGCTAGCTTCTTCTGTGAATGTGTAAAGTGGATGATATGAACATGTTATGAATGCATAGATCGCTACTCGTTGAGATAGGTGCATGTTAGGGTGGAATGATGTGATGATATTTGTTGTAGGGAGGAAAATCGAGAATTGCAATTAAAATATAAATAAATCAAAGCAAACCAGATTCCGTCCCGTGCAAATAATTACAAGACTCCCTCCCGATGTAGCAGTGGGAAGTCAGGATCGATCCATGAGGAAGCGTGTCAGCGGATCCTAGGCAGCGGAAGAATCTCACGGCAGAAGTCGACCACAGATGCTCGATCTCGAGTAAAGTTACTCGACAGAAGACCGGGCAACTCGAACAGAGCAGCAGCAGTCACTGGAGTTTGTCGATATCGAGGAGACTTTACTCGATATCGAGTAAAGGTTTCGTCGACGTCGGGTACCTGCAAACCAGAAGCTACAGCGATCTAGACGATCGAAAATCAGTACTCGATATCGACCAGATTTGGTCGAGATCTAGGAAATAGAAACTTAAAACAAAATAAAATAAAGACAAAGGCTTTTCCGAAATAACTATGTATGAAAGAAAACTTCCAAGATTAGGGTTTGCGACAGCAGTAGCCAAGCATGCATAAGGCAAGATAAATAACGATAATCATGTAAATTGCATCGAAGGATCAAGCTTCGCCTTTTCCAACAATTAGACAACTCTTTCAAGAAACCCTAATTGTATCTACCGATTTTATGTTTAAAATCCAAGTTGTTAGCATGGATCTCCATTGAATAGGTAATAAACACATAAAAGGTAGTAGACGCTCAAAACGTGATAAAAGTCGGATCTTTACCTCAAAAATGCATGGCTATCGTCGGGCTCGCCCCAACCCTAGAAGTGGGTGGAGTACTCGCGCCTCATTGCAATCGCAGACATTGATTGAAAAGAAATAAATTGCATTCTATATTCAAAGTCTTTACAATCCCGACACTCCAACTTTCGTTGAACGCCAAAACCCTAAAACCTTTGAACTCCTAAACTTCTCTGTGGAACTACTTCTCTAGCTTCTGAATTGAATTGAATTATTCCTAAAATCAGCCCCATGGGCTTTATTTATAGGGCTTAATCCTTGCTAATCAAGGAAAGCAATATCTATCTAATATCTAAAGATAAAACTTTAATAAAAGGAACATTTATCTGAAAAGAAAATATATCTAAAACATCTAAATATCTTCATGTGTGGATAAATCCTCTCTCCATGGGTAAACCTTGATAGACTTGATAGATCTTTGATAGACTCGGACTTCTCCAAATCCAAACAGGCCCAACTCGTAATCGGACAGCCCAACAACGTTACGCGGCCCATAAGCTTTTTTAGTCGATATCGAGTTATTTTCCTTGATATCGAGGAAATGTGTCGTCGATTTGGGCTTGGCTGGCATCGTCGAGTAACCTCTCCCCAATCTGGCTCGGACATGTGATCTTGGTCTTGTCGATATCGAGCAATTTACTCGATATCGAGGAAATGTTTCTCGAGCTGTCCTGGTCTTCTTCTTCTCGATCAGGTGCTGCTTCCTCGAGTCCAGGTGTGGCTTCAGGTCTTGTCGATATCGAGTAAGTGTTATCGATATCGAGTATAGTTCTGAACTCGGGTTGGCTTTGTCTTCAGTTTCTCGATCAGCTCTTCCTTGACCAGGCTTGGGTGCACACTTTTGTCGATATCGATTAGGTTTTCTCGATATCGAGTAACACTCGGTTTCAGCTTTCTCCTTTTGGTTTTGTCCCGGAATGGCTCCAAATTCTGCAATATTAAACCAAAACTTATGTAGACCTCTATTTCTTGCAAATAAGCATATATTACATAAATTCAACATATTCCCAGCCCGAAATATGCAAAGTATATAGAACATGCAGCTAAAAATGTGCATTTCAACATGGCTATTTTAGTAGACATCAAATCTCCCCATACTTAAGCTTGCTTGTCCCCAAGCAATAACTTGGATGGTCATTCAGGGGAAGAATTCAAAACTCTCAACATCATAGATTCACTCTCATATAACCCTGCAGTCAATTACCATCATTGAAAAGGCACTTGTGTCACAAATCCATGCATGTGAAATAAAAAGCAACATCTACTCACAAAAGGAGGGTAATGCAAAAACAATTCATGTGACAAAGCATTAATAATCAAGAGGACTTTAATTAAGCTCAATAAGGAGTAGAATTGGTAAAAGGCTAAAGGTGGGCAATTTTTGGCAATGTGGTGCTTAATAATCCGTGGAAATGGAGTATTTCCAAACTTTCTTTACCACATCCCTTCTCCATAAGATTCATCACTTTTCATATTGCTTTTCTCAATAATAATGCTTTTACCTGTCTAACCTCAACACTGCCTTCTCGCGAGTCGCAAAGATGGGTGTCATGAATGGCCCCGGATACTTAGTGCTTTGGACTCCTCACCTGGTGTCCCATCTCGCCAAACTATTATCTCAGCGAGCAGGGTCGATCTTTGATCGGATTTTCTTTCACTCATTAAATTTTCCATATATTTCAAACATTCCTTCCAAACTCCAAATAATGATAACAACACAAACACAATATAATATCTCCATAATGTAACATCATTCTCAACATAATCCCCGGATAAGGTAAAGAATGACAATATTTAGAACATGTGGAGCAAAATATGAAAATAAGGCTCAATATGGCTTTTGTGTAATGCATAAGCATAGGTAAGGCTAGGATATAAACATAGAGCATTATATGGAAATATAAAGTCCTCCATCCTCTTATCATGCAACATGTCTGTTGAACAAAAATGCGCGAATAATTGTAAAACACATTTTATTTAATTTTTAGAATTTGAGTTCGACCCCTTTTGGTTATCCTCTTGATTCGAAGTTGTATCGACACCAAGACTTGAGTGGTTTTGGTGATTTGGGCTGCACTCGAATTTTAACGGGTTGCCTACGTATCTCTTGGAAGAGAATCAAGCCTTACGTAGTTCAGAGTATTTGAATTGATTTTTATTTTTGGGTTTTGGTGATTGAACCCGACGAGCTTGAGCTTTTTTTATCGGGTGTCCTACGTACCCGTTTGGAACGGGATCAAATCACTCGTAGTTCTTTTAAGGACAAATTTAATTTGATTTGAGATGGTCGACTGAATCCAATATATATTGAATTTTAATATCGGACTTCCTACGTAACTCATAAAAGAGCATCAAGTCTTCACGTAGTTCTTTTTAAGAACCGTTTGAATTTGAGGAAATTTGATTAAGGGTTTTGACTCCGTTTTCTTTTTGAGAAAATTTGTGCCGAAGGCACAAATTTTCGCTCTAATTTGAGGAATATCCTAGTTTTTGAAAAAATTGCAAGAATGTCCACTTTTCTAATTTCAGATCTTTATTTGACGATATTACCCTTCCTTCTATTATACTGATCGTCTTCATCCACCCCTTTCTTCCTCACTCCTCGCTCCGAACTCGTGCACCATCAACGGCGACACCGCTGCGGGAGAGAAGATGGCTATCGGTGCCATAAATCGACCGGAGATCCACCACAACACCTTCTCCCCTTTCCGCTTCCTCGCTCCGATTGTGGAAGATCTAGGGCATAAACCGATCGGCAGTTTCAATTCCGTCTCTACGGCTCCATCTTTGGCTGCCTGAAGGTGATTTCCCGGCAGTCAGGTACCCGAATCGCCGGCACTTTCCTTGGTGTTTGGGTGTTTCCCGAGCTTCGGAGCCCTAAACTCGTTTTCGCTGTTCTAGATTTAGGGTTTTTTCTTGGCGTATTGTATAAATGGTTCCCGAGGTTTCTGTTAATAGTGATGGTGTTGTAGAATCGTCTAGTGGTGCTAATAGGGCGATGGATAATGGAATTATTTGCTCTGCTAATGGAAGTAGGAGTTCTGGTGACTGTAATGGTGATGGGGATTCTATGGGTCTTCGAAACAGGGCAATTCATACATATAAGCGTAGGAAATACGGGGAGTTAAGTTCGGAACCTATGCTTGCCCAGTTGGAGAAGCTTCTTTATCAACCAGCCTCTCAATCAGGAGATAAGGCTGTAAGTTCTATTTTTGTTTCTTTGGGATTTGATAGTAAAATTACATTGTAATAAGCCATCTAATACCTTGGTATATGCATACTGCATAGAATGATATATTGCCTTTAGTTCTAACAATCTAACATGAATTCATAATGAGAAAAGGTGGCTTTTCCAAAAGCCTTCATCACGCTCCAAACAGTTAAAAAATTCCCACTCTTTTTTATTTAAAGATTGGTGCTTCAGTTGATAAAGAAGCAGTGGAGCACCTCCCTGAAAAGCAAACACATTTTACTATGAAGAAAAAAATATTGCCTGCCTGCTAATGTTTTCAGTTGGATTCACCTCGTGGAAAAGCTACTTTTGATTATTTTTTTTGTCTTATTTATTCCTTGTACCATATTTTTCGAGTTACTTAAGTTGCACTATCCTCTTTTGATGCATGCTGTCCATGATGATCAGGTCAGGATTGTTCATGTTTGTGAAGCAACATTAACGAAACGATTGATTGAGTTTGAGGATACTGCATCCGGGAGCCTTACGGTATGCTGTCCAATCCGCATTACAATTTTCTTGTTTGGTTCCATTATTGTGGCTTCTCAAGAATGCCCTGCACAATATCCTCAAACTCCCCTGCTGTAAGTCTTGAACTTAATCTGGACTTAAGTAGTTGCTTTGCAAGTTGCTTGGAACTAGAGCAAGTATGTCAGCGGCTTTCTTCTTTCTACAATTGATTGATGAGTTCTGGCATGTGAGGTTCTGGCATGGATAAAGATTCTGATGCATGTGCTTTTCTATCCTTTAACTGTCAACGGTACATTATTTTTATTTATTAAAAATGTCATCAATTTTTTTTGGAATTTCAAGCTTTTTATAGACGCATTGACATCTCAAAGTAGCCTTGAAGACGAGACTGGCATTGATAATTTGATGCTGGTATGACATCTTATTCTTAAGTTAATTGACAAATTTGTTCAATCATAACATATGATCGAATTGAATCTTGACATTTCTACTTTTCCTGAACCGGTCTTGCTCCTGTACATTGATGCCCATGAGAATCCTCTATAGGCTTGTATATGTAACAACTCAACATAGTTTTCATTCATGATTCTATTCAAATGCAACTGCTTAGCTACTAGTGAAGGCCTACTCTTTTGGCACTGCTAAAATTCCAATCAAAGAGTTAACTATCTGCTGTGAGATATTCGAGTTAAGCACTCCTGATTTCTGTCTTGTATTTTTTGTTTTCCACTCTTTAAACTTCTTTTGTGTGTGGAAATTTTAGACTGGTAGCAAGCTCCTGATTTCTATAATTTGTTTTCCACTTGATATCAAACTCCTGATTTCTATCTGCTAATAGCTCAGAAATTTTAGACTGGTAGCAAGCATGAGGCTGCAGGCGCTTATGTGGATGGTGCAAACAACTACAAGAAGATCTCTCCTACACGTAAGTCTTTCATTTTATGTTGCCATCAGCTGAGGTCTTCGTATTATACACTTGTACTAATTGTTCAGCTATGCAATTTTTTTTATTAAAAAAAATGTTATGTGAAGCTCTTTTTCATATTTGTTGGTAATTCAGATTTCAGAGTTTGATATCAAGTGCATTGTCAATTGGCTAACTTGACTTTATGTATCAGAGGCCATCTCATCCTTGGAGCAAGCTGTTGATCTATTCTCTGAAATTGGGAGATTTAACATGGTTGCGCGATATTCCAAGGTAAAAGTTTTCTTCTTAGAATTAATATGCTTCTACTCTCAGACGTTAGTGCAGGCCATGGTGCTCTCTATTTTACTTCATGAAGAGTAAGACAGTTATGCTTGCATGTCAAATTTTGGCTTTCCTGTTCCAAGTACAATGAACTAAGGGAGATTTATATGGGCAGAACTTGAATATTGCATGCTCCAAGTACCAATTAACATGAAAAAATTCAATCTTTTCAGAGATATTATCATATTTTACTCATATAAATACGTTGTGGGAGAGATAATATGGAACTCCTTAAAACAACTTCCAGGAGGAGATAAATTCACGAATCTGATTTCACATTCTTGTGTTCAGGAAATTGGGGAGTTATACGAGCAAGATCATAACCTTGAGCAGGCTATTGTGTATCTTGAAAGGGCTGCTGACTTTTACCAAGGTGAAGAAGTAACATCATCTGCGAATCAATGTAGGCTGAAAGTTGCACAGTTTGCTGCTCAGGATCAGCAGTAAGAATATATTGTCTTTTAATAGTAATTTGTGCAAAACTTTGCAGACATCTTCAATGCTGACATCTTCAATGCTGACATCTTCAATGCTAACATATTTACCACCTTGATCTACATCTTTCTGAAGCTTCATATCCATCTTACCCCTTTACTATGTCTTTGAGCTTGCATATAGTAATTTGGGAAAAAAAAATGGTTGTGAAATTTCTAGCATATCTCCGTGCAGTTACCTTTTCCATTTCTGTTTTCCTATTATTAGTACAAACATGTATCCATGTCAAGCATATGGAATCTTCTATGAACCAATGGATCAAGCATATGATCAGATACACGTCCAAATAAGGTTATCATTCGGTGTAGAGACCAGTTTTGTGATAAAGACGAAGTTTGATAGAACAGAAGATCCATACTTGTCTTTCATATTCATCTTATCCCTTTACTATGTGCAGTCTCCAGCCACTTAAATCCTTGTGTCAACATGCCTGGGGGACTCAGAGTTATTCAATAATCTTCCATTTTCCATGCCAGTACATCTGAGTGAACCAGCAGAAGAGGGTCTACCTTATCTAATTTAGTAGTCTTGCAAGGATTATTTGATTTGTTTTCTTTGAGATATTCATAGAGTTAAAGGTCAAAAGAGTGATTGACATGGTCCATGGTGTCTGCTCTCATTTATTTCAGGCTTTCAATATTTCTTTTTACAATCTTTTGTCAAAGTTACTTCTTATCTCCATTCTTCAATACCGCCACTGCCACACCTAATCATGTATTATTGTTTGATCAGCATAGTCCGGTGACAGATAAGGAGGTGAAAATTGATGCCAAAAAACAGATCTCTCCAGTTGTATTTAATGGATCACCACATGGTGTGCCTCCAAAAAGGCCATCAAGTTTATTACGATTACTGCGTGAAATACGCATTGATCTCGCTGAAAAGCATAGATCAAACTTGAGTTACTTCGTTTTCTTTCATGACTTTTCATGTTACAGGATCGTCCCCTCTGGTGTTTGACTTTCTATATTGTCAACTGTTGGTTCCTCAGGAAGGAAATATGGGCAGCCTTTCCAAAGCAGGATGAAGCCATAAAGTTTTCCAGAGACCACCCAAATGTGCACGTTTTCAGTTACCAAGATCATTTCAACGGACAAAGGAGATTTCTTGTTTCTAGCTATAATGAGTTCTGGCAGAGGTTCCCTTTTACATACATTTATGTACATATTTTGAACACATTATTTCGTTGTGTTTTTTTAAAATTTAAAAAATGGTCATTCTGTTTTGTGAACTTGGGCGCATTTTGTCCTTGTCGTAAAGTTCTTCTTCTGTTTAATAAAACCTGTTCTCTGTCATTGTGTGAAATTTCAGGTACATAAACATGGACAGCAAATTCAGGCACCACTATGAGGTCATCCAGGAGGTAAAATGTCTTAATTACTCCCTGTTCTCCAACATTAATGGATTTCTTGATCTGCTCAACCTGACTTTGACATATTCTACAAAGGATTAGATAATTGAACTGCTAATAACATCATGGCGATTTATGACTGTAAGTGCTAGCTCTCACTTGCCTAATGCTTATGCCTAGGAATGGGAGTTTCTTGTGCTGCATTTAGCTATAATTGGTGTAGCAAGGATGCTTGATTTTGCAATATCCCTATAGGCTACAATCAAAGAATTCTAACCTTCGTGGTTATTTGTATAACAATTCTTTTCTAATGTTCAAGCAGAAAGAATGGCATAACAATAAAAAAATTCTAACCTTCCTGGTTATTTGTATAATAAATGAGAGAACAGGGTGTCTGGCTGTTGTCTCATTTATTTTAAGCCTTTAAAATTTCTACATATCCCATGCATCTAAGGTCTACAAAGTTCTAGAATATGGTTATATGAAATCTAGTAAAATAGGGGAGAAAACGGGGATTGACATTCAGAACATTAATAAGCACTTCTAACGCCAATAACCAGAGGATTAGTATAAAGTAATCAGGTTAAATAGAAGGGTTGTGGAGCTGAAAAAGAAAAATACTCGTGAGAAATCTCCCAATTAAGGCCAAAAGGCCTTACCCAGCTTAAAGCGAAAAAACCAAAGTGTGATTTATGGATACCCCTCTATGAGCTTATGCCTCTTCCTTATAAGCTCATTAATGCACTATCACCCTATGCTCTTTCCCTTTTGAATAATCCATTCACATTCTTTCATGAGTAAAGAAGTTGCTCCCTAACTGGTCGATGATCCTTTTAGATCTTTGGAGCTTACCTCATCAGACCTTATGAGCACCATTTACATGATCAGAATGGCTTATAAACAAGCACTTATAATAAGTTTGGTGGCTCCATTCTTATCCCTCACACATTAAGTTCTTTCTACCTGATTTATGTGAAATGAGCTTCTTTCATGCATCGTTGTTTAATAGGGAAAAAAAATACATGATAGAATTTCAATTATATTATTCGTATTTGTATTTAAATACAAACCAGCTCTTGAACTGAACATTTGTCCTCTTTTATGCTTATTTCAGCAAAATTTAGTCTTAGCTTAGTTGAAAATCACCACACTAGGTTTATTTATATCCGAAATAATCTTCCATTACATTAGTTGAATAACTTTGAAGATTCAGAATTTCTTAAAAGTCCTCATTTGTTGGGTTGGTTTTGACTGAATTGAAATCCGGTTAGATCTTTGTGTTTTTCCCAGTTTTGCACATGAATGAATTGATCTGTTTTGTCATGCCTGTATGTATAAGTTCTTTGTTATTTGTCAATGAAAAATTGGTCGAGATGTTGTTCGAATTGCTTTGACATCAATTTTGCTCCTATTTGCATCTGTTCGATTGTGCTGACATGTGCTGACATGTTCGATTGTGCTAACATGTGCTCTTTTTATGCTGACATGTTCTCTTTTTGTGCTCGAATTAAATGGAAAATGTGTAATGAATGTCATAATATTTACAAAAGTATTTGTAGCCAATGCTCTTTTTGTCAGAATATATATGTTCTTTTTTATTTCTAATTGTGTGTTGACATTGTCTCTTTTTGTGCAATTCAAGTGACATGTTCGATTGTGCTGACATGTGCTCTTTTTATGCTGACATGTTCTCTTTTTGTGTTCGAATCTGCATATTTAGATCTGAATTAAATGGAAAATGTGTAATGAATGTCATAATATTTACAAAAGTATTTGTAGCCAATGCTCTTTTTGTCAGAATATATATGTTCTTTTTTATTTCTAATTGTGTGTTGACATTGTCTCTTTTTGTGCAATTCAAGTAGATTTATAGGTTCTTTTTTTTTTATTTTTAATTGTGTGCTGACATGATCTCTTGTGCAAATATAGCATGCTCAATTCCAATGTGTAATTAACTTGATTTGATATTTGTATAAAATTCATCTAGTACTTTAAAGTGTGCTTACTTTATTTTTCCTTGTCGTTTTTCGTAATTTTCTTGATTGATAAGTCATCTTTTTGAGATTTACACTTGCATAGCTCTTTACTAGACTTATTGCTGAGAGGAATATGGTTTTTCACATTATTTGCTTAAAATTAAGATGAAATAACAATCTTGCTGACACCCGGTGTCAACAGTTTCAATTCGCATAACAGATTGTTATATTTGCATAACATGTTGTTATATGTGCATATCATAAAGTTATATTTGCATAACAGTAACTTATATTTGCACAACATAAACTTCTTATTTTTCAACTTTTTTTTTTTAATTCAAATTGCTTGTTTTTTAATTGGATTTGCGACTCTAGGTTGATTTGCGACTCTCACCATGTTCTCATCCATTGTCTCTCCTTTGTTTATCTATTTATTTGGTCGAAGATTCGAAATTGATTTACTAAATGTTGATTTGAAAATAGATAAACAGAAAGAAAAGATAAATGTGCTGACATGATCTCTTTTTGTGCAATTCAAGTTGATGTATAAGTTCTTTTTTATTTCTAATTGTGTGCTAAAATGGCCTCTTTTTGTGCAAATGTGTATACAAATGTGTACTGTTTATTAGGAATTCCTACTTTTTTTTTTCTCTTTTTTTGGTTCTGGCGTGAACATAACTCTTACTTGTTTGTTTGAATGTTATCTTATAATATAATTAAAAGCCTTTTAGCTCAATGGTAGAGTGATGTGCTTATGCGCAAATATGTGGGTTCGAATCCCGCATAGGCTAAAATTTATAATAATTCTAGTAATTTACAAAATTTTCTAATAATTGTTCAATAATAAGATATATTAGTGTAATTTTCTAGTTGCATATTATATGTTTACATTTGCATATTATACTTTTACACTTGCATATCATCACTTTATATTTGCATATTTTAATCTTATATTTGCATATCATCAATTTATAATTGCATATCATACTTTTACATTTGCATACTTTTACATTTACTTTTATATGATTAGTTCATTCTTTTATATGATTTCACATTATTTGCTTCAAATTAAGAGGTACAAACAATGTTGCTGACATCTGGTATCAGCAGTAACAATTTGCACAACAGATTGTTATTTGTGCATATCATAAAGTTAAATTTGCATAACAGTATTTTATATGTTGACATTGAAGCTTAAATGTTGACATTTAGCTTATATGTTGACATTCTAGCTTAAATGTTGACATTTAGCTTAAATGTTGACATTCTAGCTTAAATGTTGACATATAGCCGTTGATGTGCAAAAACTTTATTTTTTACCATTTCTTTTATTAGATAATTATAGAAGTTTTGTATTCTCATCTCATTTAATATGATATCAAGTTTGGGAATTATCTTATTTGTAAACTTTATCTTTTATTAAATGTTGACATTTAGCTTAAATGTTGACATTTACGCGTTGATATGCAAAAGTTTTATCTTTTACCATTTCTTTTATTAGATTATTATAGAAGTTTGATATTCTTATCTCATGTAATATGATATCAATTTTCGGAATAATTTTTTTTTGTAAACATTATCTTTTATTATATGTTGACATTTAGCTTAAATGTTGACATTTAGCCGTTGATGTGCAAAAGCTTTATCTTTTGCCATTTCTTTTACTAGATAATAATTATAGAAGTTTGATATATTCATCTCATATAACATGGTATCAATTTTGGGAATTACCTTATTTGCAAACTTTATCTTTTATTATATGTTGACATTTAGCCATTGATGCGCAAAAGCTTTATCTTTTACCATTTCTTTTATTAGAGGATTGTAGAAGTTTGAGCTTATCATCTCATGTAATATGATATCAATTTTGAGAATTATCTTATTTGTAAACTTTATCTTTTATTATATGTTGACATTTAGCTTAAATGTTGACATTTCGCTTAACTGTTGACATTTGGCTTAAATGTTGACATTTGGCTTAAATGTGCAAAAGTTTTATCCTTTACCATTTCTATTATTAGAGGATTGTAGAAGTTTAATATTCTCATCTCATGTAATATGATATCAATTTTAAGAATGATCTTATTTGTAAACTTTAACTTTTATTAAATGTTGACATTTAGCTTAAATGTTGACATTTACCCGTTGATATGCAAAAACTTTATCTTTTACCATTTCTTTTATTAGATGATTATCGAAGTTTGATATTCTCATCTCATGTAATGTGATATCAATTTTGGGAATAATCTTTTTTGTAAACTTTATCTTTTATTATATGTTGACATTTAGCTTAAATGTTGACATTTACCCGTTGATGTGCAAAAACATTATCTTTTGTCATTTCTTTTACTAGATAATTATAGAAGTTTGATATATTCATCTCATATAATATGATATCAATTTTGGGAATTACCTTATTTGCAAACTTTATCTTTTATTATATGTTGACATTTAGCTTAAATGTTGACATTTAGCCATTGATGCGCAAAAGCTTTATCTTTTACCATTTCTTTTATTAGAGGATTGTAGAAATTTGAGCTTATCATCTCATGTAATATGATATCAATTTTGAGAATTATCTTATTTGTAAACTTTATCTTTTATTATATGTTGACATTTAGCTTAAATGTTGACATTTACCCGTTGATGTGCAAAAGCTTTATCTTTTACAATTTTTTTATTAGATGATTATAGACGTTTGATATTCTAATCTCATCTAATATGATATCAATTTTGAGAATGATCTTATTTGTAAACTTTATCTTTTATTAAATGTTGACATTTAGTCGTTAATGTGCAAAAGCTTTATCTTTTACCATTTCTTTTATTACAGGATTATAGAAGTTTGAGCTTCTCATCTCATGTAATATGATATCAATTTTGAGAATTATTAATTTCTTTTATACTGATCACTATTAATTTCTTTTTAGTTTCAATACAAATAGTAGTAACTTCATAAATTTCAATCTAAATTTGTGCCGAAGGCACATATTTTACTTCATTACATCAAATGTCAGCACTATAACAGATTTTTACATTAATTCAATTCATTATAAAATCAAAAATCAGATTTTGGTTGTGCATAATCATTACAAGCTAGTAACACAATATCTCACTGCATTTTAGCATTAGAAGCCATTCAACAAACACATTAGACCGAGCTCAACTATCACTTGTCAACAACACCAGATTTTTGCATAAGTATTATTTAGTAGTAGCACAGCTATTCTTTCTTTTAGACTTATCACTACAAATTTATTTTTAGTTTCAATACAAAGAGTTGTAACTTCATAAATTTTAATCTAAATTTGTGCCGAAGGCAAAAATTTTACTTCATTATATCAAACGTCAGCAGTGTAACAAATTTTTACAGTAATTCAATTCGTTCTGACATCAAAATCAGATTTTGGTTGTGCATAATCATTACAAGCTAGTAACATAATATCTCACTGCATGTTAGCATTAGAAGCCATTCAACCAACACATTAGACCGAGCTTAACTATCACTTGTCAACAGCACCAGATTTTTGCATAAGTATTTATTAGTAGTAGCACAACTATTCTTTCTTTTAAACTTATCACTACTAATTTATTTTTAGTTTCAATACAAAGAGTTGTAACTTCATAAATTTCAATCTAAATTTGTGCCGAAGGCACAAATTTTACTTCATTATATCAAACGTCAGCAGTGTAACAGATTATTACAGTAATTCAATTCATTCTGAAATCAAAATCAGATTTTTTTTGTGCATAATCATTACAAGCTACTAACACAACATCTCACTGCATTTTACATTAGAAGACATTCAACCAACACCTTATATTGAGCTCAACTAATACTTGTCAGCAGCATCCGAGGTTTGCATATATACTACATAATAGTAGCACAATTGGTATTTCTTTTATACTGATCACTATTAATTTCTTTTTAGTTTCAATACAAAGAGTAGTAACTTCATAAATTTCAATCTAAATTTGTGCCGAAGGCATAAATTTTACTTCATTACATCAAATGTCAGCACTATAACAGATTTTTACATTAATTCAATTCCTTCTAAAATCAAAAATCAGATTTTGGTTGTGGATAATCATTACAAGCTAGTAACACAATATCTCACTGCATTTTAGCATTAGAAGCCATTCAACCAACACATTAGACCGAGCTCACATATCACTTGTCAACAACACCAGATTTTTGCATAAGTATTATTTAGTAGTAGCACAACTATTCTTTCTTTTAGACTTATCACTACTAATTTATTTTTAGTTTCAATACAAAGAGTAGTAACTTCATAAATTTCAATCTAAATTTGTGCCGAAGGCACAAAATTTACTTCATTATATCAAACGTCAGCAGTGTAACAGATTTTTACGGTAATTCAATTCGTTCTGACATCAAAATCAGATTTTGGTTGTGCATAATCATTACAAGCTAGTAACATAATATCTCACTGCATGTTAGCATTAGAAGCCATTCAACCAACACATTAGACCGAGCTTAACTATCACTTGTCAACAGCACCAGATTTTTGCATAAGTATTAATTAGTAGTAGCACAACTATTCTTTCTTTTAAACTTATCACTACTAATTTATTTTTAGTTTTAATACAAAGAGTTGTAACTTCATAAATTTCAATCTAAATTTGTGCCGAAGGCACAAATTTTACTTCATTATATCAAACGTCAGCAGTGTAACAGATTATTACAGTAATTCAATTCATTCTGAAATCAAAATCAGATTTTTTTTGTGCATAATCATTACAAGCTACTAACACAACATCTCACTGCATTTTACATTAGAAGACATTCAACCAACACCTTATATTGAGCTCAACTAATACTTGTCAGCAGCATCCGAGGTTTGCATATGTACTACATAATAGTAGCACAATTGGTATTTCTTTTATACTGATCACTATTAATTTCTTTTTAGTTTCAATACAAAGAGTAGTAACTTCATAAATTTCAATCTAAATTTGTGCCGAAGGCACAAATTTTACTTCATTACATCAAATGTCAGCACTATAACAGATTTTTACATTAATTCAATTCCTTCTAAAATCAAAAATCAGATTTTGGTTGTGGATAATCATTACAAGCTAGTAACACAATATCTCACTGCATTTTAGCATTAGAAGCCATTCAACCAACACATTAGACCGAGCTCACATATCACTTGTCAACAACACTAGATTTTTGCATAAGTATTATTTAGTAGTAGCACAACTATTCTTTCTTTTAGACTTATCACTACTAATTTATTTTTAGTTTCAATACAAAGAGTAGTAACTTCATAAATTTCAATCTAAATTTGTGCCGAAGGCACAAATTTTACTTCATTATATCAAACGTCAGCAGTGTAACAGATTTTTACGGTAATTCAATTCGTTCTGACATCAAAATCAGATTTTGGTTGTGCATAATCATTACAAGCTAGTAACATAATATCTCACTGCATGTTAGCATTAGAAGCCATTCAACAAACACATTAGACCGAGCTCAACTATCACTGGTCAACAACACCAGATTTTTGCATAAGCATTACTCCCTCCGTATCGCAAAACTTGTAGTTTTAGAGTAGTAAACTTGTAACAAAAAACTTGTTGTTTTAGCTATAGTTATTATCTTTATAGGTAATGATTGCTCTTTTTATAGGTAATAATTAGTGTTTTTAGGTACTTTATCCTATAAGAGTAAAGGAAATATAGGTATTATTAATAAGTGTGCATAAAACTAAAACTACAAGTTTTGCGATACAGAGGGAGTAATTAGTAGTAGCAAAACTATTCTTTCTTTTAAACTTATCACTACTAATTTATTTTTAGTTTCAATACAAAGAGTTGTAACTTCATAAATTTCAATCTAAATTTGTGCCGAAGGCACAAATTTTACTTCATTATATCAAACGTCAGCAGTGTAACAGATTTTTACAGTAATTCAATTCATTCTGAAATCAAAATCAGATTTTGGTTGTGCATAATCATTACAAGGTACTAACACAACATCTCATTGCATTTTAGCATTAGAAGCCAATCAACCAACACCTTAGATTGAGCTCAACTAATACTTGTCAGCAGCATCCGAGGTTTGCATATGTACTACATAATAGTAGCACAACTGGTATTTCTTTTATACTGATCACTATTAATTTCTTTTTAGTTTCAATACAGAGAGTAGTAACTTCATAAATTTCAATCTAAATTTGTGCCGAAGGCACAAATTTTACTTCATTACATCAAATGTCAGCACTATAACAGATTTTTACATTAATTCAATTCATTCTAAAATCAAAAATCAGATTTTGGTTGTGCATAATCATTACAAGCTAGTAACACAATATCTCACTGCATTTTAGCATTAGAAGCGATTCAACCAACACATTAGACCGAGCTCAACTATCACTTGTCAACAGCACCAGATTTTTGCATAAGTATTATTTAGTAGTATCACAACTATTCTTTCTTTTAGACTTATCACTACTAATTTATTTTTAGTTTCAATACAAAGAGTAGTAACTTCATAAATTTCAACCTAAATTTGTGCCGAAGGCACAAATTTTACTTCATTATATCAAACGTCAGCAGTGTAACAGATTTTTATAGTAATTCAATTCATTATGAAATCAAAATCAGATTTTGGTTGTGCATAATCATTACAAGCTACTAACACAACATCTCGCTGCATTTTACATTAGAAGCCATTTAACCAACACCTTATATTGAGCTCAACTAATACTTGTCAACAGCATCCGAGGTTTGCATATGTACTACATAATAGTCGCATAACTGGTATTTCTTTTATACTGATCACTATTAATTTCTTTTTAGTTTCAATACAAATAGTAACTTCATAACTTTCAATCTAAATTTGTGCCGAAGGCACAAATTTTACTTCATTATATCAAACGTCAGCATTGTAACAGATTTTTAAAGTAATTCAATTCATTCTGACATCAAAATCAGATTTTGGTTGTGCATAATCATTACAAGCTACTAACACAACATCTCACTGCATTTTACATTAGAAGCCATTCAACCAACACCTTAGATTGAGCTCAACTAATACTTGTCAGCAGCATCCGAGGTTTGCATAGGTACTACATAATAGTAGCACAACAGTTCTTTCTTTTATACTGATCAGTATTAATGTTAGCAGCGTCAGCATCTCCGATGTCGGCGTCAGCCGACATCAGCGTCAGCGCTGACACGGAAAATGGTAGTGGTGTTCGCAATGTTAATGGTGAAAGTGTCAGCACTATCAACAATATTAGTGCTTACACGAAAAAAAAAGCATTGGCACACAAAAAAGCATCTTCGACTTTGGCGTCAACGGTGTTCGCAACATCGATGTCGGCGTTAGCAGCGTCAACATCTCCGATGTTTACGTCAGCAACATCAACATTAGTGTCAGCATCTCCGATGTCAACGTTAGGAGTGTCAGGTCGTCTGACGTCAGCAATGTTAGCATCAATGTCAGCATCTCCGATGTCGGTATCAACAATGTCAACATCATTGCTTCTGACACGGAAAAAAGCATATTCGACGTCGACGTTAGTCGACCTCAGCGTCAGCATCTCCGATGTCGGAGTTAGCTGACATCATCGTCATCCAACATGAGCGTCAGCATCTCCGGTGTCAGCGTCAGCCGACATTAACGTCAACACTAATACGAAAAATGTTAGTGGTGTTCGCAATGTTAGTGGTGACAGCGTCAGTAGTGCCAACGATGTCAACAATGTCAGTGTCAACGGTGTTAGGAATGTCGGTGTCAGCAACATCGGGTTTGACATTAATGCAATTTTAAAGCCTCTTATATCAATAAATGGTAGAGCGATGTGCTTATGTGCAAATAAGATATATTAATGCAATTTTAAAATACAAATGCATTTGCATATTCTTCACATAAGGTTTTTTAAGCTTGCATAACATAATATTATATTTGCATATCACAATATTATATTTGCATAACATCGGGTTATAGTTGCATATCTGAAAGTGCTGACATGAGAATTTTTTTTTTAAAAAAAAAAAAAAAAAAAATCTGGGCGCGCGAGAGGGGGCCTAAGGGGCAACGAGGGGGGGCAAGGGGGATGGACACTTTTGCAATACAAAGAGTAGTAACTTCATAAATTTTAATCTAAATTTGTGCCGAAGGCACAAAATTTACTTCATTATATCAAACGTCAGCAGTGTAACAGATTTTTACGGTAATTCAATTCGTTCTGACATCAAAATCAGATTTTGGTTGTGCATAATCATTACAAGCTAGTAACATAATATCTCACTGCATGTTAGCATTAGAAGCCATTCAACCAACACATTAGACCGAGCTTAACTATCACTTGTCAACAGCACCAGATTTTTGCATAAGTATTAATTAGTAGTAGCACAACTATTCTTTCTTTTAAACTTATCACTACTAATTTATTTTTAGTTTTAATACAAAGAGTTGTAACTTCATAAATTTCAATCTAAATTTGTGCCGAAGGCACAAATTTTACTTCATTATATCAAACGTCAGCAGTGTAACAGATTATTACAGTAATTCAATTCATTCTGAAATCAAAATCAGATTTTTTTTGTGCATAATCATTACAAGCTACTAACACAACATCTCACTGCATTTTACATTAGAAGACATTCAACCAACACCTTATATTGAGCTCAACTAATACTTGTCAGCAGCATCCGAGGTTTGCATATGTACTACATAATAGTAGCACAATTGGTATTTCTTTTATACTGATCACTATTAATTTCTTTTTAGTTTCAATACAAAGAGTAGTAACTTCATAAATTTCAATCTAAATTTGTGCCGAAGGCACAAATTTTACTTCATTACATCAAATGTCAGCACTATAACAGATTTTTACATTAATTCAATTCCTTCTAAAATCAAAAATCAGATTTTGGTTGTGGATAATCATTACAAGCTAGTAACACAATATCTCACTGCATTTTAGCATTAGAAGCCATTCAACCAACACATTAGACCGAGCTCACATATCACTTGTCAACAACACTAGATTTTTGCATAAGTATTATTTAGTAGTAGCACAACTATTCTTTCTTTTAGACTTATCACTACTAATTTATTTTTAGTTTCAATACAAAGAGTAGTAACTTCATAAATTTCAATCTAAATTTGTGCCGAAGGCACAAATTTTACTTCATTATATCAAACGTCAGCAGTGTAACAGATTTTTACGGTAATTCAATTCGTTCTGACATCAAAATCAGATTTTGGTTGTGCATAATCATTACAAGCTAGTAACATAATATCTCACTGCATGTTAGCATTAGAAGCCATTCAACAAACACATTAGACCGAGCTCAACTATCACTGGTCAACAACACCAGATTTTTGCATAAGCATTACTCCCTCCGTATCGCAAAACTTGTAGTTTTAGAGTAGTAAACTTGTAACAAAAAACTTGTTGTTTTAGCTATAGTTATTATCTTTATAGGTAATGATTGCTCTTTTTATAGGTAATAATTAGTGTTTTTAGGTACTTTATCCTATAAGAGTAAAGGAAATATAGGTATTATTAATAAGTGTGCATAAAACTAAAACTACAAGTTTTGCGATACAGAGGGAGTAATTAGTAGTAGCAAAACTATTCTTTCTTTTAAACTTATCACTACTAATTTATTTTTAGTTTCAATACAAAGAGTTGTAACTTCATAAATTTCAATCTAAATTTGTGCCGAAGGCACAAATTTTACTTCATTATATCAAACGTCAGCAGTGTAACAGATTTTTACAGTAATTCAATTCATTCTGAAATCAAAATCAGATTTTGGTTGTGCATAATCATTACAAGGTACTAACACAACATCTCATTGCATTTTAGCATTAGAAGCCAATCAACCAACACCTTAGATTGAGCTCAACTAATACTTGTCAGCAGCATCCGAGGTTTGCATATGTACTACATAATAGTAGCACAACTGGTATTTCTTTTATACTGATCACTATTAATTTCTTTTTAGTTTCAATACAGAGAGTAGTAACTTCATAAATTTCAATCTAAATTTGTGCCGAAGGCACAAATTTTACTTCATTACATCAAATGTCAGCACTATAACAGATTTTTACATTAATTCAATTCATTCTAAAATCAAAAATCAGATTTTGGTTGTGCATAATCATTACAAGCTAGTAACACAATATCTCACTGCATTTTAGCATTAGAAGCGATTCAACCAACACATTAGACCGAGCTCAACTATCACTTGTCAACAGCACCAGATTTTTGCATAAGTATTATTTAGTAGTATCACAACTATTCTTTCTTTTAGACTTATCACTACTAATTTATTTTTAGTTTCAATACAAAGAGTAGTAACTTCATAAATTTCAACCTAAATTTGTGCCGAAGGCACAAATTTTACTTCATTATATCAAACGTCAGCAGTGTAACAGATTTTTATAGTAATTCAATTCATTATGAAATCAAAATCAGATTTTGGTTGTGCATAATCATTACAAGCTACTAACACAACATCTCGCTGCATTTTACATTAGAAGCCATTTAACCAACACCTTATATTGAGCTCAACTAATACTTGTCAACAGCATCCGAGGTTTGCATATGTACTACATAATAGTCGCATAACTGGTATTTCTTTTATACTGATCACTATTAATTTCTTTTTAGTTTCAATACAAATAGTAACTTCATAACTTTCAATCTAAATTTGTGCCGAAGGCACAAATTTTACTTCATTATATCAAACGTCAGCATTGTAACAGATTTTTAAAGTAATTCAATTCATTCTGACATCAAAATCAGATTTTGGTTGTGCATAATCATTACAAGCTACTAACACAACATCTCACTGCATTTTACATTAGAAGCCATTCAACCAACACCTTAGATTGAGCTCAACTAATACTTGTCAGCAGCATCCGAGGTTTGCATAGGTACTACATAATAGTAGCACAACAGTTCTTTCTTTTATACTGATCAGTATTAATGTTAGCAGCGTCAGCATCTCCGATGTCGGCGTCAGCCGACATCAGCGTCAGCGCTGACACGGAAAATGGTAGTGGTGTTCGCAATGTTAATGGTGAAAGTGTCAGCACTATCAACAATATTAGTGCTTACACGAAAAAAAAAGCATTGGCACACAAAAAAGCATCTTCGACTTTGGCGTCAACGGTGTTCGCAACATCGATGTCGGCGTTAGCAGCGTCAACATCTCCGATGTTTACGTCAGCAACATCAACATTAGTGTCAGCATCTCCGATGTCAACGTTAGGAGTGTCAGGTCGTCTGACGTCAGCAATGTTAGCATCAATGTCAGCATCTCCGATGTCGGTATCAACAATGTCAACATCATTGCTTCTGACACGGAAAAAAGCATATTCGACGTCGACGTTAGTCGACCTCAGCGTCAGCATCTCCGATGTCGGAGTTAGCTGACATCATCGTCATCCAACATGAGCGTCAGCATCTCCGGTGTCAGCGTCAGCCGACATTAACGTCAACACTAATACGAAAAATGTTAGTGGTGTTCGCAATGTTAGTGGTGACAGCGTCAGTAGTGCCAACGATGTCAACAATGTCAGTGTCAACGGTGTTAGGAATGTCGGTGTCAGCAACATCGGGTTTGACATTAATGCAATTTTAAAGCCTCTTATATCAATAAATGGTAGAGCGATGTGCTTATGTGCAAATAAGATATATTAATGCAATTTTAAAATACAAATGCATTTGCATATTCTTCACATAAGGTTTTTTAAGCTTGCATAACATAATATTATATTTGCATATCACAATATTATATTTGCATAACATCGGGTTATAGTTGCATATCTGAAAGTGCTGACATGAGAATTTTTTTTTTAAAAAAAAAAAAAAAAAAAATCTGGGCGCGCGAGAGGGGGCCTAAGGGGCAACGAGGGGGGGCAAGGGGGATGGACACTTTTGCAATACAAAGAGTAGTAACTTCATAAATTTTAATCTAAATTTGTGCCGAAGGCACAAATTTTACTTCATTATATCAAACGTCAGCAGTGTAACAGATTTTTATAGTAATTCAATTCATTATGAAATCAAAATCAGATTTTGGTTGTGCATAATCATTACAAGCTACTAACACAAAATCTCACTGCATTTTACATTAGAAGCCATTCAACCAACACCTTATATTGAGCTCAACTAATACTTGTCAGCAGCATCCGAGGTTCGCATATGTACTACATAATAGTAGCACAACTGGTATTTCTTTTATACTGATCAATATTAATTTCTTTTTAGTTTCAATACAAAGAGAAGTAACTTCATAAATTTCAATCTAAATTTGTGCCGAAGGCACAAATTTTACTTCATTATATCAAACGTCAGCAGTGTAACATATTTTTATAGTAATTCAATTCATTATGAAATCAAAATCAGATTTTGGTTGTGCATAATCATTACAAGCTACTAACACAAAATCTCACTGCATTTTACGTTAGAAGCCATTCAACCAACACCTTATATTGAGCTCAACTAATACTTGTCAGCAGCATCCGAGGTTTGCATAGGTACTACATAATAGTAGCACAATTGTTCTTTCTTTTATACTAATCAGTATTAATGGCAGCAGCGTCAGCATCTCCGATGTCGGCGTCAGCCGACATCAGCGTCAGCACTGACACGGAAAATGTTAGTGGTGTTCGCAATGTTAATGGTGACAGTGTCAGCAGTGTCAACAATATTAGTGCTTACACGAAAAAAAAGAAGCGTTGGCACAAAAAAAAAGCATATTCGACGTCGGCGTCAACAGTGTTCGCAACATCGATGTCAGCGTCAGCAGCGTCAACATCTCCGATGTCAGCGTCAGCCGACATTAACGTCAACGCTAATATGGAAAATGTTAGTGGTGTTCGCAATGTTAGTGGTCACAGTGTCAGTAGTGCCAGCAATGTCAACAATGTCAGTGTCAACGGTGTCAGGAATGTTGGTGTCAGCAACATCGGGTTTGACATTAATGCAAGTTTAAAGCCTCTTATGTCAATAAATGGTAGTGCGATGTGCTTATGTGAAAATAAGATATATTAATGCAATTTTAAAATACATATGGATTTGCATATTCTTCTCATAAGGTTTTTTAAGCTTGCATAACATAATATTATATTTGCATATCATAATATTCTATTTGCATAACATCGGGTTATAGTTGCATATCTGAAAGTGCTGACATGTAGTTTTTTTTTTTTATAAAAAAAAAAAACTGAAGGAGTTGGTCAACGGTCCAACGAGGGGGGGCCTGGGGGGGGGGGCAAGGAGGATGGACGCTTTTGCAAAATTTTCAAATATATGGATACTCCTATAATTTAACCAATTTTTATGGATAATTTACTGAAGACCCCTTTCTTTTTCCTCGTTTGGAAGTCACTTTTGATATTGACCCGCTAGAATAAACTCAATTTCTGATTTGTGCCGATTATAATTTTTATATGTGAGTGGGTTAATTTTGCAATTAAGCAAATGTTTTCCCAACAAATCTTTGAACTTGATGCGGCATTAAGAACTTCAAAAACTCAAATGAGTTTTTCAACCCAATTCAAATCTCTTTTTATTTGCCGAGAGTCCAGCCCATCATTTTATATGTGATTTAGTTTTGAGCCAGGCCCAATTTTAATCGATAGCATCTGTTTCGTCATTCATTTTTGTTTCTTTCAATTACTCCTTCACACGTTCAGCGGCTCAAGGCTCAAGCTTTCTTTCTCCGACCGATGGAACACGACGACAGACGTTGTACTCGCCAGATTTCACCGCCTTGGAGGCTTGGAGCTCCAATCTTGGGTGGTTGTCGCTGAAGGGAGCAGAGAACGAGCGGCGCAAGGGCGAAACGTGGATGGCCTGGAGACGTTCCGATCCCAAGTATATGCTAAGACGATTTTTTTATTTTGTTCTGCGAATTTAAGCCAAACTCCATGCTGACTCTAGATCTAAATTTCAGCTTCTCTTACGAATCCCCCTTCAATTTAGCGTTTAATTTTCACGCTCAATTGATTTTTTTTCTAATTGTAATTTTAGGGTTTTCGAAATTGGGGTCGATTGACAGCGGGAGTAGGAAGGTGCAGTGAAGGCGGAGCATGGGCAGATCGAAAGCGGAGCGTCGAGCCTTGACTTCCCGGAACGAATCAGGGGCAGTCTGATCGGTACGTTCCAGGGCTCTGTCTTGCTTTGTTTCACAAATTTCACCCCAAGATTTTGTATTCGATCTCACCTTTAACCAACTCTTCACCCAAATCTCATATTCCTTGTCGAAGCCCTTTCAATTGAGGGCCCTCCAACTGATTTTGTTTTTGCATCTCAATTTTAGGGTTTCTAATTTGTGCGGTTTGGGGGTTTTCCGGTTCGGGGATTACGGAAGAGGCCAGAGATCTTGACCTTGAGTATTTGGGAGTAAGGGCTGCGATCTCCGAACGGTCACACCTTGCCTCGTGAAGCCAGGTATACTGCCTTCCCCTTTTCTTTGTTTTAACTGAATTGCAACTTGAGAGTTAGGCACCGGCTGATTTTATTTCTAGGCACTTTAATTTGGGGTTATGAAGATTTGTTGCGATTTGGTAGCAACTGCTGAGACATATCAGCCTCTAATTTGCTATTTGGATACCAATTTCCTCGATTTTTCTTAGCAGGAGGTTGAAGACTTGATTTAGGGGGGTGAATGGAAAACAACAACAAAAGGAAGCCAAAGGAACAATCATCAATTTAGTACAGGTATGCTACTTTAACTTTTCCCCTTTATTTTCCCAATATTGAGTCTTTCACCTAGTGTACTTGTGCTGAATATGGGTTGGCTTAAACGTGTTTCGGCTCTTAATTGTTTTATTTGCTCAGAACTGATATCTGAATTTATATGGCCTTAGCCTTTAGGGATCTTATGACTGCAATTTGGTAGCAATCGTGCAACTAGTGGTCTTTAGAGCGTCTATGTTGAATTTGGTATTAAGCCCCACCGATTGGATTTAGGGAATGAAACACAGAAATCCCAGCAGCGTTTTTGAATAGACTTGAGGATTTGTTTGGTGTGAAATTGAACAGAGAACAAGTTCGCGTTTTTTTTCTCTACTGGTTGCAGTGAGCTTTTTATTTTTTTCTCTTTTGCTTGCTTGAGTTTGCTTGCCATTTGTGTGCTTGCATTAGTCGCTTGGTTTAGGAAAAATCCAACAGCGTTTTGCCCTCTTTTAGGGCTATTTGATGATTCCGAAACCCAAGACACAAGCGAAAGCCTGCAAGGTTTGCAAGGGCGGGGTTTCGAGAATCGATTTTGACAGCACTTCGACGTGTTTTGGGGCAATTTGGTGACTCCGAAACCCAGGCCACAAGCGAAAGCCCGCAGGGTTTGCAAGGGCGGGGTTTCGAGAGTCGATTGCGTAGCCCTTCGATTTGATTTGATGTGAGGGTGATTTGATGACTCCGAAGCCCAGGCCACAAGCGAAAGCCCGCAGGGTTTGCAAGGGCGGGGCTTCGGGAATCACCAAGAACCCAACATGGAGAGAAGGCTACCTGTCTGCCTCCTCTTCTTCTTTGCTGATGGTAGCTTCGTGCTTCTGTATTCTGTGTGTTTTCTGCAGCCCCCTTTTTTTTGTGTTGTGTGTTTTTTTTTTTTACGTCTCCTCTTTTTTTTTTCTCTTGCATCAGGCAACCCTTTTTATAGGAGAGCAATCGGTAGAAAACCCTACTTTTCATATCTTTTTTTTTAACTGCATATCTTCCTTTGTGATATGGAGAGCTACTGATTTTCCTTTTAGATAAAGATAGCCTTTTTTTTCCCTTCCTTTTAGCTATTTATTTATCTATTTGTTGATTTCTTTCTTTAAATCTAGTACGTATGCAACTATGCATCAGTAAGTAGCCACTTTCATTTGGGTTGGGCACTTGGGCCGCCATTTTTTTAGGCTGTTCTCCAATTTAAAAGCCCAAATGAATTTTTTTTAACCCACAAATTCGACTTTGGTCTTATTTTGCAGATCGGGCAAGTAGCTTGAGCTAGTATTGGATTTTGAGAAATTCGCAACCCAAGTGACAGGATTCGCGCTCTCGGCACCCAAACTTTTTTTTTTATATGCTCGACTACTGTATTAAATTTGTGCACTTTAGTGTACGAGCTTGTAATACGCTAAAATAATGTATTTGATACGTAACACATTTTGCGCACTCATTTACTTGTAATTATCGCTAGTCAGCTTGTATTCGTGTTTAATATATAAAGTATCACATGAGAGCCTTCACGAAAATAATTTCATGAGCTTATACAATATCTTTTAATTAGACACGAATTTTTTTTATTTTTTATTTTTACTCCCAAACAATGTCAAAAGCAACTTCAAATTTTACCTCCATTCATGGTTTTCAATAAAAATATGCACTTCATTGTGACTTCCCTTTACTAGGCAATTTCATGCTATATCTCTAATGAATCCAATTTTGCATCTTCGAGTTCAATATTAGCATCCATGACACTATTTCTTTGAACAATTTGCAAGCCTTGGAAGATGTCTTATAGAACTTTGAGTTTAGCCTTATGCATAAATTTTTTTTAAAATTTACTCAAAATTCACCATGTAAAACCAAAAGCAAAAATAAAACATATAATAAAGATAATAAGCTCTTCCCCCACCCCATACTTAAAATATACAGTGTCCCTACTGTATGAAATCAATATGAAACAAGAGTAAAGGAAGGAACTCACCGAATAACGCGTAGAGGAAGCAAAACAAGGGCCTGTCGAGTACTGGGTTGGTCGACATCGAGGAGATTTAGTTGATGTTGAGGAAAATGTCAGCGTCGAGTGGAATGCTGAAGTCGAGGAGCTTTCTGACTTGGTCGATGTCGAGTTGGCCTACTCGATATCGAGTAAGACTTGGCTGCTCCTCTTAGTCGTTCTCGATTTGGCCTTCGTCGATTTCGACTATCTTTCAGGGACTTCTTATTCCACCTTTCGCGATCCTTTTGTGCTTGCCGACCTAAAAGTGTTAGATTTCACACGAAGACAAGACTTTCCACATGAAATATTTAAAAATAAAAACAAAAACAAAACCAAAACCAAAAGTTTCAAAGTCCCAAAATTCAAAAAGTTTTATGTACATGCTCTAGATTTTAGAGTCGCTAGGCCGACTTCTCCGTTTGTGCTTAAGGACCGTCAATGTGGGGCCCGCTTGTGCTTGGCCCTTCTCCTGGATCATCTAGGTCCTGATTGTAGTATGTAAGCTCAGCTGATAGGTGGTCTCTTGCATACTCCCCCTTTCCTTCCTTCTTCTTCTTTCCAGCTCTCATTCTCCGCAGATTTTCTCTCCACGGGGCCTTACCTCCCCTTAAATTATTTATAAATTTCTTAATGGGCTAAGGAGGAGTAGAAATCATACCTGAACTTACCTTTTCGGGCCCAAAACAGAAATCTTCGGGCTTAGGGTTGGTCGATGTCGAGTAGATTTGGTCGACATCGAGTACAGGGATCCCATACTTAGGCTCTTGGCAAGTCTGATACTCAGTAGAGGAAGTCGATGTCGAGATATGTTGGTCGATATCGAGTAAGGCTTGTCGATGTCGAGTAGATTTTTGGTGCCTTCCTCCGTTGTTTGCTTGATCCCGTGGTTCCTGATGCTTTTCACCTCCAGCCATGAAATTTCCTCCTTTGCAGGGCCAAAGGAGAAATCTAAGACCTCGTCGCCTATGGTGAAGGTGAGTAATCGCTGTTTGACACTAATCTTGGCATCTGCAGTGGCTAGAAATGGTCTACCAACAATAATAGGACTACTAGGATCTTCAGCACAGTCTATAATAAGGAAATCAGCGGGAATAAGGAACTTACCAACCTGGACAGGGACATTTTCAACCATACCTATAGGGATGACTACTGTATTGTTTGCCATGTATAGCTTGGCATCCACAGGCTCTATAGATCCTATCTTCACCTTTCGCCAGATTGATAAGGGCATGATGCTCACGCTTGCTCCTAAATCACACAAGGACTCATATTTATATTGACCAAGTCCTACAGTGATAGAAAACTTACCAGGGTCAGGTCTCTTTTCAGGGAAGTGGAGCATTTTGCATTCGCCGGCAATTTCTGAGAGTGATCGCTTGTTGCTAAGGATTTCCTTGAGGAATTTGACATACGCATGCATCACTTGAAGAGCTTCTGTAAAAGGAATAGAGACATTCAGTTCTCGAAGCATATTAACAAAACGTTTAAACTTACCTGCAGTTGGATCCTTCAGCGCTTTGGAAGGGAAAGGCAGTGTGTTTTTCTGCTTGGGAGCCAGAACAGATGTCGAAGGTGTTGCAGAGTCCTCGACATCGACCACTTTTTCCTCGACATCGACAAGGGGTTGTTTGATATCGACAACAGTTGTCGATCTCGAGTTGCTGTGCTGCACAATCCAGTCTGGGCTTGGATTCTCCTCCATGTCGAGTTGTGGCTTGTCGGTATCGACCAAATGTTGGTCGACATCGAGTTGCTGCTGCTCGTTGTTGAGTTGCTGCTCTGCTATGTCCTGGTGCTTTCCGACCTCTGGCTCGCGTAATTGGTGCCCGCTCCTGAGCTTTACAGCTGCGACGTGTCCGGTCTTCCCCTTAGGATTTGGTTCTGTTTGTCGTTGCCCGGTTGGTCGTGGAATCTACGCCGCGAATTGACCCATCTGAGTCTCTATGCTTCTCTTCCAGATATCCAACTATCCAAATTTTGTGTTGAAATTCTAGAGCTGATTATTGATGGCGCTTGTAGCCTGCTGGTTCTGTGCATGATTTCGGCGCATCTCATCAAGGATCATCTGTAGATCATGCTTCCGTTGGTCTCTTTTTGGATGTCCTGGGGCTCTGTATGGTGGGGGGTTCCTAGGGACACCTTGGTTCCATTGTGGTTGCTGAAACCTTTGGTCCCCCATATAGCGATTGGGGCCCCCTGCATAAGCTACCTCTTCATAGTTTTCTGCCATCCCGACTTGCTCTGTGTGTGGGCACTCAGTAGTGGTGTGCCGCTGTGATCCACATTCGATGCAGGGCTGGTTGAAAGAAAGATACTTGACTTGCTTGAGGAGCTTGCGATTCTGATCTCTGTAGTACTGCTCCCTGACATCTGGGTCAATCTCCTTGGAAGGCTCGTAGAGAGGCATGGATGGGGCTGGCCTGGCATAGGAGTTCTCATCATAGTTGGTAGTAGCCCCATACTTATTACCATAGTTGGTGAGCATGTCGAGTACATCCCATGCGTCAGCTGGTGGCATCGTCAGATACTCATATCGAGTATACTGATTGATCCTATCCTAAGTGGTCTGGTTAAGAGAATTGAAGAAGATCTCTTGAACGACATAGGGTGGCTGTCCATGTGTGGGGCAAGATCACAGGAGTTCCTTATATCGTTCCTATGCTTTTGCCAGCGGTTCCCCAGGCTTCTGTTTGAAAGCTGTAATCTTCTGGCGGAGGAGTGCTGTCTTGGCAGGAGGAAAGAATTTGTTGAGAAATTCCTGCTCTACTTGAGCCCATGTCGTGAGGGATCGTGGTTTTAGTCATTCTAGCCACTTCAATGCAGGACCAGCGAGAGACCATCGGAAAGCCTTCATTTTGACATATTCTAGAGTAGTACCTTCAGCAAGAGTATGGCACATGTCAGTAAAATTGGTAATATGTTCAAGAGGGCATTCATTAAATCTTCCATGAAAAGCATTATTTTTAAGTTCAATAAGGAAGTGAGTGCGAATTTCATAGTTATTCTGAGGGATTAGAATGGCCGATTCAGGCATGACAAGAGTCGGGTGCATGTAATCCTCAACAGTGGTAGGGTATTGGGCAAGCTCAGCTTCTGCTTGCCTCCTTCGCTCAGCTCCTTGTTCCCTTCCTGTTCTCTCAGCGGTGAGAGCAGTGTCTTTGGCGGCTAGTTCCCTCTGAAGCCTCTCAATCAACTGTTCTTGTGTTTCCGCGACCGCCATGGCTCTTTTCAAATTAGCTTGGATGTGTATAAGGCATCCCGGATTGTCTAAGGCGTCAAACTCAGGTGTTTGACCAAAACGACGCATATACCTGCAAAGTACCTCAAAGCAAAAGTGAGATTTAACTACCTAAGGCGCGAATGATTGCTTCCCCGACAACGGCGCCAATTTGTTGTAGGGAGGAAAATCGAGAATTGCAATTAAAATATAAATAAATCAAAGCAAACCAGATTCCGTCCCGTGCAAATAATTACAAGACTCCCTCCCGATGTAGCAGTGGGAAGTCAGGATCGATCCACGAGAAAGCGTGTCAGCGGATCCTAGGCAGCGGAAGAATCTCACGGCAGAAGTCGACCACAGATGCTCGATCTTGAGTAAAGTTACTCGACAGAAGACCGGGCAAGTCGAACAGAGCAGCAGCAGTCACTGGAGTTTGTCGATATCGAGGAGACTTTACTTGATATCGAGTAAAGGTTTCGTCAACGTTGGGTACCTACAAACCAGAAGCTACATCGATCTAGACGATCGAAAATCAGTAATCGATATCGACCAGATTTTGTCGAGATCGAGGAAACAGAAACTTAAAACAAAATAAAATAAAGACAAAGGCTTTTCTGAAATAACTATGTATGAAAGAAAACTTCCAAGATAAGGGTTTGCGACAACAATAGCAAAGCATGCATAAGGCAAGATAAATAACGATAATTATGTAAATTCCATCGAAGGATCAAACTTTTGCCTTTTTCAACAATTAGACAACTCTTTCAAGAAACCCTAATTGTATCTACCGATTTTATGTTTACAATCCAAGTTGTTAGCATGGATCTCCATTGAATGGGTAATAAACACATAAAAGGTAGTAGACGCTCAAAACGTGATAAAAGTCGGATCTTTACCTCAAACATGCATGGCTATCGTCGGGCTCGCACCAACCCTAGAAGTGGGTGGACTACTCGCGCCTCATCGCAATCGCAGACATTGATTGAAAAGAAATAAATTGCATTCTATATTCAAAGTCTTTACAATCCCGGCACTCCAACTTTCGTTGAGCCAAAACCCTAAAACCTTTGAACTCCTAAACTTCTCTAGCTTCTGAATTGAATTGAATTATTCCTAAAATCAGCCCCATGGGCTTTATTTATAGGGCTTAATCTTTGCTAATCAAGGAAAGCAATATCTATCTAATATCTAAAGATAAAACTTTAATAAAAGTAACATTTATCTTAAAAGAAAATATATCTAAAACATCTAAATATCTTCATGTGTGGATAAATCCTGTCTCCATGGGTAAACCTTGATAGACTTGATAGATCTTTGATTGACTCGGACTTCTCGAAATCCAAACAGGCCCAACTCGTAACCGGACAGCCCAACAACGTTACGCGGCCCAGAAGCTTTTTTAGTCGATATCGAGTTATTTTCCTCGATATCGAGGAAATGTGTCGTCGATTTGGGCTTGGCTGGCATCCTCGAGTAACCTCTCCCCGATCTGGCTCGGACATGTGATCTTGGTCTTGTCGATATCGAGCAATTTACTCGATATCGAGGAAATGTTTCTCGAGCTGTCTTGGTCTTCTTCTTCTCGATCAGGTGCTGCTTCCTCGAGTCCAGGTGTGGCTTCAGGTCTTGTCGATATCGAGTAAAGTTCTGAACTCGGGTTGGCTTTGTCTTTAGTTTCTCGATCAGCTCTTCCTCGAACAGGCTTGGGTGCACACTTTTGTCGATATCGAGTAGGTTTTCTCGATATCAAGTAACACTCGGTTTCAGCTTTCTCCTTTTGGTTTTGTCCCGAAATGGCTCCAAATTCTGCAATATTAAACCAAAACTTATGTAGACCTCTATTTCTTGCAAATAAGCATATATTACATAAATTCAACATATTCCCAGCCCGAAATATGCAAAGTATATAGAACATGCAGCTAAAAATGTGCATTTCAACATGGCTATTTTAGTAGACATCAATATTCGTGATTACTATGTGTTTGCGTGCCACAATTATGACTTCATGGAATACCCTACGGGCATCGTTTTAACTCTCGGGTTGGGATCTTTTCTCTGGTCTTGTGATCTCTAGTCCTGGTTCATGTCTGAACCCTTAAGGAAGTTGTGTTATCCGCCCTTGTCACTCCCCTATCTATGTAACTTCTGACCCTTGCGATCCTTCGATGAGCGTCGACATGCAAGAAGGGATCGACGACCAAGTGGCACCGGAGCGGCGCAGTGGAACTGTGATGGGTCCATGACCCATAGGCCACAAGACAAACGTCGCCAAAGGTATACAAAGGACAGACACATCTAAAAGATGGTAGTCGCGGGCGTGATTCTCTTAGATGACTCAAGGAAGAGCGTTCTTCATTCAAATCGTGAATTCTTCTATACCAATTGGAATGGGAATAGTGCAAAAGGCATGGAGCTGATATAAATGGGCATGCGATGACTAATATGCTAAACTGTGGCAAGTGATTGTCTAACTAACTTGTTTCTATGATGGTGTGCCTCGATGCTTAATGAACTGATTTCCTAGTAAATAGATTATGGGTTATATATATATGGTAGTGCTTTCTTCTTGAGCTTGAGTCATGAGATTCTTCGGTGAGACAGGTTGAAAAGTGGCAGGTGGATTGAGGTCTTCGGATTGGGTCCTTGGTTGTGTGAGATGGGGTGCAGGAATGATGCGTTAGTTTGAGTAGAGCCGAGTGAGTTGGGATGTGTTGAAAATAGTAGTCCGTGAGTATAGATGAGCTTCTAGGTAGGTCTTAGGTGGGGAGTGAGGCTAGTATGTTTAGATTTTGAGGGAGATGTCCTAGCTAGAAGTGTCGGTAGGTAGTGGGTGCGCGGTGTGAGCGTTTAGGATAGGAGGGTAACGGTTGATGTCTATACTAGTTCCATGAGGGTGACCTTAAGAGTGGGTGTGAGTATAGGCAGTTGGCGTAGTTCTAGAGGTGGATGGACGAGCTAGGAGTTAATCGGGGGATTCTTGAGGAGAGGTGTTGTTAGACAGATTGGTGTGCTAAGGAAGGTGTCTAGATAGTCTAGGAGAGGATCATGGGCGGTGTCGGGGATGATCAATTAAGAAACGTCTGAGGAATCATAGAATTTGGGACTAGGTGATGTGTGCTGTGAGTGAGATCGATTTCGGTAAGGGATGAGGTTGAGGAATTGCCAAGGAAGAGTAGTATGAGGTTGCTTGGGAAATTATCGATCGGGGATATTAGGTTGTTCATATCAGGGTTGCTCGTGTGATGGGTATTTGTGGTTGTTTAGATAGGGTTGTTAATGCTTGGGGAACTTATGAGTGAAGGATCTCTATATGCATTGTTGGAGGACTTTGGGATAGGAAATGAATCGGGATTTATGAGTGGAGGTCATTGTGGCTATTGAGGTAATTGAGGATGTGAGATGAATCTTTGATGAAAGGCTGGTAGCTAGGCAAGGATGTAGTGGAGATTCTTAGTAAGACTGGGGGCTTAAGGTTGAGATAGGGGGATTATGAGCATGGATTTGGTAACTAGGTAAAGCAGAAGGTATTGAGGACGCTAGAGGATAAGAGATTTATGATGGTTGGTGAAGTTGTGGTGCTTAGGAAATTCGGATGAGGATGTCATAGGAATTCGGTGAAAATAATGATCGGCACATAAGGGTTTAAGTGGTAGAAATTTCAAAGTTTAAGGAAGCGTGATCTAAGGCAATTTGGGGAAACATGCGGAGTTGAGGGAATTCTATCCTATAGACAATGTTGATTTTATGATGTATTGTCGTTGACAATAGGGAACCGATAGTACTAACATAGTTATCCCCTGAACTCGATGGAATGCTAGTGTGTGGAAGTACTTGTCTGCCTCTAATGCGATGACGCTTGGCAGTAGCATGAGTATGATGTGCTTACTTGATTAATGTGATGTGCTTATCTGTTTGATATGACGTGCTTATCTAATTGATTGGCGTGTAACTTCTGTAAGATGATGTGATAAATCCTACCATGAATGATACGATTGCTATGTTGAACAATTGTTATGATATATGATGCCTTGAATTAGAAATGCTAGGGTTATAGAACAGAATTGATGAGATTTGATTCTGACTTGAAACCTAAGAAGGAAGTATGGGATTAGCCCTTAGAGGTGGATGATTCCACCTCTTGAGATTTGAAATTGCTTGATTAATGTCTGGTTAGGAAATTTCGAATGATGTTAAACAGAACTGAGTGGGATTTAGAGAAATCTAATGCGATCGATAACTTCAATGATTTTGAGACCAAACCTTTTTAAAACTAAGGACCTCACTTGAAATTTTCTAACAGGGCTTGGGTTATGACGCCCCACTAAGTGGATACATGCATTTTATAGGGGCCCCTATAGTCTGCTTTCTAAGACCTAGTGGAGATGCTGTAATGCTTTTCGAGTCATGATATAGCTTAGAAGTCGGAGTAAGGATGTGGTAGGGGCCCATATTACATTCTTGTTACGATCTATTGGAGATATTATGATTATGACAACGGTACTGTGAGGATCTCATAAGGGAACTTATGAGGTGTTTACAGGATCAATGACATGATCATTGGACTCACAGATTTCAAACTTCATCCCCTGTTTTAAAATGATTTTAGTCTCGGGGACGAGACTTGTTTTTAGAGGTGAATGATGTAAAGGCTCGGATTTTCAAATCCTAATTTTTCAGGAAAAAAAAGAATTAAAAATCAAATTTAATCGATTTTAAAACTCGTTTAGCGGATTTCGACTGGAATATAAAATTTGACGAATAATTTCCATCATTTTACCTCGAAAATTCAAAATAATTATCGGATAACGATATCTTGTTCCGGTTTTAAAAATCTAATTGATCGAGAAAGCGAGATTCGGGAAACCTAACATCGGAAAACTAATTACGGGATTCGAAATTCGCGTATTCGGAATTTATTTTCGGGCATTAGTTTAACCAATTCAACACTCATCCTCACCCACTCCCATCACCTCACCATGCCTACAAATGGAACCATCCCCTTCACCATTCCCTCACCATCACCATCACTCATCATCACCATCACCTCCTCACCATCACTCCCGCTCTCTCTTATTGTTCAAGCAACACAACACCACTTCATCTTCAACATCACCTAAAACCATCACCGTCACCTTCCCGTTTCTCTTCTCCGATCACCCCCACCAATCCCTTTTCATCTTCGACCCCTCCTTGGATCCACCAGAGCAGCCGAAGCATCCCTTGGGGCCACCAGAAGCAACGAAGCCACCACTGGAGCCGCCACGAGAGCCAACGCAGCCCCATTCCCTTCTAAACCCTGTTCGATCGCGAGCCAAGTTCCGGTAAGCGATTCTTTTCCGTCTTCGATCGAAACCACTCTCGGACTTCACCATCACGCTCACCCATCTCCCACACAGGTCCGACGAGCCATCACAAACCACCGACGACGCCTAGAACTTCGATCGAGAGCTCCGAAGTCGTGAACCCCCCCTCGGTGAGCTTCCGCCTTTCCTTCCTCTGTTTTAATCCGATTTCTGTTTTGGGTCGGGCTGTGGGCGAGTCTCAGTGTGTGTGAGCTGAGTGTAGGGAGTTGGGTGGGGCTCGAGAGCTCTGGCGAGCTCGAGTGGGCGATGAGCGAGCGTCGACGGCCAAGTGCGCAAGCGAGGCGAGGCAGAGAAGCGAGACGAGCGCGGATGAGAGGCGGGCAGCAGTGAGAGCGAGCACAGGAGGCCGAGGCGAGGTGGAGCTGGGTGCCGAACAACGTCGGAGAAGGAGGCCGGGAGGTGGAGCTCGATGCCGGCTATTGATAGGAGGAAATCGAGTATGCAAAATTAAATATAAATAAATCACAGCAAACCAGATTCCGTCCCTTGCAAATAATTACAAGACCTCCTCCTGATGTAGCAGCGGGAAGTCAGGATCGATCCACGAGGAAGCGTGTCAGCGGATCCTAGGCAGCGGAGAAATCTCACAGAAGTCGACAACAGGGGTCCTAGATCTCGAGTACAGCAACTCGACAGAAGATCGGACAGTCGAACAGCGTAGCAGTCACAGGGACAGGGCTAGTCGATCTTGACAAGGCCTACTCGAGATCGAGTAGAGTCTTGGTCGACTTCGGTTTGTCTCATCGAGTACCTGCACACAGAAGCTACAGCGACCTTGGTCGAAAATCAGTAGTCGAGATCGACGAGTGCTATTCGATCTCGAGTAAGGGCAGAAATTAAACGAAAGGAAATAAAAAAAACAAATGCTTTGGGATCTCGAAATAAACTGTATGTAAAAAACTTCCAAGATTGGGGTTTGCAACAACGATAACCAAGCATGCATAAGGCAGAACCAAACAGATAATCATGTGAATCGCATCAAAGGACTAGGCTTTCGCCTTTTCCAACAATTAGACAACTCTTTCAAGAAACCCTTATTGTCTCTACCGATTTTATGTTTATAATCCAAGTTGTTATCATGGACCTCCATTAGATGGGTAATAAACACATAACAAGTAGTAGATGCTCAAAACTTGATAAAAGTCGGATCTTTACCTCAATTATGCATGGCTATCGTCGAGCTCGCCCCAACCCTAGAAGTGGGTGGACTACTCGCGCTTCATCATAATTAAAGACATCAATAATAAAAGGAAATAAACTTGCATTAATAAAATAAAATAGAGCTTACAACCAAAGGAAGCCAATTCTGCTCTCGCTTCACCAACTCCTCTTGGTCACTCACTCTCTCTCCTACTACTTCTCCTACTGAAATTGAATGAATAAAATTGAGCCCCTAAGGCTTTATTTATAGGCATCTAAACCTTGCTATTCAAGGATAGAAATCTTTATCTATATCTAAAACTATATCTAAAACTTTAAAGATAAATAAAAGCTATAAAGAAATTAAATCTAAAATAGGGAATTATATCTAAATAGTCTTCAAGTGGATAGATGGTGTATCTTGATAGAATCGGCAATCTTCGGGCCCAAGTAATCCCACACCGAGTAGAATTGATCAAACCGCGTTACGCGGTTTCTGGAAGTCTCCTCGGTCTCGACAAAGGGCTCATCGATCTCGAGTAGGATTGTCGGTCGACTGGGCTTGACTCGGTGTCTCGGCTAGCTGGTGCTCGATGCTGCTCGGTCATGGCTCAAGGGCTTCGTCGATCTCGAGGACCCTTACTCGACATCGAGTTGGGTGACTCATCGACTGGGTCTTCTCGGCAGCGTCGGGTAGATCTTCTCGATATGCCCGGGTGTGGCAGACTCCTCGATCCTGGCAGGTGTCTAGGCATGGCTTGTTGAGATCGACTAAGGCCTGTCGATGTCGAGTAGCTTTGTGCTCCAGCTCTCGCTTCTTGATTTTCTCCCGAAATGGTCCCATATTCTGCGATATTAAACAGAAACTTATGTAGATCTACATTTCTGACAAATAAGCATATACTACATAAATCCGACATATTCCCAACCCGAAATATGCAAAATGTAAAGAATATGGAACTAAAATATGCATAAAGACATGGCTACATCAAATCACCCCATACTTAGACTTGCTTGTCCTCAAGCAATAACCAAACAATAACCAAGACCTACAACACATCCTTCAAGTCTTCGCCTTTTGTCAAAAGCAACATCTCAAGTAGTAGCAATGTAAGACAAGTGAATTTAACGTCATCACACATATATGAGCGATCCATAGGCATAGGCAATATAAATCCAACCTCATAGGAATAATGTGTTTACACTCAACTCTCAATGTGTTTAGGCTATGTAGATCAACTCTCAACTCAATTCCATGTACAATCTCATAAATATTGCAATTTAAATATATATCCACTTCGCAACCAATTACGAAAATGCAACAAGAATTATCAGGAGGACTTCGCTCAATAGAAGTCTTCAAAGAAGATTCCATTCGGCGGGGTTGTAATGGGGCTTAGTAAGAAATAATAAGGTATGGAATTATTTGGCCATGTGGTGCTTAATAAAATTCGGGAATCAAGACTCCTAAATCTCCAACACAACCAAACCATAACTTCTCAATCATATGCATCAACCAAACTCTCCAATTTATCTCAATGAAGTATGTAACCTTTCAAACTTTCTCAACCTCTCCAAAGTATGTATCTCGCGAAATAATGCACTTTATTCATAATTGCAAACTAGATTTTTTTCTTCTTTTGCTTTTCCCTTTTATTTTTCGACTTTTTTTTTTGAAACGAAAATAAAATAAAACTAATGGTGCATTTATAAGGTGAGCCAAAAATCCTTTTACATAGTATGCATAGCAAGATAAAAATGTAAAACCAACCCATGTTTCAATAATTTCAACAATCCTTCCTACTTGAAATGCAACATAAGCTCATTCTTTCCACAAATCATCATTCCAACCAACTCTAAGTCTTAATTCCCAAATGGGGGTCAGGCTCAATTTGGCTAAGGATATTTTTGTGGAGTTCACAATAAAAGTCTCAGGCTAATGTTCTGGCTTCAAGCAGGGATAATGCAGGGTAGGTAAAGAGAGGATAAAATTGGCTTAAAAGGTGCCTCCATCATTTAATTCTCATCAACATAAACATATAAATGCATTGGCTTTGAATAACTATCACAACATTTAGAGATGCATAGGAAGAGTAAATACACTCAAGAAAGCATAGGGATTTTTAATGTTCTCCCTATAAGGCCAAAAATTCTCACTGGGACAATTTTTGTTGGATTTTAACCTTTAGCTTAGGATCATATGTGCTCAATTTCATCACAAGTTCACAATCCACATAAAAACAATTTCGAGGACTTAGGCTAAACCTTCCAAACATGCCATAGGATTTATATGATCAAGTCAGTCATTATTTATCATCACAGGACATCTAAGTTAGGGTATAAAACAATGCAAAAATTAAATATGCATTTTTTTCTTTTTCGACATTTTCTATATTTTTTTTAAAATTTTTTTTATGCAAAAAACAAGACTAAAGTATAACAAAAGATTAAAATGCATAAAATTTAAACATGAATGCATAACATAAAAATTAAAATTTCACCATGTAAAACCAAAAAGCAAGACTAAAACATATGATAATGATAATGAGCCCTTCCCCCACCCCATACTTAAAATATACAGTGTCCCCACTGTATAAAATCAAATAAAAACAAGAGTAAAGGAAGGAACTCATAGGATAACACAATCGAGGAGGGCGAATTAGTGCAGGTCGAGGAGATGGGCTTGTCGATCTCGAGTACAGGGTACTCGATCTCGAGGAGCTTCGTCTGCGTCCAGTGGGTTCTGAAGTCGAGGAGCTTCTGGTGGCTTAGTCGATATCGAGTTGGCCTACTCGACATCGACGAGTGTCTGGGCTGCTCCTCCTTGTCGTCGTCGACTTGGCCTTCGTCGATTCTGGCTGTTTTCAGGGACTTCTTTATTCCACTTTTCGCAATCCTTATATGCTTGCCGACCTAAAAGTGTTAGATTGTACACAAAAATAAGACTATCCACATGAAGTATTCTAAAAGACATAAAACCAAAACCAAGAACAAAAACCAAAAAATAAAAAGTTCAAAAGTCCCAAAAAATTCATAAAGTTTATATACATGCTCTAGATTTTATAGTCGCTAGGCCGACTTCTCCGTTTGCGCTTAAGGACCATTTGTGTGGGGCCCGCTCATGCTTGGCCCTTCTCTTGGATCATCTAGGTCCTGATGGTAGTATGCAAGCTCAGCTGACAGGGGGTTGCTTGCATCATCTCCCTTCTCTTTCTTCTTCTTATTTCCATCCCTTAGCTTTCGCAGATTTTCTTGCCACGGGGCCTTACCTCCCCTTAAATTATTGAAAAATTTCTTTATGGACTGAGGGGGAGTAGGATTCATACCTGAACTTACCTTTTCAGACCCAAAACAGAAATCTTTGGGCTTGTGGCTAGTCGATGTCGAGTACGGCTGGTCGACCTCGAGTATAGGGACCTCATACTTAGGTTTTGGGCAAGTCAGTGGCTCAGCAGAGGTTGTCGACCTCGACAAGGTCTTGTCGAGATCGAGTAGAGTGCTTGTCGAGATCGAGGAGGACTTGTCGACCTCGAGTACAGTGTTCTTGCTTTCCTCCGCTGTTTGCTGGGCCCCGTGGTTGCTGATGCTTTTCACCTCCATCCATGAAATTTCCTCTTTTGCAAGGCCAAAAGAGAAATCTAAAACCTCATCGCCTATGGTGAAGGTGAGCGATCGATTGTTAACACTAATTCTGGCATCTGCAGTTGCTAAGAATGGTCTACCAAGAATAATAGGGCTAGTAGGATCTTTAGCACAGTCTATGATAAGGAAATCTGCTGGAACAAAGAATTTACCAACCTGGACGGGGACATTCTCAACTATACCTGTAGGGATGACCACTGTATTGTTTGCCATGTATAGTTTGGCATCCACAGGCTCTATGCATCCTATCTTTACCTTCCGCCAGATTGATAAAGGCATGATGCTCACACTTGCTCCTAAATCACACAGAGAATCATATTTATATTGCCCAAAACCCACGGTAACAGAAAACTTACCAGGGTCAGGTCTCTTTTCAGGGAAGTGGAGTACTTTGCATTCGCCTACGATCTCCGAAATGGATCGCTTCTTACTCAGGATTTCCTTTAGAAATTTGACATATCCAGGCATCTCTTGCAGGGCTTCTGTAAAAGGAATAGAAACATTCAGTTCTTGTAGCATATTAACAAATCTGGTAAACCTACCTGCAGTGGGATCTTTCTGTGCTTTTGAAGGGAAAGGCAGTGGTTTTTTCTGCTTCGGGGCCAGATCAGCTGTCGGAGGTGCTGCAGAGTCGTCGACCTCGGCCAGATTTTTCTCCTCGATCTTGACTAGTGGCTCCTCGAGATCGACTTGGGTTGTCGACTTGGAATTGTTGGGCTGCGCAGTGGAGTCCGAGCTCAGCTTCTGGTCTATGTCGAGTAGTGGCTTGTCGAGATCGAGTACGCTCTCCTCGAGATCGAGTAGGCTTTTCTCTGTCTCGAGTTGCTGCTCCGCCTTGCCTTGCTGTTTCCCGACCTCTGGCTCGTGTAATTGATGCCCACTCCTGAGTTTGCTAGCTGCGACGTGTCCGGTCTTCCCCTTAGGATTTGGTTCTGTTTGCCCAGGGAGTTGTCCGGATGGTCGTGGGATCTGTGCAGCAATTTGACCCATCTGGGTCTCTATTCCCCTTTTCCAGATGTCCAGTTCTCCAAATTTTGTAGTGATGTTCTGGAACTGGTTGTTGATGGTACCCTGATTCCGACACATCTCCTCAAGGATCAGCTGCAGATCATCCTTCTTTTGATCCCTTTCTGGATGTCCTGGAGCCCTATAGGGTGAGGGATTCCTAGGGGGACCTTGGTTCCACTGTGGTTGATAGAACCTTTGATCTCCCATGTAGCGATTGGGACCCCAGCGTAGGCTGCTTCCTCATGTGTCTCTGCCATTCTGACTTGCTCAGTGTGTGGGCACTCAGTAGTGGTGTGCCTTTGTGATCCGCATTCGATGCAAGGCTGATTGACAGATAGATATTTGACTTGCTTGATGAGCTTGCTATTCTGGTCTCTGTAGAACTGCTCCCTGACATCTCGGTCAATCTCCTTTGCTGGCTCGTAGGGTGGCATAGATGTTGCTGGCCTGGCATAGGAGTTCTCCTCATAGTTTGCAGTAGACCCATATTTGTTGTCATAATTGGTGAGCTTGTCTAGCACACCCCATGCGTCAACTGGTGGCATCGTCAGATACTCATAGCGAGTATACTGGTTGATTCTGTCCTTGGTGACTTGATCAAGAGAGTTGAAGAAGATCTCCTGAATGATGTAGGGTGGCTGTCCGTGAGTAGGGCAAGATCGCAACAGTTCTTTGTAGCGTTCCCATGCCTTTGCCAGCGGTTCCCCAGGCTTCTGTTTGAAAGCAGTGATTTTCTGGGGGAGGAGTGCTGTCTTGGCAGGTGGGAAGAACTTATTCAGAAACTCTTGCTCTACTTGGGCCCATGTTCTGAGTGATCTTGGTTTCAGCCCTTCAAGCCACTTTAGTGCAGGCCCAGCGAGAGACCAGCGGAAAGCTTTCATCTTGACATATTCCAGCGTTGTACCTTCAGCAAGAGTACGGCAAATGTCAGAAAAATTGGTAATATGTTCAAGAGGACATTCATTAAATTTGCCATAAAAAGCATTATTTTTAAGCTCTATCAGAAATTGAGTGCGAATTTCAAAAGAGTTTTCAGGGATAAGAATCACCGATTCCGGCACGACGAGAGTTGGATGCATATAATCTTCTGCAGTAGTTGGATATTGGGCAAGCTCAGCTTCTGCTTGTTCCCTTGCTGCTTTCTCAGTGCTGATAGCAGCATCTTTAGCGGCTAGTTCCCTTGTAAGCCTCGCAATTAGCTGTTCTTGTGTTTCAGCGGCCGCCATGGCTCTTTGTAGTTTAGCTCGGATGTGTAGGAGGCGTTCCGGTTCGTCTAAGCCGTCAAACACAGGTGGTTGACTAGAACGGAGCATACACCTGTAAAGTGACTCAAAGAAAATGTGAGATTTTAACTACCTAAGGCGCGAATGATAGCTTCCCCGGCAACGGCGCCAATTTGTTGATCGGAGGAAATCGAGTATGCAAAATTAAATATAAATAAATCACAGCAAACCAGATTCCGTCCCTTGCAAATAATTACAAGACCTCCTCCTGATGTAGCAGCGGGAAGTCAGGATCGATCCACGAGGAAGCGTGTCAGTGGATCCTAGGCAGCGGAGAAATCTCACAGAAGTCGACAACAGGGGTCCTAGATCTCGAGTACAGCAACTCGACAGAAGATCGGACAGTCGAACAGTGTAGCAGTCACAGGCACAGGGCTAGTCGATCTTGACAAGGCCTACTCGAGATCGAGTAGAGTCTTGGTCGACTTCGGTTTGTCTCGTCGAGTACCTGCACACAAAAGCTACATCGACCTTGGTCGAAAATCAGTAGTCGAGATCGACGAGTGCTATTCGATCTCGAGTAAGGGCAGAAACTAAAACGAAAGGAAATAAAAAAAACAAATGCTTTGGGATCTCGAAATAAACTGTATGTAAAAAACTTCCAAGATTGGGGTTTGCAACAACGATAACCAAGCATGCATAAGGCAGAACCAAACAGATAATCATGTGAATCGCATCAAAGGACTAGGCTTTCGCCTTTTCCAACAATTAGACAACTCTTTCAAGAAACCCTAATTGTCTCTACCGATTTTATGTTTATAATCCAAGTTGTTATCATGGACCTCCATTAGATGGGTAATAAACACATAACAAGTAGTAGATGCTCAAAACTTGATAAAAGTCGGATCTTTACCTCAATTATGCATGGCTATCGTCGGGCTCGCCCCAACCCTAGAAGTGGGTGGACTACTCGCGCTTCTTCATAATTAAAGACATCAATAATAAAAGGAAATAAACTTGCATTAATAAAATAAAATAGAGCTTACAACCAAAGGAAGCCAATTCCGCTCTCGCTTCACCAACTCCTCTTGGTCACTCACTCACTCTCTCTCTCTCTCTCCTACTACTTCTCCTACTGAAATTGAATGAATAAAATTGAGCCCCTAAGGCTTTATTTATAGGCATCTAAACCTTGCTATTCAAGAAAAGAAATCTTTATCTATATCTAAAACTATATCTAAAACTTTAAAGATAAATAAAAGCTATAAAGAAATTAAATCTAAAATAGGGAATTATATCTAAACAGTCTTCAAGTGGATAGATGGTGTATCTTGATAGAATCGGCAATCTTCGGGCCCATGTTATCCCACACCGAGCAGAATTGATCAAACCGCGTTACGCGGTTTCTGGAAGTCTCCTCGATCTCGACAAAGGGCTCATCGATCTCGAGTAGGATTGTCGGTCGACTGGGCTTGACTCGGTGTCTCGGCTAGCTGGTGCTCGATGCTGCTCGGTCATGGCTCAAGGGCTTCGTCGATCTCGAGGACCCTTACTCGACATCGAGTTGGGTGACTCATTGACTGGGTCTTCTCGGCAGCGTCGGGTAGATCTTCTCGATATGCCCGGGTGTGGCTCCTCGACTTTGTCGATCTCGAGGAACACTCCTCGATCTCGAGTTGGGCGTCCGGGCATGGTCGGGTAGTCTCTCAGTCTCCTCGGACATGCTCATCTCGACTCCGGGTTGTCTCCGAGATCTTGTCGATCTCGAGTAGCCTAACTCGATCTCGACGAAGGTTCGGGAGTCGGGTTCTTCGTCTTCAGCTTCTCGACATAGGCTCCTCGATCCTGGCAGGTGTCTAGGCATGGCTTGTCGAGATCGACTAAGGTCTGTCGATGTCGAGTAGCTTTGTGCTCCAGCACTCGCTTCTTGATTTTCTCCCGAAATGGTCCCATATTCTGCGATATTAAACAAAAACTTACTAGCTTAGTGCCCGCGCATAACGCACGAGATTTGTAAACTATATTATATATTTCAGAAGATATTATCATAATTTGTTATAAAATATATTATGATAATATGAAAAGTCTAGAGAAATACTATTAAACCCAAATATCCAAATAATCCTAAAAATAAATCAAATTCAAACATCCAAATGATAAATCTAATAAATTTGTTGCGCTCACTCCATTCACATATTCGATTGATAATTAAAAGGGTGCTATATAGATCACGATTCACGACAATTTCATTAGTCCATAATGTTGGAGAATTCAAGGCGTCCTTTGCACAATTTTGGTGAAGATTGAAATGAAGAAATCATGTAAATTGATCCTTCGTGTAATATATCATTGAAATGTGCCATTCACGCTACAAATGGCAAACAGTATCATATATTATAAATCGTAGATATTATAAGAAATAAAGGATAAAATACAGTAACCGCACAATAAAAAGATCGAACCACGTTTTGAATTGGTCGAGCTATACTATAGTAATTGTGCAAAGCAAGTATGGATACGGTATCGTAGATCTTCATTAACTAAATTAGCAATAAAATAAGGAGTACTAAGGGGAGGGGTAATAAGGTCTCGGGTTCGATCCCTGCCTCCGCCTCTTTACTTTGGTGAAAATTCAAGGTTTACCTTGCTCTGTACCATTGGGTCGAGCCAGTCGACGTAAGCCGATTTACCTAGTACGTGGCTCTTACCGACTGGGTCACATACTCAGAGCTTATCACCGAAGATGGGTTCCTCATCATTAAAAAAAAAAAGCAATAAAGTAAGAAGCCATGTTAATATGTATGAGTTGAAGTTATCAGATATAAGGACACAATGTTGGAAGAAATGTTTGAACTTTAATTTCATATTAAGTGTTAGTTACCGGAATCAAGACTTGTAAGTCAATAGATATATCATTAGCATATGAATGATGAATAAATGTGAATAATTGGATTTTAACCAATTATCTAAATCCCAGAAAATCTTCGATAAATGTGAATAATCCAGTAATAATTATTGGGTTTTAACCAATAAACACAACAGATAATTAATGAGGAATAGATAAACATCAGATAAACAATGGATTTTAAGAGATAAACAATCCAGCTCATGGGAAAAATCAATTGTGTTTATTGTAGATTGTAATTTCTCAGCAATTCCCCCTCAAGGTAAGCAACCGAATTTCTGATTTAATGATTTTTCTAGATTATTCAAGGGATAAGCATATGAATTTATGAATTTTTTTTCCAATTTATTTTAATGAGTTAGATTCGAATTTACTTAAGATTGATTTTTTTCTTTAATAATTATTTGTTTAATTAGATATAGGATATGCAATCTGTGATTGTTAGTGATTGTTAAGCCCATCCAGATTTTTAATTAGATATAGGCATGCACATCTGCATTGAGTACATCAAACATTGCTTGCCCTTCTAAATCTCAAGCTTCATCTTCATCTGCGTTGTTGTTCCATTTCAGTTCGTCTGCATATTTTTCTGGTAATGGTGTTTCATAAGGGGTGGAATGACATAATGGATCACCCAATATGGAAGCCTAGACATGTTTTCTGTGTTTTGATTCCAACAGTTCCCATCTATCTGCTCTAAACAGTTATTCCAGGAGTTCCCATTTTATTATCAGGAATTAAATTCATTATATTCATAAGATAAACATCCAACAATTCCCATCGATTGGTCATGCGATTTGATCCCACATTTTTGGTGCAGGTAATGTAAAAAATTTAGAGCAAGTAGTGCTTATAGTGTTGAGATGGGCAGCTATAGATGCAATTGGGCTATCTACAGACATGGGAGCAAGAAGAATTCATACGAAATATTAAGAAATTGGTTTAGCAGTGGCTAATCTTGGTTTAGAAAATTAAATTAGGAATTAATTGAATTAGATTAGATAGATTAAAATTAAGTAATTGATTAAAACTAAATTATGATTGGTTAGATGATCTATTTTTAAGGTGAGATTTTTAAACATTTGGAGAAGCAATTGTGGATATATCTTAAATTTCTATCTTTAAATGTATAGCCGCCACGTATCCCATTTTGCAAGTGTTTTAGTATTATATTAGATATTAGATGTAGATCTCCATTTCTGACAAATAAGCATATACTACATAAATCCGACATATTCCCAACCCGAAATATGCAAAATGCCAAGAATATGGAACTAAAATATGCATAAAGACATGGCTACTTTGGAGACATCACCGGCGGGAGTCCTCGGATGAACACTGGCGGGAGTCTCCGATTTGAAGGAGGAAGAAGAAGCCGATGTGGCATGTGGGCCCACCTCAATTGTTTTAATAATTGCTTAACCGGTTGGGTTTGGATGTGGCGGGTTCGGTTCGGTTGGATTTAAATGTGTTCGGTTCGGTTGGGTATATCGGTTAATTCATTTAACTATTTAACAGTAAATAAAATATATTATAATATTATTTGCGGATTTAGAATATAAAATATTATTTTGGGAAAATTATAAGGGTTGGTTTATTAAATAAAAATGGTTTGGATTTAGAGGATTTGGAAATATTTTATAAAGGGGTTTAATAAATGGTATTTAAAATATCATATAATATTATTTGGACTTGAAGATTTAAAAAGGAATTTGGAAAAGAATTTCAAAGTTGGAAAGGCATTTAAGATAATAAATTGAAAAAGGAATTTAGCGAGTATTTTCAATGGTCGAAATCCTTAACAGTTTGGTTCGGATTTCAAAACGGTTTTGGAACTAACATGGAAATTATACTTGTTCGATGACTAACTAGCATGATAATATGATCGGTTGACTAACGACATGATATTTGTGACTAATACTTTAATAGCATGAATTGTGGTGATTTATTATAAGAGATTAAATATTGTTTACCGATGATGAGGATGATATATATTCGTATACTAAGTGGTAATATGTGAATTAGACTAAGTATGATATGGAGATTGTCTAAGCTAATGAGTTGGCAAGTTACGATGAAAATGATATGAGACGATGAAACGAGATGAGAAATTGAATTGAGACATTAATGTTGTTGATGATGAGATGGTTAACTTATATATGTTTTATCTGAATCTTGTGTGTGTTATTTGATATGTTTTGCGTAAGTTAGACTTAGACTTATTATGTTACTTATCTTTTAGGTGAGCTCTAATCCGCCTGGATTTGCTTGATTGCTATATTAATTGGATTCTGCGCTTCTCCAGGTAAGTTCTTTGAACTTACTCATGATGTGCGCTCTATGCACTGGGTGTTATATAGCAGGCTAGTGTCCATGCACCATACGACTTAGAATCACGCTTAGGAGCTAAAATGAAAATCATATGATTTCTATATGTCCTTGCAACAGAACGGCCGTTATCTGTGAAGTAACTAGAGTCTTTGCTAGGGTCATAGGACGACCCAGTCCCATCGGGTCCAGTCCTGAGTCAATCGAGTCATGGAACTTCCTTTACTTAATTATATTTTGAGCATGATTGCAAAAGCTGCATGCGGGCTTTATTATTTCTTGTGGGGCAGGTTTGGCATGCGTGCCGCCCGATTATTATGGAATGCATTCATGAGCTGGACAGTCTCCGCCCTATCGGAAAGGGGTGGAGGTAGGAGAGGGACATGCCACTTGGCATTCGGTGTGGATCCATTTATCACTTCCTGCATTATATTAAACTGTCAGTATATATATATATATATATATATATATATATATATATATATATATATATATATATATATATATATATATATATATATATATATATATATATATATATATATATATGTGATTTAATTTCCGCATTGCATTACAATTTCATCTTAGGGATATGATGCTTATTATATGCCTCTTAGAGTGTGTTTACATACGTGCATGAGTGACCTGATGATTGACCCAGATCCCCCTTTTTTTTTTTTAGATTCAAGTACCCGTTCCATTGTTTGAATTCGTGCTGTTATGGCAGGGTCCATTCGTATGGCAGAGAGTGAGTGCTTGAAACTCTGACTTCACCAGATTTACACCTTTTGGGATTTCTTCGTACTTATACTCTGTTTGACCCGGCCTTGTTGCAACACTGGTTGTATCGTTTTCAGAACTTATGTCCTTTGCATGATAAAAGGTTTTCCACGTTGTAGACTTAGGACAGGTACCGGAGTTTACCCCGGGGTCTCCAACGGACCTTTAGGATTTGGGTGCGAAATCCCGCTTTAAACTACAAATCTTCGGTTTCAAACCTTCAACCTGTACTCGGAGCGCAAGATCCTAACGAGGGGTTTTATCCCTCGAAATGTAACTGAGGAATTATAATCCCGGGCCGTTACAAATCTGGACCATCGAATGAGAGAAAATGGATGGCCAAGATTAAAACAATTTTGGAAAATTTTTTATTTAAAAAAATTAGTGGGGCCCGCCATTTTTCCCACACTCTCCATTTGTGTGCGTGTGTCACCAACCAAAATGGGTATATTTTAAGCAGTTGCCGATTGCCACCCCAAAATCAATTATCAATTATATCAATTATATAATACTAAAGGAGAAGTCGCCTAAGCCATGTGGCGGCTTCTCATTGAATATAGGCATTTTAAGTTATTAACTATTTAACTTTAATTCACAAATCCAATTAACCACTACATTTATTTAATTTATTTATTTATAAAAATTGAAAAAATTAGTGGACTATATTTTAATTTTGATTTTAAATACAATTGTAATAAAATAATCATAATAATTATCAAAATATAACAAACGGATTTGGATAAATCATCAAAAGGATTTGTGTTTCAATATTTATCTTCAATTAATTAATTAAATAATTAAGCAAATTTAATTAAGTTAAGATATTATATATTGAGTTGAATATCAACGTATTATCTATATTATTTGGTCATGGGAGTGTGTTATATCGTATACTTGAAGTGTTAAATTCGAAAATGTGTAATCTAATTCTCTTGAAGTATGATTGATATCTGGACTCATAATCAAATCAGACTCGACAAATTAAAATACGTGCATTGGAATAGACAGTTGGTTAAACAGAGTGATGGAAACATTAATGAATAACATAATACGAAGTATGAATGGATTGCATTGTACTCTAATATTTAGTTTTAATTAGTTTGAACCAAATCCTAATTTAATTAGGTTTGAAAGATATTATAAGAATTCCTGATAATTCTATTTTAACTTATATAAATATTTTATCTATGTAGTATAAGTTATTCTATAAAAAGCATCCGCACAAACGTGCGGGTACTAAACTAGTTGAGATGAAAACACCCCCTTCCCCATTGATAGCGGTATTTGATTTTTATTTTTTTTAATGTTTTTTTTTGTTTTGGTTTAGTTTTAGCTATTTGTTTTTTTTATAATTATCTTTTATAAGTATATAATGGGAGGAATTATGCATATAAATAACAAACTTATTCATCGATATATGATGAATTATTCATCCAAATTCTACAATTATTCATTAAAATTCTATAAATATTCATCAATCGATGCGGAAGTATTCGTAGAAATGAAAGAAATTTTGAGTAACAATATTCTTATTTATGGTTGGGTAATGTGCAATTAAATAGGAGCGCATTAGTTATTCATCCAAATTCTGCAATTATTCATCGATTGATAAGGAATTATTCATAGAAATTAACAAAAATTTTAGTAACAATATTCGGATTTCTGCAATATTCGGATTTCTGGTTGAGTAATATGCGATTTAATGGAAAAGCATAAGTTATTCATCCAAATTTTGCAATTATTCATCGATTGGTGAAGGATTATTCATATAAATGAATGAAATTTCGAGTAACAATATTCGTCAGAAATTCATGAAATTTGATATGACTAATTTGAATGTGCAATTTAATCGGAAAAAATAATTTTGAAGAATTTTCCATTTATATAAAATCTCAAAAAATAAAATTTCTCGTTTAAACAAAGGGGTGATTACTAGGATGTCCAAATTTTTGGGCTTTATTAGGAAAATGTCCACCACCCTCTCCATATTTGCAAAATGTTCACCCACTGCTGAAATGAAGTTGCTTAAATTGAGTTTTTTTTTTCGCGAAATTGAGTTTTTTTTCCCCCGTTTCTGAAACTACTGAAACCGAAGTTGCTGAAATTGAGTTTTCTTTTCCTGCGAAATTGAGTTTTTTTTCCCGCGTTGCTGAAACTACTGAAACCGAAGTTTATGATGCCGAAACCCCGATTTCAGCAACATTGCTGATGCTGAAACCCTGATTTCAGCAACGTTGTTGATGCTGAAAACCCCGAATTTCTGAAATTGTGCCCCTACATGTTTTTTTTTCCCGTTGTTGATGCTAAAACCTCGATTTCAGCAACGTTGCCGATCCTGAAACCTCGATTTCAGCAACGTTGCTGATGCTGAAATAGTTATTGTTGACACTATTGAAATGATGTCATATATGCTTATAAGATATATGAATGATATACAATTTCATAAGAATTAATTTCAGCAAGACAAACAAAAATTTGCTGAAATTACACAACAAACATTTGTATCAACAACAAATACACTAGTACAATAGTCAAATACATCAAATATTTGTACTCACACCAATTTGCTGAAATTGCACCCAAAAAAGTTTGATATAGTGCACATATCATATTAATTTCACAAGAATTAATTTCAGCATTTCTTAACTAGACTAGTTGAATTCCAATCTTTGACAACAAAAAAAAAGTTGAATTCCAATTGCTGAAACATGTGAATACTTGTTCATCATGTGCTTTACCTCATACCATTTCCTCCTTATGCTGCAGAAACTGTGCCGAAATCAATCCGATCTCTTTCCTCCTCGCCTTCGATCAATCGGATCTCGATCCTCCTCGCCTTCCTCCTTCCTCCTCGCCATCACCGACTGAAATCTCGATCTGCTGGAGCCTCGATCTCGCTCACAGTTTGAACATCGTCGATTGATTTCGGCAGGATCGTCACCTTCAATCGAGATTTCAGTAGGATCTAGGGGATAGCGAGAGCGAGACGCCGTCGATTGATCTCAATTTGCTGAAATTGGACTCCGACGCCTATAGGAAAGCCCTAGGGCTTCAGATTCGGATGAGACCAAGATCGATGTCAGCACAGGGCGAGTTTCAGCACGAGGAGAGTTTCGGCACGAGGAGACGAGGCAGTCCTCAACGACGGCGCATCAGGATTGCTTCCTCGCCACTGCCTCGCTTTCATATCTGAGATCAGGAGAGACGAATACCTGATATCTCCTCCGATCGGAATCCCTTCGATGGAAAGCACAGGGCCTTTTCCACCTCTCCTCCGCATCTCCTTCGTCGTCAAAAATGCGCGGACGGGGAACTGATCCGTCGTAGATGCCGCAACAGCCGTTGAAATCGGAAGCAGAGATCGCCACTGGTGTTGACGATCGTGGATCTAGAGTTCCACCATTGAATCGGAGTAGCACCTCCTCGACAAACTCTCTCCCACGAGCATCGGGTTCTCTAATTAGATGCAAGGACGCCTCGGAGTTCCACCATTGAACCGGAGTTTGCTCCTTCGGCGCGACGATGGTGCAGCAAGGCAGAGGCTTTCTTCGAAGAGGAGGAACGAGAGCGAGAGAAGGAGGAGGTTCCACCATTGATGGTGCAGCAGGCTGAAACAGAGGAAGAACGAGGCCAAGGAATGAAGGGTGAGGAAGAGAGCGAGCGAAGGAGGAGCCGCCAATGTCTTGCTGAAACACGAGGAAGAGAGCGAGAAATCTCAGAGATTAGGTTTAGATCTCAGGGGCAATTTTGTCCAGAAAAAATAGTGGTGGACAAAAACCAAATTTGTTGGGCTTGGAGGACACTCCCTCAATAGAGGCCAAAAAAAAGCCATACTTGGCAAATTTTCTCTTAAACAAATGAATGAATAAAAAAAAGCATTAAAAATTTAAAATTAGTTACCATCAGGTGGGGGCAGTTTTGATCTCAAATTGGTCGGTGGTTAATTGGTGCGCGTGGGTATTACTAGTGTGGAGCCCACTTATTTTTTTAATTTAAAAAATAAAAATCAATTTAATTTGGGCCTTTGATTTATTCGGATCCAATGATTCAGATTCGTTCACATATTTCACCGTAATCATTGTTTTCACCGTAATGAGATTCGTTCATATATATATATATATATATATATATATATATATATATATATATATATATAGGTAATGGTTCAAATGAAATTGGTTCTTAAAATGAAAATCCCTTTTAAAAAGAAAATGGTCTAATTTGAATGTAAATGAGCCTAATTTAAAGATAAATTATTCAGTGGCCCGTGCGCAGGCGCACGGAATTTTTAAATTCCATATTAAAAACACAAATACTATTTATCGAGTTTTATATTATTATGTATGGCACATGAAATTTATGTATTATTACTTCCTCCAATCCAACATAAATGTCGTTTGATATTTTAACACGTATTTTTATTAGCTAAAAACTATATGATATATTAATTTTATTCTTATTATTTTTTTACAATTAATACTTATTACCAACAAATATTAAGTTGTAAAAAAGTAATTTCAAAAATGTTGATATTTTATACAGTTTTTACCTTCTTAAAATACGTGTTGAAAAGTCAAACGACATATATTATGTATCGGATGTGGTATTAAACTACATAAACCAATCGTTCCATAGAAAAACCCTAAGTAAACTCATCTTATTTTTCATTTGTTATTACATTAATCAATGGGTTTTATACGATGTATCAAACGTAGTACTCGTCAGAATATCTCCCGAACAATTATTAAAATATGATAAAACTTTAGACAACAACAATAAAAACAATCAAAGAAAAATATGATCATACTATACATTTAATAAAAGTTTAAAATTTTTTAAACGACATTAGGCTTAAATTATGACACAATTGATGAAGTAAATGTTAAAACTTGAAACAAATAAAATAAGCTGGAAATAATATTTTTTTTATGTATTCATTAAAAGGGATAAATAAAGATATTGGGAAGCAAAGAAACGCTGCGTTTTCCACCAATCCAAAATAAATGGCTGAACGACGAACACCAGGGGTGAACAGGCAATCCCACTCTCGGAGGCGTCGGTCTCGCCTGCCAGCCTCCTTCATTCTTCACTCCGTCGACTCCTTCTTGTCACCGGCTTCGACTCTTATTATCGGTGGTCCAGGGCAGCTGTTGTAGGAGGAAATCGAGAATTGCAAATAGAATGTAAATAAAATAAGCAAATCGATTCCGTTCCGAGCAAATAATGTTCAGGACTTCCTCCCGATATAGCAAAAGGAAGTCAGGTTCGATCCTTGAGGAAGCTTGTCAGCGGATCCTAGGTAGCGGCAAAATCTCACTCGATTTCGACTCCAGGGAACAACTCAATATCGACTAGATGCAGTCAATATCGACTTAGTTCAGTCGATTTTGGGCAGTTTTCAGCAAGGCAGTCGATTTTGGCTCAGGTCACTCGATATTGACTTAGGTCAGTCAATATCGACTAGTGTCTCCTCGAAATCGACATGTTGTGCAGAAACAGAAACGAGCAGTGATCTTTCTGGATCGAAGGTCAGAAGTCGATATCGACCTATAGGAGGTCAATATCGAGTAGGGCAACAGTAGAAAATAAAGAACAAAGCTTTTGTAAATTTCGGAATTAACTTTATATAAAAGAAAACTTCCAGGATCGGGGTTTGCAACGACAATAACCAAGCATGCATAAGGCAAGATAAATAACGATAATCATGCAAATTGCATCGAAGGATCAAGCTTTCGCCTTTTCCAACAATTAGACAACTCTTTCAAGAAACCCTAATTGTATCTACCGATTTTATGTTTACAATCCAAGTTGTTAGCATAGATCTCCATTGAATGGGTAATAAACACATAAAAGGTAGTAGATGTTCAAAACATGATAAAGGTCGGATCTTTACCTCAAATACGCATGGCTATCGTCGGGCTCCCCCCGACCCTAGAAGTAGGTGGACTACTCGCGCCTCATTGCAATTGCAGACATTGATTGAAAAGAAATAACTTGCATAAACTAAATTTAAAGTCTTTTCAATCCCGACACTCAAACTTTCGTAGAATGGCAAAACCCTAAAACCTTTGAACTCCTAAAACTTCTCTGAAATTGAATGAATGAAAAACTAGCCCCATGGGATTTATTTATAGGCTTCCAATCCTTGCTAATCAAGGTAGGAAATTCTATCTATATCTCTATCTACCATAGAAGATATAATTCTACTAGAAATAATTATATCTAAATAAGTAAAACTATATAAATCCTTAGGGTAATTAATTGTTCAACCCTTAGGATAAATAAAAAGATAAAAAGATAAATATCTAAAATCTTCATGTGTCGAAATCTTCTCTCGGAAATATCTCAATCGAATTCGGGATAAAACTTTAAGTGAAGCTCGGAATCGACCCGGACCCGTGGTTGTGAGTTGGTCGATATCGACCAAGTCCGGTCGATATCGAGTCATCTTCCTCGGCTTCACTCAGTCACTCGATCTCGGCTTCCTGGGGCAATATCGAGTGGGATGTTGGTCGATATCGACCACGTTAGGTCGATATCGAGTAGTTGTCTTCTCTTCTGGTCATTTTGAGTCGATATGGAGAATTTTGACCACAATCAAGTCGATATTGAGTAGCATAGGTCGATATCGACATGTCTTCAGTTCTCAGCATTTTGCGCTGTTCTTTAAACGCACTTTCCCGAGTCCTCGTTTGTCGGATTGACGCATATGAGTATGCGTTGGAAAGCTCTTTTCGAGGGCTACAACTCTCATGAAGACATTAGAACTTGACTCAGAATGATGAATGCCAAAAAATGACATTTTCTTCAGCTGCATCATCCTTAGCTTCTTCATGAGTTTCCTTTAAGCTCTAAAGTGCGTTCGATTTCTGCGAAATCAAACAAAAACTAGTGTAGACTCCATAATTTGGCAAATAAGCGTAAACTACATAGATTCTGTAGTAATCTAACCCAAATGCATGAAATGCATGCAGAAATCGATATAAAAGTAGATATAAAACATGGCATAAAACATGGACATCAAATCACCCCATACTTAAGCTTGCTTGTCCTCAAGCAATACATTTAATTGTCATTCAGGGGAATAATTTAAAACTCTCAACATCATAGATTCATTCTCATGTAACCCTGCATTCAATTACCATCATCGAAAATGTACTTATGCCACAAATCCCTGCATGTGCAAACAAAAGCAACATCTACTCATAAAAAGAAGGGTTATGCAAAAACAATTCATGTGACAAAGCATTAATAATCAAGAGGACTTTAATTAAGATCAATAAGGAGTAGATTGGTAAAAGGCTAAAGGTGGGTAATATTTGGCAATGTGGTGCTAATAATCCGGGGAAATGGAGTACTTTCCAACTTTCATACCACATTCCTTCTTCATAAGATTTCTCACCTTTCATAATGCTTTTATCAACAATAATGCTTTTACCTCTCTAAACTCGGCACTACCTTCTCGAGAGTCGCAAACATGGGTGTCATGAACGGCCCTGGATACTTAGTGCTTCAGACTCCTCACCTGTGTATCCCATCTCACTGAACTATTATCTCAGTAAGCAGGGTCGATCTACCTTTATCTCCTAAGGTGACCGGATTTTTTTCTCACTCATTAAATTTTCCATATATTTCAAACATTTCTTCCGAACTCCAAATAATGATAACAACAACACAAACACCATATAACATCTCCATAATGTAATATCATTCTCAAGATAATCCCCGGATATGAAATAAGGTAAAAAATGGCAATATTTAGAACATGTGGAGCAATGACTGAAATAAGGCATATATATGGCTTTTGTGATGCATAAGCATAGGTAAGGCTATGAATATAAACAATGAGCATTGTATGGAAATATAAAGTCATCAATCCTCTTATCATGCAACATGTCAAAAGCAACTTCAAATTTTACCTCCTTCTGTGGTTTTCAATGAAATATGCACTTCATTGTGACTTCCCTTTACTAGGCAATTTCATGCTATATCTCTAATGAATCCAATTTTGCATCATCGAGTTCAATAAATCTTCCATGATACTATTTTTTTTTGAACAATTTACAAGCATTGGGAGATGTCTCATAGAGCTTTGAGTTTAGTAATTAAGCACAAAATTTAAAATTTTACTCAAAATTCACCATGTAAAACCAAAAACAAGCATAAAATATATAATAATAATGAGCTCTTCTCCCACCCCATACTTAGAATATACAGTGTCCCCACTGTATGAAAATCAAATAAAATAAGAGTAAAGGAAGAAACTCACTGAATAATGCACCGTAGGGTCGAAATATGACTGTTGTAGGTTGCCAGGAGTCGATATCCACTAGGTGTAGGTCGATATTGACTGCAATTTGCCTGATTCCAAGTATGCAGCTGGTCGAAATTTGGTGGATAGGTCGATATTGACCAACTTCACTCGACCTGCATAATTTTTTAGTTTTTCCCGCAAAAAGATAAGATTCCACATGAAGTCTTCAAAAAACAAAAACAAAACCAAAACCAAAAGTTTCAAAGTCCCAAAAAAAATCCAAAAGTTTTATGTACATGCTCTAGATTTTAGAGTCGCTAGGCCGACTTCTCCGTTTATGCTCAAGGACCGTTAATGTGGGCCCCCCTTGTGCTTGGCCCTTCTCCTGGATCATCTAGGTCCTGATTGTAGTATGCAAGCTCGGCTGATAGGTGTTTGCTTGCATAGTCTCCCTTTCCTTTCTTCTTCTTTCCGGCTTTCATCCTTTAGATTAGCTCGCCACGGGGCCTTACCTCCCCTTAAATACTTATTAAATTTATTGATGGACTGAGGAAGAGTAGAAATCATACCTGAACTTACCGTTTCGGGCCCGAAACAGAAATCTTCGGGCTGGGGGTCAGTCGATATTGAGTGATAGGGGTCAATATTGAGTGCAGGGACCCCATACTCAGGCTTCTGGCAAGTCGGGTATTCAGCAGAGGAGGTCAATATCGACCAAGGGGGTCGATATCGAGTTGCGTGGTCGATATCGAGTTGGTGATGTCGATATCGAGCTGTGTCTTGGTGGTTTCCTCCGTTGTTGTTTGCTCGTCCCCGTGGTTGCTGATGTTCTTCACCTCAAGCCATGAAGTTTCCTCTTTCGTAGGGCCAAAAGGGAAATCTAAGATCTCGTCGCCTATTGTGAAGGTGAGCAATCGCTGCTTTACGCTGATTTTAGCATCTGCAGTAGCTAGGAATGGTCTACCAAGAATAATCGGGCTAGTAGGATCTTCGGCACAGTCTACAATCAGGAAATCAGCGGGAATATAGAACTTACCAACCTGGACAGGGACGTTCTCGACCATACCTGTAGGGATAACCACCATATTGTTTGCCATGTATAGCTTGGCATCCACAGGCTCTATGGACCCTATCTTTACCTTTCGCCAGATTGATAAGGGCATGATACTCACACTTGCTCCTAAATCACACAATGATTCATATTTATATTGTCCAAATCCCACAGTAATAGAGAACTTACCAGGGTCAGGTCTCTTCTCAGGGAAGTCCATTCTTTTGCACTCGCCGGCGATTTCCGAGATAGATCGCTTGTTGCTAAGGATTTCCTTGAGAAACTTGACATATGCAGACATCTCTTGAAGAGCTTCTGTAAAAGGAATTGTAACATTAAGTTCTTGAAGCATCTTAACAAACCTTTTAAACCTACCTGCAGTGGGATCTTTTAGTGCCTTGGAAGGAAAAGGAAGCACCTTTTTCGGAGCCGGAACAGATGTCGGAGGTGCTGCAGATGAGTCGATATTGACTGGAGGGGACTCGATATTGAGTTCAAGTGGGTCGATATTGACCTTGTGATGCTCGATATTGACTGGTGGAGTCGAAGTCGAGGTGGCTGGTGCTGCAGAGTCAATATCGACTGGTCCATGCTCAATATTGACTACTGTTTGGTCGATATCGACTAGGGTATGGTCGAAATCGACCTGCTATTCAGTAGTTCCGTCTGCTTCTCCGTTCTTTGGTTCGTGCAATTTATGACCGCTCTGTTGCTTTACAGCAGCGACGTGTCCGGCATTCCCCTTAGAATTTGGTTCTGTTTGCCCAGGGAGTTGTTCGATCGGTCGTGGAATTTGTGCAGCGAATTGACCCATCTGGGTCTCTATGTTCCTCTTCCAAACGTCAAGCTCTCCAAATTTTGTAGTGATGCTCTGAAGCTGATTATTGATGGCGCTCGTAGACTGCTGGTTTTGTGCTTGATTTTTCCTCCTTTCGTCGAGGATAAGTTGCAGATCGTCCTTCCGTTGATCCCTTTCTGGATGTCCAGGAGCTCTATATGGCGAGGGGTTCCTAGGGGCACCTTGGTTCCATTGTGGTTGCTGGAACCTTTGGTCCCCCATATAGAGATTGGGACCCCCTGCGTAAGCTACCTGTTCCTGGTTCTCTGCCATCCTGACTTGCTCTGTGTGTGGGCACTCAGTAGTGGTGTGCCGCTGTGATCCGCATTCGTTGCAGGACTGGTTGACAGAGAGATACTTGACTTGCTTGAGGAGCTTGCAGTTCTGATCTCTGTAGTACTGCTCCCTGACATCTGGGTCAATCTCCTTAGAAGGCTCATAGAGAGGCATGGATGGGGTCGGCCTGGCATAGGCATTCTCATTATAGTTTGTAGAAGCCCCATACTTGTTATCGTAGTTGGTCAGCTTGTCTCGTATACCCCATGCGTCTGCTGGTGGCATCATTAGATACTCATAGCGAGTATACTGGTTGATCCTATCCTTAGTGGTCTGGTCAAGAGAATTGAAGAATATCTCCTGAATGACATAGGGTGGCTGTCCATGAATAGGGCAAGATCGCAACAGGTCCTTATATCGTTCTTATTCTTTTGCTAGTGGTTCCCCAGGCTTCTGTTTGAAAGCTATAATCTTTTGGAGGAGGAGTACTGTCTTGGCAGGAGGAAATAATTTATTGAGAAATTCCTGCTCCACTTGAGCCCATGTGGTGAGGGATCTTGGTTTCAGTCCTTCAAGCCACTTCAATGCAGGACCGGCGAGAGACCAACGAAAAGCCTTCATCTTGACATATTCCAGAGTAGTACCTTCAGCAAGAGTACGACACATGTCAGAAAAATTGGTAATATGTTCAAGAGGGCATTCATTAAATCTTCCATGAAAAGCATTATTTTTAAGTTCAATAAGGAAGTGAGTGCGAATTTCAAAATTATTCTGAGGGATTAGAATGGCCGATTCAGGCACGACGAGAGTCGGGTGCGCGTTTAATCCTCTGTAGTGGTTGGGTATTGGGCAAGCTTAGCTTCCACTTGCCTCCTTCGCTCAGCTTCTTGTTCCCTGCCTGCTCTCTCAGTGGTGAGAGCAGTATCTTTGGCGGCTAGTTCTATCCTAAGCCTCTCAATCAGCTGTTCTTGTGTTTCTGCGGCTGCCATGACTCTTTTTAGTTTAGCGTGGACGTGTATAAGGCGTTCCGGTTCGTCTAAGCCGTTAAACTCAGGTGGTTGACCAGAACGGCACATACACCTGTGAAGTAACTCAAAGAGAACGTGAGATTTAACTACCTAAGGCGCGAATGATTGCTTCACCGGTAACAACGCCAATTTGTTGTAGGAGGAAATCGAGAATTGCAAATAGAATGTAAATAAAATAAGCAAACCGATTCCGTTCCGAGCAAATAATGTTGAAGACTTCCTCCCGATGTAGCAAAAGGAAGTCAGGTTCGATCCTCGAGGAAGCTTGTCAGCGGATCCTAGGCAGCGGCAAAATCTCACTCGATTTCGACTCCAGGGAACAACTCAATATCGACTAGATACAGTCAATATCGACTTAGTTCAGTCGATTTTGGGCAGTTTTCAGCAAGGCAGTCGATTTTGGCTCAGGGCACTCGATATTGACTTAGGTCAATCAATATCGACTAGTGTCTCCTTGAAATCGACCTGTTGTGCAGAAACAGAAACGAGCAGCGAACTTTCTGGATCGAAGGTCAAAAGTCGATATCGACCTATAGGAGGTCAATATCGAGTAGGGCAACAGTAGAAAAAATAAAGAACAAAGCTTTTGTAAATTTCGGAATCAACTTTATATAAAAGAAAACTTCCAAGATCAGGGTTTGCAACGACAATAACCAAGCATGGATAAGGCAAGATAAATAACGATAATCATGCAAATTGCATCGAAGGATCAAGCTTTTGCCTTTTTCAACAATTAGACAACTCTTTGAAGAAACTCTAATTGTATCTACCGATTTATGTTTACAATCCAAGTTGTTAGCATGATCTCCATTGAATGAATAATAAACACATAAAAGGTAGTAGATGTTCAAAACATGATAAAGGTCGGATCTTTACCTCAAATACACATGGCTATTGTCGGGCTCGCCCTGACCCTAGAAGTAGGTGGACTACTCGCGCCTCATTGCAATTGCAGACATTGATTGAAAAGAAATAACTTGCATAAACTAAATTCCATGTCTTTACAATCCCGGCACTCAAACTTTCGTAGAATGCCAAAACCCTAAAACCTTTGAACTCCTAAAACTTCTCTGAAATTGAATGAATGAAAAACTAGCCCCATGGGCTTTATTTATAGGCTTACAATCCTTGCTAATCAAGGTAGGAAATTCTATCTATATCTCTATCTACCATAAAAGATATAATTCTACTAGAAATAATTATATCTAAATAAGTAAAACTAGATAAATCCTTAGGGTAATTAATTGTTCAACCCTTAGGATAAATAAAAAGATAAAAGGATAAATATCTAAAATCTTCATGTGTCGGAATCTTCTCTCGGAAATATCTCCATCGGATTCGGGATAAAACTTTAAGTGAAGCACGGAATCGACCCGGACCCGTCGCTGTGAGTTAGTCGATATCGACCAAGTCTGGTCGATATCGAGTCATCTTCCTCAGCTTCACTCAGTCACTCGATCTCGGCTTCCTGGGGCAATATCGAGTGGGATGTTGGTCGATATCGACCACGTTAGGTCGATATCGAGTAGTTGTCTTCTCTGCTGGTCATTTTGAGTCGATATGGAGAATTTTGACCACAATCAAGTCGATATCGAGTAGCATAGGTCGATATCGACATGTCTTCAATTCTCAGCATTCTGCGCTATTCTTTAAACGCACTTTTCCGAGTCCTCGTTTATCGGATTGACGCATATGAGCATGCGTTGGAAAGCTCTTTTCGAGGGCGACAACTCTCATTAAGACATTAGAACTTGAATTGGAATGATGAATGCCTAAAAATGGAATTTTCTTCAGCTGCACCATCCTTAGCTTCTTCATGAGTTTTCTTTAAACTCTAAAGTGCGTTCGATTTCTGCGAAATCAAACAAAAACTAGTGTAGACTCCATAATTTGGCAAATAAGCGTAAACTACATAGATTCTGTATTAATCTAGCCCAAATGCATGAAATCTATGCAGAAATTGATATAAAAGTAGATATAAAACATGGCATAAAACATGGACATCAGCAGCCACTCGACGCTGACTAGTTTCGGCTCACTCAACTACAATAATGAACAGAAAACAGTTTGCGAACAGTATCATACCTTTGGTCCTTTGCTAGAGTGATGAGACTAATAATCTGTTTTGTGTGTTTAATGCGACAACACACCTGCATTACAACAACAGAACTAAAATTGCATTGATGAAAATAGGGTGTCTCTTATTGAGATAGTCCAACTAAAGTTGTGTCAACTTTTCCTTCTTAGGGGGTTTGGATTTTGAATGGTCCTTTTGAAACCCCTGGAAAGCTTACATAGATTATAATATGCTAGCAAAACCAACATGGTAGTCTACTCTTATATGAGGAATACAGTATACAGATAGCATTTATAGATTTACTTATTTTAGGGCCTTCTCCATTTGCATTGTATCCATCCACATTTTCTATAATTTTGTCATAAAATCATACAAACCCAGATGCTCACAACTTCAAAAACAGAATGTCTCCATTCACATTTAATTTCTATCATTTTGCGATAAAATCATACAAACACAGATGCTCAAAACTTCAAAAACAAAATATGTAAATCATTCACAACTGCTCAGCAACTTCAAACAAAGGGACTGAACTGGGAACTCTATTCTTCACAGCAAAAGGAACATTCACATTGACATATTTCTATTCAATGAAAGAGTGATGGATTCATGAATATCTATTTAAAGTCTATTAGCTCAACTGAAGAGCAATGTGTTATTAAACACATGATGTGGGTTCGAATCCCATATAGGCTTTCTATAAACCTCAATCACACTAATCAAGTTGTTAGTTTTCCACATGATCCTTGTGATCTTATCAGATTGCTTTGATTTTATATCATCTCAGATTTTGGATTATTAATTGGATTTGTTTCAGATTGCTCTTGTTTATCATCTTCTTCATTATGAGATTGAAATTAAACATATTGAGAACGATCAAGTGCCACACAGCATAGGAGAAATATTATATATGAATATATGACTAGTCACAATAAATAAGCACAACATCTTCCTGGACATATGATCTGATCTGAATACACAGAGTAAAAAATGGCCCTTGTGAAAATAGGTGCTCGTAGAAAAGATGCACTTTGTCACTTTGCTAGCAGAAATCTACATTCGAATTACAAAATTTGTAATCTTCTTTACAGTATGATTCCACATATCTAGCAAGTATATTGGTTGTATTCTGACACATCAAAAAAAATATGCAGTTGGTTGTTGTTCTGCAAAATATTGGTTGTTATAAATTCTGCATTTTGTCCCTTTGTTATCACAAATATGCATCAGTGCACACCTTGACCTTAAAACATCTAATCTGTTTTGCATCATGCTGGCCTAGTTAATCCAACCTAAATGCAAAGCAATGAGAAAGTGAAGAAAGAGGGCAAAGCAAGGAGAAACTGTTCTGCATCATCTAAACTGTAATTTAAAATTTCAAATACCATCAAAACATATATAATGGAGTGCAAATCATAGACAAATACGATCAAAACAAAATTCCATTCATATTATAAATATACTTACAACAAGTCCTAACAACAGGTACTACAACTTTCCTTACACCAATACCCCAAAAGTGTTAAAATACATTGTCTTTTGCTAGCATGCCAATCCTATACAAAAAGGGCTAACATACCGATACTACTCAAAAACCAAGTTATGATTGCGTCGAATATGCAATCAATATAACATGACCATCATACACAAAAACTAACATCTGATTGCGTCGACTATTCAATACAACTAAGGTTACAATGAAAATCGACATAAGGGACAAAAGGCTTGAATATCTGATACATTCTGGGTGAAAAGAATGTGAGCGTGGCAGGAATATGACATGCATCGACTGCGACATCAACTGAAGACATATGGTACATTGATCCCCATCGCGCTCAAGATCATATACCTCTCTTAGGGCTGCAACAACGTCTCCAGGGGCTGGATGATGATGATACTCAACCTCCATGTCGGAGTTAGAGCTCGAATCCGAAGAACACCCATCCGTGTAGTACAAATTAAACGTGACGTTAGGGCACAACCCATACTCGACCAAATCAGCGTCTTGAGGAAACCATGTTCTAGTGAAATCACTTAACATTTGATTTCCTACCTGATGTCGAATAACCGCCGGGATTCCCGCGTCATCTAACCTTGCATCGCAGTCCTGTAAACTCAATGGCAACCCATTCCAAAGGTATATTTGATCAATAATCAGAGGAAGGTGGTCGGATTAAATGGACACCCGCATTTCACTGTCTCCATACTCTTGACACTGATTGGCGAAGATCAGGGGAGTAAAATGGCCAACACTGTGGTGATACCCCTGTTCCATAACCAGTTGAAATGCCATTGAAGAAGAGAAACCTACAAAACAAAAAATAAAAAGACACTATCTCTATGATCGAATCACTTAAACAAATAAAAAAACAAAAACTAAACAGAAACAACAACTACAAACTAACTGCTTGTGGATGAAGAACAATCACTCAAACGCCTGTAGATGAAGGTTACTCGGCCGGAGATCAAAATACCTGTGGATGAAGAACAGTCACTGAAAACCGTAATAAAGATGAAAATGGAGGGAGATGAAACGCCAGGGGAATGAATTGGGAGAGAAGATGAAAATGGGCAGACTTCTTTGATGTGGGCCGTACCCTTCCTTTTACAAATTATGAATGAAGCCCAATAACATTATTAAGATTGTACCCACATGGCCAACTATCCATGGATGCTATCAGCAACCAATCTTATGATTGATCAATTTCATGAATCCTACCAAAGAAGTTGTTCAACATTATGGACTCCCTCATCAAACACAAATCAAAGTTCATATAGACTTCTTCATCATACATAAACCATATCTCATACGAACTCCCTCATATAATACGTAGGCATTTTTCATTCGGTTTTGATAGAAAAATGTAGGGGTGGGCACAAATCTCGCAAATCCCGATCCCGTCCCGGTCTCGTCCCAATCCCGGTGGGATTTAGGACAAATTAGCGAATCCCGTCCCGATCCCGTCCCGCAAAAATTATGCGGGAAGAAACGCGAGACGATCCTGTTGGGATCCCGCAAATCCCGTCCCGTCCAGCATATTATAATAATAATAATAATATAATATTAAAGAATAATAATATATTATTAGTATTATTATTTTGAGCAAATATTATAATTATAATTGTAATCATAATCTTCCATTTATAATAATAATAATAATATTTGTTTATAATAATAATATTATTATTATTTGAGCAAATATTATTTATAATTATAATAATAATTTCCAATTTATAATACTAATTGATTATAATAATAATATAATATTAAAGAAGTTTTTTTATTTTATTTTAAAAACGAATAAATAAGGAAATTAGGAAACAATGAAACGCTGCGTTTACCACAAATCCAAATTAAAAAGGTTGAACGACGAACACTAGGGGTTAACAGGCAACCCCCCTCTCGGAGGCGCCGGCCTCGCCTGCCAGCCTCATCCGTTCTTCACTCCGTCGACTTCTTCATGTCGCCGGCTTCGACTATTCATATCGGTTAAGGCAGCCCCTCGGCGCTGAGTAGTTTTGCCTCACTCCAATATGATGAAGAAAAAATCCGACTCTTCACAGTTCTAATTGTGAAATCAGGTATAATTTATTCTATTGCATTTTAGTTGTTCGAAATATTTGATTTAATTGGTAACAAAGTAGAATTTAGGGTTTTGGATTTAGGAAGTTGGAGTTGAATTTTTAGGAGTGATTTTGTCTAGTTTTCAATTCCCCTTTTCATTTTTTATGTAGTTTTTTTTAATCATGTGGATCTTTTGTGAGATGTGTGTTTTATACTTACAATGATGAACAGAAAACAGATTGGGAAGAGTCTCATACCTTTGGTCCTTTGATAGAGTGATGAGACTTATAATTTATTTTCTCTGTTTAATGCGACAACACAACTACATGACAACAACATAACTAAAATTGCATTGATGAAAATAGGGTGTCTCTTATTGAGATAGTGCAAGTAAAGTTGTGTCAACTTTTCATTCTTAGGGGGTTTGGATTTTGGAGGGTCCTTTTGAAATCCCTGTATAGCTTACAAAGATTATAATATCCTAGCAAAACCAAGATGATGGTCTACTCTTACAGGAGGAATACAGTATACAGATATCAGTTATAGTTTTACTTGTTTTAGGGCCTTCTCCATTTGCATTGTCTCCATTCACATTTTCTATCATCTTGTGAAAATATCAGACAAACCTAGATGCTCACAACTACAAAAACAGAATATGTAAATCATTCACAACTGCTCAGCAACTTCAAACAAAGGGACTGGAATGGTCACTCTATTTTTGACAGCAAAAGGAACATTCACATTGACATATTTTAATTCAATGGAAGAGTGAAGGATTCATGAATATCTATTTACAGTCTATTAGCTCAATCGAAGAGCAATGTGTTATTAAACATATGATGTGGGTTCGAATCCCATATAGGCTTTCTATAAACCTCAATAACACTAATCAACTTGTTAGTTTTCCACATGATCCTTGTGATCGTGTCAGATTGCTTTGATTTCATTTCATCTCATATTTTAGAGTATTTATTTGTTTGAGATTGCTCTTGTTGATAATCTTCTTCATTATGAGATTGAAAATAAACACATTAAGAACCATTAAGTGCCACACAACATAGGAGGAATATTATATATAAATATATGGTCAGCTATAATAAATAAGCACAGCATCTTCCTCCTAACTGAAAATATGGTCTGATCTGAATACACAGAGTAAGAATTGGCCCATGTGAAAATATGTGCTGGTAAATAAAAGTGCATTTTGTAACTTTGCTGGCAAAAATCTACATTATAATTACAAAATCTGGAATCTTCTTTACAATATGATTCCACCTATCTACAAAGTATATTAGTTTTATTCTTACACGGCCAAAAAAATATGCACTTGGTTTCTTTTCTGTCCAAATATTGGTTGTTATAAAATCTGCATTTTGTCACTTTGCTGTCACAAATATGCATCAGTGCATACCTTGACCTTCAACCATCTAAACTGTTCTACATCATGTTGGCCTAGTTAATCCAACCTCACTTCAAACCCAGGAGAACCGCTTCTCCTTGTGATTTTCTGACAATTTATCAAGTGTCTAGAACATCAAATTTATCGCCCTTTCTCCACAGTATACAAAAAAGAATATAAACTAAATATATCAGATGTATAGAGAGGTGTAGATTTAGTTTCATTCCTATCATTCGTCATTACTTATTTTAGAACAATCTGAATGAATAAAGCATTATTTATTTCAATTACCAGAAAAAAGGGAATACAAATTTATTTCAATTACCAGCAAAACATATATAATAGAGTGCAAATCATAGACAAATACGATGAAAACCAAATTCCATTCATATTAGAAATATGCTTACACCAAGTCCTATCAACAGGATTCCTTACACCAAGACCCCAAAAGCGTGAAAATACATTGTCTGTTACTAGCACGACGATCATACACACAAAGGGCTAACATGCCGATACTAACCAAAAACCAAGTAATGTTTGCGTCGAATATGCAATCGACCTAACACGACCATCATACACAAAAAATAACATCAGATTGCATCGACTATTCAATACAACTAAATTTACAATGCAAATCGACATACGGGACAAAAGCCTTGAATATTAAGCCGATTTCGTAGACATTGTGGGTGGAAAGAATGTGAGCATGACAGGTAAATCACAGGCATCGACATCGACATCAGGTCAAGACATATGGTACATTGATCCCCATCGCCATCAAGATCATATACCTCTCAAAGGGCTGCAACAACGTCTCCAGGGGCTGGATGATGTTGATACTCAACCTCCATGTCGGAGTCAGAGCTCGAATCCGATGAAGACACAGAAATGTAGAACAATTTCAATCTGACGTTAGGGCAGACACCATACTCGACCAAATCAGCGTCTTCAGGAAACCATGTTCTAGTAAAATCACTTAACAGTTGATTTGCTACCTGATTTCAAATAACCGCCGGAAATCCAGCGTCATTTAACCTTTGATTGCAGTCTTGTAAACTCATTGGCAACCCATTCCAAAGGTATACTTGATGTATAATTAGAGGAAGGTAGTCAGATTCAATGGACACCAGCATTTCACTATTTTCGTACACTTGAGATTGACTGGCTACGAGCAGGACATTAAAATGGCCAACACTGTGATGATACCTGTATCCCATAACCGGTGGAAATGCCATTGAAGAAGATAGACCTACAACTAAAAAACAAACATACCTTAATATATGATCCATCACTTATACAAATCCACAAAAACAACAACTAAACACTAACCGACAACTTGGATTTTCAGAGATTCAAAGTTACTCGGCCGGAGAGGAAACTCCTCTGGATGAAGAAGAAGAAGCAATCAAACCGTCAAGAAGATGGAATAGCTGGGAGATGAAACGCCTCTAGATTAATTGGAATAGGAGATGAACGTGTGGCAGACTTGTTTGATGTGGGCCGGACCCTTCCATTAACATTCTTCAAAATTGTAATCAAAGTGCCAAGTGCCAACTATCCATGGATGCTATCAGCAACCAATCTTGTGATTGAATAAATTCATGAATGCTAGTAGAGAGGTCGTTCAACATTATTGACTCCCTCATCAAACACAAATCAAAGATCATATGGACACCTTCATCATACATAAATCATATCTCATATGGACTCCCTCATATAATATGCAGTCATGATGCCTCATCAAAAAACTCAATACCATACAAATAGATCACCAGTACAGAAGTAGTCAAACTGTGCAGATGCGGGCAAACTCAACATCATATTCTCTCACCAGTACATAATTAGTCAAACTCAATACCACATAATCTTGGGCATAATATTTCCAAGAACTGGGCAAAGAAAAATAAAACAGAATGTGCTAATCTATTATCAAATCTATAGACTCAAATATCTGAGTTGGCAACATTTTAACTGAAGAAATAGCCTGCAATAATTAACTTATTAGAATTTATTTCACCCTCAAATAGGAATAGTAATTGGTGTCTTGGATGCAATAACGGCCATGTAATGAAAATGTACATATTTTAGCCAATAAACTTTATAAACTTAACCTCCAACAATATCATGTTCAATGTCACATTCACCACGTTGAATAAAATCTATAAGGAAAAAAATGATGTAAGAAATATATCAATAAATTGATCCAAGATAAAGAAACATTGAAGAGTTCGTTTTTGCATTGGTGCTGATAAAAATTCTAGATATTATTGCTTTCTACCCCAATTCATTCCTTTTAATTGTTTTACATATACTGTGTGAGGATTAGCTAAGATAAATGCAAAGTTCCCTAATCATACAGCTGCCATATCTATAGGTTTCTTTTCCCTGTATTGATAATGTGAAAACCTTTTATTACTTTACAAATGTCATACAGATTTAGATTATTAGTGGAAACTGTAACACATATGGTCAGATCAACCACTCATTCAAAAAATATAAGGATATTCAACCACTAATCTGTAAAATGTTAAAATGCAAATCATAATTCAAAATCCATACACTATATATTGTAGAACACTTCTTTGTATACAACATTGGTAGTAGACGTTACAATCTTGGAGCTTTGATCACATATTATTATCTTTAAACCTCTCCTAGAAGTAACTCGAGCCACTGCAACATATAACTGACCATGAGAGAAAACAGGTTTAGGCAAATATAATCCAACATTTGAAAGCGATTGCCCTTGACTTTTGTTGATGGTCATTCCAAAACAAATTACTAGAGGAAATTGCTTTCGTTGAAGCTGCACAGGCATAGTAGGCTCTGATGATGTCAGAATCATACGAGGAATGGGGACCTTTTCACCCATATTAGTGCCGGAAATGATTTCACCCTCAATAATCCGGGATCCCAAGCGGGTGATGATCAGCCCAGTCCTATTACATAACCCAAAAAATTGATCAAGATTCCGAAGCAGCATCACAGGGACACCAATTTTCAACTTTAAAATATGATTAGGCAACCTAGAACATGTAATGTTGTTCAGAACTTCTTGGGTGAAATATTCTAACCCATGCTCACTTGATCCTTCTGCGGTGCAAAGACTATCACAACTCAGGTAAACCCTTTCCTCCCCGGGAAGTAAACCTAAGACGTACTCATTGACCTTTCCAACCGAATCATGAGTTATGGCTAAAACAGCTCGCTTGTGCAAATAAGTTGAGTCAAATAGATTTTGTGCCAGCGATGGATAGATTGTATCGACAATAGATGCAATTGGATCGTCTGATTCCGTGATGAGGAGGTCAGAGGGAATTTCGATAACCGATTCACCATCATTTGGTGGTCCTTCAATACCATCCCCGACACGCAAAATCCATTGAGCAAACTGCTTGGTCTCTTCCGCTTCAGCAGATGTAGCACCCATTTGCAGTCGCATATTTCTTGTTAATTTTAGAACCTACATAGACTAATGACATTGTTTGTTACAATTATAAACATAGCTGAAGACAAAAGAGATTTGGTTCGAATTCAACTGAAGACATAAGAAAATTGGTTCGAATCAGATACATAGAGTAATGACATTGTTTGTTAAAATTATAAACATGACCACAGCCAGTGTAGTTAAAATAATTGGTTCGAATTCAGTTAAAAAAATTAGAGGCTAAAGAAGTAGAATACTTACACAGGTGTTAGAGAATTACCTTACAATGGTTCCATAAGTAAGAAGCATTTATAGTGGCCGAGACTATATCTTGGCGACTGCCTTTTGTAACAACCGACAATATTTGTCGAAAGTCTCCACCCAACACGACAACCTTTCCACCAAATGGCAAATCCGACTCCATGACATCCCTGAGGGTACGGTCTGAAGCCTCAAAACAGAACTTTTTCATCATTGGTGCTTCATCCCAAATGATCAGTTGTGTTTGTTTCAACAGATCCACCCTTGGTGTGCCCCGCTCAATATTGCAAACGGAATACTCATTCGGATGCAATGGGATAGAAAATCTAGAATGAGTTGTTGTACCACTTGGAAGGAGAAGAGCCGCAATCCCACTAGACGCCACATTTACCACAATCTGGCCTTGAGATCGGATCGCAGCAGATAATGCTCGCCATAAAAAGGTTTTTCCAGTACCTCGATAGCCATACACGAAACAAAAATCCACCCGCATTATCCAAAACAACCCCCATTATTTCATCATACACTCCCCGATGTTCATCTGTGAATTGAGATATAGGATCCCTGTGCTCATCAGCCAATTCATCCTGATCATACCTGAGCTCATTGTGAATGAGATTGTTGCACACTCTGGTTCGAAGAGCTTCATCCAACACAAGCATAGTCGGAAAGTGGGCCAGACTACTTCCACTGGATTCGAGCAACCTATGAATTTCCAATAACGTATAGTTTCTGATTTGTTCTTCACTAAGTTCCAAATCTGCAAGATACAATTTTTGGTGTTACCTTACAGGTTGTTTAGAAAACATCATAATACAGATGGAATGAGTTTGGTATGAGTATTGTAGAATAGATTGAAATACATAAGATTTCACGGACCATAAAATTAATAAATAATACTACAAATAAGCAAAGTTGTACCTGGAATGTTCAAATGATTCCGTTGGTTATACAGGATGTCATCTCCCTACAGAATCAAAGTCTTGTCAAACACGACCTCAGGTGCACACAAAGATGAAGATAACAGAAGCATTACAAACAAATGTCTAAGATACCGTGGAGATCCCCATTCACTTGCTTCTAATATCCCATCAATATACTCTTTTTCATCATCTAACAAACCAAGGGCATAACACGCATCTCTAAATGTGAGATAAACAATGTTATCAACCGTTCGAATCTCTTCGTAACTCCTTGTCCATTTAACCTCATTCAACAACATCTTGAGGTAATACACCTCGCCACATCCAGGAGGAACATAATACATCCGCCCGACAGCAAACCCATGCACCCGTGGTGTCCACATCCTCTCTCTTTGCTTCCTAACAAAATGCTTCGGGAAATCAATGTATTTTAGACCTCGGGCAAAAGAATTGGACTGATTACATTTCATCCACGCCATGAATTTTGAAGTATCATTACCTGATTTATTCACAACATCTTCAATAGGGACACCATCCGCATACACCACGCTATGCCCACCTTCCAAGTGAAAAGGTAATCTCTCAACAGAAGGCGTACGACCATGAATATCAAATCCCAGAATTCTCCAAACAGCTTCCGGAGGACAAATGTATCTACAGTCATATTGAGCTTTTATCTCATCAACCACATGGGTGCCATCCGGGTCTGTAGTAACTACTGCAGCGATTCGATCATTCCCTTTGCTGATATATTTGAACAAATATTTGACAGATCCATACTGGTTACATGCTTCAACATCGATATGAGCTCTATACTTTAAAAGGAGATCCTAGTTGTATGGAACAACAAATCTATTGTCAATTACATTGCCGCTAATTTCAGTTGTCCTGCCATTATCTCGTCTTCGATATATAGAATAACCATCTGTATCAATGTTGGAGGTTTCAGCAAACTTTCTTGGGTAATTCTTTCCACTCCTCATGTTTGACATACACGGCGCTCTAGTGTTATAAGCTCCACAAGGCCCATGTATCATCAGCTCACGAACTGCGTCATGTAAGGCTTTATCATTCTCTTGATCAGGGATCTCAGTAGAAATGACACGATCAATATCTTCAACCGATGCAATCTTTGATTCGGGATCCAAAAATAACACAATATGTGCATGTGGAAGGACGCGCTTTTGAAACTCTATGTTATAGATCACTATAGAAAAAAAAAATACATCAACGATCAATCAGATACTAAAATACGGTAGAAATAGGTTAGAGTGGAAGAATTTCATTATCTTATAAGGAAAGTGCACAAACTCCATAGGACTGTACAGAAAATACATCATGTCAGGCTTTACAATCACTTAACTGTTTGACTTATATATCTTACCTTTTACTAAATCAATATCTACATATAAGACTATATATCATAATCTTGAGTCGTGAAATTCCTATAAAAAACACATGGACCTAATGTACACTGTAGTACTGTACTATAATACGCATCAATATAAGTATTTGGAAGATTAGATTAACACTATAAACAACAGTCAAAAAAGAAATAAAGGTTAGAAATGCATACTTGCACAAATCTCCCCGAAAATTATTCCCTCCTTGAAATCTTGTAACATCTCATCTCACTTCACTTTGAAAATTTGAGAAACCCAGAGAGGAATATCAGATGAAGCTCCACCATGAGATGTAGCCAATCTAGCAAGCTCCGGCCATTTGGGATTGCACGTGAAGGTAATGAACAAATCAGGCGGGCCACAGTGCTTGCAAATGGCCATATCATCCCTATAATTATTCTGCAGATACCTCACACCACCAGTAAACGAAGCAGGCAATTTTATACGATTTCCTAGCGATGAAGAAGAGGTCGTACCTTCCGCAGCAGAGCATTTTAGATCACTAAAAGTGGCTGCCCTGTAATTCTTCTGATTGTTTTTATGAAAGTTTAGTCGACTTGAATCGATCATTGTATAACCATCAACAACATACATTTGAGACAACTCCTTAGATGCCAGAATTGTTGAAACTTCGGAATCCCTCTGTTGGATCCTAAAGGCAAAAAACTCACGCATACTGATAGTGGACCTCGCCGATGCAGGGTCTCCAATTTCATGCAAGAACTCGATAAATGGAGTAAAGCTATCTTCTCTATAAGGATGTATCAAAGGATATTGAAGACCAAGGTATTGCGGATGCAATTCACTAATACGCTTAAGTCTCCGATCTCTAGTCTGGATCATAATATCTCTTGGTCCATAACCTTCGTCAAGATCTCCAACAATAAGAGATGCCACTTCTGATGCAGTTGGCAAATTATAGCGGCGAGGATCCTTTGTCCGAGTTCCCACGAGCTTCAAACGAACATTAGGGGTCTCTGGTGAAGAGAAACACTCTCTTGCTAATCTATATATTTTGACCAATTGATTATGCTCATCAAGCATATTTTTAGATCACGGACAAGAATTGGATCAAATGATTTTGATACATGAGAGATGTCACTGAAAAATAAAAATAAAAATCAGCACTACAGCCACTCTTTGGACATAAATGATAAATAATGCATAAAACCTTACCTGTACGCCTGGATCTGATTGTTTTCTTCGTGATTAGTAACATAGATATACAACTGTGAAAACTTGGGACAGTCACCTTTAGGCGGGAGCAAACTTCCGATTAGATGATAGTTCTGACCCACCATCCGAAAAAAATAAGGTCCTGGACCGCCCCCCGGAGGAGAAAGTTGTCCGCCCAATGAAGTAAAGGCAAACATCATGTTGTACGCTCTTATATTTTGAAGAAAATGTCGACTCCTCGGATCAATATTAAACAAAAGATTATATAATAGTGTTGGAGGCATCGGCATAGGAGGCAATTCCACTTTCCCTTTCTGACAACATATATAAAATGTCGGTGTTGCTGATTTCTTGGATTTAACAGATCTTTCTTCATACCACACTTTAGCTCCACAAAATTCACAAGGTTAGATCGGATCACCAATATCAAAATATTCTCCTGCAGACAAAATTACATAGTATAGGGAAAAAAAAGTAAATATCAGAACCTTGAAAATACGCCGGTTATTTCTCGGTCTGGGATGAAAGGAGGCGGATGTACCAGTGATGGATGCGGAACACGTATCTGAACCATCATCTTCACCACCTAATTCACAACGTCATACATATACAATTGATGGATTAGTGTGGAGAATATGACTAATTGCATAAAAGGGACAATGTTAACCATGGACAACATGCATATTTACACTGAATAAAACCTAAATCGTTCACTGCACCTACGGCATGTGATCGAGCATATTTAGTGTTGCATAATAGATTGCATTTAGCATAATTTAGGTATGAATATTGCATATATTTAGCCGCATTTACATTATCGCTGGCTGAGTTAGAAGAGGCGGAATCTACATGATTTTATGGTTTATTTCAGGTAAAGTAGATTGGAGGTGAAATGAATTTGAAAAGAGCGAAAATAAGCTAAGGAAGATGCATAGGAGCTGGTGAAGTCTCGGAAGAAGAAGTTCGGAAGAATCACAGGCCGCCCCGTAGTATCGATGGCCGCCCCGCGGCTCGAAGGGAAACGGAGGACTTCGCTAAATCGCCGGCCGCCCCGCGGCCTGGCCTAGCCACCCCGCGGCCCGTGCAGAAACTGAACATTCGATGTGGATTTTAATTAGGGTTTTGGTCTAAGTTATTTGGCCGACTTTCTAAACACTATTTAAGGTTTTTCTAGTTATTATTTTCATTCACCTTATGCACTTTATTCTATTGTTGAGAGCGCCGTTGAGCATGAGCAACTAAACTCTCGAGGTTTCGCCTACGATTTGGATCTTTGATTGTTGAATTGTGAGTTTCTCAATCTAGTTCTTATTCCTATTCCAATGTTTTGACTTCTTTGTGCTTAAATGCTTGAATATGTTTTATTCTCTCTGGCCTGGCCGACTAGTTAGAGTAGATTCATTCAATTGCTAGGGTTTTGTAGATTCCTCGTAGGACTAATTGGATGTGTAGGAAGTTGAATATATGTTAAATATCAACTCGTAGCTTGATATTGCATATACCTTGGTTAATTCATATTCTTAATGCTATCTCTAGGTTAAATCTTAACCGTGTTAGGGTTATTTAGAGATAAGGGTTGCTAGGACTCATAGGACTAGTAATTTACTTAAGATCTGGACAAGGACATTGATAGGAAAAGAGAAGAACTAGAGGCTGAAACAAGGATCGAATTCATCAATCAAAGTGATAAATTGTAGGTGAACCTATTTCTCTCCACTGCATTCTTAAACCAATTCACTTTGTTTGCTTACTTCCGCTTTGATAAAAGGCGGATTTTTTTCACACCCAAAACCCCCCATATTCTCTATTAGCGATTAGAATTGACACTCGAATTGAATAGATTGCCCTGTGGATCGATCTCTTGCTTACACACTATACTAGTTGTGAGTTTGAGTATTCTTTAGCAAGGACAACGACAGGTTTTCCTCTTGCCAGCATGCGAGGAATTAGGAGTTTCAATATAATCCGCTGCAAGTGTAAAAATTAGCATATATGTATAAAGTTAGGTTACAAATCATTCTAGTGTATATACAACATGATTACTGTAGTTCATATATATAAGTACCCATAGTAGGAGTGGAAGGTGTCCGAGAGGTACTTGCACCGCAATTATTTGTCGGCACAATTAACCGAAAGTGCATGCTTGTTACTGTAGAAGAGGGTGTCGCTGTGTAGGAAATATGGGAGTACCATGTGAAAGTAGAAATTGTGCTAGAGACAATCATATGGAAATATGTTGTCTGGAATCAATCAGGGTAAAAGAGACATACAAGTCAAAATGTCACCCAAGGGTTGGGTGTTTGTTGATAGCGCACTCGACCTTCTAGGATTAGCCCTACCCCTGAAATTGTATAATCTACTTCTTTTTTCCCTCAATGCATTCTTCCTCTTCAATCTACTAGCTGCTTGACGTGCACGTTTGGCAACTGAAATAATAGAAGGAAAATAAATTATACAATCGGTTAGTTCATGTAGATATATCAAGTATGTAGTAGTACAAGTATATACAACTGCACTAAAACCATCAAAAATTACCTATCAAGGAATCCTCAGGTGTCGATAAAGTCAAGTTGATATCTTCCAAGGAATGCATAGTTGACGGTGACTCCAAGTTTGACATTGGGTAAGAAATGGTACTAACATCACCCATATTGGGTTGAGTTGAAACCACCGAACTACTACTCCTACCAGTATACGCTGTATAGTAGACATTTAGCACAATAATGATATTATTAGTTTAAAGAATTCAATATGTCATATACAAAGGAAACATAAGTTAGTAAGGACGAACAATTGAATGGATACTTACTATTGGTAATGTGATGGAGGATTTTCAGTCGCCTTAAATCCTATCAAATAAATCCAACTAACCTAACTAATGTAGTTTGGCAAGTACGGGTCGATCCCACAGAGAGTCAACGATTCGTATGTAAGTCAGAATGTGTCAACAAGAACAAGAAACACAAATGGGGGATTTTGGAGGTGTAAACTAACTAAGAATGCAAAAGTAAGCAAATCGATAAAATAGAACAGATTGAATGAATGAATATAAGAGAATAGCTCAGGTCAATCAATCTCAGCACTTAGGTTTTATTCATTGATCATTGAAATCAAACAGATAACTTCCTCTTGAATACTTTGCTGTGGAAAGACTAAGTCTTTTGAATCCAATTCCATATCAAATCTAGTTAACAGGACAACCAGATCCTGAAAATCCTAATTATCAAACAATCTTGAAACTATCAAGATTCAATTCAATAATTGATTAAGCTTAAAGGAAATCAACAAAGACAATCGACACGCACAACCAGTTATTGCATCGATTGCAAATCAATTCTCTATACAAATCCCTAAATCAACCAGTTTCCGAGATTTATACTTTGCTACTCAAGAACATAGATAACTCAACCAGAAATTACCTATATCTAGCTATAGATTATCATGAAAAGGCATCAGTTGATCAGACTAACGGAAATTCACGAGAACCCTAAACAATCTAAGCAAAGAATTGATACTATTCAAAGAAGAGTATTAAGAACGGAAATCTCACAATGAAATAGAAAACCTGAAGTTTCGATTAATTTCCCCGAGCAAAGAGGTTTAGTGGTTCATAATCGATAAATTAGCAAAAACAAGAAAATGAAATCTACGTACCAAAACCTGTTCGATCACCACACCAAAAACCAGCACAAGACTCCTACTGTTCGTTCCCAACTAACGTTTCATGTTCTCCCCATTGAAATTAAAAATTACAAATTAATTCACACAGCGTAACAGTTGTTTCGGCACAAAACTCGGGTGCATCACCATAAAACTCGGTCGAGCTTTCCTTGTCCCACCCGAGTTCTGCTGAATCCAAAAACTCGGTTTCCCTCAAATAACTCGGTCGAGTTTCTTGGCATCTTGGCCCGGGTTTCTTCCCAAACTCAACAACTCGGTTCTCTTCAATGGACTCGGCCGAGTTTCATGCAATCTTGGCCCGAGTTCTTTACAGTTCCATTCCTTTGCACGTGTTCAGCTCCTCTCTTTGGCTCTCTTGCTCAAGGCTCCGATTTCCGTCTCATCTTCTATCATTTACACGACCTCAGTTCCACCTTTCCACAATCACCTGAAATCATGCACAAAACTTGTAGATTCCGACTCTAATTGAAACATAATGAAAACATGAAAACTACTCTAACTCATGCATTTTACCCTACCTAAACCCATCTAATTGCCTATATTAACACTACCTAAAAGTGCATGATCAAACTCCCCCACACTTGAACCTTTCTTGTCCTCAAGAAAGCAAAACCAATCCAATCAAACATCCCACAAACACACCCTTCATGCATTCACCTCGTCAAAACACAATCCAAACCAAATAGGAAGCATAAGACAATAATCAACATCCTCACGTGTATTTGAGCAACTCAAAGACTTAGGCACATTTCAATCCAACCTCACTGGACATATAAAGTGTTTCACCCATCGCTCTTGTGTTTAGGCTAAGTCAATTCCGCTCAAACTCAATCCAATGCAACTAAGCTCCATGAAAATTGAAATCCACATCAAAATGTCTACCGTGAGTGACATTACAAGCAATAATCATCATGAGGTCTTGTAAGGGTTGTAATGAGGCTCGGTGAGAAAATGAAGGTAGATAATGTTTTTGGCTTGTGGTGCTCATAATCCGGGAACTAAGCTCCTAGTAACCAATTACAAGCTCAACCAAAACATATCACAAACCATCAAACTCAAGCCTCAAGCACAACACAATACAAGAACTTTCTTTAAATCAAACAATACTCCCAAATCATTTCTAAAGGTGATGAAGAATGGTTCTTTTTATTGCAACTCTTTTTTTCTTTCCTTTGTTTTCTTCTCTTTTTTTTCCTTCTTTTTTTTTCTTTTTTTCTTCTTTCTCGACTTTTACTCCTAAGTGAATTTTATTCTCCTTAGGCCCCGAGTATACATATATATATATACATAAATTCATAGAACCAATCATCATAATAAGCGCCAAATGAATCAACACAATACACAATCTCATTCTCAAAGCACTCACTCAATTCAAACCATCATTTCACCAATTCTATTCCTAATTCCCGGATGGGTTAGGCTACAATTGGCTAAGGATAATTTTTGTGGAGCTACAAAGATAGGCTAATATGCACAGTTTGGCCTCAAACAATGGATTATATGCAAGGGAATATCATGTCTCAGTAACAATCATGCCTCAATCATACGAAAATCATAAGTAATGATCACAATATAAAGCCTTGACATAGATATCAATCCCAATTCTCAGAGGTAGTCACATTGAAGAGTATCACACACAAGAAGCGAAGAGGACATCCATAAAGCATAGTCCTAATAAGGCTAACAAAAACTCACAAGGTAAATTTTGTTGGATTTCAATGCCACCTAAAATCTAAGAGTTATACATGCTCAATCAATCCATTATCTCATGCTCCCATAGATCAAACAAACTCGACGAGGATCAACAATTCAAGCATATCATGGGACTTATAATTAGATTAAAAAGACAAGTGGTACAGATGGGGTTATCTGAAAGATCCTAAATCTAAAATGTCATGCATGCTGATTTTTTTTCTTTTTATATGATTTTTCTTTTTTTTTATTATAATATGCAAGACTAAGAATAATAACCATGAAATGCAAAAACAAGAAAGAAATATATACAATGCAGCCTAAATGCAAACATGTAAATGTTCCCTCCCCACACTTAATTCACACATTGTCCTCAATGTGAAAAATAAAATAGAAGGAGAAGAATACTTACGGAGTCATCTACATATCAAGTGGAGGTGATGAATTCAAGCACAAGATCGAGTAAGGTGAGCCAACATTCTTTCTTTTCTCGGCTTGAAGGAGACACCATAATCTAATCTTTACAAACAAGAGACAATGCTACACCAACAAGAAAAATTTTGTTGTCCCGGCAAGGACAACTCACAATAATGATTGATGGTGTTAAACCACTCACAACAACACACAACTAAAGCCACAAACCTCAACATTTTGCAAATTGATAACAATTAAGCATAATTGATCAAAACTAAAATCAATAAACTCAACAAGAAACTCTTATCAAGTTTAATATCAAAAAGAAAGATCAATTCAAATGCTCAACACTCCATAATTTCCAAATTTGCAATTTCACAATTAAGCACATGATTCTCAATCCAAGCGAAAACCTCTCAATCAATCTAAATCCACCAACAAATTCAATGCAAATAAGCTTTAATCTCATCAAAACAACTTCTAAATTCCACAAATGAACAAATTTATAGAAACCTAGAATTAGGGGATTTTGAAAACTCACCTCAACACCTTCAATGGAGGAGAGAAAGGAAGAGGAAGGCTGACCGGAGGTGGTGGTCGGACACGGGGCCGGAAGTCGCTGGACGAAGTCGGCGGCGTTCTTGTGGCTGCAGAGGTGGGAGGGCGGTGCTGGCGGCTGGAAGGGAGAGTGCTGGCGAGGTCGGTTGGCTGGGACGGGGGATCGGAGGAAGGCTCGCTGCTGCTGTTGGGAAAGAGGCGTGAGGGCCCCGACACTCGGCACCGGTGGGTGATGGTGGCAGCGGCATGGCCTGGTGGTGTGCTAGCGGCGTCGCTGTGTGCTGGTCGGAGATGCTCGGAAGCGAGAGGCAGGCGCTCGGGAGAAGAAGAACTGGCAAGATGCGTTTTCTTTCTTTTTTTTTTTGGAAGATGCAATATAGCTCGGGTGGGGTTTCAAAAACTCGACCGAGTTCTTTCCTCACCCGAGTTGTATCTCGGAATCCCCTTCGTCACTCGGTTTGGACTCAAGAACTCGACCGAGTTTCGTACCCGAGTTTGCTACTGTAAATTCCTTGTTTTGGACGTCTTTTTTTTTTTTTGCTTCCGAAACCTACATGTTAGTATTCCGGAGATGCAAAAATACTAGAAAAATAACTAAACAAAAATTAATAACAATTACCTAATAAAATTATGAAAAATGATAATATGAAATACTAACCTTGGGTTACCTCCCAAGAAGTGTCCTTGGTTAACGTCATAGACTCGACGTTTTGGTTGTCTGTTTAAGACCTATTCGGACATCGTCAGCGCCCTAAGCAGCAAATCAAACTCTTGTGCACACCATCTAGGTAGGCGAGCACTACATACGAATAAGTTGAAGTCAAAGTATGTCCTCAACTCTTCATATGCCCGAGCATGACTCCCCGCCGCGGGTATGTAGAACCACCAATTCAATTCCATTGGCGGTATGTCAAAATAATGAGCCCAAGTGTCGACATAATCACCAACCTTCTCACCATTGCAGAGGATATCAATTCTTTGCCCAGGACCCACAGAAATCAGCTCCGAACTTGGTTCTTTGATAGGCGAGCTCGAGACAATCTCATCGAATGAAGGAGACAACAAATCAAATGGAATCTCATGTGTCGACTCATGACACTCCATGTTAGGAAGTAGTATACTCTCCTCTTCATCGCTGAAGAAACTGTCATCATTTGCGAACATCTCCTCCTCCGCCAAAACATTATCATGCTCATAGCTCAAGGGTAGGGGAGGTAGCGGGGTAAACTCGGATGAACTCAATGAGGGGGAAATAGGAAGCACGCAATCACCTTCATCTTCATGACTTTCTGAGCATCCCTCAGGTGTGACAAACAAGTCATTGTCACTCCCTAGGGTGTTCGTGGTGAGGCTCTCTATCGAGTTAACCACCGGTTGAGACGGTAGTTCACCCGCTTCACATGCTAGTATCTCATTCCCCACTTGGACCATTTGGTGTACTCGTTCCTCTAGTTCAATGATATGCTGACACAATTGCTCATTCTCCTCGGAGGAGACCTTGGATGGATGCTTCAAAGGTGCGACGAAGTAATCCATTGGTTGAGGTTCCAGCGCGAATGACACTTCCTGCAACGCCTGGTGACCCATGTAGCAGATAAGATCCCAAATTCCCGCCAAACCTAACCGTGCTAGACTTCCACCGCTCATGTACATAGCCTGCGCCTTTGTCTCAATAGTCATCCCCTCTATAACGCAGACAACCATATCTCACAAACTATCGTGGAAACCCCGCTCATTGCGGATGTCCACACACCTCTGCAACCTATTGAGATATAGGTGAAAGTTCTCACCTTCGAACTACGATAATCTCAACATGTTAAACTGTTAGTAGCATATGTGTTGTGAACCGTAAGACGGGTTCACAACAAAAGTTAGTAGCTAAATTAACACACAAGACAAACACACAAATAACAACTTGACTCCCCGACAACGGCGCCAAATTTGATGGAGGATTTTCAGTCGCCTTAAATCCTATCAAATAAATCCGACTAACCTAACAAATGTAGTTTGGCAAGTACGGGTCAATCCCACAGAGAGTCAACGATTCGTATGCAAGTCAGAATGTGTCAACAAGAACAAGAAACACAAAGGGGGGATTTTGGAGGTGTAAACTAACTAAGAATGCAAAAGTAAGCAAATCAATAAAATAGAACAGATTGAATGAATGAATATAAGAGAATAGCTCAGGTCAATCAATCTCAGTACTCAGGTTTTATTCATTGATTATTGAAATCAAACAGATAACTTCCTCTTGAATACTTTGTTGTGGAAAGACTAGGTCTTTTGAATCCAATTCCTTATCAAATCTAGTTAACAGGACAACCAGACCCTGAAAACCCTATTTATCAAACAATCTTGAAACTATCATGATTCAATTCAATAATCGATTAAGCTTAAAGAAATCAACAAAGACAATCGACACGCACAACCAGTTATTGCATCGATTGCAAATCAATTCTCTATACAAATCCCTAAATCAACCAGTTTCAGAGATTTACACTTTGCTACTCAAGAACATAGATAACTCAACCAGAAATTACCTATATCTAGCTATAAATTATCATGAAAAGGCATCAGTTGATCAGACTAACGGAAATTCACGAGAACCCTAAACAATCTAAGCAAAGAATTGATACTATTCAAAGAAGAGTATTAAGAATGGAAATCTCACAATGAAATAGAAAACCTGAAGCTTCGATTAATTTCCCCGAGAAAAGAGGTTTAGTGGTTCATAATCGATAAATTAGCAAAAACAAGAAAATGAAATCTACGTACCAAAACCGGTTCGATCACCACATCAAAAACCAGCACAAGACTCCTACTGTTCGTTCCCAACTAAAGTTTCATGTTCTCCCCATTGAAATTAAAAATTACAAATTAATTCACACAGCGTAACAGCTGTTTCGGCACAAAACTCGGGTGCATCACCATAAAACTCGGCCGAGCTTTCCTTGTCCCACCCGAGTTCTGCCGAATCCAAAAACTCGGTTTCCCTCAAATAACTCGGCCGAGTTTCTTGGCATCTTGGCCCGAGTTTCTTCCCAAACTCAACAACTCGGTTCTCTTCAATGGACTCGGCCGAGTTTCATGCAATCTTGGCCCGAGTTCTTTACAGTTCCATTCCTTTGCACGTGTTCAGCTCCTCTCTTTGGCGGCTCTCTTGCTCAAGGCTCCGATTTCCGTCTCATCTTCTATCATTTACACGAGCTCAGTTCCACCTTTCCACAATCACCTGAAATCATGCACAAAACTTGTAGATTCCAACTCTAATTGAAACATAATGAAAACATGAAAACTACTCTAATTCATGCATTTTACCCTACCTAAACCCATCTAAATGCCTATATTAACACTACCTAAAAGTGCATGATCATAATGTCACTTAAAACATGTCTGGTAACTATTGGATCAGTCAATCTTGATGGTTCAGCAACTACAATAATATATGAGGGACTATATCATCTCTGGCATTCATTCTATTGAACCTATATATGAGGACATGGAATAAACAAGTATATATAGATGACCTTTAGTACATCCTATGCGTGCTCGTTTGAGCCTCAATGCATTCATTCTGTTCAACCTATTTTCTGCAGCCCTTGCCAATTTGTCATCCTTTCTTTGAAATTTGCTTCCTCTCCACTATACAGGATCGGTTGGGACATATGACATATGTGTATTAAAGTGAAATATCTTATACGAACCTCTACTACGAATGAATTGTAAATATCAGAAGTGTTTAGAACAACAATATATTCTTCGACTAAAAAATGAAAACATTGTTTTGAAGATATCCAGATTTACCTTAGAGCTTAATTATTTGATATAGCAGCAACTGAATTTAGTAAATCTAACTCTCAAATCATCCAGTAATGCAGTACCATTCCAGGGATTGATTGCCAGATTCAAAATTACAGAGCTTGTAGACAGGACAGAGTTCAAAACAAACTCCAAGTAAGGAAACTGAGTAAGCACATGAAAATCACTCCATTTGAGCATAACCAAATTACTGAATAACGACCAAAATTTAACTGACAGAAGAACACACCATGAGAACCCAGCAGATCAAGGTAAAATCGTGGAAGGAGGGAATTTAGTTTGTTTGAATTTGTAACTGCTTCCAAGAACAAAATAGAGTTATCTCTATAACACACCACACTCTAACAGTAAATTCCTGTCCTTAAACAAAACAATTACCTCCCACCCACTACATAATCAACTGACATAGAGAAAAAGGAAAAAAATATTTTAACAAAATTAATGTATTTAAGGATAAATACAGTTTTTTATCAAAACTGTAGAGGATTTTTTTCGGCCATAACAAAAGTTATCCTCAAAAAACTTATTTTGGCTACATGTAAAAAAGATCTGTATAGAGATAAAGCTTAATCAGGGTGTTGTATAAAATCTTACAGTTATATCAAATATGGCTTCAGAGTTGATAAAACATTCAGATTTTATCAAACAATCAGATGAATATCTACCAATATGACTGTAAAACAATATGATATTTGAAGAAAAATCAGTCAGACAAAATTTTACATTAGTATGAATGTTAAATTTTAAGATATTCAAACAGTCCAAATTCTCTTTTAATATGTTACATTTATAGTTTTCTTTATCTCATATTTGTCTAATAAAACAGTCAACTTTAACTCAGCCAGATATATCTAAGATATTTTCTTTTAAAGTAGTCATATTCAAAACCTGATTTGATTTGAAAAATCACCCAGATTTGATAAAATCGGTACATTTGAAAAGGGGAGAATAATTTGATTGTGTTAAAGTAAAAATTTAAATTCTGACTGGATCAAATATTAAATTCAATAGAGCATGACTATATCTGATTTAATATAGTGATTTTATATAGTAAAAAGTTTAAGTCACTATGGTAAAGTCATAATTTAATATAGTGATTTTGAAATCTGTAATATTACTCTAAATTCACCTGTGACTTCAGATTATAAAATAGTTTGACAATTATAAATTATGTAAGAGGATAAACATTGAAATTTCGGTTAGAAATAATGAGAAAATATCATATTAGTTAGTCTTATAACTTTGATATCAAATTGTTATAAAATATAACATGTATAGTTCTGTTTTCCATCAGTAAACTGATTAACTAATGAATCTCAGCATTCAATAAATGAATATCTACATTTATGAATCTGTGCCATAATCTGAATTACCAACAAATATTTGCAAATCAAAACCTGATTTGATTTGAAAAATCAGCCAGATTTGATAAAATCGGTCAGTTTGAACAGGTGAGAAAAATTGGACTGGTTTAAAGATAACATTGAAAATTTGAGTGGAAGAAATATTGAATTCAATAGGAGATGACTATATCAAAATCACTAGGTTAAAAGTCACTATGGTAAGGTCAAAATGTAACATAGTGATTTTAAAATATGTAATATTACTCTGAATTCACCTCTTGAGTTCAAGGAAAGAAGAAATCCAGAAACTTGACATCTGAAATAAATTTAATGTTAAAATGTTGGTAGGTAATGGAAATGGCAAAACAAAACTGAAAATGCAAACTTTCTAACTGTCACATTAGACATAAAAAAACAACAGTTTTTGCAACTCCTTGATGGAATGGTAGAATTCAGACATATCCTTCTCAAGTTTTACAACAACCTTCTTGGATGAGGAGCCCTGAGATTCACCACTCGTAGAGCAACTGTGATCATCTTCATAATCATGGGATCTCTTGCTTGGAGTGAGTAGAACAGTCGACGAATCACTGGACTGATCCTCAACTTGAACAGAAACAACATGAGGCCCAGCATCCTATCCCAAACAACACCCGTGAAGGTGAGTACTTGGTAGTAGATGTAGTAAGTGTCAATATTTTACAATAACAGCAAAATACTTACATCATTGCAAATTGGTTGACCTTCTAACTGCTCAATCAAGCATGCATCCTCGGTAATTCTTTTCACTTTATAAGCCTCATCTGGTTTCCTAAGATTGAATGGTTTCACTTGAACAACCAAACCAAACTTGCGAGAGAGAATCTGATTGAAGTCAGAAGGATATGCATCTATGGAATCGCTCTACAATGCAGACAGTCCAGATAATTTACAAATTACAGATTTATAAATAGTTATACACATAAAAACCACAGTGACTACACAGAAATAGGATTAACGGGGTCTCACCTTTAGCATTTCATGGAGCAGAGTCGACACAGACTTGTTAATCAGTTGCATGACTTCTCGATTAAATAGCACCATAGTTACAGACCCAGTGCTATCAGTGACTATAACTTGTAGTAAAAAGCTACACGATCATATAGAAATACTTGTAAGAACGTCTTAAACAGTGCAACATCAATATAGAATGACTTACATGTCCAATTAAATAAAAAAAATACAATTAAGCCTACTTTTGCGATGGATACTTGACGCGAATAGCACAACTCCTACACTTGAACTCAGCATCCTCGTATATGACCTTTTTGTTGCAAATCTTGCAACCATTGTACCACCATTCCACATCATCGCGGATTCGTTCGATGTGCCCAACTATAATAACCTCACACGGCTGTTCCCAACAACAAAACACCAAAACACACATAAATATACATCCCCGAATTTATACAATCAGATTGACTACCTGCATACAAACAAAATACAGGATACAAACCTCTGTGACTTGGGACAAGTATTGGACACATTGTTTGGTAGTAAGAGCGAAATCATCCCGTCTCAATGGTTGAGATAAATCTTCTGTAGGATCATTTTGGGACTCATCTGCATTTCCTTCACTCTATCTTTCGATACAAATATTAGCAGAAAGAGTAAGCAATCAATAGATAATAATAAATATATAAAATGAAGAACAAAAAGGAGTAAAATAAAACATGTAACTTCCATGCCTCTCTTTGAAGCTAACAATCTCTGGTAAAGTTGGATCAAAATAGAGTCTAGTACCAACGGAAGCATTGTTCAAGATTAAACCACCTACAAGATTAACAGAAACAACACAGGTTAAAGGCATGTTTTGAATTTTCAACAATTTGTTTAGACATAAAACAAAACCATAATGGATAATAATTCACCTCCAAATCTCTTGACCTTTGCAAATTGTATGATTATAAAAACCTTTTCTTCTCATACACGAGTCAAATGATCATGCAATAGATGGGCAACTTGTTCCAGAGTGTGCACCGAATACTGTTATATCTGGTAGTCCAATTACATAGGTTATGGATAATACACTCAACTAATGAAACATTTATAGAAACAGAATATTAAATTAGTGAACACAAACGTACTCAGCATTTTGGATGAAGAAATCCATCTTTGCAGTCTGAACGGAACCTTGGGATTCAACTTCTATAGCATTAAACTTGGATATGTATCCAATCACATCTACATTGCAGAACAATGCAGTTAGATTGATACTTATGGATTAAAAGGCAGGACAAAATTCTAATGTCAAAACTACAGAAGAAAAGGAGACACATACCAACGACACAATCCTGATCAAATAAACTGCACTTGATGTCACTAAGATTGACGAAATTAAAACCATGCAATGTAATGTTCAGATCTTTGGCTAGGGAAACAGTGGTCTTATAAGTGAAAAATATCTTATACTTGTGAGCAGCAAATCTAATTGAGTCCTTATTTTCACCCAGGATAAATTTTTTCAAGTGAAATAGCCCGCCCTCTTTTAAAACAGGAACCCATTTACTGACATATTTCTTGACAACACAAGCTTGGATCGCATCACCCTGTGGAAAGCAAAAGAATACTATAAATATTCAGTAACAAAGGAAATAAATGAATGTGAATACTAATAAATCAAGTAGAGTGACCATAACATGAAACCAATACAGTGAAATAGGCACAATACCATTTCGTCCATCATAACAAATTGAATTCCATCAAGCTCTCGAGAATCTCGAAACGATGTTGTCCACAACAAAGTAATTCTTCCTCGAACAGACCAAACCTTGTCGGGTAAATCATCCAACTCCTTCATGGTATGAACTGGAGCAACCATTTGAAACCTATAGAGTATAGAGGGAAAGGGAAAGAGCAATTAAATTTAGAAAGGAAATTAACAATTACGAAACCTAATAAATGGATGGAAGCTGACAAACCTGCGCAAACGATGTCCAACCACACGAAAGTTAGTGAGCATAAGCTGGAACAATGCAAATAAGAGTTTAGAATATAAGGAATCCATGAAGATTAGAGTGCCTGACAATTACAAAAACACTAAAGTACCAAGTACACAACCTCAATAATCACACATTTATGTGAAATCTCCAAGTGCAGATAAAGATACCAAGAAAGGTAGAGAAGGATTTAAATTTGCAATTGCGGATAAACTAAACGGTTGTCAAAGGAGTTGTGCAAGGAGGTGGAATGGGGCGGTTGAGAATGAAGTGGGGAATAAATTACCGTACACCCCAAGTTAAATTTATTATTTAAATTTATAATTTAAATAGAGTTGGTTACATGTTAAATTTCAAATTAAAATTGATTTTGTATAAGTAAAAATATAAAAAAAATCCACAAACAGATAACAAATAGTTAGTGTTATCTCCAAAGTGGCTCATCAATTGATTTTGGCCAGGTAAGAATATTAAAAACAACGAAAAAATATTGGTAAAGAATTAATATCAAACGAATTTAATTAAATTTATTTACATTTAACATTTAAAAAGTACATTGTTTTTTCATAAATACACATATTTAAAAAAAGGTCACAAATATATATCAAAGGAGTTAGTGTTATCTCCAAAGTGGCTCATCAAATGTATTTTTAAATGTAACAATACTACAAAAAAAGGAAAAAAACATTTGAAAACAATTAATATCAAATTTCTTATAATTGATACCAACTTACCAAGTGTTATATCCAAAGAAATGTAATTAGATTTATGTAAAGTGAAATTTTAAAATTTAAATGAATTTTTTGTCTGTAAAAATACAGTTGAAATCTCTTGTAACACTTCACGTGTTACACCCGGTGTTACACTCATTATTTCGGGTATAAATTTATATTTAAAAAATTTTAAAAATTATATTTATACCCTATATACTTATATTAACATGTCTATAAACTTTTATTTTGAAAATATATGTTTTAGAAAAATAAAAAAATTATTTTCTAAAATAATCATCTTTTAATTATCCGTAATTTTTAATAATCATTTTTCATAATACAATTTTATAAACATGTTAATATAAGTGTATAGAATATAAATATAATTTTTTTAATTTTTTAATATAAATTTATATATAAAATAATTAAGTGTAACACCGAGTGTAACACCCGGTGTTACAAGGGATCCTCACTGGTAAAAATATTAGAACAAAATCAACAAATATATATCCAAGTAGTTAGTGTTATCTCCAAAGTGGCTCATCAATTTACAATTTAGTTACAGTGTAAATTTATAATTTAATTAGATTTAGTTACAATTTAAATTTAAAATTTAAATTGAGTTTGTATAAGTAAAAATATAAAAAAAATCCAAAAATTAGATAACAAATAGTTAGTGTTATCTTCAAAGTGACTCATCAATTTATTTTTTCAAAGTAACAATATTAAAACAACGAAAAAATATTGGTAAAGAATTCAGATGAAACGAATTTAATTAGAGTTATTTACAAATTAATTTAAATTGTACATTTTTTTTACAGAAATAAACATATTTAAAAAAAATTAGCAACATATATACCAAAGGAATAAATGTTATCTCAAAAGTGGCTCATAAATTGTATTTTTAAATGTAACAATACTACACAAAATGAAAAAAAAAGCATTTGAAAACAATTCATATTAAATTTATTCAAATTGATACCAAATTAGCGAGTGTTATATCCAAAGAAATGTAATTAGATTTAGTTACAGGTAAATTTATAAAGTGAAATTAATTTTTTTTAATAAAAATATTAAAACAAATTCAAAAATATATATCCTAGTACTTAGTGTTATCTCCAAAGTGGCTCATCAATTGGTTAAATGTGAACGCCATCCGTAGGTGGCTCATCAATTACATTTACAATTATAAATTATGTAACAGGATAAACATTGAAATTTCAATTAGAAATATGTAACAAATTAGTTAGACTTATCGCATTGATATCAAACTGGTTCATCTTATATCGAAAACCCCTGATCCATAGGGATAATATTGATATATCCAAAGTTGCAGATAAATATTTCATTTTTAAATGAAATAATAATAACCAAACGACAAAATAGGTATTTGGAAGTGAGTTAATAATTTTTTTTAATTGGTAAACCTAAATAAAGTAGAGAACCCACTTAAGGAGACATTAATTTGCACAAAAGAAAATCATATATTTAAGGTTGGATTATAGTTACAATATTTAAAGGTATGAACATGCATTTCAACCACGGAAGTTAAACTTATAAAATATTAGGAGTGGGGAAACTCATGCTCCGACATTGTCTTCCAAGGGCAGCCTAAACCGGCATATCGGGCAGGAATGCTGATGTTGAAGCCATGTCCGGATACACTCGGGATGGAACAGGTGTAAGCAAGGCATCTTCGTCAATGTTGAAGAACCATCAACCCCTTCAAGACAGATAAAACAGAGTTCCCCAGCTGAACTGCAAAACCGCCCGAGGTCGAGCGCATTAACTGCATTGATGGAAGCTGGTTGGTTGCGAGGGACATAATCTCTAACAACCATAGGAATGGAATCCCTAATATGGAAAATAAACATAATAAAAAACGATTAGGTAATATACAACCACACAAGGATTAATGATATAAATTAAAAAACAATAATAATTCATAACAATTCAAGGTCGAAGCATATGAAAGCTCTAAATCAAGCAATGCGTCCATATCCTCCAAGTAGGAAGGGTCGTCAGCAGGAGGGGGGACATCATCAGCACGAACAACAGTGGTTAAAGTGACATCAATACTGAGGACTAAACCAACCTGGATGTTGTGCCCCTCCGTGACAATACACTCGTTTATGTAGTTGTAGATTTGATCAACATCATATAGTGTTTAAAGACAAGAAGGTACATGTGCTGAAGTCAACATGTACACAACAGAAGACACACTGAGTGACTCTCTATTGTGAGCCAAATCTGCCATGTTTTACAGTTACTTTTATATCGTTTTCTGCATACATTTCATGCATTTGGGCTAGAATAGTATATAATCTATGTAGTTTATGTTTATTTGCCAAATTATGAAATCTACACCAGTTTCTATTTAAATTCGAAGCAATTTACAGCAGTTCTGAGAAAAGTTGGAAAAGCTCGGAAATCAGCTACAGAAGTCCAAGGTCAAGGGACTACAGAACCAAGATAAATCAAGCTGGAGCCCAGAAGTTACTCGATATCGAATTCTTTTACTCGATATCGACAAAGGCAACCCGACTCCGGAGCTTTACTCGATATCGACAAACACCCTGATGCCATGCCCTGAGTCGGGGAGTTGTGCCAAGTCGAGAAGCCGAAGACCTAGAGAAGCCGAGCAGCATCTACTCGATATCGAGGATCTTACTCGATATCGACAACTTCAGCACCATATTTCCGAGCCAGATCGGGGAGCAGTTCCTCGACAACACCAGGCCACGCAGAAGTCGACACAGGTTACTCGATATCGAGGACCCCAGCTGCGCCTGTCCGAGCTAGATCGAGCACCAGCTACCCGACATGCCGAGCCAGCCGAAGTCGACGAAGAACTTTACTCGATATCGAGGAGCGCCATCCTGAGCCGCGTTACGCGGTGAGCTGTCCACCGCGGTTTTGGATTGCTTGGAGCTGAAGATTGTCCGAGTTTGCCGAGATCTATCCACACCTATCAAGTTCTATCTAATGAGAAGATCTACCCACACAAGAAGATATTTTGCTACTTTAGATATAATTTCCTTTTTGGATTTAATTCCTTTATTCAATTTATTTATCTTTAAGCTTTTAGATATTTAGATATAGATATAGATAGGAACTTCTTTCCTAATTAGAGAGAGAATGAAGCATATAAATTAGGGGTGGGCACAAATCCCGCAAATCCCGGACCCGTCCCGGGCCCGTCCCGGGCCCGTCCCGATCCCGGTGGGATTTGAAAAAAAAAAATGAATCCCGTCCCGGTCCCGTCCCGCAAAAATTACGCGGGACGGAATGCGGGACGAGAATTTCTTATCCCGCAAATCCCGTCCCGTCCCGCATATATTATTATTATTATTATTATTATTATTATTATTATTATTATTATTATTATTATTATTATTATTATTATTATTATTATTATTATTATCATTATTATTATTATAATATTGTATACTTTGTACACACTGATATACACTGTGTATTTATACAAGTTGCAAATATACTGTCATACACTTGTATACATGCATACACTTTGCAACATACTGTATATTACACTTGTATACGCATGTTTACATACTGTGTATATATACACTCATATAATACAGTATGTTATACTCCGTAATACAGTATGTGTCCCTATATATATACTGTATATATTTTCTTTATATTGTATGTATAATATATCCAATGTGTATATATAAGGAAAATCGTAAAATATATAGGAAATATAAATTTTTTAATAATGTTTTTTATTTGAGGGACAGGGCCCGTCCCGTCCCGGTCCCGTCCCGTCCCGCGAGGGATAAGGCCCGCGCGGGATTGAAAAAAAAGTAGTGAATCCCGTCCCGGTCCCGTCCCACAAAAATTACGCGGGACGGGACGCGGGATGACCCCAATCCCGTCCCGTCCCGCGCCCACCCCTAATATAAATAAAGCCTTAGGGGCTGATTTCTAGTAATTCAATTTCAGAGAGAACAAGTTAGTAGTAGTAGAGAGAGAGAGTGTGCGGCGAGCAAGGTGGAAAGGCGAAAGCGGATTTGGCTTGTTCGGTTGTAAGCTTTCTTTTTAGTTTTATTTAATGCAAGTTAGTTTCTTTTGTTATTTAATGAGTTTCTTGATAATGAAGAACGAGTAGTCCACCCACTTCTAGGGTCGGGGTGAGCCCAACGTTGGCCATAGGTGATGCGGTAAAGGTACAATCTTTTGATGCAATTCGTCTTCTATCCCTATGAGCATGATTCTTTTGCGAGAGTTGAAGGTGATCCTTGTTTGTGTTATTGAAGCGAAAGTGATCTTAATGCAACTTGGGTTAATTATGTCAAAAAAGGTTAGTAACAATTAGGGTTTATGCGAAAGCCTCTATATTCCTATTTGTTAATAAAGAAAGTTATTTGATGGAAAGCATGATCTTTTATGCCTTTATGTGTTATTTTGCATGGTTATCGTTGTGGTGTTGATACCTTGGCTTTGGAAGTCTTTTAGTATATTGATTTATTTCGTTGAAAATCTGAGTTCTGTGTTCGAGAATTTGCAATTTTAAGGTTTCTGTCTTTGTCGATCTCGGGGAGTTTTAGTCGATATCGAGTAGCACCTTGTCGATATCGAGTAAGGTTTTGTCGGGATTGAGTTTCTGTGTCTGAATTTGCTTTCTGTCGTCACTGTGCTTTGTCGATATCGAGTACCTTCTTGTCGATATCGACCAATCTCTGTCTTTGCTTTTATTTTCTGCCTTTGCTTTGTTCTTTCTGTCTTTCTGCTATTCTGTCTGTGAGATTTACAACTACCTGTGATCCGCTGACACGCTTCCTCGTGGATCGATCCTGACTTCCCACTACTGCATAGGGAGGGAGTCTTGTAATTATTTGCAAGGGACGGAATCTGGTTTGCTTTGGTTTGTTTATATTTTATTGCAAGTCTCAATCTCCCTCTTACAACAAATTGGCGTCGTTGCCGGGGAGGCAATCATTCGCGCCTTAGGTAGTCAGATCTCACTTTTCTTTTGAGTTACGTTGCAGGTATATGCACCGTTCTGGTTGAACACCTGAGTTTGACGCCTTAGACGAACCGGAGCGCCTTATACGCATCCAAGCTAAACTGAAAAGAGCCATGGCGGCCGTAGAGACACAGGAACAGCTGATTGAGAGGCTTACAAGGGAACTAGCTGCTAAAGATACTGCTCTCACCGCTGAGAGAGCACGCACTACAAGGGAAGCTGAGCGTGGGAGGCTATTGGAGGATGAGCTTGCCCAATACCCAACAACTGCAGAGGATTACATGCACCCGACTCTCATCGTGCCTGAATCGGCCATTCTAATCCCTGAAAATAACTATGAAATTCGCACTCCTTTCCTTATTGAAATTAAACATAATGCTTTTCATGGTAGATTTAATGAATGCCCTCTTTAGCATATTACAAACTTTACTGACATGTGTCGTACTCTTGCTGAAGGTACAACCTTGGAGTACATCTTGATGAAGGCTTTCCGTTGGTCTCTGGCTGGTCCTGCATTAAAGTGGCTAGAAGGACTGAAACCGCGATCCCTCACGACATGGGCTCAAGTAAAGCAGGAATTTCTCAATAAATTCTTTCCTCCTGCCAAGACAGCGCTCCTTCGCCAAAAGATTACATCTTTCAAACAGCAGCCAGGAGAGCCGCTAGCAAAGGCATGGGAACGCTATAAGGATCTACTGCGATCCTGCCCTACTCATGGACAACGGCCTTGCATCGTTCAGGAGATCTTCTTCAACTCTCTTGACCTGGCTGCTAAAGATAGAATCAACACCTACACCCATTATGAGTATCTGACAATGCCGCCAGCTGAAGCATGGGATGCCCTCGACAAGCTGACCAACTATGACAACAAGTATGGGACTCCAGTCAACTATGAAGAGAATCCCTATGCCAGGCCAGCATCATCCATGCCTCTCTATGAGCCCTCTAAAGAAATTGATCCAGATGTCAAAGAGTAATACTACAGAGATCAAAATCACAAGCTCCTCAAGCAAGTCAAATATCTCTCTGTCAACCAGCCTTGCATCGAATGCGGATCACAACGGCATACCACTACTGAGTGCCCACACACAGAGCAAGTCAGGCTGGCAGAATACCAAGAGGCAGCTTACGCAGGAGGTCCTAATCGCTACATGGGGGACCAAAGGTTCCAACAACCACAATGGAACCAAGGTGCCCCTAGGAACCCCCCGCCCTACAGAGCTCCAGGACATCCGGAAAGGGACCAGAAGAGGGATGATCTACAAACTGTCCTAGAAGAAATACAGAGAAACCATTCAGAAACTAAGCAATCCTTCAACTCCGTCTACTCTAGGCTTGGGGAGATTGATATATGGCGGAAATCGGTTGATACACAGATCGGCCAGCTAGCAGCAGGAGTCCCCAGACAATCAGGTTCACTCCTAGGATCTTCAGAACCAAATCCCAAGGGAAAGACCGGACACATTGCTGCTGTAAAACTCAGAAGCAGCCATCAACTACAAGAGCCAAAGGTCAAAAAGCAGCAGGACGAAGGAGAACAGCAACTCGATATCGACCAGACCTTGGTCGATATCGACAAAAGGCAACTCGATATCGAGAAAGGTTTACTCGATATCGACGATAGAGTGGACCAACCTTCGTCTGCACAGCACAGCAACTCGACACCGAGGAAGCTAGTCGATATCGAGGATGAACTGGTCGATATCGAGGAAACCCAAGTCGAGATCGAAAAAGCTGCAGCACCTCCGACATCTGCTCTGGCTCCAAATCAGAAAAAGAAGCTGTCCTTCCCAACAAAATCTCCAAAGGACCCAGCAGAGAAGAAGTTTCAGCGCTTCATCAAGATGCTTCAGAAGCTCAATGTCAACATACCCTTCACAGAAGCTCTCAATGAAATGCCATCCTATGTCAAATTCCTAAAGAAGATTCTAAGCAAGAAGAGATCAATGGCTGAAATTACAGAGGAGTGCAGCCATATGGACATACTTGAGAAAAGGCCAGATCCAGGTAAGTTTGCTATAACCATTGGATTTGGTCAATACAAATTTAATGGTTTATGTGATCTTGGAGCTAGTGTGAGTATAATGCCTTTAACGATATGGTCCAAGATTAAGATAGGTGCCCTAGAGCCTGTGGATGCTAAGCTTTATATGGCCAACAACACGGTGGTCATTCCAACAGGCATGGTGGGCAATGTACCAGTACAAGTAGGTAAGTTCTTTGTCCCTACTGATTTCCTAGTTATTGATATGGCGGAGGACCCTGCTTGTCCGATTATTCTAGGAAGGCCCTTCTTGGCAACGGTGGATGCCTATATAAGTGTACGGAAGGGAGTGCTCACTTTCAACATCAGCGATGAGGTAATTGAGTATTCCTTTAATAAAACTGAAAGGCATACAGGTCCCATGGAAGAAGTAAAGTCTATATCAACTGGTTACATCACTTGCGGGGAACCTAAAGTAAGAAATATGACTCCTGAAGAGCTGGAAAAGAGGGATATGAAAGCCCAGGTGGAGAAGATCATGGCCATCCTGAACAAAGAAACAGAGAATCCACTTGACACAAACCAAGGTACGTCGATTTGGACTAACTATTTTTCGGATGCCTTGACAGGATGCAAGTATGGGGTCGAAGTCGGACAAAATTCCTCAACATCGAGTAATTTAGTCGATATCGACCAAAATCAGAAGCCTCCACCAGCACCAGCGTCGTCGAGCAGCCAACCTGAAGCACAACACTCGTCGATATCGACCAACACTCCGCTGCATCGACTTGGCCTTCCTCGACGCTGATTCCACCAGGTGAGCAAGACTCCTCGATATCGACATGTCTAGTCGATATCGACTAACACCCACCTTCCTCGACTCCAGCATCCTCGAGCAGCAGGCCACCAGAAGCTGAATCCTCGTCGATATCGAGTACTGTTCCTCGCGATCGACCAAACACATTGGTCCCAGAATCCATTTCTGCAAAGGTAAGCCAAGGTATGGATCTTTCTTCTCCTATTTCAATTAAAGATCTATCTATACATGGGAGAGGTTTGCCTTGGTATGTGCGCTTATGTAGGATTTCCAATGATGAGCCTAAAGAATATGAAGTTGGAGACAAGCTCTATGTTTCCAAATCTAAAGATCATTGGTTTCCTAACAAATTCAACAAGAAGAGGATGGGACCTTTCGTGGTGAATAAGATCCATTCTGGAGGACTACAGCTGATGGACAAGAATGGAGTCCTATTTGAAGCACAAGCTACATGGGCCCTACAAATGCCACCTTGAGCTTAATGGAGAAAGTCGGCCTAGCGACTATAAAATCTAGAGCTTATAAATAGACATTTATTTTTAGGACTTTTTGGACATTGTTACTTTTGTTTGTTTTTGGTTTTGAACTTTTAGTTTTTCTATTGTGGGTATATGTCTTCTATATTTTTTCTGGTCCATGGGGATAGAAGCAAGCTAAATCGGACTCGGCCCAGGCATTTTTCGACATTATGAAGCCCTGCACATCAGTCTAGTAAGTTTCTTTCTTTACCCTTGTTTTTATACAGTGAGGACACTGTAATGTTTAAGTATGGGGTGGGGGAAAGGCTTACTTTATGCATATTTGATATATTTGACATTATTTGTGCATTATTTCTTGAATTGCTTATACATGGCTATTTTGGAATTCATTATTGATTTATGTGCTTATATGCATGATTTCCAAAGTTTGAAAAAATGACCCCCATTGAAATTTTTTGAGTAATGTCATGGAAGCTTATATTGAAGTCGACGATGCAAAAATGGATTCATTAGAGATATAGCATAAAATTGCCTAGTAAAGGGAAGTCAAAATGAAGTGCATATTTTCTTGAAAACCATAAAAGGAGGTAAAATTTGATGTTGCTTTTGACATGTTGCATGATAAGAGGATGGAGGATTTTATATTTCCATATATGCGCATATATTTATATTCCCTAGCCATACCAATGCTTATGCATCACAAAAGCCATAATATGCCTTATTTCACATTTGCTCCACATAATCTAAAAAATTGCCATTCTTTACCTTATTTCCTATCCGGGGATTATGTTGAGAATAATTTTACATTATGGAGATATTATATGGTGTTTGTGTTGTTGTTATCATTATTGGAGTTTGGCGGAAATTGTTTGAAATATATGGAAAATTTAATGAGTGAAAGAAAATCCGATCAAAGATCGACCCTGCTCGCCGAGATAATAGTTTGGCGAGATGGGACACCAGGTGAGGAGTCCGACGCACTAAGTATCCGGGGCCATTCATGACACCCATGTTTGCGACTTACGAGAAGGCAGTGCTGAGGTTAGAGAGGTAAAAGCATTATTATTAAAAAAAAAGCATTATGAAAGGTGATGAATCTTATGGAGAAGGAATGTGGAAATTCAGTTTGGAAGTACTCCATTTCTCCGGATCATTAGCACCACATTGCCAATTATTTCCCACCTTTAGCCTTTTACCAATCTACTCCTTATTGAGCTTAAATTAAAGTCCTCTTGATTATTAATGCTTTGTCACTTATGAATTGTTTTTGCATAACCCTCCTTTTATGAGTAGATGTTGCTTTTGTTTTCACATGCATGGATTTGTGGCATAAGTACCTTTTCGATAATGGTAATTGATTGCAGGGTTATATGAGAATGAATCTAAGATGTTGAGAGTTTGAATTCTTCCCTTTAATGACAAATAAAAGTATTGCTTGAGGACAAGCAAGCTTTAACTATGGGATGTTTGTTGTGAGCCGAATTTGCCATGTTTTACAGTTACTTTTATATCGTTTTCTGCATATATTTCATGCATTTGGGCTAGAATAGGACAGAATCTATGTAGTTTATGTTTATTTGCCAAATTATGGAATCTACACCAGTTTCTGTTTAAATTCGCAGAATTCGAAGCAATTTACAGTAGTTTTGAGATAAGTTGGAAAAGCTCGGAAATCAGCTACAGAAGTCCAAGGTCAAGGGACTACCGAACCAGGAGGAATCAAGCTGGAGCCCAAAAGTTACTCGATAATGAATTCTTTTACTCGATATCGACAAAGGATGTCCGAGCAGTGCTGGTCGAGTAGGAGCTGACCGAGGAAGCTGAAGACGAAGGCAACCCGACTCCGGAGCTTTACTCCATATCGAGTAAACTACTCGATATCGACAAACACCTTGGTGCAATGCCCTGAGTCGAGGAGTTGTGCCAAGTCGAGAAGCCGAAGACCTGGAGAAGCCGAGCAGCATCTACTCGATATCGAGGATCTTACTCGATATCGACAACTTCAGTGCCACATTTCCGAGCCAGATCGGGGAGCAGTTCCTCGACAACACCAGGCCACGCAGAAGTCGACATAGGTTACTCGATATCGAGGACTTTAGTCGATATCGAGGACCCCAGCAGCGCCTGTCCGAGCTAGATCGAGCACCAGCTACCCGACATGCCGAGCCAGCCGAAGTCGACGAAGAACTTTATCGAGGAGCGTCATCCTGAGCCGCGTTACGCGGTGAGCTGTCCACCGCGGTTTTGGATTGCTTGAAGCCGAAGATTGTCCGAGTTTGTCGAGATCTATCCACACATATCAAGTTCTATCTATGGAGAAGATCTACCCACACAAGAAGATATTTTGCTACTTTAGATATAATTTCCTTTTTGGATTTAATTCCTTTATTCAATTTATTTATCTTTAAGCTTTTAGATATTTAGATATAGATATAGATAGGAACTTCTTTCCTAATTAAAGAGGGAATGAAGCTTATAAATAAAGTCTTAGGGGCTGATTTCTAGTAATTCAATTTCAGAGAGAACAAGTGAGTAGTAGTATTTGTGGCGAGCAAGGTGGAAAGGCGAAAGCGGATTTGGCTTATTCGGTTGTAAGCTTTCTTTTTAGTTTTATTTAATGCAAGTTAGTTTCTTTTGTTATTTAATGAGTTTCTTGATAATGAAGAGCGAGTAGTCCACCCACTTCTAGGGTCGGGGTGAGCCCAATGGTGGCCATGTAAGGTGATGCGGTAAAGGTACAATCTTTTGATGCAATTCGTCTTCTATCCCTATGAGCATGATTCTTTTGCGAGAGTTGAAGGTGATCCTTGTTTGTGTTATTGAAGCGAAAGTGATCTTAATGCAACTTGGGTTAATTATGTGAAAAAGAGATAGTAACAATTAGGGTTTATGCGTAAGCCTCTATATTCCTATTTGTTAATAACGAAAGTTATTTGATGGAAAGCATGATCTTTTATGCCTTTATGTGTTATTTTTGAATGGTTATCGTTGTGGTGTTGATACCCTGGCTTTGGAAGTCTTTTAGTATATTGCTTTATTTCGTTGAAAATCTGAGTTCTGTGTTCGAGAATTTGCAATTTTAAGGTTTCTGTCTTTGTCGATCTCGGGGAGTTTTAGTCGATATCGAGTAGCACCTTGTCGATATCGAGTAAGGTTTTGTCGGGATCGAGTTTCTGTGTCTGAATTTGCTTTCTGTCGTCACTGTACGTTGTCGATATCGAGTACCTTCTTGTCGATATCGACCAATCTCTGTCTTTGCTTTTATTTTCTGCCTTTGCTTTCTTCTTTCTGTCTTTCTACTATTCTGTCTGTGAGATTTACAACTACCTGAAATCCGCTGACACGCTTCCTCGTGGATCGATCCTTCTCACTACTGCATAGGGAGGGAGTCATATAATTATTTGCAAGGGACCGAATCTGGTTTGCTTTGATTTGTTTATATTTTATTGCAAGTCTCAATTTCCCTCTTACAACACTCTCCAGACCAAGAAAAGGCACAGCGAGATTCATGGCCCCCCTCTTCATCTTCCTTGTAAAATGACACAAAAATATTACTCTGACTGAGGGAATTAAGATAACAACCTGTGACTCCGATAAAGAAATCTCCACAACAGAAATGATAGCCTTCGTATATTGCAGGAGGGGGCACCATTGTTCCCTAACAACAGAAGCAGTTGATACCTAACAAAAGAAGCAGTTTATATAAGACGATAGTAGAAGAACTGAGCTCCAGAAAATACAATGAAGAGGGTAAAACTTATGAGTAAAGAGCTCGACCAGAATGGAGGTGAAGTTGCAGAAATTAAAACCAAAGAGGTAATAAAAAAACTCCAGTTATTTATACTGGATTACAAGACATAGGAAGTTCAAAAATAAAACTACCCACTAAGCAAAAAAAGCATCTAATAAACCGCCTAAAAAGAAGTGGATGAGTGGGTAAGCTGAGGTAGTTATGTATGAACAATATGAGGTGGTTTTGAAAAATACTCCAAAAACACTACCATCGGATGGCAGAAAACCAAGATAATAACAGGCAAAACCCATAGATATTACAACATAAAAATTGTGGGCAAAACAACTATAATTGATAATTGTAAAGGAGGTGTTATATAGAGAGGGAAATTCCAAACAATTATGCTCAACATCTGAGATGCATATAAAAAGGCTGGCACGACAAGGATGAAACTTTACTCAATTCCAGGCATAGAACAAAATGTAACAACGCCAGCAGCAGGATGACAGGTATTATACTCAATGAATAGGAAGGGGAAGTTAATAATAAATAACTACCCACTAAGCAAAAAAAAAAAAACTTGCAAACTGCCAAAAGACTACAAAAGAAGTGGATGAGTGGGTAAGCTTAGTTAGTTACACCTGGAGTATCTGATCTGGTTGCGAAAAAAAACACATCAGGACATCAGGACAACTATGTTCCTCAATATAATCCTAAACAACAGTATACCTACACTATCTGAGCTGGTTGAGATAAAAAAACACATAACCATCACAATCCAGATTGCAAAAACCAAGCTCCCAATAACACCCTAATCAAATTTTGCAGATATTACCTTGATGGAGTAGGAGAAAGTGTGATTCCATGCGTAATAACCTATCGCATTGTGAATGGATACCAAGGGTAAAAACCTGGGTAGTTGGCCAACTTTGGAGTCCTGAAAAGAATATAATAAAAAAAATAAGAAAGACAATATATATAGACAATCTGCATCAGTGCAGCAAGAATTGTATAATATGAGAATGTACTCAAACAGTTGGTGCACTTTCAGCAGGAGTTTTCCCAGTTATACCTTGTGAACATTTAGAAAACATTAGATATACACAATTTCTGCAGTGGTGCTGCACAACAACCAAAAGAAACCAATAACACTATTTCATTGAGGTTGTCTTCAAATAAATGCAACAAACTGAGAGGGTAATCAAATATCAAGCCATAGACATGACATATCAGAAAAGGATACAAAATTGCTCTTCTAATTTGTTTAAACTGAAATCCTAAATAACAGTATCAATCTGCAATTAGTAACACTATTTCATTAAGGTCGTCTTAAAATAAATGCAACAAACATAGAGGGTAATCAAATATCAAGCCATAGACATGACATATCAGAAAAGGAAAAAAATTGGTCTTCTAATTTGTTTGACCTGAAATCCTAAACAACAGTATCAATCTGCAATGAGTAACACTATTTAATGAAGGTTGTCTTCAATTAAATGCTACAAACAGAGAGGATACTATAATATCAACCCATAAACATTACATCTCATAAAAGGAAATATAATTGGTCGTGTAAATTGTTTCAAATGACATCATAAACAACAGTATCAATCTGCAAAACAAAAACACTTCGACCTTGGTATACTGTCAGACAACCAAAAATATTCACACATTGAAAAAAATCGATATCAACATAACAGTCTAGCCCATCATCAATGTGGGTGCCAGCAATATTACGAGAAGAAACAACAACATCTGTCTCAACCTAATTCCAGGTCAACACATGAGGAGCGCTGTTTTGGAGCTCGTCCACAATCAACGTCCTGCAAACCATACACAAATCAACAGTGGAAACCATTAGCAATTAAACTAATTAAGAAGCCTTCTTAAACCAAGAAGAAATCTGAACCTGCATCGTTGCAGTAGTCGAACGTTCACCCGAATAGCGCTGTTTTGGAGGTCGTCCACAATAAACGCCCTGCAAACCATACACAAACCAACAGCCGAAACCATCAGCAATGAAGCTAATTAAGAAGCCTTATTAAACCAAGAAGAAATCCGAACCTGTATCGTTGGAGTAGTCGAACGTTCACCCGAATCACTGAAATGAGATAATTAAACGTTCAAGGAAGCACGGAACCAAACAAACCGGAAACCCCAAACAACCGTAAAAACACGAAAGCAAAATTGGGGGAAACGTAGGCCGGATCGATATACCTTACAATTGCATAACCCCTGCCGCTCTCAGACATAGATCGGAACATCCGAGGGCAAATAATAAAGGCGACAGGCGATGATGCATAGCGATACCAACCGCTGAAGCATTCCTCTTCCAGACACACCTTATGCAAAACGGGAAATTGCTCGGATAGCAACCTCGGCGCCGTCGTCCACCGGAGGCCGCAAGGGAAGGAAAGGCCGCAAACTGATCCAAGAAACCTAGGCTAGCAAATTCCGGTTGAGAGCAGTTTGGAGAGGATAAGAAGAGAGAGCAGTTTGGAGAGAAGAAGCAGGGAAGGAAAGGAAAAAGAATATAACTGATGCCTTAAAACTCGAAGAAATCTTTGCTAAGACACGTGGCAAAAGTTTTTACCCTAACATGGCTTTTGCTTTTAGAGTTTAGGAGATGTGCCTAATTAAATGGGTAATCAATAAATGTGCCTAATTAATATGTAAATGGGCCTAATTTTATTGGGTAAATGGGTAAATGACCCTAATTATAAGGTAAATGTTACCACATCTCCCATACTTTCTATTTCTACCAATATCGCCCTTATTTCAATTATAAAAATTATAGATTTTAGCCCGTAATTTTTATTTGAAATAATATTATAAGGTGCATCTATAAGATTACAAAATACAACTAAATATGCTACATCACATTTTTTGTCTTTATTTTAAAAAGTGAAAAATATGAGATTACAAAATATAAAGTGAACAAATAATACAATAAAGATTATTATTAATAAATGTGCATTTTCCTAATGTAAAGTAAGTTTCCTACCAAATATTTTCTTTCTGGGTTGCTATTTTTATGGCGGTTTTGTACTTTAATGCGACATGTGTCATTAAAAACCTATTAGCTCAAAAATGGTATAACGATGTGCCCATGCAAATAGGTTCGAGTTCAAAATCCCGCATATGCTATTTATGGTTGTCTTCTTTTTGTTCCCGTTCATGAATAAGATTATAAAGTGCAATAATAAAATGATAATGTGCACAAATAAGATGATATAATGCATATATAACATTATGGTGTGCAAATACAGTATTATATTGTGCAAATATAATATTATGTTGTGCAAATATAATATTATGTTGTGCAAATAAAATCAGGGTCCTTATGGCTGGATTAGAGGAAGCTTTCATATAATTTACCATTGTTCTAGCCTATTGCAATGCAAGATGCGAAATCATAGGTACTTTCGAGACCCTGTGGTTCGTCCTTGGAACCTAGGCAGGGCAAAATTCCTATCTAACATAATGTGCAATTGTATTTTGATAAAGTGCATAAATAAGGTGATAAAGTGCAAGAATAAAGTGATGAAATGTATGAATAATAATATAAGTGCATGAATAAGATTATGAAGTGCACAATTAAGATTATAAAGTGCATAAATAAAATTACAAAGTGCAAGAATAAAATCATTGAGTGCATGAATAAGATTATGGAGTGCACAATTAAGATTATAAAGTGCAAAAATAAAATGATAAAGTGCATAAATAAGTAGATAAAGTGCAAGGATAAAATGATAGTGTATGAATAAAAATATGAAGTGCATGAATAACATTGTGAAATGCATAATTAAGATTCTAAAAGTGCATAAATAAAATGATAAAGTGCAAGAACAAAATGATGAAGTGTATGAATTAGATTATGAGATGTGCAATTAAGATTATAAAGTGCATAAATAAAATGACAAAGTGCAAGAATAAGATTATAAAGTGCATACTTAAGATTATGAATTGCACTTTTATTAGAAAATATTACAAACTATTAAAATTAAGCAATTTAACCTATGTAGGAGTCGAACCCACATCTCTGTGTGTAAGCACATTGCTCTACCATTAAACTAATAAGCTTTTAAAACTATTGGGGAAGAAAGAAGGTCAGTCAATGCTCTTTCAGCAAAAGGAACAAGAATAAAAAGCAAGAAAGAACAAGAATGAAAAATAGCCAACTAAAGCTCCAGTAAAAGGTTTGCCTTCAAACCATCCAAGCCAAAATACAACCAAGTATCTTGCCTCTCCGACTAGCAGTGAGCAAAACATGAACTGAGAAATAGGCCATTTTGATTTGAGCTTAAAAGGTTCGTTGCAGAATTCAACATTAATCTTGTTATTCACACAAGTGTAAACACTCTACAAAGAATGAAAAAATGGCAACAAGACTTTATTTCAGTGAAAGATCATGCTACCTTGCAAAAACTGGATCTGTGATGCAGAACAACGTGCATGGTTCATCTTGCATTCGTGCCATTCGCCACGAGGATCAGGAGATGACAGAGCTAAACTGGATTGAACCTGGATTTGGAATCCATCCTAAAACTCAACAAGGGAGTAGAAACTCAAATAGATCCTACTGATCAATCAACTCTGACAAACCACTAATTCAATAAGCAACAGAGAAATCAGAAGTATTAGGAGGCAAAAATAGTCGAATTAGAACTGAAATTTAACAAAGAAGAAAGAAAAATTCAACAAATCAAGCAGTAGAGTGGTGGACTATGAACAAATCTAACAAAAATTCAACAAATCAAGCAAAAATTCAACAAAATTCAGATATGAGGAAACCTATTGAAAGTAATAAATCCAGCAAAACATGAATCCACCAACAGTTTCTAATCCGAACATATTAATCCCTCTAGAAAACATGAGCTGCTCACTTTTGTCAAACTTGAGCAGCAAAACATGCACTTTATAACCTTGAAAGATGAATCCCTCTAATCCGAACAGATGAATCAAAACATGAATCCAGCAACAGTTTCTCAGTTTCTCATGGAGTACAAAACATGAATCAAAACCTTGACAGATGAATCCCTCTAATCCGAACAGTTTCTCAGCGATTTCCAAAAAAAATCAAAACATGAATCCAACAACAGAAATTGAAGTAACAGAACTAGTTAATTAATTTAATTGATCCCTCTAATCCGAACTGGTTACTCGCCTGAGATTGTAGGAGGCAAAAATCGAGTGCCCGTCCAGAAGCCCTAATTGAATCGGGTAATCAAATGCCATCTTACAACAATATGTGAACTACACAATCAATTGCAATCGATCACCAAATCAACAATGTCTAACTTCAAACAATCAATTGCAATCGTTCAGAAGCCCTAATTGAATCGGTAAATTAAAACCTTACCCGTCCAAAATCGAGGCACTGAGCTGCTATAGCCAAAGGAATTGCTAGAAAGAGAACGAACAACTTCGTCCCGAGAATTACCTCCTGGAAAAGGAACAAAAGAATAAGGAATCGATCGAATATGCAATCTGTAGGAAGGAAAAAGAAAATTCAGCAGAAGGAGATGACCTTGATCGAAAAGCATAATTTACCAAAGCTCTGTATCAAGCCGAGAAGTAGAAAATTTCAAGCATGAAAAAATTGGGGAAAAAAAACCCGAATCTGACTCATAGATCAATTCAATTTGACAAATAGATGAAATCGAATTTGAGAGAGAGATAGAGAGAGGGAGCGAACCTGCGTAATTGAGTGTAAGGAGAGGTCGTTGCAGCCGCGAGCCTTGACGCCGAGGCAGAGCAAGGGGCGTTGCGAATTTTTGCGGTGGTTGAAGTGTGATAACTCCCTCCCTTGATGAAAATCGGAATAAGTTTCAAAGGCCTTGACAGCTTATCTGTGTCAAAGGTCTTGGAGCTTTAACAGTGTTGATGAAATACAAAACCTGTTCTATATGTTATTATGTTCGAAATATTATTCCATATTATTATATACTTCCATTATATTATTATATATTTAACTAACCTTTCAGGAAGTATTTTCGAATTATTTCCTTCCTTGTGATGCAACTTGTGAAGATTCAAATGGGAAAGATTGTGGCCTTCGAAGTTTCCAAAGATAGAAGATCCAGCTCAAAGCCATGATCTAGACTAGTCGTTGGAGAAGATCCTTAGCGCCGATTTGTCTCAATATAAAGAGAAGGAAGATGAAGACAGAATACACATTCATTGAACACGAGCTTTCATACACTCCAAGCCTTCAAGAGAAATATGTCTTCGTGTGCTCTCTGCTTGTCCTAAGAGTCTGTTATTTCATTTCAAAGCATTTGAAAGTTACACAGTGAGCTTATAGGATATATTCATTTATAGTGTTATACTCGAGAGTTTCTAACTCAGGAAGTGAACACTAGGCTATTGATTCTCGAGAGTAAGAGGATTGTACTAGATAGCTGAGAGAGGCGGGGCTCTTCTAGATTGGTCTAGGACTCCAAGGGAACGTGAGTTGACTAGATTGCAATTGTATAGGAGAGAGGCTTCTCGGTGAGCTATTAGGATCCTAAGCTTTGTGAATCAATAAAGCCGGTTGAATCCTAGGGTTGTGGAAGAACCCTAGGCGGGGACGTAGGCCAAGTTCGTGCCGAACCTCGTTAACAATTCGTTGTTTCCTCTACTTTATTGATTTACCTTATTTCCGCACTTGGTTCGATTGTTTAACTTTGTGAATCAGGTTAAATCTCAAAGGGATTTGCACGAGCTTCAAACGTCTTGAGACTTTCTGCGAAAATCTGGCATACTCTATTTAACCCCCCCTTCTAGAGTATTTCTACATTACTTAGTTTTATATTATCGAACCTTCAAAGTGGAATTCGGATGTAGACGAGGTCGGCCGGTGGGGGTCTTGGGGAGACGAACGACGTCGTCGGTGGAGCCTCGGGGAAGGAGATGGTGCTGCTTTCGGCGATTGCGAGGAGGAGAAGAGAGGAAGATGTGATCAGAAGAGAAGCGAGAGAGAGAGAGAGAGAGAGAGAGAGAGAGAGAGAGAGAGAGAGATCTGAGACCGATGGTGAACCCAATTTTATTTGAAACCGATCCGTTTCATCTTTTTTTTTTAAAGCCAGATCCGCGCGCTTTTTACTTAATTAGCCTATTTTCACTTTAAGCATCTTTTTCACTTTAAGCACCATTTTAATTTTAACCACACCCTATATATACATTCTTCAACCTCTCCTTCATCCTCCTTTCCACCAATCATGTTTTTTCTTGTATTATTTTTTTTTCTTTCTTTTATCTCTTTGTGTCAATCACATTTTTTTAACACATTTACTATCTATCTATAGGGGAGGTTCAAGTAGAAATACATCTTCCCATAGAAACACCATTACCATGGAAACTTTTAATATCAACCCTTCATTCTTCATCATTGGTTATTTATAAAATGGTGGCAATTTTGATATTTAAGTGAAGTTTAGGCCTATTTTTAAAATCATTAAAAAAACCCTATCAAACTCCATCGCTCAGAAGTTATACCCTAACCCCCCTCACAGCCTCCCTTAATTGTCTCGGAGTCTCAATCAAGGTGCGCCTCCAACTCTTCCCCTCCGATTTCCCCTTGATTTCGTCGGTGCCTCATCCGTCGGCATATCAAACTCCCTCTCTCAGATGTTATACCCTTAACCATTCTACCTTGTCTCAGTCTCTCAGTGAAGGTTCCTCTACGACTCTTCCCCTCTGATTGCCCCTTGATTTCATCGGTGACATGTTTGTCAGCGTCGGTGCCTCGTCTGTTATTGCTATCGTCGCCGCCTCGCCTCTGATTCTTCCCCTTTGATTTCGCAATAGTTCTATCAAGGTGTGGGTTTTGCTCTGAGTCTTCCCCTCCGTCGCCGCCTCTGAGTGTTCCCCTCCGCTTCCTTCCTGTCACTACCGGTGTCTTTATTGCCAATCTCCGCATCTTCTCCCCTCTATTTTATTACCCTCTCATCAATTTTGGGATGAAGACCCGATTCGATTTTGGGTCGCTTATAATGATTTTGCGAGACGAATAATTGCCAATAGATCTACGAATTTGTTTGCCTCGGTCGCTCTCCGCTTCTTCCCCTACTTGTCAGGTTTGGATTTTGATTTTAATGTCTGTCAATTTTGTTTAAAGTTGTGGTTTGGCTTTTATCGAATTATCGCTTAATTGAAGATGGCGAGACTGATTGATTAGCAGCTTGCTTTGTTAATTCACAATTATTTAAGGCTGTGGTTTGGCTTATATAGCGTAATTGAAGATGGCGAGATTGACTAAGAATGGAAATTGACTGACTAATTGCCAAATAGACTGAGGGGTCGTTTGGTAACGATATCAAGATATCGATATCGATATCGGTATCGATATCAAGATATCGATATCGGGTGATATCTTTGATATCTTGATATCAAGATATCGGTATCGGTATCAAGATATCAATATCGGGCGATATCGATATCAAGTGATACCTCCCAAAAAATAGGTCATATTTGATATCTAGATATCAACTGATATTGATATCTGACTATTACCAAACACCAGATATCAGATATCACTTGATATCAAGTGATATATTATGCATATCAAACACTAGATATCGATATCAGTTAAAGTGATATCGATATCTAGCCCTACCAAACACTAGCTATCAGATATCGGGGGCTGATATCCGATATCTGGTATCTAGATATCAATACCAAACGACCCCTGACTGCTAATTTTTTTGGCTCTATTTGAAGCTATTGAGAAGTTAAATGGAGTTGTGGGTAAGAAATTTAGAACTGAAGCTGAGAAGGGAAATTGCAATTTGGTTTGTTTTAGTAAGTTGTGTAATTTTGATATTCCCTCTATTTGTTTTGAATGAAATAGACTTAAAATTGAAATTGACTAAGTGACTGCTAAAAATTTTAGTTCACAAATCCCTCTATTTTAGATTGAGAAGTGAAATTGCAATTTCACAATTCTGAAAGCAATCAACATTCACAATGAATTCAATGGAATTGTTATGGATTTATGAATATCTTTTAAAGTCTATTAGCTCAATGAAATAGCAATGTATACGTTATTATAAACATGGTGGGGGTTCGAATCTCATTTAGGCTTTCTCTAATGAGATTACTAGAAGTCAAAATACATTCAATTATCAAAATGATTATTATCAATATTACACAAAAAAATAATCATAAGTAACAGGTTCCTTGAATCCTTGATAATCATTTTGAGACCTGCAATCTCAAAGCCCATTTCCCTCTCAGTTGCAAATTGTCTCCAATTCCTTGATAATCTATAGTATATACATCCTAGCAGTGGAACCTCAACATAATCATACTAATTCCTTTCGGTTTCACATAAAAGATTTCAATGATTGGAGACTAGAGTCAATTTTCTAAGCTTGACAAATATTTATTCGCTAGGCAAGTCTTCTATTTGCAAGTTTTTATCTAGAAATGAAGAAAATCTCAATTAGATCTAGCTGCCTACAAATGTACAACTCCATAAAATTGATTTTCTAACAAAGAAACTTGAACTAATTGCTCACACAACATTGATTTGGTGAATAATATATTATCACATCCTAATCAATATCAATGTAGCTTGTGAGACTCGAACTCACGTCATGTGTATAATAACATATTGCTCTACCATTTGAGCTAATAAGCTTTCATATAAATAAACTTTGATTGCTTAAATAGGGAATAGTGATAGCATGCATTTAGGTAGGCATATTAGGATGCATTTATCATGATTTAGATGTATATAATGCATGGTTTAGGCTAGAATTGCATTTATACTTGTTTTGTTGGTAGAGTCGGAATCTACACGCTTTTATGGATTATTTCAGGTATATGTGGATCCGACGAGGAATGAGGAAGCTCATGGATGAAGGAAGAGTGAAGAGGAGGAGGAAAAGTGAAGAGCTCGGGAGCGGAATCGAAGTTAGAGAGCCTAAGTGAATAACAAGTCAGCAGAAGTTGTCGCCAGACATGCTGAACTTGTTTCGCACTTTCTGGAGGCCTCGGTTGTCCGATTGACTATTATGACCATGCGTTGGAAAGATCTTTCCGAGATCTACAACTTTCGTGTTGACATCGGGACCAAATTCGAAGAGGAAAATTCGCTGTGAACAGTAAAAGCCGCCCCGCGGCCAAGCTAGCCGCCCCGCGGCTCGAAGCTCTGTCGAACGATTTTGCTGATCGCCTGGCCGCCCCGCGGCCTGTGGTGGCTGCCCCGCGGCCTATGCAGAAACGCCGAATCCGTTAAAGGACCTTTTATCTCTTTAATTAGTTTTGAGAATTATTATTTGGCCGACTCCTTTGAGGCCTTTTAAAGAAGTTTTAGGGTTTTATTTGAGGGATCTAATTCATTAGTTTATGCACTTGGAGACTATCAATTGAGAGAACCCTAGAGAAGAGCCTCCGTGGCCATGGAGTGCTAAACTCTTTCGTTTCATCTATGGGTTGAAGCTTTGGTTTGATAAAATTGTGAGATTTCTATTCTTGTTCTATTCCTATTGATTCGTATTGATTCTTTTGCGAATATTGTTGATTTCTTCTAGTCCGTACAACTAGTTGAGATTATTGCTAGGATTTTGTAGATTCCTCGTAGCGAACCTTAATCCATAGTAGCAATCATGCCTTTTTAGGACTCGTAGGACTAAACTGGTGTGTAGAGAATCAATTATATGTTAAATGCTGACTCGTAGCTTGGTGTTGCATATATCCTGGTTAATCCTTAATCTTAATGCTACTATTAGGTTAAATCTTGACCGTGTTAAGGTTATCTAATTAGTAAGGGTTACTAGGACTCGTAGGACTAGTAATTTACACAAGATCAGGACAGGAACAATAATAGGACGAAAAGAGAACTTGAAGAAGAATCAAGGATCAACTAGTCAAACTAAAGTGGATATTTGTAGATGAAACTAGTCCTTTAATTGTTATCTCCATTATTTGTTTATAGTTTATTTTGTTTTCTTTCTTATTTTCATAACACCAAAACCCCCCTTTCTATTAATTGGTAAATAGACTTAACTTAGGAATAGCTTGATTCTCTGTGGGATCGACTCGTGCTTACCACACTACATTAGTTAGTAAGTTCGAATTTATTTTGATACGGTTTAGGCGACTAAAAACCGCTTATCAAATACCCTTGCTACTAACTTTTTAGATGTTGAGGTTATTGCAGTTTGAAGGTGAAAACTTTCACCAATATCTTACCAGATTGCAGAGATATGTTGACATTCGTGATTCACGGGGTTATCAAGACAGCATCCGAGATATGATTGTTTGCATAATTGACGGGATGACTGCTGAGACACGGACGCTTGCTGAGCACATGAGTAATGGAGGCCTAGCACGATTAGGTTTGTCGGGGATGTGGGATTTTTTTTGTTACATGGGTTACCATGTTGCACAGGAAGAATCTTTCACTTCGATATCTCCACCAATGGAGGACTCTGTCATATATCCGGATGATGAAATCCAAGCCCTTACTCAAGCGATACAGGAGAATGGTGAGAGGATCAAAAACTTGGGGGAACAATTGAGCCAACTTATTCAAACATCGAGCGAGATAATAGCAGATCGGATGGCCGCCCCTCAAGTTGATAAAGAAAGCAAAACCATTCCACCATCCCTTGAGACATTGAAGGATGCAAGAATGGAAGATCCTGTCGAAGTCATTGTTCTTAATTCATTCCATCCTAGTTGGTTTCATAAGGAGGAGGAATTGTTCGTAGACAACGATAGTTTCTTTGACGATGGAGAAGAGGGTCTAGTGCTTCCTGACATGGAATCTCATGAGTCGACGCATGAGGTTTCATGTGTTGTGTCTCCTACTCCATCTGATGCATTCATTCTCAGCCCCCCCGTTGATGAACCATGTCTAGAGTCACCTGCTGAGGCTCAAGAGGTAATAAAGATAAACTTTTGCAATTTGGAAGGTAATAGTGATTATGTTGATCCTTTTAATTGCTATTTTGAGAAACCACTAGTGGAACTGAACTGGTGGTATTATATTCCTCCATCAGAGAGTCATGCTCAACTCTTTGATAAATTGAAAAGGTATTTAAGTGTTATATTATATAGTTTCAATTTATTATTGGGGTATGATGTCCTGTTTAAGATGTGTGCACAGGATTATGATAGGTTGTTGAGGGCCTTGACGATGTCTGATAGGTAAGGAATTAAGATTGAGAATAAGTCATGCCGATGACATAAAACAAAGGCGCTGCTTGGGAGGCAACCCAAGGTAAGTAGTTTTAGATTTCTTTTTCTTAAACTTCATTGAATTAGTTTGGTTTGGGCATTTTTCGTGGGGCACTAACACTGCAGGTTGAAAGCTGAAAAGGGAAAAGGCCGCCCCGCGGCTTGTACGGGCCGCCCCGCGGCCAGGTCTTGTCTCCGGCCGCCCCGCGGCCTAGCATGGCCGCCCCGCGGCCTCTGACGGGACTGACAGTTTCCTCTCCTCACCTCCCCTCCCAGACCTACCAACCCTACAATTAGCATGTCAGCTTTCTCTCTTTCCTTCAGATTTTGATCTTTTGTTGTTTTTAATTTATATTCATTGAGGACAATGAAAGATTTAAGTGTGGGGGAGGGATTGCATTGCATATAGATATATTTTGCATGTCATGTTTATTTATGTTTTCATATTTATTTTTACTCATATATTGCATTTGTTAAAAAAAAAATCCAAAAATATCATGCATTGCATACACTTTAGGTCTTATTTTCCCATCTAGGCTACTTGTCCTCTATATTTATCTTATCATGTGCCCCATGACTTGCTTGAAGTGTTTAAAACTTTGAATTATTTTATAGACTTTTTGGGAACATGATTGATGAGAAAATTGAGCATGTATAGTCTTTGGAATTTAAGTGGTATTGAAGTTCTAACAAATTGACCTTGTGAGTTATTTTGGCCTTATTGGGACTACACATATATGTCCTCTAGTTTCTTTGTGTGTGAATACTCTCCTTGATTACTTCCTCTTTAAATTGCGTTTAGATATCTCTATTGAGGCTGCATTTATATGATTTTTGCATGTAACCTTAAAGTGATTGAGGCATGATTTTCTTTTAGCCATAATATACACTATCCACCCGTACAGATTATCCTTTGCTTGAAGCCAATTTGAGCCTTATAAGCCTATTTTGTTAGCTCCACAAAATCTTCCTAGCCAATGATTAGCCTGACCCATCCGGGAATTAGGAGAAGAATTGGTGAATATCATGATGTATTGATGGAGTTGCTTTGAGTTGAGAAATTATGTTGGGTGATTCATTTGTACTTCATAGAGATGGTTTTTATGTGCTTATTACTTGGGACCTAAGGAGGATAAAATTCACTTAGGGGTAAAAGTCAAGAAAATAAAAAGAAAGAAAAGGAAAAAATCATTATCAAAAGAAAAAAAAAATGAATGAGTTTGCGTGGTTATTTAAGAAGTATGCTTGCATTGTATTGTGAAGGAGTGCATGTTATTGGAATGGTATATGAAGTGTTTTGGTGTTGGTGTTTTTCTGGTTGTTTACTAACCCTTTTTCCCGGATTTTTAGCACCACATAACCTAAATAATTTCCATACCCTATGTTCCTACCATGACCCCATTACAACCCATACAAAGACCTCATGATTTTGGTTACATGTGAAATCACTAGCGGTGGAGATTTAGACCACTGGCGCAATTTTGTCGTAGCTAAGTTTTCAAGGATTGAGTTTGAGCGTGAATGTTTAACCCTAAACACATGAGCGAGAGTGAAAACACATTTTCCTGGTGAGGTTGAATGAATATGCTTGCTTTATTCCTTGGATTGCACCTATACATGCTATGATGTTAATTGTCAATCTTTATTTCCCTATTTTGAGCTTTTAAGTGTTTTACCAAAGTTATTACATGGATTGCTTGTCTGTGGGGTGTTGATTTGATTTTGGTTTTAATTGCTTGAGGACAAGCAAAGGCTTAAGTGTGGGGGAATTTGATAGCATGCATTTAGGTAGGCATATTAGGATGCATTTATCATGATTTAGATGTATATAATGCATGGTTTAGGCTAGAATTGCATTTATACTTGTTTTGTTGGTAGAGTCGGAATCTACACGCTTTTATGGATTATTTCAGGTATATGTGGATCCGACGAGGAATGAGGAAGCTCATGGATGAAGGAAGAGTGAAGAGGAGGAGGAAAAGTGAAGAGCTCGGGAGCGGAATCGAAGTTAGAGAGCCTAAGTGAATAACAAGTCAGCAGAAGTTGTCGCCAGACATGCTGAACTTGTTTCGCACTTTTTGGAGGCCTCGGTTGTCCGATTGACTATTATGACCATGCGTTGGAAAGATCTTTCCGAGATCTACAACTTTCGTGTTGACATCGGGACCAAATTCGAAGAGGAAAATTCGCTGTGAACAGTAAAAGCCGCCCCGTGGCCAAGCTAGCCGCCCCGCGGCTCGAAGCTCTGTCGAACGATTTCGCTGATCGCCTGGCCGCCCCGCGGCCTGTGGTGGCTGCCCCGCGGCCTATGCAGAAACGCCGAATCCGTTAAAGGACCTTTTATCTCTTTAATTAGTTTTGAGAATTATTATTTGGCCGACTCCTTTGAGGCCTTTTAAGGAAGTTTTAGGGTTTTATTTGAGGGATCTAATTCATTAGTTTATGCACTTGGAGACTATCAATTGAGAGAACCCTAGAGAAGAGCCTCCATGGCCATGGAGTGCTAAACTCTTTCGTTTCATCTATGGGTTGAAGCTTTGGTTTGATAAAGTTGTGAGATTTCTATTCTTGTTCTATTCCTATTGATTCGTATTGATTCTTTTGCGAATATTGTTGATTTCTTCTAGTCCGTACAACTAGTTGAGATTATTGCTAGGATTTTGTAGATTCCTCGTAGCGAACCTTAATCCATAGTAGCAATCATGCCTTTTTAGGACTCGTAGGACTAAACTGGTGTGTAGAGAATCAATTATATGTTAAATGCTGACTCGTAGCTTGGTGTTGCATATATCCTGGTTAATCCTTAATCTTAATACTACTATTAGGTTAAATCTTGACCGTGTTAAGGTTATCTAATTAGTAAGGGTTACTAGGACTCGTAGGACTAGTAATTTACACAAGATCAGGACAGGAACAATAATAGGACGAAAAGAGAACTTGAAGAAGAATCAAGGATCAACTAGTCAAACTAAAGTGGATATTTGTAGATGAAACTAGTCCTTTAATTGTTATCTCCATTATTTGTTTATAGTTTATTTTGTTTTCTTTCTTATTTTCATAACACCAAAACCCCCCTTTCTATTAATTGGTAAATAGACTTAACTTAGGAATAGCTTGATTCTCTGTGGGATCGACTCGTGCTTACCACACTACATTAGTTAGTAAGTTCGAATTTATTTTGATACGGTTTAGGCGACTAAAAACTGCTTATCAAATAGCTTGTGATAAACTATACTAGTTGAATTGTGCAACTCCCAATAAGAATGCCAATTTAGAGCAACATTCAATCAGAAATCAGAAACACTGGTTTTAGATGTTGTTTGTACTCTAGTTGTTTTTTTTACAGCAACAAGAAAAGAATGACAAGGTTTTAAAGCAATTATGACATGTATAGGTTATTTAGTGCCTAAACATGTGGATAGATGAATACTTTGACTTGGTTGATGCAAAATTGCTATTATTTGACGAATAGAAAGATGTTGTTAGGTTTGCCCCCAAATACATATCGGATGTGGCAGGCTATTGTCACAGCAGCCAGCAAGGGTATTGTTTACTTTGATTAATGCCAAAGTGTGTAGCTTATCTTTTAGAATAACTAGGTAGGCAGACCCCCGGGACATATGATTTTGCTCCAAACATTATAATGAGAATGGACTTGGTAAATAAAGAAAATAAATAACACGTTATAGTGTAATTTTTTCAAACAAAAATTAAATTAAAATATCATTATTCAAACAAAAAAAATAAAATAATATTCCCTCCGTTCGGCAAAACATGTCACTTTACTATTCACGCACGCTTTTTAAGGAGATAAAAACTATGTAAAATATCTAGTTTTCTAAATATTTTTTAAAAATTTCGTAGTTATTATTAATAAGTACAAACTTGTTAAATAAATTTATAAAAAAATGAATATTTTATATAGTTTTTATCATTTTAAAGAAGTGTGTGTGAATAGTAAACAACATATTTTGCCGAACGGATGGAGTATCTACTATATATATATATATAGGGGAGGGTTCAAGTGAGAATAATCTGATCCGGTAAGAAGGAAAGAAGTGATCTAATTGGTGGATCCGCATCTAAATTTACTTTAAAAAAATAAAGCCTCACGCGCCTTGAATTCTTCCCTCCCCCTCTCTCTCTCTGCCTCTTATAAGAAGCAGGGTCGTTCCGTTATATTTTGAGGCCCTGTTCAACTTATATATCGAGGGCTTTTTTTAACTAATTCAAAGGGAAAAAATAATCCACCAAATACACTAACAAATTAAAAAGTGATCCCTGACGAGTATAAAAAGTGAAAACTAACAACAAAAAAATTAGTTAGAATTTGAGATTACCTATCAAAATCCTTGAGGTTGAAGGTACGATCACAATGGTTGAATAAGTTGAATTGATTTCTCGGATTTTTTTCTTTTAGGAAGGTAGAGGGAATTGTGTTGAATTTTTGTGACGGAAAAAAAATAAGAAATCGAAACTATAATTTATTTTGGGAAAAAAAACAATCGGAATGGGCTTATTGGGCTGCTGGGCTTACTTTTTTCCTTGGGAAAAAATTGGAAGGGACAGATGATTTGTGTTTTTGAAAAAACATACGGACTGCTACCAAGGAGTTTCGAACCTCCCACCAATCTAGAACATGCGCATCCTCTTGTCAATTGATCTACCGAAGCATTTTGATACACACTGAAATTTATATATACATGTATATAGTAAAACAGTATAACACCTATTCGAGGCCCCCAAAATTTTGAGGCCCTGTGCGATTGAACTTTTCGCACGGGCCTCGGGACGGCCCTGATAAGAAGCAAATGACAGGAATTCATGGGCTTCTCCGACCAGCTCCAATCCATCCTCGTCGCTCCAGATTCTCCACCGTCACTGTCGCTCGCCCCTCTGCCGTCACCGTCTCTCCCGACCAACTCCAATCCCTTCCTCTACTGCGGCACCGTGTCACCGTCGCCCGCCCCTTTGCCATCCTCTCCCTCCCCTAGCCCATGGCTCGAGCAGCTGTTGCAATAGGAGATCTCGCGGTTTGCATATGTCGATCGAGAACCGGTTGCAACGAGAGATCTCTCTTGCTCATCCAGATTCGCACTTCTCCACCGACGCCAAATCTTCCCCGTCGTTCTTCCTACCAAATCGTCGCTTCAAGGTTGCCTTTCGACTGATCTCGTCGTCGATTGATCCAGTCCGAGACCTGGTTTTTCAATTGATCCAGTCCGAGACCCGATTTGCAGACACTACCATTGTTGGCATCTCGTAAATTAACAATTTCAAGTGAATTTGTGTAAGCAATGGTTGATCGTTTTACTTCTTGCAATTAATTGATGTAGCCTCTGATTGTGTTATACAAAAAAAAAAGTGAAATTACAGTAATCATTTTTTTTCCAACTAATTCTTCCTTGTAATTATAGTCAACTTGAGTTTGATTTAGGGTGTTACTGTTAATAAAACAACTATGTAAAACTATAGATTATGATTTGGGTTCAAAGGATTTGGTTAAAATTGGTTCATTGGGTGTGATTCACCTGGTGTGATTCACTAGGTGTGGTTCATTGTTTGTAGTTCATAGGATTTGGTTAAGATTGGTTCACTGGTTGTGGTTCACTGTGTGGTTCACGGGATTTGTCAATCACTCCATAATTGATTTATTAATAATGGTTAAGATTGGTTCGCTGAGTGTGGTTCACCAGGTGTGGTTCACTGTTTGTGGTTCACTGGGTTTGGCTCAGCAGTAAATGGTTCAGTGACTAAATAAAGAGTGCTTCAATAACTAAAAAAATTAATTATAAAAAATATAGATCGGTTCAGTGACTAGATAGAGAGTGGTTCAGTTACTAAATAAAAATGTCAAATATTTTACATTTTTATGAACCATTTTATTTTAAAAACAAATAAAAAATTCAATTATAAAAATGTGAAATGTTTTACATTTTTATGAACCATTTTATGTTAAAAATAAATAAAAAAATCAATTATAAAAATAAAAATGTGAAATAGAGATTGATTCAGTGACTAAATAGGGATTGGTTCAGTGATTAAATAGAAAGTGGTTCAATAGTTCAGTGACTAAATAGAGATTGATCAGTGAACCATTTTATTTTAAAAGAAAATTAATTAATTAATTAAAAATAAACATTAAAAGAAAATAAAAGAAGAATGAAAATTTTATAATTATTAAATAGTAGTGTGGTTCAGTGACCAAATAGGCTCACGAACCACTTCTTATAGGCTCATGAACCACTTCTTCATAGCTTCAAGAACCACTTCTTAATAACTTGACGAATTACTTCTTTATTGCTTCATTAATCACTTCTTTATAGCTTGATGAACCACTTCTTGATAACTTGATGAACCACTTCTTGATAACTTGATAACCACTTCTTTATAGCTTTATGAACCACTTCTTTATAGCTTGATGAACCACTTCTTGATAACTTGATAAACCACTTCTTATAGGCCCATTAACCACTTCTTTATAGCTTGATGAACCACTTCTTGATAACTTGATGAACCACTTCTTCATAACTTCTTTATAGCATGATGAACCACTTCTTGATAACTTGATGAACCACTTCTTATAGGCCCATGAACCACTTTTTGATATCTTGATGAACCACTTTTTTATATCTTCATGAGCCACTTCTTTATAGTTTGATAAACCACTTCTTGATAACTTGATAAACCAATTCTTATAGGTCCATGAACCACTTCTTTATAGCTTGATAAACCACTTCTTGATAACTTTATGAACGACTTCTTTATAGCTTCATGAACCACTTCTTTATAGCTTGATAAATCATTCCTTGATAACATTACATTACACTCAAAAATAATTTTTTTATATTGTTTTAAAAAGTGAAAATGCCCGATAAATAATTTAAAAAATTATTTGTAGTGGTGCCATGAAAACGTGCAACGTGTTTAGGTTTGGTGCAGTGTTAAAGATGATAAGGAGAACCAAATAAACTAGAGTATTAAAAAAATTATAAGCAAAACAATACCAAGTATAATACTATGAAGTATAATAGAGTATAAATTAAATGTTTCAAGGAACATGGAAGCTCCAACAGTGTAGCGGTTAGGGGTGGCAATCGGGCGAGTCGGGTCGGGTTCGGGTCGGGTTATTCGGTTTCGGGACAAATCGGACTCGGGTTGGTATCAGGTGTTATGACAATTCGGGTCAGGTCGGGTTCAATCGGGCATTGTTTTTTTCGGATACAACCGGATTTTCGGTTGTAATTTGATCGAGCAATTTCGGATTTCGGACAAATCGGGTTTCGGTCAAACCGGACTTCGGTCAAACCGGGCTTCGGTCAAATCGGGCTTCGGTCCAATTGGGTTTCAGTCCAATCGAGTTTCGTTTGAATCGAGCTTCGGTCAAACTAGGCTTCGATTAAATCGGGTTTCGACTGAAACGGGTTTTTGGTCAAATGGGGTTTTAGTTGAATAGAGTTTCACTTAAATTGAGTTTCTTTTTTTGGTTGAACCGGATTTCGTTTGAATCGAGTTTCCTTCAAATTGAGGTTCACTTGAATCAAGTTTCTATCAAATCCACCGTATGACTCAAATTGGATAAATGAAATCAATTTTAGTTAAACCAAACTTTTATTTTATTAAAATTTCAATTTGATTCAAATTTTGCACTATACAAGTTGTAACTCAACATTAATCGATGTTTTAGATTTTTAGTCGTATTTATAATAATAATTTATATATGAGATATTTATCTTTTTATACTGAAGTTATTTCTTATCAATTCGATCTTAATCTATATATATTATATATATAATGTGTATTTGCACTGTATTCTGTATAGTAATATTATGAATTTATAGCGTGTTATAGGATATATCAATATAGTTTAAAGTTGGATTGTATAGGTAGTCTTTTCTTGATTAAAAATATAATATTAGTACACCTCTTAAACAAAATAAGATTTATGTCATCTAAATGAGAATTATCAAATGTTATGATATTGGTCCAAAGTAAGATTTAACCAAACTTGATATTATATAATATATTTGATAACTAAGATTCAATAACTATATAGTATATTTTGAATGGTTAGTAGAAAATTATTATTGCTAAAGAACGAATTCCTAGCAAAATTCCACTAAAATAATTTTAAATTATATTTTCCATTATATCGTTCTAGAAAGATCACTTACAAATCTATTGTTAATGTGATTAAAAATAAAATATTAGTACATCGCTTAAATGAAATAAGATTTATGACATCTAAATGAGAATTATCAAATGTTATGACTTATGATATTGATCCAAAGTAAGATTTATCCAAACTTCATATTATCTAATTTGATAACTAAGATTAATTCAATAACTATAGTATATTTTGAATGGTTAGTTGAAAATTAATATTGCTAAAGAATGAATTCCTATATAAATAGAAAAGAAAAATTCTACTAAAATAGTTTTAACTTGTGTTTTCCATTATATCGTTCTAGAAAGAGTACTTACAAATCTATTGTTAATATGATTAAAAATAAAATATCAGTACATTACACTGCTTAAATGAAACAAGATTTCTTCCATCTAAATGATAATTATCAAATGTTATGATATTGGTCCAAAGTAAGATCTATCCAAACTTCATATCTAATTTGATATCGAAGATTCAATAACTATAGTATATTTTGAATAGTTATTTGAAAATTATTATTACTAAAGAATGAATTCCTAGATAAATAGAAAAGAAAAATTCTACTAAAATAGTTTTAACTTGTATTTTCCATTATATTTTTTTTGGTCTGAAGTATTTTCCATTATATCGTTCTAGAAAGAACGCTTACAATGTTATTGTTAATACGATTAAAAATAATATTTATAAATTTATTGTTAAAGAGTATATTTCTTCATCGATCATATAATATATATTCTATAACAACTAAAAAACTTAAATAATTTTGAAATATATAAGTTTTAAAAAGGAATACAAATTATAAAATAGAAAAATATATCATCTTAGTAAGAGAATTAATAGAAAAAAGATGGAATAAATTTAAAATTATAACTACAACTTAATATTTATCAGTTAAATAATAAAAACAAAAAAAAATCAAGAATGTGTAAATGTGTAATACTATAATTTGATCATTAAACTAAATAAAGGATAATAAGATATAAAATAATTAAATAAATAAAAGAACAACCCAAAATTTGGGAGGGAAGTAAAAGTAAATGTTGTTTTGGGAGGGAACTAAAAAAAATGGAAAATTTAGGAGGGAACTTAAATAATTAAAAAAGAAAAGAAAAGTGTCGTACATAGTAACATAGGACATTTTCATTTACCTTGCAATTTTACAAAATACTAGATTATTAATTTCATTTTAATTTTACACCCTAAAAGCCCTAAAAACCTCAATCTCCTTATTTGGGGGCAGAGGCCGCAGAGCTCGATTTGGGGCTAGGGCTCGGGCGATCAAGAAGAAGCATTGGGGGCTCCTGCTTGGCTGCTTGGATCTGATCGGGCGACGCTCTCCACTGTCTCAGCCTCTCAGGTTCGTCTTCCTCCTCTTCTATCTTCTCTCCGGTCGGCGTTCTATTAGAGTAGTATCAGCCACCAGCCGGTACTCTCCGGCAGGCCCGGTCCTCTTCTATCTTCTCTCCGGTCGGAGTCGGCGTGGAGGATCTAGGGCCTGAAGCCAACCTCGATTTGACCTCCATCTCCCCAAATTGTTCATATTTGATGTTTGATAAATTTAGTATTCAACCTTGGCTAGAAATTGGGAAATTGGGGTGTATACAGGGCATTTGGATCTCATGTATCTATATCGATAGAGATTAAAAATAAAATCCTTAGTTTAATCTTTGACAAATAATTATAGGTGGATGAACCATTGAACAATAATGAAGAAGATGATGAACAGTGACACACTCAAATTAGTAGAATTGTAGAAACACAGGAAAAGGAAGAGGTCACTCTTAATTTGTTTATAGTTTTACAATTTTAACCCATTTTCTTGTTAATTATATATTGAATTCAATTAAACTGTTCATTTCATAATTTTGGACTTTACCTCCATTCTCTATATTTGTGAGACTTTCTATTTAGTAGCATAAACTTGCATTGATATCTAATTGCAACAAAAAAACGCCTTCAATTGGTGTAACCTTCGTTTGTTTATTTATTTTTCAGTTTAGAGCACAAGAAGCATAGGCATTCAATTTCAAATCATGGATGGTTCACATGAAAATAGAAGGGTGTCACTTGATGGAATTGTTGATTCCAACTCATTATCTTCTTTAATGGGTAATTGTTTCCTTTATTCCCTCATTGTAAAGCTAAATTATTTCTATAACTTACCATTGATAGTGGTTTAATTTCCACCTTAATTATCTACAATCTACATATTGATTTGTATGATTTATTATATAGGTTATTCAACTACACATAACGTAGAAGATGCGGAAGGTGTGCAAGTCGTTGAAACGGCATCTCATGCCAAACAAGGTTCTAAAAAGAGAAGAAGAACTTCTGATGTTTGGAATCATTTCACAATTGCAACCGAGAAGGACGCTGTGACTGGATTGCTGTATGGAACTTGTAACTATTGCAAGGTGGCTAAGTATGATTCTGATTCTCATTCTGGTACTTCTATTTTTATTAGACATTTGAACAGTTGTGCTGAGTATAAGAAAGTTCATCCTGAAGGTTTAAAATCTGGAAAAGAACTTGATCAAAAAGTGTTTCGTAGATTGCTTGCTGGGGCTATTATGAGACATGGATATAGTTTTTCAGTTGTTGAGCATGAAGGTTTTAGAGAGGTTTTGAAGTACCTAAATGACAACTTTGAACCAATTTCGAGAAATACCATAAAGAAGGAATGCTTGGAAATGCATATGGATTTAAAAGAAAAAATTGTGAATGTTTTAAAAGGGCTTCCTGGTAGGATTTGCTTGACTTGTGATTTGTGGACTGCATGCACTTCACGAGGTTATTTGTGTGTTACAGCCCATTACATTGATCATAGTTGGAAACTAAATTGTAAGGTACTTAGTTTTCAACATTGTCCTCTTTCTCATTGTGGTTATGAATTATCTGTCGAAATGGCTAAAGTTCTTTCAGATTGGGGAATTGAAGGAAAGATATTTTCTATAACGGCTGATAATGCAAGCAATATGGATAGGATGATATCAAACTTGAAAGAAGTGGAACTTAAGAACTTGGTTTGTAATGGAAAGTATGTTCGTGTGCGTTGTTGTGCTCATGTGTTGAATTTGATAGTTCAAGATGGATTGAAGCCAATTAAAGACTTGATATCAAAAGTTAGAGAGGGCATAAAGTATATTGATGGTTCTGAAGCAAGATTGCAGAAGTTTATTGATTTGTTTAGGAATTCTGGGATTTCTTATACTTGTAAATTATGGATTGATGTGCCTACAAGGTGGAATTCAACATATATCATGCTTGAGAGGGCCTTGAAATATCGTCCTGTTTTGCATCGGTATTTTGGGGAGATGGATGGTATTGTCTCTAAATATCATCTTGGATATGATGAGTGGGACAAAATAGAGAAGATTTGCGAGTTGTTGGAACCTTTTTATGAAATAACTACTTTGTTTTCAGGAAGTGATTACCCAACTGCTGATATAAAAGCTGCGAGTTTTCAGGAAGTGATTACCCAGAAGCATTTGCAATACAGTGTCGTTTGCAAACGGCAATTGGAAGTGATGATGCTGATATAAAAGCTGCAGCTAGTGCAATGATGGAAAAGTTCAGCAAATATTGGAAAGAGTTTGTTTTGGTGCTTGCATTAGCAATGGTTTTTGATCCAAGATATAAGCTGAAGTTTGTGAAGTTTGCTTTAAATAAAGCACATGGAAAGGTGGAAGGGGAAGAAATAGGGAAGAAAGTGCAATCAAGTTTGGTGGAAATTTTTGAGGAATATCAGAATTCAGTTGGAGGCTTAAGGAGTTCAGCTAGAGTTGTGAGTTCAACAAGTGCAGAGAGTTCAATTGAAGTTAGGAGTTCAACGCAAACTGGAAGCTCTAAAAGTAAAAAAAGAATTCATATTGAGGTATTCAAGCCTTTTCATTTATATTATATAATTTTATTTGTACTTGTTTAAATGCAAACTTTTGAGTTTATTGGTTTTACATCATGTAGGAATTTGCAAATTATGACCGATGTGATTCTGAAAAAAGTGAGTTGGATATTTATTTGGATGAAAAACGCAAAGATATCTCAGAAGAGCTTGATATTCTTAGTTATTGGAAAGAAAATTCTTCTCGTTTCCCAGTACTTTGTGTCATTGCAAGAGATATATTAGCTATTCCAATTACTTCTGTTGCTTCTGAGTCAACATTCAGTATGGGAGGTAGAATTTTGAGCAAATGGAGAAGTTCTCTTTTGTCAAAAAACGTTGATGCACTAGTGACCACAAAAAATTGGCTAACCGGATATGATGGTAAGTTATTAAATCATAATATATTTTGCTATGTTATTCATTATTATTAATTTAGTTTAGTATATTTACTAACAATATAAAATTTATGGTCAGATTTCATTTTGAATGGCACTTCTTTGCAATTGGCTTCAAATAATGATTTGGGCGTCGAAGAAGTTTAGTAAGTATTTATTTTGTTTAAAAGTTATATTTTATTGACATTTGATTAATTGATATTTTTAGTATTTTTCTGTAAATAGTATTAGAAATTTTGGATTGGATTAGTGTTGCTACATGATTTGATCTTTTCTTTTGTTGTGTTGATTGCCTTTGACAGGTTCCAATAGGTTTTTGAAGGTCTCTTTTGGTATATGAAGTTTTAACTGTTTTTTGAAGGTTGCTTTTCGTATATGAAGGACTAACAATATTTATGGAGGGTTTAGTTGATTTTTTTTGACAATGAGTAGGTCTATAATTGCTTCAGGTGAGTGGTAACTATTTTTGTATAACACACTTTTTTTATTATTATTTTTGCTTATGGATACATGTCTTGCATAGTTGCATTCTTGCAGTTCCACGAGAGCACCTTGGCTGCTCTGTGTAAATGCTCTTTCCTATTTTCTGGTTCTCTCCCAGTCACCTATTCTGGGTTGCTTTTGCTCGGGTTTGGTTTGTTCAAGAGTAGCAGCAGTATGCAGACAAGACAACTTGGTTTAGGAATGTCAATTCTGGTTGTCAACTTGCCGTCGGGCCTCTAAAATCTCTAGATGGACGTACACTTTTGAACTTACATGTTATTGTGTAATTATGTACTCATGTTATTGCCTATTTATTTATATTATGGTTATGCACTTATGCTACAAAATCTTTCATGTGTGAAATTGAGTTACAAATGTGAAGTATTTCAATGGGTAAAACAGAGGATTAGTAGAGATATTGTGATTTGTGATTGAGTTTGATGGACTAATTAGCAACCTAAGGCATTAAAAATATGCGGAATTAAGAGGAAAAAAAATCTACAATCAAATTACATAAATATGGCAACCAAAATGAAATAGATAATTAATCACGAATCTAAATATATCTTATTTAATTTGTGATAATGTTATTGGTATAACTGTATAAGGTAGAAAAATGAATCATTACAAGGGGAAAAAATAATGTTAAAAGGGAATTAAGTTAACTTGAAGGGCAAATATTCAGGTTATTTCAGCTCTAGGATATAATCGGGTTCGGGTGATTCGGGCGTCGGATATAATCGGGTTCGGGTGATTTCGGGTGTCGGTTATAATCGGGTTCGGGTGATTTCGGGTGTCGGATATAATCGGGTCGGGTGTTTCGGTCTTCGGGTTGTTGCCGGATCGGTTCATTCGGGTATAATCGGGTTCGGGTTAATATCGGGTTCGGTTTGCTATCGGGTTCGGGCGGAGTTCGGGTCGGATCGGTCGGTCTCGGTTCCGAACTTTTTAAAATCTATTCGGGTGTCGATCGGGTTCGGTGTCGGATCATTCGGATCGGTTTTCTCGGATCGGGTCGGGTATTGCCAGCTCTAGTAGCGGTGTTGAGCAATAAAAGGGACCACAAATTTTCCAAGTTTGAAATAGCTCAGCATCAATTTTCGGCAACTTTTTTTATTAGTGCGTGTACCCATGCGCAAGTAGGGAACGAAGGGTGCGAGTGACGGACAGTTTGGAGCGACAAATTGGCGCGGACGAGAAGGTCACATTAAATATTTTTTCGGAAATTTCGCGGGGTGCCCCTAGGGTATTGCAATTTTCATCGGGTATACAACTCTTTTACATATTTCGTGTGGTGCCCCTGAGGTTGTGTTAAATTTTACGTCGTGCCCTTTGTGTGTTAAACTTGACAGAAGGGGAAGCTCCGTTAGTTTTGAATTAAAAAGAAAAAGGAAAGCCAAGAAAGAAAGCTGGCCGAAAGAGAAGACGCTGGAAGTCGATCGCGAAGGAAAGAAAACTCGAGAGAAAGGAAGACGAGGGTCGAAGATGGAGAGGACGAAGGTCGACTAAACGCGGCTGTGACTGTGGCTAGGAAGGAGGGCGGCGACGAGGCTATGAAGGTGAGTATCTCTCAATCTAGGGTTTGTTAAATTTCGCAAAGGCGAGGCTGTTTTGGAGCGACTTCTTTCGATCAGTCGCAGTTTGAGCCCTCAACTCAGGTTCAAGAAGGTACCTTATTTTGCCTCTCTTCTTTAAGAATCCATTTTTTCAAGAATTAGGAATCATTGAAGAGGTTTATGCAGATGCTTGATATCAATACCAAAAATTGGCTTCAATAGAGATTGTTGAAATTGGGAATTATATGTGTCCCATTGATACAAGTTTGAACTGTGTCTCATTTTATCCATCTTCGACTAGTTTGGATTATGTCGAAGGTTAGAATTTGGATTGTGTCCCATTTAGGACATCATAATTTTTAGGGGCCATTTACATGCCATTTTCATGTGCAAACTGAGATGCTTATGGGTTTGATGAGCCCGAACTTGCAGAAAGACAAACAAAAGTTTGTTGAATTAGTTTAAATTTTACACGTGCTGGTTATTTCAGAATAAGAGAATTGAGTGCAATCCTCTACAAGTTGGGAAACATACGATAGAAATTGCGCGAAGGTTCTATACTTTCACCAAGAGAGAGTGCACTAGAGAAGAAGATTGCAAACCTGCACAAAAAGAAGATGATGTTGCGCATGGAGGTTAAGAGACTCGAAGCTGAGAATTGGATTATGAAGACTGAAAATTGTACTTTGAAGCTGAAAATTAGGCTTGCTTTGTTGAATTGTAATTGTAGGTGTTGCATTATTTAAAGAATCTGCAAGTTACAAATTGTAATTGTTGAATCTAGAACGATTTTGAAACCTTTTCATCAGCTGTAATTGTAATTGTAGTTGTTGCACTAGAGAAGAAGATTGCAACTGAGTTCTAATTGTAATGATTTGAATGTAATTTTGGTTTCTTAAATTTCTTGAATGGATTGCTTGGATTGTAATTCCGGTTTCTCAAATTTTTGATTCAGCCTGCATTGGTATAGGACTAACAGCTGGTGTAAAATATGTACATTCATTATTTCTGTATCCAGTGATAAAAATCAGTTCAAAAATCCGTCAAGACAGCAAATCTGTAAATTCAACATGTTCTGTTAAGTATAAAAAATCAGTTTTAACATATGTAAATTCATTCCTAGTGTGTTCATTTTTTAAAATTAGATGGTATAAAATATGTACATCAATTATTTATGTGTTTAGGTATAAAAATCAGTTTTCAAATATGTCAAGACAGTAATCTGTAAATTCAGTAAGTTCTGTAAATTATAAAAAAAATCAGTTTAAACATATGTAAATTCATTCTTATAAAAAAATCTGTTTTAACATATTTAAATTCATTCTTAGTGTGTTCTTTTTTAAAAATTAGATGGTGTAAAATATGTACATTCATTATTTCTGTGTTCGGTTATGAAAATCAGTTTTCAAATCTGTTAAGACAACAATTTGTGTTCAGTTTAAAATCTGTAAATTCAGCAAATTTTGTTAAGTATAAAAAAGTCAATTTTAAGTTTTTAACATATGTAAAATCACTCTTACTGTGTTCATTTTAAAAAAATCAATCAAATGGTGTAAAAATATGTACATTCATTATTTCCGAGTTCAACAATAAAAATTTGTTTTCAAATCTGTCAAGACAGCAAGCGATGTTGTGTTCAGTTTTACCTTATGATTCATATTTTTTAAGTAAAACAACAACTCAATAGCCTATATGGGATTTGAACCCATATCTTTGTGTCAAAACACATTGCTCTACCTTTTGAGCTAATAGGCCAAAATGTTCAAAGCAACTAAACTACAATTTGATTGTAACGGTCCGGGATTATGATTCCCGAGTTACGTTTCGAGGAATAAAACCCCTCGTTAGGATCTTGCGCCCCGAGTACAGGTTGAAGGTTTGAAATTCTATCCTAACATTTTAAAGTGGGATTTCATACCCAAAATTCGAAAGGATCGTTGGAATCCCCGGGGAAGTCCCCTGTACCTGTCATAAGTCTAAGCGTGGAAAACCAACAGTCATGCAAATAGTAGAATCAAGGTGTAATACAAGAGGGTGACACGGCAGAGCCGAGTCAAAACCAAATCAATACGCGTATTTATCGAAATTTAATATATAATATTAGTGGAGTTAAACCATTTCTTTGAGATCGCCCAAGAGAGTTCCCACGTCATGGACACAAGGAATAATCATGCTACAAAATAAACCTAAAAAAAATGTATGCGGGGCGGTGTCAGATCGAAGCCCTACGCAATATAATCCCAAACAAGCAGACATATACACACGCTAGTCCTAATAAAGATGCTTCTAGATGCAAGGCGGAATATTAACACACTAGCATGGCCCTAAGATCAAGTGCATAAATATAATAAGGCCTTAGCACCGAATACCAAGTGGTATATCCCTCTCCTACCTCCACCCCCTTCCGATAGGGCGGAGACTGGCCAGCTCGTGAATACATTCCATATAATCGGGTGGCACGCATGCCCAACCCGTATCCACAATAAAGCCCGCAGGCATCTCATAATATAAGGAAGTTCATGACTCGATTGACTCAGGACGGGACCCGATGAGACTAGGTCGTCCTATAACCCTACCAATGACTCTAGTTACTTCACAGATAACGGTCGTTCTGTTTAAAAAAGCAACGAGTAAACGAATGCTCAATCATGAGTGCAATCCTAGCAGGATACTACATGGCATGCTTTATTATGAATGCAAGCATCTATTATGCACATGGCTACAAGCAGGGAGATCTCTCTTTTCGAATCTGAGTGAGCTCATATAGGAACTCACCTGGAAGTGCAGAACAACAAAAGGCAACAACTAGGTATACAGAAAGCCAACATGTCACAGATGATCACCTAACACATATATAAGTAATATAAATAAGTCTACCTCTAATGTTATTTAAAGCATATAATATCACACACAAGTCATCATATTTATTCACCAAGTTAGGCAAGGTAAGCCATTTTCCCAATATTTCCCAAAACTCTTTTAAACCTCAAGTTAGATCAAATCACCAGTCAAAACGCTTTCTCAAATCATCCAGAAAATCTATTTATAAAACATTACCCTTTCATCAACTTATATTGTTATTATTTCAAGACAAATCTGACAAGGCTAGTATATTTCCAAAATCCTCTTTTTAGATTTATTAAATCAGTTCTCCACTCATTAAAACAATTTTCAACCTTGAAAACCTTTTCCGATTATCTCTTAAAAGTCCAACTCTCATAATATTATATTTTCAAACCTCTTTAATAATATTATATAATACTTTAAATACCATTTTCTTTTAGCTAATTTCATAAAATACTTCTAAGTCTTTTAAAATCCCAACCATTTTTATTTAATAAAATCACCCCTTCTTAATTTACCAAAACCGACCCTATTTATTGTAAATTATCAAAACCAAGCCTTTCTTGTTTTCTATCTTTCAAAACCGAACATATTTTAATAGAAATGGGCCAAATACATTTTCCCTTTCTAAAACAATGGAACCGGCCCACGTTCAACCCATGGCCCATCTCTCACTTTGCTCTCCCTCTTTCAATTTCTGAACTCGGAAAAGAAAGAAGGGTGGGGTCCAGGTGCTGACACGGCAGAGGAGGTCCCACTCGGACAGCTCACCTTCTTCTTCCTCATTCCTCCGCCTCTCTGCTCGCGACTTCGCTCTCTCTGGCTCCGCCTATTCAAGCCTGCTCCGCCCATGGCCCGTCCCCCGTCCCCTCGCAATCTCACACCTGTCAGCCTCGCTTGCTCACTCCCATGCCCCGCCCACACACTCGACCTCGCTCTCGCCATTCCCACGCCCTCACAGCACTCGCAAGCTCCCGCTCTCCCTCCTCGCCTGACCTCGCCATTTCTCTCTGAAACTCTCTCCGACAACCATCAAGCAAGGAGAAGAGACTAGAATCAAAATGAAAGAAAGGAAGAAGGTTTCAAGCTCACCGAGGGGTACTTCGAGCCTGAAAATTCGATCGATTTTGCCTCGATTCGACTCCGACGAGGATGGATTCGAGTTGTGCTTGGCCTAGGACGAAGTAAGAGGAGTTAAAGGCGAGACCTTTATGGAGTTTCAGACCAAAAGGAGGAGGAAGGAGGGCTTACCGGCCTCGGATTTGAAAAGAAAGGGCTCGGGAGAAAGTAGCGGCTCGGCGGAGGTGTTGCTGGTGGATCCTGGCTCGGTGCTCTTAGATCGCTGGTGGGAGGATGGGGACGCAGCTGTGGGGAGGTTTGTCTGCTTGACCTTGGCTCACGGGAGTGGGGCTGTGAGCGTTCAGGCTCTCGAGTAGTCGGAGGCAGGGCGCTCGAGAGGTCCTCGGAGCTGCGCTCGATGTGGCTCGGGAAGTGCACAGCTCGCTGTTGTCACTATCGAACCAGAGGAGGGAGAGAGTTGGGGAAGAGGTGAGGAGGATGGGGATGGATTTGGTGTAGCAAGGCTGAAAATGGGGGGGTTTGGAACAACTGCTCTCGGCAGTTCTTAAGGGGGAAAGGGGTGTTGGAATTAAAGAAAGAGAAATGTTGTCAATGGGATTCTGATTTGTGAAGATAATGTTGCAGGTCTTTGTCCCATTCCTAAAGGCTGATTTTAAAGTTGTTTGTTTTCAAAAGAAGGGAAATCAAGAAGAGAGGGAGGGAAGGGGAGATAAGATTTTACCCAATGGGAAGAAAATGAGTTGGAATTGATCAAACATGGAACAAGTGTAGAGATTTGGGTAACAATTAGTGATATGAGACGGAAAGAATTTTTTTTTTTTCAATCCCGATGAGAAAGACGGATTCAATCGTTAAAGTTAAAAATTGGGCCGGAATTCGCTTTAAGAGTTTCAAGTTAGATTTATTAAATTAAGAACGAATTTTTCTTGAAATATCCGATTTAATTCATTTTTCCGAAAATTAGGATTTAAAAATCCAAGCCTTTACATCATCCACCTCTAAAAACAAGTCTCGTCCCCGAGACTAAAACCAAAACAAAGTAGGGGATGCAGTTTGAAATTGATGAGTTCAAGGACCATGTCCAAGAATCTTGTAATCATCTCGGTTGCGTCTTCCGGGATTCTCACAACATCCTAGTCACGGTCGTGACATTTCCAATTGGTCTTGACAAGTATGCAATACGCGCCCATATCACATCCTCGCTTCGACTTTCCGAAAGTACCACAACTCTAAAAGCTCTACAATATCATCACTAGGTCTTAGCAAGCACCCTACAAGCGCCCCCATAAAATGCTTGTATCCACTCCGTGAAGTATCATAGAGTTGCCCAGGTTTGAAAAGTTTCAAAGGGGATTCCACAGTTGAAAAAGATCGGCCTCAAAATCGTTGATATTCTCGATCGCGTTCAGTCTCTCAAAATCCCAGTTAGTTTTTTTTTTCAAAACCATTCAAAACCCTTCAAATCAAACAAACCTCTCAACTTCAAAATCATTCTAAACCTTTTCAAAATCCGAGTTAGTCGTTTCCAAACTCTTCCAAAACCTTTTAAATCCCAAGTTAGCCAAGCAAACTCAGAACTCAAGAGGTGGAATCATCCACCTCTAAGGGCTAGACCCATATTCTCTTCCTAGGTTCCAATCTCAAAAGCCATTCCAATCTACGAATCTCTAGCCATCATCAGAATCGATATAACCAAGACATGTCACCTCATAACAACCAACTATCGAGTTGACCATACCACGACCATAACATGAATAGTCATTACCAACATTGTCGCACACCAGTATATTGAAGCATCAACACTCAACATTAGCATTTCATGTTCTAAGCGTCAACAAATAAGAATGCATCAAGCAGAAATGTCATTTTTGAAAGGGCAACACACAAACACATCAAGTCTCAACCTTAGTAGATCACATCAGCATGGTTTCCTACTTACCACTACCAACACAACATAGTTTTGTCATAATAGGGGTGTCAGTCTAATAGAAGGACAACAAGTCAACACAACAAAATCCATTTCAACAAGATTCAACAAGCCAAGATATTCACCATTTTCATAGCCAAGAATCTAGATGAAAATCAATTTTTGAAATATCAATGCATATAGGTATCACCACAATCACGTACATTTCAGCAATTTATGTTCAAGTGTCAACATAGAATCGGTCACGCTCTCATGGTTTAGCAATAGCAAAGTCTACAACATAGCAGAACAAGATATTATTATCACATCAACATTTAACTTAGCAGGATATCACATACCAATATATCAAGATAACATGCACCCTTATACTATGGACCCTTCATTCTACTATCACTTAGTTCTCAAGTATTTCATATCAGCATATAACATGATTTCACACTAGGTTTATACATCATTATCTCTCAATACCTCAAACAGTCACATGTAATAAATCCTAATATACTATCATGCTTGGCAAGTATTGCAGAATATCAGGTATCGACATAGCAAAACAAGTTACCACATAACCTCATGCTAATAATAATTCGAGCAAAGGTAATATCATGCCAACATCGCAATATGATATTGTATTATCGGGGCAAATAATATCATTATTACCAACATAAGTCATGATTTCAGCAGGTATAATTCACATTCTACGAGTAAAAGAATTCAGGCAAGGCCTATCAACACAAAACAACAATCATATCACAAGCTCAGTCACATAGGAACACTAGAGCACTAAAATCCATCCTCATAAGTAAAGGTTAACCATGTAACGTCCACTACCAGTTCATCATTCAAAGAATCGATATGTTAGTTTTGGGACCTGGGGTTTACGGCCCCACCGTGCTTCCGTTGCGCCCCTCTCGTGCTATTTGGCTAAATATGCTCTTTTCTACGCCATCGTTCGTCAAGGTATTGCAAGCAACTTTTTAGTTAGCGTAGATAGGGGAGAGACAAGTAGGACAACCCGGACTCCCCACAGAACCAGCACAGACCAACTGACGGTAATACAACGAAAAACAAGATCCCGACCCAAGAAGGAGTAAGGTGCCCTTATGGAACTCTACGAGGTTACAAGTGTAGCAAGCAACAAAACACGTACCAATCATGGAGTAAACTAGTTGCATCACTGGACACTAACATGTACCTACCTTAATGAAAGATGTTAACAAATGGGGCAACCAATAACATGATCGGGTTCTGCATGGGGCATAAGAGACTAACTAGCAACTTTTCATTTCATATATTAGACAAACTTGATATGTATAAGAAACATGTATACACGGATGCACTGTATATTTTTGCAACATAAAGCTCATGCAAAATCTAGCAAACAGCACAGAGCATTACACGTAGGGTAAATTACTCGTAATAAGTACACATGGGCAAGTCATATAAAAGTGGTACAGTAATCACATCTTATAGCAATGACTTCTCATAATGATAGGGTAAACGTGGGATGAGTCATAGAAGTTTAAGCAGGATTACTATTGCACCCAATCATTAGCACATATAAAAGGAATATAAGCAGTTTTGATGAAGGAGTCATGCACATATCATAGTGCGAAACAAGAGAATGCTCCTAAGGTATCATGTTTCAAATGGACAGTAAGCTGCATAATGTATGCAAGGATAATCATGCGAGTGCTTTATAGTTATCGTGATGTGTGTGTGGACATGCGAGGTGCTAGATTATTCATTTGCGGAAGCATTAAGAATGTCAGGGGACATGCAGAAACAATATCGAGTGATGAGATGATATACACACATTGATAATCACCTAATACTTAACATGCGTTGAAAATAGGCACTAACTCTATAATTGGGTTTATCAATTCCTACACAGTTAAAGGATTGCATATCAGAGATGTTGGGAAGAATACAAGACCTCGCGGAGTCTATCCTACGTGAGAACAGGTCATAAGGCATATAGAGCATGAATACACACAAACCATAATTCATGGGTCCTATAAGATATATGTTAACATGATAAGATGCATGGCTATGCAGCATAGGTTACATGTTCATTTGGCAACTAGCACGGATGCATTTAAGGGGTCAACTAATCGTAACGTGACCATATGAGGACAAGGGGGAATTATGGCGGAAACGACAATATGAGCTTAAGATAGTACGACTTCACTTGAATATAAAGCATGCAAGTACACAAGTATAAATTGACAGTATACAAGCAAGGCATGTATTTAACACATGAATATACCAAGTCACATCGTGATCCTACATGATGCTAGCAATACATGATAAGACATGGATATCTTTTACAGAGTGAACAAGAGAACATCACGGACGATAGATTGTAATCATGCTAGAAATTAATGAACCGTCATAGGAGTACATGGAATGGTACAATACTATCACATCATGGAACAATCATATTCACATAATGAAGCAAGCATGACAAATTGCCACTCAGCGAGTCATATTGGAATTCATAAGCCCTATAGGATACTGCCGGCACATCTCGAACATGAATACAATCAAGGTACTTCAATTAGACTCACCCTAGCATTCATGTGTCATGTATATGCGGAAACGTGATACTAACTCATTCGTATATACATTCATTCGATTAGCACAACAGTTTGAAAAGAGCCAAATAAGCTACACCGTAATGACCTAGAAGCATGATAGACATATAACAGAGTATAACATGGGCCTAAATCAAGATAGCTAGTCATAGATATGATGGTAGACAATTACAGGTCCATGCGAATATCTAAATGGTACATGCTCAAAATATCAGGTCATATATTCAGGGAAACATGAGAGGATACCAAAAATAAGAAGAAAATATCATGAGAATAAAAAGGTGAGCAAGCTATGGTTTAGTGGACATAAAGTCATGATGAGGGGCGAGAGTAAGACTGATATGCTAAGGGTCACACTATCATGAACCTAATCCAAGAGAGAGAGTAAACATTATGCGAGTTCGTAATTTGCGACATATGTGTTTAATCAATCATTAGTATGATGACGGGGGGAACCAATGAAATCAAGTTGTGCATGCATGGGGGTATGACAGAAATACAAAGAAGCATGACATGAGACCTAGACAAGATGGTCAAGCATGGATACATAATGACATACAACCACAAATCTACATTAAGGATCATCCTCACAACATATGCTGGGAATAACACATTAGGTCGAGTCATGCATATACGAAACCAGAAATTATAGTGGTGTGTGCTCGTGCGGTGTGTCAGGTCATATATTCAAGAAAGTATGAGAGAAACATGGAAATCATCATGGCATGACAGTTAGATAAGCATGCTGGAAATTAGGCATCATATAAGGCAGGTTGGACATCAAGTTGTAACATGCATTCATCAAGTAAAGACTCACTCTAACAGGATATAAAAATGGAACGATCACACTATCATGAGCCTATTTACATAGAATTAGGTAGCTCCCTAACACATGACACATACATTCAAGAATTAGTATAACAATACACATACTAAGTAGATCGGGCTGGGATGATATAGGCATAAAATGTAATACGAACCTAAGCAATGGCTAAACAGGGACATCAAGACATGTAGGCATAATTTCACACTAACAATCAATCTGCAAGTCTAGGGGGTAGTACATATAGAATCATGCAATCATGGACATAACATTTAAGATAACTCGACAGAGATCTACAAGGGCGACTCTGACTCACTCCCAGAATCCCCACAACTCGTTTCCCGTGGAATATTCATGTGACTCTCGAGTAGGGTAGCTAATGGATCAAGTAAACATCGTACTCCAATACAACCTCAAATGTGGTTATTCCTCTCAATTTCCCATAGATCACACTGACATCGCAAGAAAAGCTCAATAAAGACGTTTAGTGGGGTCGGGAAAAGAAGACCGAAGAAGGAAATAGTCAATAATGGCAGAAGATCTCCCCCGCTATTCCATTCACATAGCATTTAACACATGATTCATAGTCAAAATATCAGCCAAGTCTTCCAATTTAACCAAACAGCACTCAGCACAGAACCGTCAACAATCAAGCTATCTTATGGGCCGCCCTTCGAGGGGCGACTAACCGGAGGGGCAACACCTTACCGTCTCTACCTAACTCGCCACTCCAGCCACTGCGACGCAAAGCCTTGGAGTCTTGTAGGCCCATCTGTAAAGAATAAGCTATATTTTGCCTACCCGTTCCCAACTACATCCAATAGGGATAGTCTAGCGCTTTCACTACCCCTTCGTTTCCCTTTCTTTGATTACCAAATTTATTAAGTCAAGTTCATATTCAATCTATTTGAGTTAGCCATATTAAATTCATTTTGCCCCTTCTAAAACATTTTGAAAAACCATTTGGAAACCTTGGGCCACTTTCAAAACCACTTCAACCTATCATACTCGGTTTGCATAACCTGAGCTCTGATACCATCTTTGTAACGGCCCGGGATTATGATTCCCGGGTTACGTTTCGAGGGATAAAACCCCTCGTTAGGTTCTTGCACCCCGAGTACAGGTTGAAGGTTTGAAATTCTATCCTAACATTTCAAAGTGGGATTTCATACCCAAAATTCGAAGGGATCGTTGGAATCCCCGGGGAAGTCCCCTGTACCTGTCATAAGTCTAAGCGTGGAAAACCAACAGTCATGCAAATAGTATAATCAAGGTGTAATACAAGAGGGTGACACGGCAGAGCCGAGTCAAAACCAAATCAATACGCGTATTTATCGAAATTTAATATATAATGTTAGTGGAGTTAAACCATTTCTTTGAGATCGTCCAAGAGAGTTCCCACGTCACGGAAACAAGGAATAATCATGCTGCAAAACAAACCTAAAAAAAATGTATGCGGGGCGGTGTCAGATCGAAGCCCTACGCAATATATTCCCAAACAAGCAGACATATACACACGCTAGTCCTAATAAAGATGCTTCTAGATGCAAGGCGGAATATTAACACACTAGCATGGCCCTAAGATCAAGTGCATAAATATAATAAGGCCTTAGCACCGAATACCAAGTGGTATATCCCTCTCCTACCTCCACCCCCTTCTGATAGGGTGGAGACTGTCCAGCTCGTGAATGCATTCCATATAATTGGGTGGCACGCATGCCCAACCCGTATCCACAATAAAGCCCGCAGGCATCTCATAATATAAGGAAGTTCATGACTCGATTGAATCAGGACGGGACCCGATGAGACTAGGTCGTCCTATAACCCTACCATTGACTCTAGTTACTTCACAGATAACGGTCGTTCTGTTTACAAAAGCAACGAGTAAACGAATGCTCAATCATGAGTGCAATCCTAGCAGGATACTACATGGCATGCTTTATTATGAATGCAAGCATCTATTATGCACATGGCTACAAGCAGGGAGATCTCTCTTTTCGAATCTGAGTGAGCTCATATAGGAACTCACCTGGAAGTGCAGAACAACAAAAGGCAACAACTAGGTATACAGAAAACCAACATGTCACAGATGATCACCTAACACATATATAAGTAATATAAATAAGTCTACCTCTAATGTTATTTAAAACATATAATATCACACACAAGCCATCATATTTATTCACCAAGTTAGGCAAGGTAAGTCATTTTCCCAAGATTTCCCAAAACTCTTTTAAACCTCAAGTTAGATCGAATCACCAGTCAAAACGCTTTCTCAAATCATCCAGAAAATCTATTTATAAAACATTACCCTTTCATCAACTTATATTGTTGTTATTTCAAGACAAATCTGACAAGGTTAGTATATTTCCAAAATCCTCTTTTTAGATTTATTAAATCAGTTCTCCACTCATTAAAATAATTTTCAACCTTGAAAACCTTTTCCGATTATCTCTTAAAAGTCCAACTCTCATAATATTATATTTTCAAACCTCATTAATAATATTATATAATACTTTAAATACCATTTTCTTTTAGCTAATTTCATAAAATACTTCTAAGTCTTTTAAAATCCCAACCATTTTTATTTAATAAAATCACCCCTTCTTAATTTACCAAAACCGACCCTATTTATTGTAAATTACCAAAACCAAGCCTTTCTTGTTTTCTATCTTTCAAAACCGAACATATTTTAATAGAAATGGGCCAAATACATTTTCCCTTTCTAAAACAATGGAACCGGCCCACGTTCAACCCATGGCCCATCTCTCACTTTGCTCTCCCTCTTTCAATTTCTGAACTCGGAAAAGAAAGAAGGGTGGGGTCCAGGTGCTGACGCGGCAGAGGAGGTCCCACTCGGACAGCTCACCTTCTTCTTCCTCATTCCTCCGCCTCTCTGCTCGCGACTTCGCTCTCTCCGGCTCCGCCTCTTCAAGCCTGCTCCGCCCATGGCCCGTCCCCCGTCCCCTCGCAATCTCGCACCTGTCAGCCTCGCTTGCTCACTCCCATGCCCCGCCCACACACTCGACCTCGCTCTCGCCATTCCCACGCCCTCACAGCACTCGCAAGCTCCCGCTCTCCCTCCTCGCCCGACCTTGCCATTTCTCTCCGAAACTCTCTCCGACAACCATCAAGCAAGGAGAAGAGACTGGAATCAAAATGAAAGAAAGGAAGAAGGTTTCAAGCTCACCGAGGGGTACTTCGAGCCTGAAAATTCGATCGATTTTGCCTCGATTCGACTCCGACGAGGATGGATTCGAGTTGTGCTTGGCCTAGGACGAAGTAAGAGGAGTTAAAGGCGAGACCTTTATGGAGTTTCAGACCAAAAGGAGGAGGAAGGAGGGCTTACCGGCCTTAGATTCGGAAAGGCAGGGCTCGGGAGAAAGTAGCGGCTCGGCTGAGATGTTGCTGGCGGTTCCTGGCTCGGTGCTCTCAGCTCGCTGGTGGGAGGACGGGGATGCAGCTGTGGGGAGGTTTGTCTGCTTGACCTTGGCTCGCGGGAGTGGGGCTGTGAGCGTTCAGGATCTCGAGTAGTTGGAGGCAGGGCGCTCGAGAGGTCCTCGGAGCTGCGCTCGATGTGGCTCGGGAAGTATACAGCTCGCTATTGTCACTATCGAACCAGAGGAGGGAGAGAGTTGGGGAAGAGGTGAGGAGGATGGGGATGGATTTGGTGTAGGCAAGGCTGAAAATGGGGGGTTTTGGAACAACTGCTCTCGGCAGTTCTTAAGGGGGAAAGGGGTGTTGGAATTAAAGAAAGAGAAATGTGGTCAATGGGATTCTGATTTGTGAAGATAATGTTGCAGGTCTTTGTCCCATTCCTAAAGGCTGATTTTAAAGTTGTTTGTTTTCAAAAGAAGGGAAATCAAGAAGAGAGGGAGGGAAGGGGAGATAAGATTTTACCCAATGGGAAGAAAATGAGTTGGAATTGATCAAACATGGAACAAGTGTAGAGATTTGGGTAACAATTAGTGATATGAGACGGATAGAAATTTTTTTTTTTTCAATCCCGATGAGAAAGACGGATTCAATTGTTAAAGTTAAAAATTGGGCCGGAATTCGCTTTATGAGTTTCAAGTTAGATTTATTAAATTAAGAACGAGTTTTTCTTGAAATATCCGATTTAATTCATTTTTCCGAAAATTAGGATTTAAAAATCCGAGCCTTTACATTGATCCTCTAGAATGACATTAACATCACAAAACAGTAAGCTAGCTAAAATTTTAGTGAAGCATGAATTCCACTTCTAATTCACCTGTGGCACTGAAAGATCCAACAGTAACTGAGATTATAAGATGGAATGAGAGGAAATTCTGTAGCAAATGCATGGAAACTGAAGCCTTATCTGGATACCAACCCGACGAAGAGAATTAGCAATATCGAACTGACAATCTCTATAGCATACTCTTCTGAAATCGAAACAATAATCAATAACATCACATACCAGCTTCTTGAAATTCTATAAAAAAAATGAAACTCTCTGTCAAGCTCTATGATATGAGAATCATCAGCTTCCTGAATCCACTCATAAATCATCTATATATCATCATGCATAAAGTCTTCAAAATATCTTAAAAAAAAGGCAGCATCTAACTTTGAATATGACATATATAATGTTCACCATATCAAATACCGAATCTAAGATGTTACTGGAAACAAATTGAGGCTTATTCCCCCAACATCAACCTTCGAATCAGATTATTCCAATTTCAGTTGCTGAACCGAGAGAAAAATTACCAAATTCTTCTCATGAGCAAGATATACGTAATTGGGGTTCTTGGTGTTGTGTAAACTGTAAAGTCAACAAAGAAACTGAACAATTTAGTTTTCAGCCAAAGATCAACTGTTGTAACAGTTACTAATCTTGCTATTGGATGCTTGTTGACAGTAAATTGAGAAACGAAATTGCAATTTTATTAACAAATCCGATTGCAATTGAGAAACAAAATTTCGAATTCCAAATCCATCAATTTCAACCTAAACCCTAAATTTCACATCACAAAAAACCCCAAATACTTCAACTTCAACCTAAATCCAAAATTTCTATTGACAGTTACCTCTCTGCAGCAGGAGCTTCTTCTCCTCCACTTCCGGTTGCCGGCCGAGGCAATGGGCCGCCACCGGCTTTGCTCTCCGGCACAACACCTACTTCTCCTTCCACGACAGTCCTTCGAGCAACAACAGCAGGGTACGTCTTCGGTTGCAGCAGCAGCGACTTGGCCTTCGAGCACCGGATCCGAGTAGCAGGCGAGCAGCGACTTGGCCTTCGATCACCCGGATCCGAGCAGCAGGCGAGCACCGACTTGGTCTTCTTCGAGTCTCGCCCTCTCTTCGCTCTATCGTGAAGATGTATCTCGTCTGTTCTCTGATTTTCTTTCTTTTTTTTATATGCAAACGAACGGAATAACACAAAACTGTTAACTTTAACCGAAAAGGGCACGAGGCGAAATGTTTTAAAACCACAGGGGCACCACACAAAATATGCAAAAGAGTTGTATACCTCGCAAAAATTGCAATACCCCAGGGGTACCTAGCGAAATTTCCGATATTTTTTAGTATTATTTTATTTTAAATAGACCAATCAAATTGCTTCTTTCCTTCTCACTTTTGGATTTGTGTGTACCTGAACCCAACTCTATATATATATATATATATATATATATATATCAAAAAAATTAATCTAGACCCATGAGTGAAGAGAACAAATTCAAGAAAAATTTAAAGATGGAAAAAATTTCATGTATTTGATAATGTTATAATTTTTTATAACATGAAAAGAATCAATTCAAAAAAATATTCTATACTAACCAAATCAAATTATACGCACTTTATTCATTAGGTTTTTTTGCATGTGGTGACTTATTAAAATTTTCGATTGTAAACTTTTGTAAATTTGTGAATTAAATAAATGGAATATAAATTAGAATAACAAATAAAAATAGTGATAATATAATTAAAAATTATGTAAAAATAATATAAAAAGAAGATAAAAATGCATGCATATTATTCACTACTATGCTTGAGTGAATGACTTAAATAAAATAAAAGTTCAAGTGAAGGATTGTATTGCCACCACTTACCTTAAGTTTTACCTTCTTTTTCACCAATGTCACGATAAGGGAGATGATGAATAAAAAGAAAATATTAGTTTGAAAGTTGTAAAACCAATAAATAACCCTCTCTCCACGTTCTTCTCTCTCTCCCTCTCCCTCTCCCTCTCCCTCTCATCTCCTCCATCTCGCAGCCTCGTCTATCCCAACACCTCCCTCACCCGACTTTCCCCCACATCCACCACCGCCGGCGACGTGGCCTGACATTCCCGACCCAAATCTCCTAGAACCACTCCTCCTTCTCCTCCCAATCTCTAACCTAATCACCCCCAGCCCTTAAACCATTATCCGCCTTTAGCCCCAAATCCCATCCCCTACACCCCCTCGTTAACCCATCTAGCAACCTAGCCCTAAAACCCTATTCCTAATCCCAACCTTACCCAACCCAACCTTACTGCCTTCAGACCCTAATCCAAACCTCTAACCCTAACACCTAACCCTTCTCCAGCTATAGCCCTATATAGACCCCAACCCCTTATCCTTGGTCCGAAACCGACTCGCAGCGGGTTCTAGTTGAGCTTGAGCATCGCACTATAAGCCCCAGGGTGTGTGGAGAGAAAGCTAGCCTCTTCGGCATGGTTTTTAGAATCGGGATCCTAGTGTGAGATCGAGACAAGGGTGTAGGATCGAATCGTAGGATCGGATCGTATGATCGTAAGATCCTAGACAAAAATTGAAAATAAAATAAGTAATAAAATAAAAATAAAACATCCTAAACAAATACCTTAATTTTAAAATAAAAATAAGCTTTTCCTCCATTAAACAAATTAACTAACTAAAATAGTCCAATAATAAGCACTTAACATTCATAATTTGGGAAGAATAATGTCTCAAAAGGTGACAAACAAACAAAGATAATGTTTTAAATATGAGAAACATACAAGAGATAAATCATACATCCAAATATCCAATGTCATCTCTAGTTTCAAATGTCATCATCGCAATTAACCACACCATGAACAATTCCAAGCGCTCAAACGTCAATTTGTCGAGTTAAGTAACGAAACAAAGGGCTTAGGGTTTCAATTCAACATCTTCACTCTTCTGCCTTCAATTTCTAAGGAGATGACCTGCCAAAAAATATAAAAATTAAAAAGACCCATCGTATCCAAAAGGCTCAATATCCAAACAAAACAAACACAATTACACAAATATGATTTTTGCTAGGATCGGATATTTTTTCTAGAATCAGTAGATCCTAGGTAGATCCTACCGATCCCACACGATCACATAGGGTCCTAGGTAGATCCTAACACGAAGGAGTCTATATGTCTGATCCGGATCAAAACCTTGCCTAGAATCGTAGAATCGTAGGATCGTAAGGGATCGAGATCCTAATAACCATGCTCTTCGGCCCCATGATTGGGACGCGGTAACATCGATCATTACCCTTCTTGTAGTTTAAGCGGTTTTCACTTTCGATCCCCTACGTTGTCTTCTTATATTGCTACATAATTATAAGTTGTGTCACGTGCATTTCTGTGGATTGCTTTTGTTTCGTTTATCTCATGATCATTGAGTTCTTTACATGATTTTATTTGTTTGGATTCTCCCTGACATTCGACTGGTGTGTGGGTTGGTGGCACTTAGATTCTTCGTCTATTATATTCGGCGTATAGCACTAATTGAGTTTTACTTTCTCTTTTGAGTACTTTTATATAGCCTGGTTTATTGCTTGGTCTCTAGTTTGTTTGGTTCTGAATATTCGCTCAGTTGATTGTGCTTGCTGGTACGATTCATAGTTCTCTAGGGGATTTTTGGATTAGTTTCTTCTTCCTTCTCATGTTGTGTTCTTTTGGTTGGTGGCATTGTTTCTTGCTTGGTTTGGTGGTGGGATTCCGTAGCCTGAATGGCCCGTTCAGTGATTGCTAGTCCTAGTTTGGGGGTGGCTTAGGTTGGAGTAGTGGGTGGTGGTCTTCCAAGAGGCTCGCGACCTGTGATATCGACTTTGCGGTTTGGTTTGTGGAATGTTGAAACCCTGACGGGTAAGTCGATTGAGCTAGTTAAGATTCTGCAGCCCCGAAGGGTAGACATTGCGTGTTTGCAGGAAATCAAGTGGGTGAGGAGTAAGGCCCGACAGGTGGATATGTGGAAGTTGTGATACTCAGGTCTTGACAGAAAAAGGAATGGAGTTGGCATTTTGGTAGGGGATCGAGGGAAGGATAGGGTGGTGCGGGTTGAACGAGTGAATGAAAGAGTGATGGCTATCAAGTTAGTGCTGGAGAACTCCGTTTTGCATGTGATTAGTGCCTACGCTCCTCAAGTAGGTTGGGGTGGTGAGGAGAAGAAGAAGTTCTGGGAGGATTTGGATGCTCTGGTGGAGAGTATCCCAACGTCTGAATAGTATGTGATTGGAGGTAATTTCAATGCACACATCAACAAGGATAGAGACAGGTTTGAAAAGGCTCACGGTGGTTTTGGCTTCGGAGATAGAAATGATGATGGGATTGCGCTATTGGAGTTTTCAGTGGCGTTCGAGAGTGTCATATGCAACTCTTGGTTCCAAAAAAGGGATGAACACTTGATTACCTTCGACAGCTCAGTTGGTACATCGCAAATAGACTTCTTTTTTGTCAGAAAGGAGGACATACACACGTGTAGAGGTTGTAAGGTGATCCCATTTGGTGGTCCCTTAACGCCTCAACACCTACTTGTTCTAGACTTGGAGGTTCAGGGTCGTGTCGGAAAGAGAACCCATCGATCTTCCTCTAAAATCAGGTGGTGGCGACTCTTTTAGTCGACTGGCCCTTTATTGAGAGAAAAGGTATGGCGAACGGTTAAGCAAGAGAGAATTGGGGAGAAGCAGGGAGATGCAGATGCGATGTGGAGCTGCTTGGCTGGTTGCATTTATAGGGTAGAAAGAGAGGTTTTGGGGGTGTCATTAGGCGGGCAAGGGCCCAATCGGGGTGTTGCTTGGTGGAGCGAGGAGGTGAAGGCTAAGGTGAGGGTGAAAGAGCTTTCATTTAGAAGATGGTTGCACAGAGACAGTGGAGAGGATGGAGCGGAGCTCAGGTTCAGGTACAACGTGGTCAAGAGGGAGGCCAAATGTGCATTTGTAGATCCTAAGGATAAATCCTTTGAGTATTTGTATAAGGCTTTGGACGAGAAGGGAGGGGAGCGGGTTCTCTTTCGCTTAGCTCGACATAGAGAGAGGGTGAGCAAAGACATCGACGTCGTCAGGTGTGTCAAAGATGAAATTGGTCAAGTGTTGGTTGACGATCAGTATATTAAGGGCAGATGGCAAATGTACTTCTCAGAATTGCTCAACGACGATTTCAACTCTTTGGATAAGAGTCCTAATCTTACAGAACACATTGACTATGGCTACCATCGGCGTATCTCCATTGATGAGGTTAAGACTATTGTTTGTAAGTCGAAGAACCATTGTTGTTCAGGGCCAGACGATATTTCGAGTGATGTTTGGAAATGGTTAGGGGCCAAAGGTTTAGCCTGGCTAACATCCCTTTTCAATCCTATCTTAAGATCAGCTAAGATGCCGGCGGAGTGAAGACTTAGTAAATTGGTCCTGGTCTACAAGAACAAGGGTGATGTCCAGTGTTGTAGTAACTACAAAGGAATCAAGTTGTTGAGTCATACGATGAAGTTGTGGGAGAGAGTGGTAGAGGGGAGACTTCGGAGGTTGGTTAAGTGTCTGAGAACTAATTTGGGTTCATGCCAGTGTTGTGAGCTGAATCTGCCATATTTTACAGTAACTTTTATATCGATTTCTGCATACATTGCATGCATTTGGGTTAGAATAATACAGAATATGTGTAGTTTACACTTATTTGCAATATATGGAGGTCTACACAAGTTTTGGTTATATTTCGCAGAAATCGGACGCACTTTGGAGCTTAAAGGAAACTCATGGAGAGGCTAAAAATGGTGTAGCTGGAGAAAACGCCATTTTTCACCATTCTTCGTTCTAAATCAAGCTTTGATGTCTTCATGAGAGTTGTATCCCTCAGAAAGAGCTTTCCAACGCATGGTCATATGCGTCAATCCGACGAACGAGGACTCGGGAAAGTGCGTTTCAAGAACATAGCAGAAAGCTGAGAGAACTTTACTCGATCTCGAGTACACATACTCGATCTCGACAAAGGCTGTCCGAGCACACCTGGTCGAGCAGAGCTGATCGAGGACACTGAGTCAGAGACAACCCGATCCCGGAACCCAACTCGATCTCGAGTAACTCTTGTCGAGATCGACCACACTTCGGCGCCATGTCCGGAGTCGACAAGCTGTGCCAAGTCGAGAAGCCGAAGACGGAGAAGCCGAGCACCACCTCTACTCGATCTCGAGGAGGCTTGGTCGAGATCGAGGACTCAGCACCGCACCTATCCGAGCCATGTCGAGCAGAGCCACCCGACCAAGCCAGCCAGCCCAAGTCGATGACCACCCTAGTCGATCTCGAGGAGCCCTAGTCGAGATCGACGAGCCGCGTCCTGAAACCGCGTTATGCGCTTTGGTTGTCCGTGTCAAGCTGGCTTTCCTTGGGGCCGAAGGAGTCCGAGATATCCGAGATCTATCAACATTCTATCCACACCTATCAACACATGGAATATTTTACCTATTTAGATTTAATTTCCCCTTTTAGATTTAATTCCTAAAGTGCTTTTATTTATCTTTTAAGCCTTTTAGATATAGATAGATATATTCTATCCTTGATTAGCAAGGAATAGAAGGCTATAAATAAAGCCTTAGGGGCTAGTTTTTCATTCATTCAATGACACACACAATTCCATTCAAGTAAGTAGGAGTAGAGAGAGAAAGTTTGTGGCGAGCAAGGTGGAAAGGCGAAAGCGGATTTGTCTTGTTGGTTGTAAGCTTTCTTTATTTAATTCAATGCAAGTTAGTTTCTTTTGTTATTTGATGTCTTTCTTGATGATGAAGAGCGAGTAATCCACCCACTTCTGGGGCTGGGGTGAGCCCGACGGTGGCCATGTAAGGTGATGCGGTAAAGGTCAGATCTTGTTATGCAATTCGTCTTCTATCCCTATGAGCATGATTCTTTTGCGAGAGTTGAAGGTGATCCTTGTTTGTGTTATTGAAGCGAAAGTGATCTTAATGCAACTTGGGTTAATTATGTGAAAAGGGTTAGTAACAATTAGGGTTTATGTGAAAGCCTCTATATGCCTATTTGTTAGTAACGAAAGTTACTTTGATGGAAAGCATGATCTTTTATGCCTTTATATGTTACTTTGCATGGTTATCATTGTGGCGTTGATACCCTGGCTTTGGAAGTCTTTCATAAATTGAGTTTATTTCTGTCGAAATTCTGAAATCTGTGTTCAAATCTGGAATTTATATTTTTTGCATTTTTAGTCGATACAGAAGAGGGGTTTTCGATTCTGCAATTTCTGTTTTTACTATTTGTCGTCGATCTCGAGTTAGGTGTTGTCGAGATCGAGTTGCCCTTGCCGGGTTTGCTGTCTGCTGTGATTTCTGAGTTTCTGTTGTTCACTGCCCTTTGTCGATCTCGAGTAGGGTCTTGTCTAGGTCGAGTTGAGTTTCTGCTTCTGTCGTCGATTTTCTGTTTCTGTCTTTACTGTCCTTTGTCGATCTCGAGTTGCTTTTGTCGAGATCGAGTTAACTTCTGAGTTTGCTTTTACTTCTTGCTTTCATTTGTTATTTCTGTCTTTCTTTCTTTGTTTCTGTGTTTTTGTTGCTTTTCTGTGAGATTTACAGTTGCCTAGGATATGCTGACACGCTTCCTCGTGGATTCGATCCTGACTTGCTCTTACTACATTGGAGGGAGTCTTGTAATTATTTGCGTGGGCCTAAATCTGGTTTGATCTATTTTGTTATATTTCATACTCGATTTCCTCCCTACAACAGCCAGGCATATAAGCTATTGAAGCTATTCACTTGTTGAGACGATTGATCGAGATACACAGAGATAAGAAGAAAAATCTGCATATGGTCTTCATAAATATCGAAAAGGCTTATGACAAGGTTTCGAGAGAGATGCTTTAGAGTTGCTTGGCTGAGAAGGGAGTGCCAGGTACGTATATCAGAGTTATCAAAGATATGTACGAAGGTTTGCTGACTAGTCTTAGAACATCGTGTGGTGATTCTGAGTAACTCCAGGTTCGAGTGGGGCTTCATCAGGGCTCAGCTATAAGTCCGTTCTTGTTCACCCTAGTTATGGACACACTTATCGTGCCTCTTCAAGAAGAGGTGCTCTGGAGTATGATGTTTGTAGATGACATTTTACTAGTGGACAACTCAAGATCAGGTTTGGCTCGCATACTCGAAAGCTAGAGAAAGGTGTTGGATTCAAAGGGTTTCAGATTGAGTAGGACCAAGACTGAGTATATTCAGTTTAGTTTTGGAGAAGACAGGGAGGCAGAGACTTCCGTTTTATTAGGGGAAGATCCAATCCCTAGAAAAGAGTTTTTCAAATACCTTGGCTCGTATGTTCATAGCAGTGAGGGTAATGATAGGGATATTGAACATCGAATCCAGGCGGGGTGGCAAAGATGGAGAAGAGCGTCGGGAGTGCTATGTGACAGGAAAGTGCTGGCAAAACTGATAGGGAAATTTTACAAGATGGTTGTTAGACCGACTGTTCTATATGGCTCTGAGTGCTGGCCTACAACTAAAGCTCAAGAACAGAAACTGTTAGTGGTTGAGATGAGAATACTGCGATAGATGAGTGGACACACGAGACTCGACAAAATCATAAACGAAGACATAAGGAGCAAGGTTGGAGTTGCGAGTATAGTGGACAAACTGTGGGAGTATAGATTGCGTTGGTTTGGACACGTGCGTAGGATACCGCCTTCGACTCCAGTTTGTAGGTGTTAGATTTTGAATCTGGGAGATATCCGTAGGGGGAGAGGTAGACCGAAGAAGTGCTGGATGGAGGTCATTAGGCATAATCTCAATCTTCAGAATATATCGGAGGATTTGACTTCGGATAGGAACCATTGGAGGAGGAGCATTCAGGCTGTTGATGGATAGAGTTCTAGGCCTTCATGTTTTGTGCTTTTGTCCTTGCTTCCTTTCTGTCTTCTTTCTGCTTCTTCTCTGATTTTGTTTCCCTTTGTGCATCCTGCTTTCTTGTTGTTCTTGTATCCTATTGTTCTGGGTCTATCGAAAACACCCTCTCGACTCATTCGGGGAAAGAGTGCGTACATCCTAACCCCCCAGACCCTGCTATTGCGTGATAGACTAGGTTGTTGTTGCTGTTTTTATTTAAGTGAAATAAATTTCAAAATAAATAGGTTAAAGGAGTTGCATTTTTTGTATTCAATGTTCGTTGAAGTTACTTTTTTATGTTATTGATTGATTACTCTTTATAAACTATGCATAGTTACATATGAAAATTTGTGCCATTAATATATGAGAGAAAAGAAATTTGTTTAATAAAAATAAAATAAAATATTTTGTGTGATTAAGATCATAATTATTTAAAGAATGTGCAAAAAGACAATATTTTTAAATTAGTTGAAAATAAATAGTAACAAAAAGATTATGTCAATGGTATAATAAATTATCTCATTCACACATTTGGATAGTATAAAGTATATATGATAAACTTTGATTAAAAAAAATTCAAAGTTATTTTTTAATTTGTATATAAAGAAAATAACTTATAATGTTTTGCAAAGTTTTCTTTATATACCTTTATTTAATTTATTTTTATTTACAAAAATATGCATAACAAACATGACAACTTAAGAGGAAATAAAGAAATTGCAAAATATGGTCAATGTGTAACTAATAGGATTCAAACTCAAACTCTATTAATTAACCATTGAGTTATGAAGATGTTTTTGATCTTTTATGGAATTGAAACAAAAAATATATAAAATATGGATAATGAAATAAATGAGCATTAAATTGGCCCTGAACACAACTTTTTATGTATTATATTATTATTATTATTATTATTATTATTATTATTATTATTATTATTATTATTATTATTATTATTATTATTATTATTATTATTATTATTATTATTATTATTATTATAGATATAGATATAGATTAAATTGTCCCTAAACACAACTTTTTATGTATTATAGATAGATAGATTATAGATATAGATTATAAATATAGATATATCACTACTACAGAAAAGGGAATATAACCCGGATATTTGACCCTTTATAACCCGGATATGGTCCGGGTTAATGGTCAGCGGGTTATATTCTCAGTACACTATATAACCCGGATCCTATATCCGGGTTATTTTATCCGGGTTAACCGGTTATCCGCGCGGTATATACATCATCTGGTTCGGGTTATTTGAGAATCCGATCCGGGTTATTTGGGTTGATAATATAACCCGGATATGCTAATGTCCGGGCTATTTTATCCGAGTAAGCCGGATATCCACACGGCATATACACCATCCGATCCTGGTTATTTGGGGATCCGGTCCGGGTTATTTGGGGTGTTAATATAATCCGAACATTATAATATCCGGGTTATAAAAGGCTTATGAAATAACTCGAATATTTAAAGTCCGGGTTATTATATAGTGTCATATTTTTCATTTGCGTGGAGAATATACACCGATTCGTGCAAATCCGGGTTATATTCTCTCTCTTTTTTCATGGTGAAATTGAGAACAAATAACCCGAGGATTTCGAGGTCCGGGTTATATAATATGTATTGTTTTAATATAATATATTCGTATTTCATTCAATCCACTTGTATAAATGCATAATCTGTGCGTGCTTTAATACATACACCACTCAAAACATCTCAACGAATGTAATTACAAAAGAAGAAATAGATTTACCAAAATATAATAATCCTATCATAAAGAGTACTTTAACACTATCGAAAAATATAATAATCCTGTCATAAACAATATGAATCCATTATCTAAGGAGGAAAACATATATGTTTGAAGATCCTAATCAAAAAAATATGTATAAGTTTGAAGATCATGACTACCTCATCATTAATCAATCAACCTGAAAAGACAATTGTAGGGAAGTTAGTGATGACGATGAAATTTTCTCTATGTACAAGAACAAGACATGTAGTTATTGAATCTTTCTACATTAATATTATGCATTTCATACCTAAAATAAGACACGGATCAGATACTCCAGGAACTCCTTTCGAACGTCATCAATATCCTGTTCTGAGAACATTTGATGTTTTCCGTACCACTGAACATATTTGAATAAAATTAATTAGATTTTTTTATTAACAACATATACAATAATATAATTAATATGGATTTAAAAGAGCACGCTCAAATCTAAAGACAATTAACCTGTACTCGAGTCCACAATGTTTGCTTTCGAGGCTTGTTCTTGTCCAAACTAGTAAACGTAAAAGCATAACTCCTATATATATTGGATATAATGATAGTTTAGTAAGAACACAAAATACAACACTTAATATCCACCAAAGAAAAGCTGAAGAAAAAAATAAGGGGAACATCACATCAAATATGCACTTTGATAACAACAAAAACTAATGAATAAATCCTAAGCCAAAATTAAACAAATTTTATAAAATACAATAAATCAATACTTACAAGTCAACTAAAACTCTTGCATCATTTTGTATTGGCTCAGACAAGGAATCAATCCAGTATGCATCTTCTGGATTCCCAAACAAACGGCGAAACCGTGGCTTTATAGGAAAATACCATAGAACTATCGCAGGGACATCTTTCTTCTTGTATCGAGGCTGAAGGCAATCAGGATTTGGGCATTTATCCAAACAAGCATATTCATTTCGATACAAAACACAATCATTGGGACAAGCAATTCATGCTCTCATACTTCATACCCATGGAGCAAAGAATCTTCTTGACTTCATATGTACTAATAGGAAAACAATTATCCTCTGAAAGCATTTCCTTGAGTAGCTCAAGTATCGTAGTGAAGCTTGCATCACTCCATCCGGATCTCGCTTTCAAGTGATATAGTTTCAATAAAGCAGACATCTTCGTAAATCTAATGCAACCATCATATAATGGCAATCGTGCATCATTTAATAAGTCTTGTAACCTATTAGGATCTTCAACAAAAATGTCCTCCACATCATTATCATATCATGTAACCGATCATCTTCCTCTATACTAGAAGTGTCAAATGGAGTCTCATAACTACTATCGTGCCTAGTCGTTTTCTCTCCTTGCCATATCGACCGTGTGTAATCTGGAATAATTCCGTATATAACAAGATGGTCTCTTATATCATCAACTTTAATCCTCCTTGAATAATGGCAATCTTTGCAAGAACATATCATTTTATCAGCATCAGCACCATTCTCGAGGGCAAATGTAATGAATTATTCAATTCCTTCTTCATATTCTTTCGATAAACGACTTTTTGACATCCACGACCGATCCATCATTCTAAAGAAGACACATACACAAAGTATGACAAAATTCTTTCACCATGCACTACGTGTACTTCACTAAAGAATATACGGAATAAAGAGAAATACAGGATGAATTAACCAAAAAAGGGGGCCATAGTTAACCAATGAAAGCAAACAAAAGTTGTTTAGTGTGGGCTAAGTGAGAATACCACAAGAAAGATGAAACAAAAATATGAGAATACCACAACAAGACAGTTGAAATGGATGGAGGAAAAATAAGTGAATGAGCATAAGAACAAAGGGTTCCATAAGGCCACTGTGGCTCTTTAGAACTACTAGAAGAAGAATTGTGTAGGAAACCTGGATCAATGGAACATGCTAGAGAATCCCGTAGTCACTAGGAAGTACCAACAAAAGTAAAAAGAGACTATGATATAGTTTGGCTGGCAATGGTTGTGGTTAAGAGTACAAGACTTATGCATGTGAAGAATCGGTCTCTGAACTTCTCGAGATAGAGAACACTTTGATGTTTGTTTCATTATTATTATAGTTATGAACTTACTGTTATAGTGTTATTATTATTTTTTCTCTTCGTGATTTTTAGGGTAGGCACAATCAAACTCCTAAACTGATTGGATAAAACAAACTTTACCTAGATTGAACTTGAAAGTTTTTATTTGCACCAATTTCAATTAAAGAACCAAAACCTTTCCTAGGTTTAGCAAATTTCTAATCTCATTGGATGAAAAATATCAAAGAGCATCTACCTATGGGATATCAAGGCTAACCCTAAAATCTGAACTCATCACAATCAAACCACATCAACACATATAACCCTAATCAACCATTATTTCAACATAATTTCAGCACAAGCTCATCACAAATACACTTATATCAGCACAAATTCACTAATTTCAGCACACATTTATCCCCATATTAACCAAAATTTCAACTAAATATGAACACAATAGAGTAAGAAAAGTATTAAAAACATATCTTGTGACTTTTGTATTCTCGATTAAACAAAAATGGGGGTGCAATTCATCCGGGCAGCAACAGATCTGATGACCGAGAGAGTTGGATAAATACCAGAGAGCGGGATGACAACAACAATAGAGAAAGAGATAGAAAATTTGGATCACCCACCCCAATTCAACACCAACTTACTTACTAATTACTAATTATTATAATATACATAAATTACTATCATAAAAAAACAGAACAACCCAGAAATTGCAAATCACAACAACAACAACAACCAAGAAAATTAGAGCCAAGTCATAAATTATACTCAATATCACCCTTATAAATTACCATCTCAAAAGAAACTACATTCTAAGTCATAAATTACACTCAATATCACCCTTACAAATTGTCAATCCAGCCAGGCACGCAGAGCAAGCTCTATCCAACAAATGATCTTTAAATTCCCACCTACCACTAACCATCATCTTCTTCTACTTTGCAGGTCTTTTTATTTGGCATATTGAATGTGATAAATCTGATTTAGGAAATTAAGCAGTTATATTTTACCTAATTACTAGTGTATCCATTTGCAATTTATGATTCCATACTACAACTATTTTCCACCCCACTATCCCCATTAAATAAAGAATTTTGAAACAGAGCAACCGGCAGGCCTAAATTTAACTACATATATTCATAAACCCATATAAATATATGTATCCAAAAATAGGGTCGGGGTCCTCCACATCAGAAATTATAGATCCAATGGGGGGAGAGACTAGCCAGCCCAATTCGGTCACAGCTAATGCATTTTCTAATAACCCATACCCGGCTTACACAAAAAGTCCCACCGGCCCACAAAAAAATAACAAAAGAATAAAGAAGTCTCCTCATGACAGCAAATAAACCCGAGAAAAGCTTTACCAAAGTATTCATGACAACAACATTCATCGATCATCAGGTTCAACCAACTACATCCCCTAAATTATACCTAGTTAGAACTTAGAAGTGTATATATCCATTTGAAATTCATGATTGATAGCTCTTATTTTGCATATGAATGAGATTCCCCTAAATTTTCTTTCTTTATCACCTCCACGACGTTGTTCTCTCTAGACTGGCGGTCTTGCGCTTCATGTGTTTTGCATTTTACTTTGCATTGACAGTGACCTAAAGGCGCAGTAAGACCTTGGCCAATAATGTCGTGGTATGGCTCTAATTTATTTTGGCCATGCTTGCAGGTATGCCCCGTTTGTTCAAAGAGGGTAGGAATGGATATGGTTAGCCACTTAACAATACAGCATGGAAATATCTATATATATTCAACCCGAATTAACCCTAATTTCGGCAAAAATACCCTTACAAGAACACCAATTCGGCACAAATACACTAATACCTACACATATTCAGCCCGAATCAACCCTAATTTCATCTAAATCCGAACAAAAGAGTAAGAAAAACATTAAAAACCATACCTTTTGTATTCTCAATGCTTCAATTGAGGCAACAAAGAGAAACAACACCGAAAGAAAGAGCGAGTCGGTTCCAAAGAGAACGAGTCGTTCGTGCTGACTACAATAAAAAGAGAGAGCGGGTCTGTTAGGGAATAAGATACACGACACTTAGCAACAACACCAAAAGGATTGAGAAGGGAAGAGATCGAACAGAAGTACGGAACCAGATGCCGAGGAGAGAAGAGGGAGATCGAAAACCCGACGCTGAACAGCAATTGCGAAAGTGGGAGAACTTGACGCCGACGAGACCGAACAGCAGGCCGAACTAGATAGCGACAGACCGAAAGGGCGTTCGCGAGCAGCAGGGAGCAAGGGCGGACAGCAGGGACGAACGAAGCTGACGAGAGCAAGGGCGTTCGCGAACCCTACGCCGACGAGAGCAGAGAACGTGAAAGAGGGAGGCAGCTACACGTTTAGGTTTTTTCTATCTTCAAATTGAAAGATTCGGTCAAATAACCCGGAGATAGGGAAATATTTTTTTAGGAGTATAACCCGGGCGTGCTTGCATAGGATTATTTGATTCAAAATTGTACTTTTATACACCAGACTATACAATATCCGATATATAAAGGTAATCCGAATATATTATTTTCGGTTTCACCACTTTATACACCGTATAGGACACGCCCGGGTTATATTCTATGGGTTATTTTCCCAGTTTTGTAGTAGTGTATGCAACCACAAGTAAGCATCTAAACCAGTTTACTTGGGCGAGAGCAGAGACCTTTCTAACTCCTTGTCTTGGTGGAGTTGTACTCAAATCAAGAAATATTGCAAGAATTAGTCATGAAGGGGGAAAAACAAACACACACAAGGGGCAAGAGAAGAATATCAATTTCAATCAGGTGAATAAAGCCTAAAGGTTAGAAAGATGGCGATTAGGCCCATATGGAACTGGTTATGCAAAGAGAATAAAGAAAGAGGAGATCATGGTAATGCACCTTCCAAGGAGTTGCGGAGGAAGTAAATGTCCTCCACCGGTATCTGGAATATTCTTTGAGTGAGGTATGCTCTCTCTTCGAACCTTGGTTTGTGTGGAAGTGCTCGTTGGTCCATTTGCTTCTCTCTTGTGTGACGCATTTCTAGCAAGAGTAGCAGCAACTCGAGAATAGTGATCAGAACTGCCACTTGTTGAGTCAGGTAATATTGGTGAATTCAAGAGAAATGATTCATCAGGAAGCTTCTTGATTGTAGGACCCGGCAATGGTATCACGGGGGCAAGTGCTGGTTCTCTGTCCATTGATGACCTTCTGAAGTCTTAGAATAGTTGTCATGAATGATATAATTATTACTCAAAATTCAAAGACTAAAAAAATTCATCAAGCTATCAACTAGCAATAAAATGGATCAGATTACAAATTTCCAAGGTGAAAGTAATATGCTCACCACTGAAGTTACAAAGCATCAATTTTAGTCAACTCTTACATGTTCTAATTTCCAAAAGAACGAGCAAATATTAAACCTTCTATTAAGCTAAAATAGGTAGAATGGCCTTCCAGTGCATTTGTAGATAACACTATTAACTGATGAGTTTATCCAATAACAGAATCCGAAATTGATAAGACCACTTGAAACTAACTGGTGTAGTTTCCAAAGTACTATTTTAAAAATTCATAGTAGACCGAAAATGATATATTCAGCAGCTAAAATGGCCTGCAATAAATCAAATATGTTCTTTAAATTGTTCAAAGTTCAAGTATGTTTTTGGGTTCAGGACTTCAGGTATATTTAGGTTAAACCGGATGGGCCTAGAGGGATTTTCTTGTAATGAGTTAGAAGGCCTGTTTCGGATGGCCCTTCTCTCCTTTTCCTTTTCCATCATCCACCAATAGTTACAATTCAGAATGAAGGAGAAGCAAGAGAAGGACTTGGGGCCATATAGTGTTGTGGATTAGGATTTTGATTTATAGGTAAGGGGTTTCTCAGGAAGAAACAGCCTGGTACTACGATACTACCCACTGAAGTATTAATCTCTAAAGTCCATATTAACACTGTTTGTAAAAATTAAAAGTTCTATATAACCAAAGTCACCAAACCAAGTTTGATCATTGGCTCTTCTCTTGAATTTCTATAGGTAACTGCAAAATGATCAACTCCGGGCAATAGGAAGGCGAAAGAAACATATATAATACATAGACTAAAGCTTGCTTGCAAAATCCTAAATCCCCAAATCTCTACCCCTAAATCCCTAAAATTTAGAAATAGCTAAATCACAATCAAAATATAAGCATGAAGCAATTTATACCATCTCAGAGCCCTAATTACATCGAGAAGATGAAATCAACGACTAATTGATTGAAGAGGACCAAAAGAGAAGCACCGAGCGAACCTGAGGCTCTGAGAGCCCTAATTGAAGAACAAATCTACACCGTTTGGTCGCCGACGTCGTCATTTGCGCCATAGAAGAAAAGAGGAGTGGAAGAAAAAAAGCTAATTAGAAGGCGGAGACCATAGAGGTAACGAGAGAAGCACATAGCAAGCAAATCGATCCTATTCCCTAATTTTTTAAAAAAAAAAACTCAAACTGAAAGTCGTACATGTGAGCTATCACCGGCATCATCCATGGCATCACACTCACCGCCATCGTCGCCTTAAGTTTCGATCGCCGGCGATGTCTCCTTCAATCGGCAACGTCTCCTATCGGATCGAAGAGCGAGCAAGCGAGCGAGAGCGAGACGGAGACATCAATTCTAATGAAGTTCAGAGGTCTCCATCAATTAATTCTAATGAAGTTCAAAGGGTTTATTTCTCTGAAAACGGGTCGGCCCATTTACACTTGGATAGGATCCGCGCTCCCAACCCATCAATTAGACATATTTTCACTTTAAAAGACATTTTCATTTTAATGACTATTTTCATTTGAATCATTACCTCTATATATATATATATAGAGAGAGAGGGTTGGGTCATGTGTTAACAAGCCTTACGGTGTTAAATGTTAACAAATCTGGACCATTGATTGATTAGAAATGGATGGATGAGATTACTTGATAATTTCTTTTTTTATTTAAAGCAAAAAGAGTACGGTCCACCCCTTTTTTAGCCAACTTGCTGGCAAAGCGTGTGTGTTTTTTTTTTGGGAAACAATTTTTCCTGAGAGGAGGAGATTTTGCTTGCACTATGTTGGTCAATTTTGCAACTATTCGCTAAGTTAATAGTAATTATTCATTAAATTGATCGTTATTATTCGTCTATAAAGAGGAGTTGACATTTAGATGATAGCAGAAAGTTGGTCAATTTTTCAACTATTCGCTAGGTTGATAGTAAATATTCGTTAAGTTGATAGCAATTATTCGTTAGGTTGAAAGAGTATATAAATGTAATCCTTGATAACCCATACGAATAATTCCTTATTATCAACGAATAATGACTGTGAACTTGCCGAATAGTCAATCAGCTTGAATTTCACAAAATCTACGTCTAATTTCTCCCATATGCCTGAATAATTCATGATTATCAATGAATAATTACTCTAAATTTGCCGAATATAAGATAAAATAAATTCATGAACAATTTTAAACCAAGAACAATTGTAAAACAAATCTGGGTTAGTTATCAACTGGATTCAAATTCCTCCAATTGATTCAATTACCAGGGAAACATATCGGATTCATCGAATAACCCTAAATCCAACACATCCAACAATCAATCAATCGAGCAAAAAAAAAAATTTTAAACCTTATCAATGTGTTTAGATGTTCGACCGGTCGCAGGTGTCGCACGGTGTTCTTCTCCTCGTCGTCGCCATCGCATGTGGTCTATGCTGGTCTCTGTCAGCACTCGTTATTGGTAGATGTTCGGCCTTCCTGCAATTCCGCCCAATTAATCTCGCAAGCGCCGTCACCGCCCACTGCCGGTGGTCAATGTTCATCCTTGTGCAAAATCCGATCGACTACAAGCCTTGTTCAGCCTTGCCGGCCAAGGGTTGCCCAAAATTCGGCCTCGTCGTCGTTGAAAGCACAGATCTGCCACCTTCCTTGGCCAGATCTGAAAGTTTCATCTTCTTCTCTACCCACACTTTTTCAAATCTGGGCACACAGATGGCGGGGAAATTAGCGGCGGCACTGCTCTTGGTGATGGAGGAAGAAGCAGAGATCGGGATGTTGAGAGAGGAAGAGAGCATGATCTGAGCAGCCATGGAAGAGACTCAAGAGAGCATGATTGGCGGCGGCGCACTCTATCCCCACGTTTGGATCAACACCCATATTTAAGCAGTTACAATATGGAGTTTGTAATTCACATGCCCAGCCTATAGGAGTGGAGTTACTATTCTCGTGGGTCCCCCTTTTATTTTAAAATAAATCATTAAAATCTAGAATTAATCGTATGCTTTAATTTGGATTCGATCAACTGTCAATATTTGTTAACATTTAATACCGTAAGGCTTGTTAACATTTGAATCACATTATATATATATATATATATATATATATATATATATATATATATATATATATATATATATATATATATATATATATAAAGGGATGCGCTCCGCTGAAAACCGAAATTGCGGTAGAAACCCGTGAGGACCGGCTTTTTAGCTCGGTTCACTTGCTTTATAGCCCGGTTATGAATAGAACCGATCTATAAAGGCATAAATTTTAGCCCGGCTTTGAATAAAACCGAGCTATAAAGTCACTATGTAATTTTAAAACATGAGTTTTTTAGCACGATTTTTAGGCTTGACCGAGCTATAAAGTCATGTGTTATTTTAAAATTGGAGTTTTTAGCACGGTTTTTAGGTTGAACCGAGTTGTAAAGTCACCGTGTGATTGAGATTTTTAGCACGGGTTTCAAATAAACCAAGATATAAAGTGGTCCTCACGGGTTTTTACCACAACTTGAGGTTTTCACAGGAGTCAATCCCTATATATATATATATATATATATATATATATATATATAGGGTTGGGTTCGGGTACACACAACTCCAAAAATGAGAAGGAAAGAAGCAATTTGATTGGTCCAAGTGTCCTAAAGTGAATGCCAAATCAGATGACACGCGCATATCCAAATTAATTAGCAACACCCATGTAAATTAATTAGTAACACCCCCACTCTCAGTTGGACACGCGCTAATTAAAACACAAAACTAATTAATTACACGCGCCTATCCACCCAACTTGCTAATTAATTAGAAAAGCTACGTAAACATAGAAAAATGCTTGACATGGACTTTTAAAAATTATTTTTTGGCATTTTCACTTATTAAAAAAAATAAAAAATATATTTTTGGGTGTAATTTAATTTTATCTAACCATAGACACCCACTTTGTATATGTTTTGTTGAAAAAAAAATAACAATAAGTGATTCATAAGGTTCACAAGTACTTAGTGGTTCAGCCCTCTTACTCTAAGTGGTTCAGCAATTTTATTCTCAGTGGTTCGGCAATTTTATTCACATTGATTCAGCAATTTTATTCAAATTGGTTCAGCAATTTTCTTCACAGTGGTTCAGCAATTTTTCTCACAGTGGTTCAGCAATTTTATTCACAGTGGTTCAGCAATTTTATTCACAGTGGTTCAGCAATTTTATTCACAGTGGTTCAACAATTTTTTTCACAGTGGTTCAGCAATTTTATTCACAGTGGTTCATCCACTTTATTTGTAGTCATTCACAGGGTTCACAAGTTATAAAGAAGTGGTTCATGAAGCTATAAAGAAGTGGTTCATGAACCAAAAAAATTTCACATTTTTATAATTTAATTTTTTTAAAATGATATTAAATATATTAAAATAAAATGTTTCATGAACCACTACTCTTTATTTGATGAATCATTAGAATTTATTTCATGAAGCACTACTATTTAATAATTATAAAATTTTCATTCTTCTTTTACTTTCTTTAAATGTTTATTTTTAATTAATTAATTAATTTTCTTTTAAAATAAAATGGTTCACTAAACCAATCTCTATTTAGTCACTGAACCTCTCTCTATTTAGTCAATGAACCACTGAACCAATCTCTATTTAATCAGTGAACTAACCTCTATTTAGTCACTGAACCTACCTCTATTTAGTCACTGAACCAAACCCAGTGAACCACACCCACTGAACCAAACCCAGTGAACCACCATGTGAACCAAACCCAGTGAACCACACCCAGTGAACCAAACTCAGTGAACCAAATCTAGTGAACCACACCCAGTGAACCACTCGATATTAAAACCCTGAACCACTTGATATAAAACCCTGAACCATTTGGTTTAAAAACCCTGAACCAATTGATATAAACCTTTCAAAGTCACCACCCATTTATAATTTCCAAAGGCACTTATTTTATAAACCACTAATAATCATTTAATAAATCACTTCTCCACATTTATTTGGACAATAAAGCATATAATTCATATTTCAATTTGTAAAAAATGATTTCAATTTGTAAAAAATCAAATCAAACATCTCAGTACCCATTTGTAATCACGATTTCAATTTGTAATCACGATTTCATTGGAATCACGATTTCAATTTGTAAAAAATCAAATCAAATGTCTGGGCAGTAGTCAACGAGGGCGTGGCGGAGGACCGGAGGAAGGGCCTCCCGGCGGAGATCCTCATCTCGGCGACACGAGTCGGAGATCCAAACGCTGGATCTGCAGGCGAGGTAGGAGCACCAATGATTAGTTGCGGAGGAGGCAATGGAGAAAGCGACGAAGGACGGCGGCGACGGCGAGAGGATGAAGGTGAACTCGATGCTTCATGTCTGGCTCCTGGCGACCGGGAGAACTCGTGAAGCAAGCATCGCCGGGAGCTTGCCAATGGCCGTCAATTGGTGCTAATACCCTATACCTTTCAATTGGTGTTGTCGGAGAACGACGAGTCGGAGAATTGGAGAAGAGAGTGGAGCTTTGGAGAGGCCATGCTAGAGTTCGCCGGTAGAGCGGAGGGCGTCGACAGAACGAAGTCGCCGAGCAGCTTCATCCGTTCGACGAGGCTAACAATCCGGAGAGCTCGAAGCAAGACGACGGCAGCGGGGACCCTTGGAGATGGGAGTGGGATGGTGGTGAAGTCGGTCTCGACCACACAGGATTCAGTGGCCATGGAAGCCATTGGAGACGAGAGCGGCCGAAGCAGATGCATAGAAAGGGTATATAAAGCGCATGAGCGCTTTTATTTTTATTTTTAATTAGTGTTCGTATCCACCAATAAAAACCCTTCTTTCCTTCTCACTGGACCAAATTCTTCTTACTTGAACCCTCCCCTAAATATATATATATATATATATATATATATATATATATATATATATATATATTCTTTATTCTACACAAATCTTTGATGAAATGTGACATTTTATTTTATTAGTTCTTTTATGTCATATGAGATTCCATTACAATCTACAAATAATAGACCTATATATTACCAAATAAAATATCTTGATGATAAAATCTTGTGACTTTTTTATCTTTTCATGAGCGAAAAGAAATGTGTTTTTTTGAAGCAATTCAAAATTATAATAAAATACAATTATTAAAAACCACGCGAGTTCACGGGTAATAAGACTAACATGACATAACTTGAAAGTCGGCTACAAAAGATCTTCTCAATCTCATCCGTCAGGATGCTATCGGTTCGGTGAAATACAGACCGAATTCTTAATAAAAAAAAAATTAAAAATTGAAAGACAACTTTCCTTATGTAACTACTAAAACAATAATTTGAATGACAGCTTTCGATCCCTTCGAATATAGCTCCTGGACAGTTGCCTCATGTTCTCCCACGAGTTACTGAAGAAGAGAATAAAGTCCTGCTTTCGATCTCTTCGAACCTTGAAATCAAAAATACTGTCAACCATATGGCATCTGATAAAACTCCGGGTCCGGACGGATACCCACCAGAATTTTTTAGCAAATACTGGAATATTGTTGGAAAATCTGTATGTAAAACTGTCAAAGCCTTCTTTCACTCAGGAACTTTACTCTCGGAGATCAATCAAACTTTCATAGCTCTCATACCCAAAACGGATAATCCTTTGACCATAAATCATTACAGACCAATCAGTCTGTGCAATACAATCTACAAGATAATCTCCAAGCTGATAGCAAACAGAATGAAGAGCATTCTGCCTAGACTAATTAATCCTTTTCAAGGGGCTTTTGTGGAAGGTCGTTCCATACAGGATAACACTTTAATTGCCGATGAAATTTTCCACAACTTTCATAAACAAAAAGGAGCAAAAGGGTGGATGGCACTCAAACTAGACATGGAGAAAGCATATGATAAAATCAACTGGGATTATATTAAAGCCACTCTCATCAAATTTGGTTTTTATAATCGATGGATTGGATGGGTTATGAATTGCCTAACCACTACAACCTTTTCTGTACTGGTTAACAATCGGCCTGGGCCACAGTTTAAGCCAGAAAGAGGACTCAGACAGGGGGATCCTCTAGCTCCGTATATTTTTATCCTTGTAATGGAGAACCTTGCAGCAGAATTACAAGAAGAAGCAAGATTAGAGGATGCTCTAGTTGGCATCAAGATCACTAGAAATGGTATGCCTATCCCTTTCTTAACCTTTGCTGACGATACTATAATTTTCGCTCCAGCCGCCCATAAAAGCATCCATACTATTAGGAATATCCTCAATACTTTTTCCAATTTATCGGGTCTTGCGATCAATTACGGCAAGAGCTCACTTCAAGTCTCAGAAAATGTGAGCCCCTCACTTGCACACTCACTAGCAAATGAAATGAATATCCCAGTCTCTAGAACTCTAGAAAGATAAAGCAACTTGCGAAGTGGAAGGCCTCGTCCTTGACTCAAGCTGGGCGGGTAACCCTCATCACTGCAAACTTAAGCTCGAAAACTAACTATCTAATGCAAAATTTCTTGCTCCCAAAAGGTGTTCTACATCAGATTGATAAAATCAACAAAAACTTCTTTTGGAACAAACTAGAATCGGAAAGATATAACCCGCTTATAAGCTGGGAAAGAATCTGTAAACCTAAAGAGCAGGGTGGCCTAGGTATTAGACTTGCTGAAGACCTCAATGTCAGCCTTCAAATGAAACTCTTATGGAAACTTTATACTGAGAATGACAATATTTGGGTAAAAGTCGTTAAAGAAAAGTACATTAAGGAACAAAATATTATGGATATCAACCCTATAAACCCATCCTGGCAGTTTGGTCGACTTTTACAACTTCGTAACAAATTTTGTCAAGGTCTACATTGGATAGTTGGGAATGGTGATATGATAAATGTGTGGAATGACTCTTGGGTTATAGGTCATAATCTCCAAAATTATCAACAATCTCACGACCGAAATATGAAGGTTAAGCACCTGATCAACGAAAACAAACAATGGAATCTTCTAGCTCTTCAGCAGTTTTTTCCAAATCATATCATAGACCAGATCCTCAAAATCAAAATCCCCTCTTGGGAGGCTAGTGACAGGCTAATTTGGAGGCTAAATACGGATGGTCATTTTACAACCAAATCTGTTAAGCAGATCATAAACACTTCCAATCAGGATGAACAAAGTGGAAATTGGATATGGAAATTAAACCTCCCTCCCCGTATCAAGAACCTAATATGGAAGATATCTCAAGATGGATTAGCAACAACCGAGAGGCTAAACCGTTATTTCAATAGAGTTCCCTCCCATTGTAGTCTTTGCAATGATAAGGAGGAAGATACTGATCATCTATTTCATCACTGCGCTATGACCAAGAGAATCATAGCTGCTTATGAGCAACTAATAGAGAAACTGATTAACTATAATAATGATCATACCACCTCTATTAAGGATCTTTTACGAACAAAATCAAACACACCAAATTTTGAGGACCTATGCTTCATCTGGCAGGCAATTTGGGAAACAAGAAACAATGTGATCTTCAGAAACAAAAAGGTTGATTCCATCTCACATATTGCAATTAAATCCTTTATACAGGTTAGAGACTGGATGAATGCAAATCCTAATAAAAGCCCAAAGCAAGAGAGACGGAGGATTATTGTCAAATGGAAGAAATCGCCTAGGGCCACCTACAAGATTAATGTAGATGGCTCAACCAAACCTATGGCTCAACCAAACCTACTGGCATCTGCCATGTAGGTGGGATTCTCAGGGATTGTGATGGAAGAGTGATGGATATGTTTGATCAGCAGGTAGATAGCGGTTCAGCTATCCAAACCGAAGCAGCTGCGTTTTGTGCAGGGATAAAATTGGCTTTGAGAAAAGGTCTACGCAGAGTCATAATTGAAGGTGATTGCCTAGAAGTAGTCAAGGCTATAAATGGCTATACAAGAACCAGATGGGAAATATGATGGCAGATCGAGCTTATCAAGAAGATGCAAGTGGATTTTGAGCACATAGAGTTCAAGCATTGTTTTCGTGGAGCTAGATGCGCTAAATCCCCATTTCAACCGAACACACGAAGCATAACAGAGAGAACTCGTTAAACCCTAGATTCTAAAACATGGCGTGTGAGACGATTTCTGTAACATCATCTGAAAGGATGATCAGGGTGGCTTTCTGTTTTAAGAACCACCCCCTTTTTGCCTAAAAAAAAAAAAACAATTTGAATGACAGCTTAAACGTTGGGGGGATAATGCCAACTCATTAATCAAATATAGCAGGACTCAGCTGATTAAACATTAAGGTAGGCAAAGACTGTTAACGCTGAAACAACCCAAAGCCAAAATTTAGCATTACAGTACCGGTATTTTCTTAGGTGAAAAGGGTTTTCCATAGTAATCTTCAATTCCAAATCAAGCAACTGAAGTGTGTTGAAAAGCAACAGCACTCACCTTCTATTGCCTCTCCCACCCCTTCCTCGGCCTCTCCCACTGCCACCGTTGCCTCTCCCACCACGGCCAACAGGCCGGTCACCACCCACCGATTTAGCTTTCATGTTTTCGGGCAGAGGGAGAATATGGTCCACACACTTTCGGAAGCTGAAATCATCAACAGTATCATCAGTTCTGACAACAAAGAAACAACGGCTTTTGTACTCAGGATGATAACGAATCTGGAATGCTTTCACCCCAGCCCCAATCTTCTTCGAAGGATCTGAATAGCCCTTCTTGATCAACTCCAGCAGCACCAGGTGCTCATACTGCAGGGCAATTGTAAAATTGTATTACCACAATAAGCCAAATTAACAAACATTATCCACACAGCATGCAAATACTGAAATAACAGTTTGAACCATGATTTCAAAGTGCAGCACGGTGATAATAACATCAACAGAAGTATGCCAATTAATGGAACACTGACAAGGTGACAATTCAAGGGCTCTTCAAATTTAGGAAAACATTCCAAAAACAAACTACCGTTTACAGAGTCCATCAAATCAACAGCAATATATCAAAAATACAAGGTTGCCCTGTCAGTGACAGGTTGATAGTCAGCATTTGAACAGACTCTGATTAATACAGTTACTGGTGCATAATAAGATGAAAGATGAGCAGAAATTCTAAAAACATCAATGATTCCAATGAAACAACATTTTGCTAACCACTCATTGAAAAAAGCACTCAGTTTCATACTCTGTAGATAAATACTCCCTTTTCCCCCCTCTTCAATCAGGAGTAAGTAAAGAGAGCATCTACTGATCTACCGAAATGAGATGCAACTATTTGCATAGGTTTGGTAAAATTGGCGATCAATCATCTCATATTAAGCCAACACTTTTTGAAAGGGAAAGCTAATTTCGAATTAAGATGAGGAATCATCTACAAGCAGCAAATTTTCAATGCAAACAACATGCCTACTACTAGAGAAGAACAAGATTAAAGATCCAGTGCTATAGAGTCTAAGCAAGTTCCAAGTTTCCAACAAACAACGAAAATTAGAAGAAACTTGAAGGAAGTTACAAGAGATCAGTACCTTGTTAACATCAAAATTGGGGCTCCAGTGATGAAGAAACTTGAAGAAGTAATCAAACATATCCTTGGATGACTCAAACGTCTTCGGACCTACGGTGACCGGACCCGATTTCTCCTCCCGCTCCTGCTCCAATACTTCGCCCTCACCTCCATCTTCTTCTTCTTCCAACTTCTCGAGCCTCTCTTCCTCCACGGACTTATCGACCTTCTGCTTCTTATCAGCGCCGACGCCATTTTCCGCCTCCTGCCCGTCCCCCTCTTCCTCCCTCACTCGCTTCGCCTTGGAGTCTCCGTTGACGCCATTGACCGCCGCGTCCTCCTCCGATACAGCCAGAGCGGCCGGTTGTGGTCCTACAATCTCCATATCCTCCGCAGCCGTCGGGACTTCGCTCTCGGGGATCGTCTCACACGCCATGTTTTAGAATCTAGGGTTTAACGAGTTCTCTCTGTTATGCTTCGTGTGTTCGGTTGAAATGGGGATTTAGCGCATCTTGCGGCTTCGTTCGTACAAGTAGGGAGAGTGGGAGGGACTTTTACCGTATTGTCCATTGGGCCTGGGCCTGGGCCTGGGCCTGGGCCTGTGTAAATTTAGCTCTCATTTGATATTCAAGATATTGGGTATTTGATGTTACTCGTATTTATACCCATACTAGTCCTATTACGGTAGGGTCTTTTGCATGGATATACCAAAACTTTGCCAACTTTGAAAAAATGACCCCGGCCTAAAACTTTTGAAAAGGAATGACATTATGTCATTCTTGCAAATTATTGGGCAAAGGTTAGAATGGGTCGCCGGTTACACATTGGAAAAGGAGGGAAAAAATTGGACAGGTGTCGATTGTATAGAGGGAGGGAGGTAATCATTTTGGCCAAAAAAAATTAAAAAAAGGAATGGCTGCAGAGTTACAGTGATGTATGTGAGAGAGGGAGGAGAGAGGGTATGGAAGCATGGAATGACATGCATTAAATGCTAGGAGAGAGGGTGTCCACTTTTCACAAAAACAATTCCCGCCAAAACCACATGGAGGGAAAACACAGGGGGAATTTCAGAGGGAGTATAAAAGGAGATGGGGGAGCTCGCCAGGTGGACACAAAAAGTGCAAAACATCTGCTTCTTCTCTATGGCTGCCATTAACGTCTAGTTGGAAGGATAAAACCCAGAAATTCTGTTACTAGCCAGGCAAAAAGAAATCCTAGTCATCAACAGAATATATGTAGCCATAGACAGGGATACACGTGACATCTGCAAAATCCAGACCTCAACGAATATGGGTAAGTACGGTTTATGTTTTGTATTCACATGTAGTAAATTTTCCCCATCCTTCCCTTACCTCTAACAGATACTGAGAAGACCATCTTAACCTCATAATTTCGCAGGGGAGAAAGGGGTGGTATTACTTACTCTCGTTTGCAATGGTCGATGGGAGCATCTCGAAGGAGGATGGGTGTATCAAGGTCAAAACGCCCACAAAATAATGCTCATAGAGGAGACCATGTCGTTTGGGTCCGTCAAGAGTAAGATAATGGAGAAGCTCGCAGTTGACCCAAGGTGCTCTGATTTGGAGTTGAAATATCTACTCGATACGAAGACGGAGGGATGTTATCCGATTCAAGTGGATGATGAAAGTGATTGGGATGCTTTCAAGTACTGCAACTCAAGGGGTGGCGATGGCACATGGCCCCTTCCTTTGTACGCATCGGTGAACGAAGGTCAAAGCCAACATGGAAGTCTTTCCATGTGTGGGAACATGGAAAAACGCAGCAAATCACCAGGCGGAGACAACAGAACACTCGTGGTGGAAGAGGGTGGTTTGGTTGATATGACAGTCGATGGGTCCAACTCGCATCTTCTTCTGAATTCGGATAACGGCTCGGATAGCACTATTGATGGCAAGGAAAATACTTCATCTGGCAAGGAAAACCACACTGCTGGCAAGGTCATCCAGACAGCTAGGGCAGAACCAACAACCGCCACGGATGAGACGAGAGGTAAACCGCTGGACGTGGACCGGGGGAAACAAATCGTATGTCTGAGTAGTGATGAGGAGGATAATATAAATGTGGGAGGGCATAAAGGGAGTGTTGTTTCCGTCAACTTGGCGAGCTCGCCGGAGGAGGAGTATAGAAAAATCGGAGTACTAAAATTGGAGTCGATAGAGGAAACTTCATCAGTGGGTTGTATATCATCCGATGATGAGATGTACGAGGCCGAACGGTGGGTTTCGAGGAGGAAATCCCCGGGGATGTCGACCGAGGATGTTGAGAAGATGTTGGACAAAGCTTTTCCGAAAGGAGGGGACCCCCGACGCAAGAACACTGACCTTCATGAGGGTTTGTTGTTGAAGTCCAAGGAGGAAGTGCAAAACCGGGTAAGGTGGTCTGCGTTGGATGGCTGTTTTGACACACATGTGAAGAGGTCGTCGCCGGAAGTGTACTCCGTGGTGTGCATCGATCCCGAGTGCAAGTGGATGTGTGTCGTGCGTCAACATACCTGAAAACAAGTTTGTGGAAAGTGAGGAAGTATGTTCCGGAGCACACCTGCGGGGTTAATGTTCGACACAACCACGATCGACAGGCAACGTCCGAGCTAATTGGGAAGAGTCTTGTATCCAGGTAAAAATAATTCTTACTGACCCCCTACCATGAAACTCTAGCCACTTTATTATGTTTCCTAGTCAGTCGTCATAATACTCTAGCCAGTTAGTAACCTGACACGATTTATGAAATGCAATGCAGTTTCACTGGTACCCGTAAGCCGGTAACTCCAGCCCACATACAAGCGTTATCGAAGTCCGAGCTTGGAGTTACTTGCAGCTATTGGAAGGCACGACGCGCAAAGGCGACAGCAAGGGACACCCTATACGGAACGGATGAGGATTCGTATCGGGTAATGGCGTCGTACTTGTACATGCTTGAGAAGACGAACCCAGGTTCCCACACCTGGCTTGAGTGGGATGTTGAACGTAGGTTCAAGTACGCGTTCGTCAGCTTTGGGGTCTGGATTGAAGCCATCCCCCACCTACGGAAGGTATGTTCATTAGCCACTTGTTTGTTATACCTAGCCAGTCAAGGTTTTTACCCAGCCTTTTACAAGGTATGTTCATTATCCACGTATAACACAGATGTTTAATTGCCAAATGCCCGTAGGTCATCTCCGTCGACGGTTCCTTTCTGAAAGGCAAGTTTAAGGGGACCTTGCTCTTTGCCACTGCACAGGATGCCAATCACAAAATATACCCAGTTGCGTTTGCGGTTGTGGATGGCGAGAATGATGCTTCCTGGGCATTCTTCTTCCGACAAATGCTTCGAGTCGTCCCGGACACCACAGACTTAATGTGGGTCTCCGATCGGCATGTGAGCATCGTCAAGGGCATACGTGATAGCTACACCTTTGCCAAGCAGGGCTTCTGCACATATCACCTCTTCCAGAATGCAAAGCACCACCACAAGTGTGGCTCCTTGCAGCAGTTGTACTTCGACATGACCAAGGCATACACCATAGCCGAGTTCAACCAACTCTTCGCAGACTTCTCCTCCCATAGCCCCGCAGCCGGACAGTATCTTCGTGAAGCAGGATTTTGCAACTGGGCAAGGGCTCACTACTTGGCTAACCGCTACAACATAACCACAACGAACAACGCCGAATGCCTCAACAACGTATTCAAAGAGCCTCGGGATATGCCGATTGTAGCGCTATTTGATTGCATCATCGAGACGGTGCAAGAGTGGTTTGAGACACGCAGGAAGGCAAGTGGCACGGCCGGGAAGGTGGTAAGTGATTGGGTTGCGAAGGCCATCATGTCTAGCTACCATGCATCCATATGCATGGTTGCGAGGCCCCTCAGCGATCACGAGTTCCAGGTCATAAAGGGAACCTCGAAGTGGCTGGTGAACCTCAGCACCCGTTCAAGCACATGTCGACACTTCAACATAGATCAGTACCCCTGCTCTCATGCCGTAGCCGCGGCAAAGGCTCGAGGCCTCGATGTGTACTCCCTAGTGAATGACTACTACAGGGTGGAGGCGTGGCACGCGACCTACCACGGAGTTGCGTACTCCGTCCCCCCCATGGACACCTGGGATCCGCCCGAACGTATTTCGCAGATCCGTTTACTACCTCCAGCTGTGAAGAGAAGGCCTGGGAGACCGAAGACCAGCAGGTACCCATCGCGTGGGGAGTTCGTTCGCTGGAAGCGTCGGAGGACATAAGTATTGGGTGTTGGTTTTGTTGACGCAGGTAGTCTTTTGGTAGAATGCGTGTCAAATAAGGGGAACTCGGGGTTGTCTATAACTTGGCGTTGGGTTGAACAAATGTTTTGGGTTTTGGAATATCTAGCCAGTCTTCTGAATTTCCTATCCACTGTTGGTAATTTCCTAGCCAGTTTTATGTAATTACCTAGCCATTATGTTCTTATCTCTGTCACATATCCCAAACTGGTCATACAAGGTGAAAACATCAAACTCTGGGTGACAACAAATACATTCTATCTTAAACAAACCTGTTGGGTTACAACAATGTTGGCGAAGTCACCAAAACCTGAGCAGTAGTAACCATCAAATGTTTCCAAGGGTTCAAAAGGGTGCAACTGTTATATAGTCAAGCAATAACGACGACAACACCAAAAGCTATCCATAACGAACAACAACATCAAGTCCTACGATACATAAGTACTTTGCCTACGTTAACTTAGGTGTTACATTTTTTGACATAACCAGATCCATCAAGTCTCCGCAGCCTCCGAGATAGTAGCAGTTGGGCTGGAAGGAGGAACGGGACACCTCACGACGATCTTAGTAGCAAGTGCGTACCTGTACGCGGTTATGACGGCGTCGTCGGTATCTCCGGAAAGGTCTGTCACGCCTTCAGCAAGCAATTCCATGAACCGCAGGGCGTAAGCACCACAGTCTCCCCTGTGTACATATCCCAAAAGAAATAAGACGACTATGCTTATGCGGAACGGAAATGACAAAATAAACTACAAGAAAGGGCTTACGCTTGGCCCTGTTGGGGTACGTCCGGCATTCAGGTCAGCTTCATGGGTGTCGTGCCCTTGTCGGCAAAGCGAAGTGCGAGCTGTGGGTGAGCGGCAATCACATGGGGTAGGAAGTCAACAACAAACCGCATCTCCTTTCCAAGATTGCGATCGCGGACGAAGCTGACATCGCTATCGTATAACTTCACAGTCCACTCGTCGAGACATACGACCATTGCCACCCAGTGCTTCTTGCGGAGGTTGACAGGGGCGAGAATATACTTTGCCTCAGCCCAGCTCTTCCCCATGAACGCTGGGGCCGTCCCATCAAGGTAGGCTAGCATCTTCTTCCCGACGGTGTAGCCGGTTGTAGCTGTGGTGTGAGTCGCCCACTCCGTCTCCAACACAATTGGCCAGAATCTATCCATAACGACAAAATCTTTGTACTTCGGTTCATCTCCATGCACTTTCTCACGTTGGAAACACAGCAGTTGGTCCATGTGCTGGTAGGCAAGCAGTAACGGAGTGAGAATGGTAGTATCAGCTGTGCATATACGATGACACGATTAACACATAAGGTAAAGTGCACATACCTCAGTAGACATCCAGAACGTCGGAGTCCTGACGATCTCATAGAAACTCTGGGTGATTGCCGTCCCAAGATGTGCTGCGGTTAGTGTGGGCCCTCCCCTGTGGACGTATTCGTTATTCTCCATCAATTAAAGGGAAAGGTGCATAGAGACAAATATAACAACGCACCTTGACAGCCACCCGTCGACGGCGTCCACATCCTCCTGCGTGATTAGACCCTCAGCCACAGCAGCGTCTGATGGATGTACCTGACTGAGCTTGAACTTCACAACACGGGCTCTCTTCTTGACGGCGGTGACGACCTGGTCATCTACTTCTGCATCTTCCTACTTTGTCCGTTTCTGCCTCCCCTTCCCCTTCGGCTGAGGAGCTGCAGGTGTAGGATGGACCTCCTGCGTCACAGTGGGATCGTTTTGGGTGTCATTTTCTTCAGTTGTAGCAACTGGCTCCGGCTTGTTCGCCTCAATCTCCTGTTGCTTTTTGCCGCGTTTAGGCCTCCCTCTAGGCTTCGGCATTGCAGGGGAATATGTCGGGGAGGACTCCTGAGTGACACTCGCCTGAATCGTGCCAAGTTCTTGAGTTGTGGGAGCAGGATCGGCGTTGTCGGTGCCAATCTCCTCTTGCGTCGTTGGGCGTTTAGGGCTCTCCGTCACCTTATCCGCAGCCATTGCAGGGGGCTCCTATTGGGTTACAACCTCCTCTTGTGTGACAACGCCCTGTGTTGTGGCAGATGGATCGGGGTTTTCTGTCCCATTATCATCCTCCTTGTCCTTGTCAACCTCCATGAAGACAGTCTCCTGCCAAGTTCGCAGGTTAACTAGCCATTAAGTTACTAATCATAGCCAATTTCACATGTTTGACTAAGGGGTGAATACGGCCTCACGGCATGACTAACCTCTTGCTTTGTATCTGACTCTGGTCCGGCATTTTTTGCATCCTTGACGTGGCTCTTGATTTCTTCCACTCCTCTCTCGAGGCTTGACAACCGCGTAAGTACCTCTCGGAGCATCGTGATAATCGTTGCATCCTCAGGGGCTCCATGGCTGGGGGGAAGGTGGTGTTTCTTGTGTCTGAATGCCGACAGGTGGGAATGAATCCTCGTACGACTTCGCCACCTTGTTAAAAAAAGCATCGGGTTCCTCGTGGGGGTACCCAGCACCCAGATAACTCTCCCGCTCAGCCGCTTCAGGCATAAGGGTCGTCCGAGCATCGTCACACTTGATCCCATCCTCATTCTCTATGTCCAGCATCGTCTTCACCCTCTCATAGGGGAGGTGCGCCTCCGTTATGCTCCACCGAACGCATCGGGGAAAGATAACCCCCCGACTCATGTTGGCAAAGTGGTTGTCCACACCCGGCACCGCTTCATAGATCCAAATCTACACGGCCAGAATAATAGTATTTTACTAGCCAGTTTAGCAAAAACCTTGGCCATACTCAGAATTAGCCCAGCCATACAGACAACAAATCTAGCCAAGTATTGAATAGCATTAAGTTTGAAATCGTACATGGAACGCTAATGGGAATCCATTGAGCGAGTACCCGAGCCAGTGCACCATCAAGACTCTCGTGTGTGGCTTCATAACATACCTTACCCCACGAGTAGTCAAAGAATCGGTCGAGGTCTTGAACAAGGGCGACCACCCACCCTTTCACTCCCCTGCCCACGTCCCTTGGCAGCAGGATGCACTCTACAATGATGAGGAGTGCAAGCTTCAACCTCTTCCACTCACTTCTCTCTTTCGCCTTTGCGACCTCCCACATGACTGGAAGGTCAGACACCTTGACCCTTTCCCTTCCAAAGAAGCTCCGGATTGCGCCTTTGTGATCTTCCGCCTCAAATGCCTGATTCCTTGCACCACATTTGAGGCTTGTGACTAGGCAAAATTCCTTGATGGAGAACCGGAGGAGTCGCCCCTGGATCTCATACCATGTCTCACATTTCTTGAGGGTCTTGAGTTGCCTCTCCAGGAAGTAATGGATAAGGGCTGAGCAGTAGGGCACATTGGCGCCGATCTTTACAATGCCGCCGAGCCTGCTATCCTTCAGCATCTGCCAATCAGCTGCAGATAGCCCATCATCCATGCCCGTTAGTACACCCATCTTGGAGAACTGGTTGGACCTCCCTCTAAAATACTTCGACGGAGGAAGGGCAAGAGTCGCCTGCACAAATATAATAAGAGAGTACCGATGTTCACATCACATACACAAAAAAATTAACGCCCCTAATCTACTAGCTCATAAGATATTACAGCTTATACCTTCTTGCTCGAAGGGGTCGACACCTTTTTTCCTTTGACTTTTGCCATTGTCCTTAATCTGTCATTCAGATAACACCTATTTCAGCAATAATCCTAGCCAGTACTTACAAATGAATAGCCGGTCAAATTATTTTTCCTGCCAGACGTTTTAACATTTTGCATTTCACAACACCACACAATTGCTTGAAAAAACCATCAACACCACAAAACGAGAGTTACGAATTTCAAACACCACAAAATAGACAACACCACAAAATGCCTGCAATATGAGACAAAAAGCTCAAAATATTACACATAAAAAAGCAGGAAGCGTCAGTCAACATGTGTGCAACACACTATCAAAATTGATGCCATCTTAACTGTTGTCAAATACATGTAATTCTTAAGACAAGATAAGTGCATATTCTTTGACCAATCTGCAATCCTCACAAAAATATTAAAATCTACTCCAAGGGGTCAACAGGGCACTTATACACTTTAACCAGCAAGCAGAGAATAAGGCCTAAGAAAATAAAAAGAGAGCTTCAAACAAATAAACATTCAAACAGTTGTCACAAAGCGATATCAAGTTGGACCAGGACATTTGCCAAGTAATTACGGTCTGAAATAGGTCTCAATACAAGTTTACTAGTCTTGTTTTTATGACACAATGTAATGAAAAATGAATTATAGCTTCTTTAACTATATAACAATCTCAGCCTCTTCCCTGAATTCCCCAAATCAAACCCTACCCAGATTTTCCTATACCTAGCCATTCAATCGTTTCCCCTATCCACAAGCAGGACCCCGCTCGCCATTGACGAGTTTTCCCATCCCCAATTTCATTGTTTGATTGGGGTTGTCTAACCTCTTCTACCAATTTTCGACCTTCAATTTCATCCCTAACACCCCTATCCCCAAAACGCCGACCACATTTCCAGTTAGGGTTTCCCGTTGCCATTTTTCGAACCCCAATCCCCCAATTCTTCCAACCGGCCCTAAATTGATTTTACATGCTTTGAATCCCCCGAACTACCATTAAAGGAGAAAGCTTCGAGATATATTACGGGGGTTTACCTCTCTTCAATGGCGGAATCGGCACCAGGGGTTGTCTTTCTCCAACCTCGATATAGTCCCTCGCTCTGGTTTCCGGCGTCACAGTAAGCGCCGCACCTCTCTCTCTCTCTCTTCCGACGTCGTCCTCAGTTCCGGCGTCACAGCAAGCAGTTCCACCTCTCTCTCTCTCTCTCTCTTTTCCCTCCAATGGCGGTTTCCCCTTCGAATTTCTACGGTTTCTTGAAGGTATGATTGTGACTGAAGACGTGATGTGAGGTTTGCTTTCTTCACTTTTCTCTTTCCATTTTTCAACCGTCTTTTTACCCGCTGCAACAGGTTTGGGTTACCGGTTACATTTGCAATTGGTTGGGTCAATTTGACATTTTTGCTATTTGGGCCGGGGTGGTTATTTTTGCAATGGCCCAATGAAAGTGGTATATCCACTACCATTTAACTCATTACGGTATTACCCGCGTCCTACGCGGTTGCCGGTTGCTTAATAAATTATGTGTATATATTTTTGGAAAAATTTGGTGAAATATCCATTTAAAATACTTAATTAAGTAAATGTCCATTTTTATTTAGCAATTAAGAAAATGTCCAAAATATTTTCATAATACCCACAATACCCTTGTTATATTTTACCCCTTCCCCATCCCATACCCTCGTTGTAATTTAAACCCTCATTCTTTGGCCACCGCCGCTCACGTCTCTTCTTCCCCGTCTCTCAAGCGCCATGACTTCATCGTCCCTCTCCTAACCCTCTCCGCCTATCGATCGATCATTTTCGTCGGAACCGATTGATTAAATCTAACCTAGAACGATCGATTAGTTGTCGGAATTGTTTCCTTTGCCGCCGAAAATGGAGATGCGACCATGTTCAGTCCGAGTTTGAGGATGAAGAAATCGCCAAAAATAGGCGATTCGGATGGAGACCGAGTAGATTCAGAAGGTATGTTTAATGTTGTTTCATCAATTGTTGGAAATGATAGATCTATTTTAGTGAAATTGGATAATATGTTTTAGTGTTCCTGCTTGAAATTGGGCAATATGTTTCTAATGTTATATTTGGTGATGTGTATGGTTTTATATGGAATTGAAGGGGCTTTGATTTGTGATTCTGTAGGAGATGTGGAATTGACTTCGTTGGTTGAGCTTCGGAGCACTCAACGGAGAGTGGTGAACGAGGTGGCGACGGAGTCGACAATCGCTAGCTGATGAAGAGGTTAGTCGTGGACTGTTGACCTCCGTGGCGGAGACGAACGTTGTCTGTGTGTTGTCGTATTGCAACTCGAGTTATGCACTCGTTAAGATTGATGATCAGGATCGATGATGAAGCGTTGCAAAGGCTCATGAATTTATCATTGCGGTATTTTGCTGCCTAGTTCTTATTGATGGTGGGATTTGTCTTGGTGCAGTTTATATCGGTATTTCATTGTTTATTCATCTATCCACTCCTTTTTTTCCAGAATCAAAGCTATCAGAAACTGAATTGTAATTTTGTCTGCTCCGGGCAGATTACATACCAATGCCTTCCACATATTGTGTTTGGTGACAGCTGTATTAATTCACTTATTATTTGTCTAAAATGATCTTCAAATGAAGTTTGTTTGGTGACAATCATGATTTTGTAGATTCATTTGATAACAATTGTGTTTGGTGACAATAGTAGCTGACAGTTTGTGTTCACTGTCATTTTTATTTTGTGATATCTTATTTATACATGTTTTGCAAATAATATTTGAGTGCTGACATTATTTGATAATAATTGTTGGTGAAAGTATTTTGATGACAATATTTGATGAAAATCAGTGAGATCCTTTCGATGACAATAGATGGTCGGTGATATTGTTTTGTAGTTTATGACAATAGGTTTGTGAAAATAATTTGGTGACAATGTTATGTTTTTGGTGACAATAGATTACTCTTTGCTTAACTTTAACTTCTCTAGGGTCTAATATTTTGTCGTTGGTGACAATTGATTACTGACAAGAGATTAGTGACAATAGGGTGATGACAATGTTTTGTTGGTGACAATACGTTTGAGGAAAGAATATGGTGACGGTGTTTTGTAGTTAGTGACAATAGAGTGGTGACAATGTACTATAGTTGGTGACAATAGGTTAATGACACTGTTATGTCATTGGTGACAATATATTACTTACAAGAGGTTGAAGACAATAGAGCGGTGACATTGTTTTTGTAGTTGGTGACAATAGGTCGATGACATTGTTATTTCGTTGGTGACAACTGACAATATATTACTTACAAGAGGTTAATGACAAAAGGGTGATGGCATTGTTTTTGAAGTTGGTGACAATAGGTCGGTGACATTGTTATGTCGTTGGTGACAATATATTACTTCAAGAGGTTGATGACAATAAGGTGGTGACATTGTTTTTGTAGTTGATGCCAATACATTCGAAAAAATAATATGGTGACATTGTTCCACAAGAAAAAATTCCACCACCAATTGTCACCAGGAAAAAAAATTCAACTGTCACCAAAAAATATTTCCCCTAACTACCACTGGAAAAAATAAAATGTCGTAAAAAAGTCAATTGTCACCGAAATAATTGTCACAAACAACTGTCACCAGAAAAATATACTCAACTGTCACCGAAAATATTGTCATCAAATGCAGAGTTGACCAAAATGGTCAATGTTTGACTGGTCAATGTTAAAATTGAAAATTGTCAAAGGGGAAGGAGTTAGGGGTAGGGATGGATAAGGAGGGGTATTTTTGGAAAAAATGGACATTTACTTAATTATTGAAAAAAATGGACATTTACTTAATTTTGACATCTAAAATGGATATTCACCAAATTTTTTTTGTTATTATTGATAAGTATGAAATTATATAAAAAGCTAATTAAAAAAATTAACATCCAAGTTAGATTAATATCTTGTATAAATTAAATTGACTGAAATAATATATTACCTATTTTATGATTTTTTATTAAATCATTTGAGATTTATAATTTATCTTTTAGCGATTTAACCTAATCTATAGTACGTAATTTTCTATGTTAGTTTGTTATCTAATTAAAAATAAATAGTTTTTTCTTATTACACAATACCATGTAATTTTTTTTCATAATTGTTTTGGCTTATATCATCTACGTTCATTATGAAAGATCGATTTTTGTGAAAGTCTAACAAATTATTTTAGTTAGATCGGTTTTTATTTCATCTACTCAAATTTCTTCAAATGATCCTATTTTTAATCCTTATCCAATTTTCAAATCTAAACCTAAATTATGTGATCGATGATGACGTACACTTCACCCATCTAAAACTAAATAAAACTAGTACAATTTTCGCGCCATGGCGCAGTTTTTTAAAACTAAAATATTAATAATATATATAAATATATTATAAAATACTAATAAAAGTTAAGAAAAAATAACCTTACCATAAATGTATCTTATAATTCTAAAATAATTTTTTTTTATATCTCGTCTAAAGTATAATACATAAATGTAGATATTTTAAATCACCCAGTAATAATACTATCAATATCATTGTAACTTTTTTATAAAATTTGAAATCTGAATCATGCATTTAAATGTGATGTGTCACAACTAATAATTATATTCAATGTTTTGAATTAAGCTCAATAGTTAGTACATAAATGTGAGTTAAGCCTAATGGTTATATTAGATTGAATTCAATGTTTTGAATTAAGCCCAATTGTTAGTAAATATGTTAAGAATAAAAGAGAATAGAGGATTAAAAAAAATTAATGGAAAAAAAGAGAAAAGGAGAAATAAAAAAATGAAGGAAAAAAACATAATTGGTCAATATTCCTAAAAATCCTCTAAGATTGACACGTAAGCAAAGTCTTCTAAATTAAGGTTATATATAGATATTTAAAAAATTAACGTGTCAAAATAACCGAAATTAATAATAAAATATATAATTTATTATTTATTACACGTGTCTACGCGGTTTCTTAATAAATTTATCTATGTATATAATTTTTGAATAATATAATATATTAATAATTCAAGGTGATTAGATTAAGTAAACATAACAATTTAAATAAAAAATGTTATCTTCTTATTTAATCAGTTACATTGAATAATAATTTTTTATTTATAAAACATTTATGTTAAGAAGAAGAAGTGGTGTGGATTATTCTCTATTACCTACATAATAAATAAATGTATATATATATATATATATATATATATATATTTAAGAAGAAGTGGTGTGGTATCATATCTTTTTATTATATAGATATAGTGTCCATGTTTATGGAAAAATATTTAGTGATCGATATTGTAAAGTTTAAAAGTCCAAATAAAATAAAAAGGTGTTTATTAACAATTATATATATATATATATATATATATATATATATATATATATATATATATATATATATAAGGGATAATTGTCATGCTAGTGGGAATATTTTGATGAAAAAAAGAAAAGGAACGACATTTAAAAAAAAGTATTAGTAATTGCTAGAGTTAATTCTTGATGGTAAAAAATATTTTTTAAAAAAATCGTAACATGAATGAAAATTAAAAATCAACCTCAATCTTGGAAATTTTTTAGAAGTGTCCATATTATAGGCCAAAATGACATTTTTATCCCTGCTATTATAATATAACTTCTTCAAACCCTTTCTCTCCGTCGTCCCGTCCTGCCTCTTCCTCCGGATGGAAACACGATGGAGGCACGCCATCCGACGTGTCGAGACGACCACTAGCGATCCCTGGAGACACGATGGATGCACGATGGGGCACGACGTGCACACCGGCGATCCCTGGAGACGGAGGCGGTGCTGTTGGCGCCTCTCGAATTTCATCTCTGTGCTGGATCAATCTGTTCTCTCATGTCGAATTTCGTTTAATTGCCTCTAGAATTTTGGTTTCTTTGGTATTGTCACTCCTATGTTGCGGCAATTCGTGGTACCGAGAGTAGTTTGTGAGCAATTGCGGTTCAACTCCTGTGTTGATGGTGGAGGCCAATTCAACTGGTGGAGGAACAGTGCAGGGCAGTGGCGGATCCAGAATTTTCATCAAGGGGGGGCTAAAAAACACTTATGACAAGTTGCGAATCGAGATCAATGTTAATATCACAACCAAAATTCATTTCTTTGCTTCTAAAGCCTCTTCAATCTAAGGTGAAGAAACCGAGTGTCAGTTAAGGGATATTGATTGCTTATAAACCTCTTGAAAAGTTTGGGATTTTGTAGAGAGGTGTTTTGATCTGTTTGGTGAATTTTCAATCTGCGTTTCGATTTTTTACTTTTTAAAAAACTCAGAAATAATCACCCAACTCACAAATTCAATTCACAAACTCCAAATTCAATTCACAAAATTAATTCTCAAACCTAATTTCACAAAATTGTTTTCCAAAATCAAAACCCTAAATTCTCAAGGCTATCAATAAATTGAATCTCAAATTAAAATTTAGAGTACAAATTGACAAAGTATAATTTATAAGATAAGAAATACTAACCTTTTCAATTCAACCTTGAACAAATTTGGATTTGGGAAGTGGGAAGTGGGAATTTGAGACACACTGTTGGTGGGAGTGAAGAAGGGTTGCAGACTTGCAGCACAGTCGCGGGGAGGACTGGAGGAGGAGCCACCGGTGTCGCCACCATGCCGGAGAGTAGCAGCGGCCGGGTTCGCTTTCGCTATCGATCGGGAGTCAGGGTTAAGAGTTGATGTGCAGCATGTGCTGTCTGTCTATTAAAAAAAAGAGGGCTTTTGATAAAAAAAAAATACAGTATATCACAAAGAAAAAGGCAAGGTCTGGGATTCGAACCTGGGTTGAAACAAACTAAAAACGACTCCCGCCACTCCTGTGCGCTTACCGCTGCGCCGAGTTGCCTATGTGTTACTTTGCCACTTTACTTAAATATATTACAAAACTCACAAATATATAAAATATACATATACCTCTTTCTAGGATAGGGGGGCTTCAGCCATCCCGAGCCCCCCGTGGATCCACCACTGGTGCAGGGGATGAGGGATTTGAGATGTGAAAATGCACCTCATTTTTTAAGGAATAGTGTGGGGGAAGATGAAGGAACAGTAAAAAGTAGTGTATTTATTGCTTTTTTTTAATTTTGGTTGGAATTGGAACAACACAGTTGGATCTAAATATTATTAAATATTATAATAATATGAAAGCCATATATCCAAAGTTTGATTATTGGTGTCATCGCCATAAAAACTATGAAATCATAGACGCTGTAATAAAAAAAAACAGGGTCATAGAGGTTGTAATCAAAATAAAAACAGGGTTATAGACACTGTCACCACTACAAAAATGGGGTCATAGACACTGTAATCAAAGGAAAACCCTATGACAAAGGAAGGACAAATCCTATAGGGGCTGATGAGAAGCAAAAATACATGTGATGGCAATTCTCTTCTAATACATGAATGGGTAAGAGGATCATAGACACTGTAATCAAAATAAAAATAAGGTTATAGACATTATCACCAATATAAAAACAGAGTCATAGACATTGTCACCACTATAAAAATAAGGTCATAGACACTGACACCACTATAAAAATAAGGTCATAGACATTGTAACCAAAGGAAAACCATAGGACAAGAGAAGCACAAACCCTATAGGGGCTAATGAGAAGCCAAAATACATGTGATGACAGTTCTCCTCTAACATATAAATGGGTAAGAGGGTCATAGAAGTTGTAACCAAAATAAAAACACGTTCATAAACACTTTCATCAAAATAAAAACAGGGTCATAGACACTGTAACCAAAGAAAAACCCTAGGAGAAGGGAAGCATGTTGTAGGAGAAAATCGAGTTTAAAATATAATAAAATAGATCAAACCAGATTCGTGCCCACGCAAATGATACAAGACCTCCTCCTGATGTAGCAGCGGGAAGTCAGGATCGATCCTCGAGAAAGCGTGTCAGCGGATCTCAGGTAGCGGAGGAATCTCACAAGTTTTTGTCGACCACAGTGCACTCGACCTCGACTAGGGTTAGTCGACAGGGGTCAAGCACAATCGAATCAGAGCAAGCAGCAGTCACTGTTTTTGGTCGATTTCGAGGAAGCCAACTCGTAGTCGAGGAGACTGGTCGTAGTCGAGTAAGGCTAGTCGACTTCGAGTTCTTGCAGAGACACAAACAGCAGCGATCTTTGCTCGATCGAGAATCAGTAGTCGACGTCGACCAAGGGGTGGTCGAAGTCGAGCAGAAACAGTAACGAAAATAAAAGACAAATCTTTGCGGAATTTGGAATAAAAATATGTAAAAGAAAACTTTCAAGATCGGGGTTTGCAACAACAATAACCAAACATGCATAAGGCAAGATAAATAACGATAATCATGCAAATCGCATCGAAGGATCAAGCTTTCGCCTTTTCCAACAATTGAGCAACTCTTTCAAGAAACCCTAATTGTATCTACCGATTTTATGTTTATAATCCAAGTTGTTAGCATGGATCTCTATTAGATAGACAATAAACACACAAAAGGTAGTAGATGCTCAAAACATGATAAAGGTCAGATCTTTACCTCAAACACGCATGGCTATCGTTGGGCTCACCCCAACCCTAGAAGTAGGTGGACTACTCGCTCTTCATCGCAATTGCAGACATCATTGATGAAAAAGAAACTTGCATTAAACTCAACCAAAGCTTACAACCGATCGAAGCCAACTTGCTCTCGCTCCTTAACTCCTCTCGGCCTCCACTCTCTCTCTCTCTACTTGCTACCTCTTCTCCTACTTCTCTTCCTAAGATTGAATGAATAAAAACTAGCCCCATGGGCTTTATTTATAGGTTTCCAATTCTTGCTAATCAAGGAAGGAATTTCTATCTATATCTCTATCTAACATAGAAGATATAATTCTACTTAGGAAATAAATATATCTAAATAAGTAAAACTAGATAAATCCTAGGGTAATTAATTGTTCAACCCTTAGGATAGATAAAAAAGATAAAAAGATAAAATATTGTTGTAAAACCTTTAAGGAGATGGATGTTTCACCTCCTATAACCCCTACCTCTATTGCCTATATAAGGCTTGTACTCTCTTGAGAATGGAGACAAGGAATAGAAATCGCACCTTTCTCTGTCTTTCTCCTACCCTTTTTCGTTTGGTTTATAACACGTTATCAACACAATCGACTCGATCACTCGATAAAGATTCGAAGCATATCTAAGTACCTATACAAATGTATGGCCAGTGTTCGGCTTTCATGTGAAGTACGACATGGTTGCTTCGCGGTTCTATTTGTTTTTCATCTGTGAAAAGAAAAATCAGTGTCCCACACCACATCATGTTATCATCTTTTTCTTTTTCATTTTGTTCCATGCATGCTGGGTTTCTGCAAGTATATCATTTTCTTATTTCTTTCTTATTTCCATGTCTATATGTATATACGTATTGTTGTTGTTTAATTTAGTTACTACTTACCTCCCGAAGAGTTACTAGTATCGAATTATCCCACGAAAAGGATATACTATATGGTAAAGGGAATTGTCCTTGAAGAGACAAACCGATATCATCATCCAAAAAGAATATACATACCTTCGTAGTATCCCGCGATCTCCCGAAGTAGAGCGATGAGTGAGCATATATTTTCGAACGTTTCCTGGGAAGTAATGGAGAAGAAGAATCGTTCTTTTTGTGATGTTTCGAATCCAAGGTCCGTTTGGAAATTAAAAGGTTTATCTTCACTTAATTGATTGCATTAACTATCATGTTAATTAATTATCGCATGTTGCAAATAGCTTTACTGACTCATTGTTTCGGTTCGACAGAATATGTATATATTCTCATTCGTTTTTGGTTTGACCTGAATATGTTTCATAGGCCATAGCTCTACCGATTCATTGTTTTTGGTTTGATCTGAATATGCATATTATTCTCTTGAGTGAAAATTATATAATCCCTAGAAATGGAATATATATGAGATGTGTATCGGCCCGAAGAGATGAACTATTAAGAATTATATATATCTTCGTAGAAATAAATCAGTCTCATCCCCTGAAGTATGGATGAAAGTAACGAAATTGATATATTTATAAACTACTTGGTGTAATCGATAAATTTTCATCCCCGTAGTGATGGAATTCTATTTATTAATTTATGTTTATTTTATTTAATTCATATGTATGTTATTTTATTTTAGTTATTTAAATTGTATTTGTTTACCCTCATCTCCCGAAGTAGATGAACGAAATCGTCGCATCTCCCGAAGTAGATGAAAGGGTACATCTCTTGAATGAGACTAACATTCTCATCTCCTGAAGTAGGTGAATGAACAAGTCGTATCTTTGAGATAGACCGATTAATTTCATCCCTTAAGCGATGAACCAAATATTTTCATCCCTGTAGTGATGCATCAATTATTAACCTTTTATTTTGTTTTATTTGTATATATTATATTTTTATTCTTCATCTCTTGATCGAAATAGATGAATAGATATATCTCTTGACGTAGATGGAAAAACACATCTTTTGAAATAGATGAGTGGAAATCTCCCGAAGTAGATGAATGATAAACCGCACCCTCGTAGGGAGGAATCGGTAAATGTCATCCTTGTAGTGATGATTCGTATAGCCATAGAAACAAATCAAATCTGATCCTTAATGTTTCTCCATCAGTTTCCCGCAGTAAACGATAAAATTGCATATAAAAATACCAACTCCTGACGTAGGTGATAAAAAAGGTCTCGAAGATCTATGTTAAATTTTCTTGTCACTCGAAGTTGACATTAACTTTATTTATTTATTTAACATTCTTGTTGTTTATGTTTCTTAATATACTTTACTATTTAGTATTATCTTTTACATAGTTTTATTATTATTATTATTATCCGCTTAATGCACTATATTGTGAGTTTTTCAACACCTATTTTATGGCCGGGCTTGAAGTTTCTAGATTCGGTGTTTAAACAATCCAGTAGATTGTGAGACTTATATCGCTAAGAGCTCAAAGTCTCGATACCATTTGTAAACAATCCAGTAGATTGTGAGTTGTCATCAAAATCTGCGTAAGAGCTTGAAGCCTCTGATTTAGATTTTTATAAACTCCAGAAGAGTATATGATCGTATTTCAAACATTTGTACTCTTGAAGAAGTACATGGAATATGGGTTATGACATATTCAGAACTATCTTTATTTGGTTAGCACAACCAATATAAATAACTACAAAATATGATCTGGTTTACAAGGCCACTTCCTGACAATCCTCTAAGCATGACCCGAAGCATGCCCCTTCTGTAGAGGTTGTAAAAGAGGTAATGGTTAAGCGCGCAACCAATTAAGTTATTGTTGTGGCTTATAACTAGGTCATCTTTGTAAGGTAAATTTCTAATGTCTTGAAGAATATTATGAATAATGGTCGTTAGTTTCATACTTGTAGTATGACTCCAACAGAAGTTCTGAAAATACCCAGTTAACGGCATCTGATTAAATAAATGGATCACCATGTACAAAGTTCAATGGTTAGAATGTTTTACCATTGAAACTTATGATGTCACTAACCAGAAGTTATTTGATGATAAAATCTTATTCTTTGTGGCATTTGGTCGCTCAAGTAAAACGATGATTTGCAAGATCGTTGAAATTCACACCAAAAGGACTAGAAGATCCTAGGACCGAAAGATCCTCAATAAGAGTGACCATACATGTACAGTTTATTTTCTTGGCAAAATAATAACAAGACCGTCTATAATAAAGAGTAAATGCAAAGTCTCTTATGTCTCTTGATCGAGTTCAATGAGATAACTGCGAACATGAAACATTGTCATATGGACCAGTGTTATTCCAATATAGATGCATTAACACATTGGTCATATGAAAAGGTAGAGAATGTTATCAATCACATTGTTGAGCATAAAGTAGCTCATAACGACCTAGAAGAGTCGTTAGTCAAATGGGCCCATGCAATTTTGCATTTTGAATTTGACACAATCACTTCTCCCAAATTATCTCCAGAAGAGAGTATATATTCCAAGGCCTCCTCCACAATTAAGACCACAAAGAAGCTGAATGATGCATGGGGTTTGAGTCCCTAATGATATCAAATACCTCGAGCTTCATAAAGGTGATCAAATGCTCGGTATTTAGAGGGAGAGGAAATGAGACTGTATTAAGAAAGAGATTGCATGAAAGCAACTTCTCTATATATCATTTGGAATCCGCGGATGAATGAAAGTGAACCAGAAGTTCAGAACTTATGTACACCAAATGATAATTACACGGTTTAGCAAAAAGTCATCAAATGCATTTACTAAGGCCAAGAAAGTGACTAAGTCACATATATTGCACTAGCTAGCTCATTTGGAGTTCCAGAAGTAACTCCGAGAACCAACAAAATCAAGTGAGTCTCAAATACACCAGAAGTGTTGAAGATCACTAGGCTCTCACTTTAGGATTTCCCGAAAGTGGAAAGAGCTCATGGAAATATGATGATCACCAATCAAATAATGGATGTCGACATCGAAATGATGGTAAAAGAGATAGAAAGAAGAAATTCATGCAAATATGAATTCTTTAAGCATGATGCTATTGGACCCGTAGTTCCAACATCGAAAAGTATAACATCATTGGTTTTAAGTGGGTGTTTATACAAAGCCACAATAAGCGAAATAAAGCTGTAATATATAAAGCAAGATAGATTGCACAAAAGTCTACAGTGAATGATATGAAAAATATATTCACCAGCAGTGGATATAATCTTTGATTGTCGATGAACCGACTCTAACTGTAAATGACGGACATAGTAGTTGTATACTCAAATTGATCATTAATAAAAGAATATAAGTGAAAATGATCGATCAATTTGAAATGCTCAAAGCATCAATATGAAATCCTCGTTAAATTCACACGATTAAGTCAAAGGGTGCTTATAGTACTTGAAGTATTGTGTAAGTGGTGACATAGTGTATTGAGTCATGAAGTACTATACACAACGTTGTACTCTTTTCCTTAATCTTGGTTTTTATCCCACTGGGTTTTTCCAAGATAAGGTTTTTAACAAGGCAACTTATACACCATCTATACATCAGATCCCCCGCATCAAACAATGAAAAGCACGCTAGGTCCGGAAGTACCTTATATTTGTGCATTGAAAGCAGCTCATCACAAAAGACAAGGAAGTCTATCGCATCGAACTCGAGTGTGATACATGAAGACATTTCGGCTTGCACATATCGAAGATATTATCCAGACTCAACAATGCAACTCATGAAGTCAGTATTATCAAGAAGTTCGAAGAGCTTAATTATCAGGATGAGAAAGCTGCAAGCAGAATGTTGATTTCAGGGGTAGAATATACGCACTGCACTCTTTTTCCCTTCGATCAGGTTTTGTCCCACTGGGTTTTCCTGACAAGGTTTTCAACGAGGCAGTATCACCAAAGCGTATCAAATGACATCTGTACTCTTTTTCCCTTAGTCCTAGTTTTTGTCCCATTGGGTTTTTCTAGGCGAGGTTTTTAACGAGATAATTTATAATGTTAGAGGTGTACATCCAAAGGGGAGTGTTGTAAAACCTTTAAGGAGATGGATGTTTCACCTCCTATAACCCCTACCTCTATTGCCTATATAAGGCTTGTACTCTCTTGAGAATGGAGACAAGGAATAGAAATCTCACATTTCTCTGTCTTTCTCCTACCCTTTTTCGTTTGGTTTATAACAAATATCTAAATCTTCATGTGTTGGGAATCTTCTCTCGGAAATATCTCCATCGGATTCGGGATAGAACCTTAACAAGACCCGGACTAGCTCAATATCGGCCACTGGTGGTCAACTCGATATCGAGTAGGCTTACTCGATATCGACCAGAAATTTCTCGGCTTCAACTTCAGCAACTCGATCTCGGCTCCAGGAGGGAAAATCGACCAGCTTCAACTCGATATCGACTAAATCAAGTCAATATCGACCATCACTTTTCCTTGCTCAGCATCCTTGTCGATTCCTGGACTACAGCTCGATATAGGCTTGGTCGACTTCGACCAACATTGGTCAATGACGAGTAACATTCAGCTCGAGTTGTTTTCTTCTTCTTCCTCGACTTGGTTCTGTTTCAGCTGTAGTCGACTTCGAGTAAGACCTGGTCGAAGTCGAGTAGAATCCCGTCCTTTAGTTTTTTCTCGGAATGGCTCCAAATTCTGTAATATTAAACCAAAAGGTACTTGCGCCACAAATCCATGTATGTGCAATAAAAAGCAACATCTCTATTTCTTGCAAATAAGCATAAACTACATAAATTCAACATATTCCCAGCCCGAAATATGCAAAGTATATAGAATAAGGAGCTAAAATGTATATAAAGACATGGTCACTTTAGTGGACATCAAATCACCCCATACTTAAGCTTGCTTTTCCCCAAGCAATAACTTGGATTGTCATTCAGGGGAAGAATTCAAAACTCTCAATATCATAGATTCATTCTTATATAACCCTGCAATCAATTACCATCATCGAAAAGGTACTTGCGCCACAAATCCATGTATGTGCAATAAAAAGCAACATCTACTCACAAAAGGAGGGTTTATGCAAAAAACAATTTATGCGACAAAGCAACAATAATCAAGAGGACTTTAATTTAAGCTCATGGTGAAGAAAAGATAAAAGGTAAAGTGGTGGGCTATTTTTGGGCAATGTGATGCTAAATCCGGGGAGAATTTCTTCAAACTTTGCTTTGATGCACTTTCTCCTTCATAATTTCCACATCACTCATCCTCTCATAAATCACACTTTGCTTTTTTCACTTATATGCCTTTACCTCTCTAACCTCAGCACTTCCTTCTCGCGAGTCACAAATATGGGTGTCATGAATGACCCCAGATACTTAGTGCTTTGGACTCCTCACCTGTGTGTCCCATCTCACTGAGCTATTATCTCAGTAAGCAGGGTCGATCTACCTTTATCTCCTGAGGTGATCGGATTTTTTCTCACTCATTAAATTTTCCATATTTTTCAAACATTTTCCTACCAAACTCCAAATATGATAACAACAACACAAATACCATATAACATCTCCATAATGTGACATCATTCTTAACTTAATCCCCGGATAGGAAATAAGGTAAAGAATGGCAATATTTAGATCATGTGGAGCAATAATTGAAATAAAGCATATATATGGCTTTTGTGATGCATAAACATTGGTAAGACTAGGAATATAAACATATGAGAATTATATGGAAATATAAAGTCCTCCATCCTCTTATCATGCAACATGTCAAAAGCAACTTCAAATTTTACCTCCTTTCATGGTTTTCAATAAAAATATGTACTTCATTGTGACTTCCCTTTACTAGGAAATTTCATGCATATCTCTAATGAATCCAATTTTGCATCGTCGAGTTCAATTTAAGCTTCCATGACATTATTTCTTTGAACAATTTACAAGATTTGGGAGATGTCTCATAAAACAAACTTTGAGTTTAGCAATTATGCACAAAAATTATAAATTTTACTCAAAATTCACCATGTAAATTCACCATGTAAAACTAAAAGCAATAACAAAATATAAATAAATAATATTAAGCTCTTCCCCCACCCCATACTTAAAATATACAGTGTCCCCACTATATAAAATCAATATAAAACAAGGGTAAAGGAAGAAACTCACCAAATAATGCGTCGAGTAGGCAAAACAGGGGCTGTCAAGTACTGGGTTGGTCGACGTCGAAGAAACTGTCAGCGTCGAGTGGAAGTCTGAAGTCGATGAGTCTCCTGGCTTGGTTGACGTCGAGTTGGCCTACTCGATGTCGAGTAGATTTGTGCTGCTCCTCTTGGTCGATCTCGACTTGGCCTAGTCGATTTCGACTAACTGTGAGGGACTTCTTTTTCCACTCTTTGCGATCCTTTTATGCTTCTCGAGCTAAAAATGTTAGTTTTCACAAAGACAAGACCTTCCACATGAACTTTTCAAAACCAAAAAACAAAAACAAACAAAACCAAAACCAAAAGTTTCAAAGTCCCAAAATTCAAAAGTTTTATGTACATGCTCTAGATTTTAGAGTCGCTAGGCCAACTTCTCCGCTTGTGTTTAAGGACCATCAATGTGGCCCCCCCCTTGTGCTTGGCCCTTCTCTCGGATCATCTCGGTTCTGATGGTAGTATGCAAGCTCTGCTGTTAGGTTGTTGGCTGCATAGTCTCTCTTGCCTTCCTTCTTCTTCTTTCCAGCTCTCATCCTTCGCAGATTAGCTTGCCATGGGGCCTTACCTCCCCTTAAATATTTATTAAATTTATTAATGGACAGAGGAGAGGTTGAAATCATACCTGGACTTACCTTTTCGTGCCCAAATCAGAAATCTTCGGGCTTAGGGTTGGTCGACGTCGAGTAGGTCTGGTCGACGTCGAGTACAGGGACCCCATACTTAGGCTCTTGGAAAGTCGATTGTTCAGCAGAGGAAGTCGACCTCGAGTGGTCTTGGTCGAAGTCGAGTTGCTCGGTCGACGTCGAGCAGAGTTGGTCGATGTCGAGCAGTTGTTTGGCGCTTTCCTCCGTTGTTGTTTGCTTTCCCCCGTGGTTGCTGATGCTCTTCACCTCCAGCCATGAAACTTCCTCTTTGGCAGGGCCAAAAGAGAAATCTAAGATCTCGTCACCTATCATGAAGGTGAGCAATCGCTGCTTTACACTGATTTTAGCATCTGAAGTAGCTAGGAATGGTCTACCAAGAATAATAGGGCTAGTAGGATCATCAGCACAATCTATGATAAGGAAATCAGCGGGGATATAGAACTTACCAACCTGGCCAGGGACATTCTCGACCATACCTGTAGGGATAACCACTGTATTGTTTGCCATGTATAGTTTGGCATCCACAGGCTCTATGGACCCTATCTTCACCTTTCGCCAGATTGATAAGGACATGATACTTACGCTTGCTCCTAAATCACACAAGGACTCATATTTATATTGTCCAAATCCCACAGTAATAGAGAACTTACCAGGGTCATGCCTCTTCTCAGGGAAGTCCATCCTTTTGCATTCGCCGGCGATTTCTGAGATAGATCGCTTGTTGCTAAGGATTTCCTTGAGGAACTTGACATATGCAGGCATCTCTTGAAGAGCTTCTGTAAAAGGAATTGAAACATTCAGTTCTTGAAGCATCTTAACAAAGCGTTTAAACCTACCTACAATTGGATCTTTCAGCGCCTTGGAAGGGAATGTAAGCGTCTTCTTCTGTTTCGGAGCCAGAACAGATGTCGGAGGTGTTGCAGAGTCCTCGACTACGAGTGGGTTCTCCTCAACATCGACTAGAAGTTCCTCGATGTCGACTACAGGAGTCGTCGACTTCGAGTTCTGTTGTCGTGCAGAAGTTCCCTCGTCGGCGTGGAGTTGGTCGACCTCGGGTGGGCTTGGTCGATGTCGAGTAGTCTGGTCGACGTCGACTTGGCTCTGCTTGACGTCGAATTATTTCTCAGCTTCGTCCTGCTGCTTTCCGACCTCTGGCTCGCGTAGTTGGTGCCATCTTCTTAGCTTTACAGCCGCGACATGTCCGGTCCTCCCCTTAGGATTTAGTTCTGTCTGCCCAGGGAGTTGCCCAGTCGGTCGTGGAATTTGTGCCGCGAATTGACCCATCTGGGTCTCAATATTCCTCTTCGAGATGTCCAGCTCTCCAAATCTTGTATTGATGTTTTGGAGCTGATTGTTGATGGCGCTACTGGCTTGCTTGCTTTCTGCCTGATTCCGGCACATCTCATCAAGGATTATCTGTAGATCATCCTTCCGCTGATCCCTTTCTGGATGTCCTGGAGCTCTGTATGGCGGGGGGTTCCTAGGGGCACCTTGGTTCCATTGTGGTTGTTGGAACCTTTGGTCCCCCATATAGCGGTTGGGACCCCCTGAGTAGGCTACTTTTTCATGAGTCTCTGCCATCCTGACTTGCTTTGTATGTGGGCATTATGGAGTGATGTGCCGCTGTGAGCCACATTCGATGCAGGGTTGGTTGACAGAAAGAAACTTGACTTGCCTGAGAAGCTTGTGATTCTGATCTCTGTAGAATTGGTCCTTAACATCAGGATCAATCTCCTTAGAAGGCTCATAAAGGGGCATGGATGGGGCTGGCCTGGCGTAGGCATTCTCTTCATAGTTTGTCGGAGCCCCATACTTATTGTCGAAGTTGGTGAGCTTGTCGAGGGTAGCCCATGCGTCAGCTGGTGGCATCGTCAGATACTCATAATGAGTATAATGGTTGATCCTATCCTTAGCAGCCAGATCAAGAGAATTGTAGAAGATCTCCTGAACGACATAGGGTGGTTGCCCATGTGTAGGGCAGGATCGCAGTAGATCCTTGTATCATTCCCATGCTTTTGCTAGTGGCTCCCCAGACTTCTATTTGAAAGCTGTAATCTTCTGGCGGAGGAGTGCTGTCTTGGCAGGAGGAAAGAATTTATTAAGAAATTCCTGCCTAACTTCAGCCCATGTCATGAGGGATCGTGGAGGGGGACCTTCAAGCCACTTCAATGCTGGACCGGCAAGAGACCATCGAAAAGCTTTCATCTTGACATATTCCAGAGTAGTACTTTCAGCAAGAGTATGGCACATATCAGAAAAATTGGTAATATGTTCAAGAGGACATTCATTAAACCTTCCGTAACAGGCATTATTTTTAATCTCAATCAGGAAAGCAGTGCGAATTTCAAAATTATTTTCAGGGATTAGAATGACCGATTCAGACAATATAAGAGTCGGGTGCATGTAATCCTCTGTAGTGGTAGGGAATTGGGCAAGCTCAGCTTCTGCCTGCCTCCTTCGCTCCGCTTCCTACTCAGTGCATGCTCTCTTAGTGGCGAGAGCAGTATTTTTGGCTTCTAACTCCGCTTGAAGCCTCTCTATCAGTTGTGCTTGTCTTTCTACGGCCGCCATGGCTCTTTTCAATTTAGCGTGGACGTGTATAAGGCGTTCCGGGTCGTCTAAAGCGTCAAACTCAGGTTGTTGACTAGAACGGCGTATACACTGCAAAATCAAAACTTAAAGGAAAACGTGAGATCTGACTACCTAAGGCTCGAATGATTGCTTCCCTGGCAACGGCGCCAATTTTTTGTAGGAGGAAATCGAGTTTAAAATATAATAAAATAGATCAAACCAGATTCGTGCCCATGCAAATGATTACAAGACCTCCTCCTAATGTAGCAGCGGGAAGTCAGGATCGATCCTCGAGGAAGCGTGTTAGCGGATCTCAGGTAGGGGAGGAATCTCACAAGTTGTTGTCGACCACAGTGTACTCGACCTCGACTAAGGTTAGTCGATAGGGGTCAAGCACAGTCGAATTCGAGCAAGCAGCAGTCACTGTTTTTGGTCGATTTCAAGGAAGCCAACTCGTAGTCGAGGAGACTAGTCATAGTCGAGTAAGGCTAGTAGACTTCGAGTTCCTGCAGAGACACAAACAGCAGCAATCTTTGCTCGATCGAGAATCAGTAGTCGACGTTGACCAAGGGGTGGTCGAAGTCGATCAGAAACAGTAACGAAAATAAAAGACAAATCTTTGCGGAATTTGGAATAAAAATATGTAAAAGAAAACTTCCAAGATCGGGGTTTGCAACAATGATAACCAAACATGCATAAGGCAAGATAAATAACGATAATCATGCAAATCGCATAGAAGGATCAATCTTTTGCCTTTTCCAACAATTGAGCAACTCTTTCAAGAAACCCTAATTGTATCTACCGATTTTATGTTTATAATCCAAATTGTTAGCATGGATCTCTATTAGATAGGCAATAAACACACAAAAGGTAGTAGATGCTCAAAACATGATAAAGGTCAGATCTTTACCTCAAACACGCATGGCTATCGTTGGGCTCACCCCAACCCTAGAAGTAGGTGGACTACTCGCTCTTCATCGCAATTGTAGACATCATTGATGAAAAAGAAACTTGCATTAAACTCAATCAAAACTTACAACCGATCGAAGCCAACTTGCTCTCGCTCCTTAACTCCTCTCGGCCTCCACTCTCTCTCTCTACTTGCTACCTCTTCTCCTACTTCTCTTCCTAAGATTGAATGAATAAAAACTAGCCACATGGGCTTTATTTATAGGCTTCCAATCCTTGCTAATCAAGGAAGGAATTTCTATCTATATCTCTATCTAACATAGAAGATATAATTGTACTTAGGAAATAAATATATCTAAATAAGTAAAACTAGATAAATCCTAGGGTAATTAATTGTTCAACCCTTAGGATAGATAAAAAGATAAAAAGACAAAATATCTAAATCTTCCTGTGTTGGGAATCTTCTCTCGAAAATATCTCCATCGGATTCGGGATAGAACCTTAACAAGACCCGGACTAGCTCAATTTCGGCCATTGGTGGTCAACTCGATATCGAGTAGGCTTACTCGATATCGACCAGAAATTTCTCGGCTTCAGCTTCAACAACTCGATCTCGGCTCCAGGAGGGAAAATCGACCAGCTTCAACTCGATATCGACTAAATCAAGTCGATATCGACCATCACTTTTCCTTGCTCAGCATCCTTGTCGATTCCTGGACTACAGCTCGATATAGGCTTGGTCGACTTCGACCAACATTGGTCAACGACGAGTAACATTCAGCTCGAGTTGTTTTCTTCTTCTTCCTCGACTTGGTTCTGTTTCAGCTGTAGTCGACTTCGAGTAAGACCTGGTCGAAGTCGAGTAGAATCCCGTCCTTTAGTTTTTTCTCGGAATGGCTCCAAATTCTGTAATATTAAACCAAAAGGTACTTGCGCCACAAATCCATGTATGTGCAATAAAAAGCAACATCTCTATTTCTTGCAAATAAGCATAAACTACATAAATTCAACATATTCCCAGCCCGAAATATGCAAAGTATATAGAGTAAGGAGCTAAAATGTATATAAAGACATGGTCACTTTAGTGGACATCAAATCACCCCATACTTAAGCTTGCTTGTCCCCAAGCAATAACTTGGATTGTCATTCAGGGGAAGAATTCAAAACTCTCAATATCATAGATTCATTCTTATATAACCTTGCAATCAATTACCATCATCGAAAAGGTACTTGCGCCACAAATCCATGTATGTGCAATAAAAAGCAACATCTACTCACAAAAGGAGGGTTTATGCAAAAAACAATTTATGCGACAAAGCAACAATAATCAAGAGGACTTTAATTTAAGCTCATGGTGAAGAAAAGATAAAAGGTAAAGTGGTGGGCTATTTTTGGGCAATGTGGTGCTAAATCCGGGGAGAATTTCTTCAAACTTTGTTTTGATGCACTTTCTCCTTCATAATTTCCACATCACTCATCCTCTCATAAATCACACTTTGCTTTTTTCACTTATATGCCTTTACCTCTCTAACCTCAGCACTTCCTTCTCGCGAGTCACAAATATGGGTGTCATGAATGACCCCAGATACTTAGTGCTTTGGACTCCTCACCTGTGTGTCCCATCTCACTGAGGTATTATCTCAGTAAGCAGGGTCGATCTACCTTTATCTCCTGAGGTGATCGGATTTTTTCTCACTCATTAAATTTTCCATATTTTTCAAACATTTTCCTACCAAACTCCAAATATGATAACAACAACACAAATACCATATAACATCTCCATAATGTGACATCATTCTTAACTTAATCCCCGGATAGGAAATATGGTAAAGAATGGCAATATTTAGATCATGTGGAGCAATAATTGAAATAAAGCATATATATGGCTTTTGTGATGCATAAACATTGGTAAGACTAGGAATATAAACATATGAGAATTATATGGAAATATAAAGTCCTCCATCCTCTTATCATGCAACATGTCAAAAGCAACTTCAAATTTTACCTCCTTTCATGGTTTTCAATAAAAATATGCACTTCATTATGACTTCCCTTTACTAGGAAATTTCATGCATATCTCTAATGAATCCAATTTTGCATCGTCGAGTTCAATTTAAGCTTCCATGACATTATTTCTTTGAACAATTTACAAGCTTTGGGAGATGTCTCATAAAACAAACTTTGAGTTTAGCAATTATGCACAAAAATTATAAATTTTACTCAAAATTCACCATGTAAAACTAAAAGCAATAACAAAATATAAATAAATAATATTAAGCTCTTCCCCCACCCCATACTTAAAATATACAGTGTCCCCACTATATAAAATCAATATAAAACAAGGGTAAAGGAAGAAACTCACCAAATAATGCGTCGAGTAGGCAAAACAGGGGCTGTCAAGTACTGGGTTGGTCGACGTCGAAGAAACTGTCAGCGTCGAGTGGAAGTCTGAAGTCAATGAGTCTCCTGGCTTGGTTGACGTCGAGTTGGCCTACTCGATGTCGAGTAGATTTGTGCTGCTCCTCTTGGTCGATCTCGACTTGGCCTAGTCGATTTCGACTAACTGTGAGGGACTTCTTTTTCCACTCTTTGCGATCCTTTTATGCTTCTCGAGCTAAAAATGTTAGTTTTCACAAAGACAAGACCTTCCACATGAACTTTTCAAAACCAAAAAACAAAAACAAACAAAACCAAAACCAAAAGTTTCAAAGTCCCAAAATTCAAAAGTTTTATCTACATGCTCTAGATTTTAGAGTCGCTAGGCCAACTTCTCCGCTTGTGTTTAAGGACCATCAATGTGGCCCCCCCCTTGTGCTTGGCCCTTCTCTCGGATCATCTCGGTCCTGATGGTAGTATGCAAGCTCTGCTGTTAGGTTGTTGGCTGCATAGTCTCTCTTGCCTTCCTTCTTCTTCTTTCCAGCTCTCATCCTTCGCAGATTAGCTTGCCATGGGGCCTTACCTCCCCTTAAATATTTATTAAATTTATTAATGGACAGAGGAGAGGTTGAAATCATACCTGGACTTACCTTTTCGTGCCCAAATCAGAAATCTTCGGGCTTAGGGTTGGTCGACGTCGAGTAGGTCTGGTCGACGTCGAGTACAGGGACCCCATACTTAGGCTCTTGGAAAGTCGAGTGTTCAGCAGAGGAAGTCGACCTCGAGTGGTCTTGGTCGAAGTCGAGTTGCTCGGTCGACGTCGAGCAGAGTTGGTCGATGTCGAGCAGTTGTTTGGCGCCTTCCTCCGTTGTTGTTTGCTTGCCCCCGTGGTTGCTGATGCTCTTCACCTCCAGCCATGAAACTTCCTCTTTGGCAGGGCCAAAAGAGAAATCTAAGATCTCGTCACCTATCATGAAGGTGAGCAATCGCTGCTTTACACTGATTTAGCATCTGAAGTAGCTAGGAATGGTCTACCAAGAATAATAGGGCTAGTAGGATCATCAGCACAATCTATGATAAGGAAATCAGCGGGGATATAGAACTTACCAACCTGGCCAGGGACATTCTCGACCATACCTGTAGGGATAACCACTGTATTGTTTGCCATGTATAGTTTGGCATCCACAGGCTCTATGGACCCTATCTTCACCTTTCGCCAGATTGATAAGGACATGATACTTACGCTTGCTCCTAAATCACACAAGGACTCATATTTATATTGTCCAAATCCCACAGTAATAGAGAACTTACCAGGGTCATGTCTCTTCTCAGAGAAGTCCATCCTTTTGCATTCGCCGGCGATTTCTGAGATAGATCGCTTATTGCTAAGGATTTCCTTGAGGAACTTGACATATGCAGGCATCTCTTGAAGAGCTTCTGTAAAAGGAATTGAAACATTCAGTTCTTGAAGCATCTTAACAAAGCGTTTAAACCTACCTACAATTGGATCTTTCAGCGCCTTGGAAGGGAATGTAAGCGTCTTCTTCTGTTTCGGAGCCAGAACAGATGTCGGAGGTGTTGCAGAGTCCTCGATTACGAGTGGGTTCTCCTCAACATCGACTAGAAGTTCCTCGATGTCGACTACAGGAGCCGTCGACTTCGAGTTCTTTTATCGTGCAGAAGTTCCCTCGTCGGCGTGGAGTTGGTCGACCTCGGGTGGGCTTGGTCGATGTCGAGTAGTCTGGTCGACGTCGACTTGGCTCTGCTTGACGTCGAGTTATTTCTCAGCTTCGTCCTGCTGCTTTCTGACCTCTGGCTCGCGTAGTTGGTGCCATCTTCTTAGCTTTACAGCCGCGACATGTCCGGTCTTCCCCTTAGGATTTAGTTCTGTCTGCCCAGGGAGTTGCCCAGTCGGGCGTGGAATTTGTGCCGCGAATTGACCCATCTGAGTCTCAATATTCCTCTTCGAGATGTCCAGCTCTCCAAATCTTGTATTGATGTTTTGGAGCTGATTGTTGATGGCGCTACTGGCTTGCTTGCTTTCTGCCTGATTCCGGCACATCTCATCAAGGATTATCTGTAGATCATCCTTCCGCTGATCCCTTTCTGGATGTCCTGGAGCTCTGTATGGCGGGGGGTTCCTAGGGGCACCTTGGTTCCATTGTGGTTGTTGGAACCTTTGGTCCCCCATATAGCGGTTGGGACCCCCTGAGTAGGCTACTTCTTCATGAGTCTCTGCCATCCTGACTTGCTTTGTATGTGGGCATTATGGAGTGATGTGCCGCTGTGAGCCACATTCGATGCAGGGTTGGTTGACAGAAAGAAACTTGACTTGCCTGAGGAGCTTGCGATTCTGATCTCTGTAGAATTGGTCCTTAACATCAGGATCAATCTCCTTAGAAGGCTCATAAAGGGGCATGGATGGGGCTGGCCTGGCGTAGGCATTCTCTTCATAGTTTGTCGGAGCCCCATACTTATTGTCGAAGTTGGTGAGCTTGTCGAGGGTAGCCCATGCGTCAGCTGGTGGCATCGTCAGATACTCATAATGAGTATAATGGTTGATCCTATCCTTAGCAGCCAGATCAAGAGAATTGTAGAAGATCTCCTGAACGACATAGGGTGGTTGCCCATGTGTAGGGCAGGATCGCAGTAGATCCTTGTATCATTCCCATGCTTTTGCTAGCGGCTCCCCAGACTTCTATTTGAAAGCTGTAATCTTCTGGCGGAGGAGTGCTGTCTTGGCAGGAGGAAAGAATTTATTAAGAAATTCCTGCCTAACTTCAGCCCATGTCATGAGGGATCGTGGAGGGGGACCTTCAAGCCACTTCAATGCTGGACCGGCAAGAGACCATCGAAAAGCTTTCATCTTGACATATTCCAGAGTAGTACCTTCAGCAAGAGTATGGCACATATCAGAAAAATTGGTAATATGTTCAAGAGGACATTCATTAAACCTTCCGTAACAGGCATTATTTTTAATCTCAATCAGGAAACCAGTGCGAATTTCAAAATTATTTTCAGGGATTAGAATGGACGATTCAGGCACGATAAGAGTCGGGTGCATGTAATCCTCTGTAGTGGTAGGGAATTGGGAAAGCTCAGCTTCTGCCTGCCTCCTTCGCTCCGCTTCCTACTCAGTGCATGCTCTCTCAGTGGCGAGAGCAGTATTTTTGGCTTCTAACTCCGCTTAAAGCCTCTCTATCAGCTGTGCTTGTGTTTCTGTGGCCGCCATGGCTTTTTTCAATTTAGCGTGGACGTGTATAAGGCGTTCCGGGTCGTCTAAGGCGTCAAACTCAGGTTGTTGACCAGAACGGCGTATACACTGCAAAATCAAAACTTAAAGGAAAACGTGAGATCTAACTACCTAAGGCTCGAATGATTGCTTCCCTGGCAAACGGCGCCAATTTTTTGTAGGAGGAAATCGAGTTTAAAATATAATAAAATAGATCAAACCAGATTCGTGCCCACGCAAATGATTACAAGACCTCCTCCTAATGTAGCAGCGGGAAGTCAGGATCGATCCTCGAGGAAGCGTGTTAGCGGATCTCAGGTAGCGGAGGAATCTCACAAGTTGTTGTCGACCACAGTGTACTCGACCTCGACTAAGGTTAGTCGATAGGGGTCAAGCACAGTCGAATCCGAGCAAGCAGCAGTCACTGTTTTTGGTCGATTTCAAGGAAGCCAACTCGTAGTCGAGGAGACTAGTCGTAGTCGAGTAAGGCTAGTCGACTTCGAGTTCCTGCAGAGACACAAACAGCAGCGATCTTTGCTCGATCGAGAATCAGTAGTCGACGTTGACCAAGGGGTGGTCGAAGTCGATCAGAAACAGTAACGAAAATAAAAGACAAATCTTTGCGGAATTTGGAATAAAAATATGTAAAAGAAAACTTCCAAGATCGGGGTTTGCAACAATGATAACCAAACATGCATAAGGCAAGATAAATAACGATAATCATGCAAATCGCATAGAAGGATCAATCTTTTGCCTTTTCCAACAATTGAGCAACTCTTTCAAGAAACCCTAATTGTATCTACCAATTTTATGTTTATAATCCAAATTGTTAGCATGGATCTCTATTAGATAGGCAATAAACACACAAAAGGTAGTAGATGCTCAAAACATGATAAAGGTCAGATCTTTACCTCAAACACGCATGGCTATCGTTGGGCTCACCCCAACCCTAGAAGTAGGTGGACTACTCGCTCTTCATCGCAATTGTAGACATCATTGATGAAAAAGAAACTTGCATTAAACTCAATCAAAACTTACAACCGATCGAAGCCAACTTGCTCTCGCTCCTTAACTCCTCTCGGCCTCCACTCTCTCTCTCTACTTGCTACCTCTTCTCCTACTTCTCTTCCTAAGATTGAATGAATAAAAACTAGCCACATGGGCTTTATTTATAGGCTTCCAATCCTTGCTAATCAAGGAAGGAATTTCTATCTATATCTCTATCTAACATAGAAGATATAATTGTACTTAGGAAATAAATATATCTAAATAAGTAAAACTAGATAAATCCTAGGGCAATTAATTGTTCAACCCTTAAGATAGATAAAAAGATAAAAAGACAAAATATCTAAATCTTCCTGTGTTGGGAATCTTCTCTCGGAAATATCTCCATCGGATTCGGGATAGAACCTTAACAAGACCCGGACTAGCTCAATTTCGGCCACTGGTGGTCAACTCGATATCGAGTAGGCTTACTCGATATCAACCAAAAATTTCTCGGCTTCAGCAACTCGATCTCGGCTCCATGAGGGAAAATCGACCAGCTTCAACTCGATATCGACTAAGTCAAGTCGATATCGACCATCACTTTTCCTTGCCCAGCATCCTTGTCGATTCCTGGACTCCAGCTCGATATAGGCTTGGTCGACTTCGACCAACTTTGGTCGACGTCGAGTAACATTCATCTCAAGTTGTTGTCTTCTTCTTCCTCGACTTGGTTCTGTTTCAGCTTTAGTCGACTTCGAGTAAGACCTGGTCGATGTCGAGTAGAATCCCGTCATTTGGTTTTGTCTCGGAATGGCTCTAAATTCTGTAATATTAAACCAAAACTTATGTAGACCTCTATTTATTGCAAATAAGCATAAACTACATAAATTCAACATATTCCCAGCCCGAAATATGCAAAGTATATAGAATAAGGAGCTAAAATGTATATAAAGATATGGTCACTTTAGTGGACATCAAAGCACAAACCCTATAGGGGCTAATGAGTAGCCATAATACATGTGGTAATATTTCTCCTCTAATTTATGAATGAGTATGAGGGTCATAGACGTTGTAATAGAAATAAAAATAAGGTCATAGACACTGTCATTACTATAAAAACAGGGTCATAGACACTGTCACCACTATAAAAATAGGGTCATAGACACTGTAATCACATGAGATGTCACCCTTATCAGGGGAATTTTTTTTTTTTGAAAAAAGACTTTTTCCATTTTTTTTATTCTTCATCGAAGCAAAATCTCTTTCTATACATCAATATTGACTCTTATTTACCAAGATCTATGAGCAGTGATAGGGTTATAGACACTGTCACCACTATTAAAATAGGGTCATAGACATTGTAACCAAAGGAAAACCCTAGGACAAGGGAAGCATAAATCCTAAAAGGGTTAAACCTAACAAAAAGGACATGTGTTGTACAGTATGGTTTAGGGTTTAGGGTTTTAGGGTCATAGACGTTGTGACCATCACTATAAAAACAGGGTAATTGACAATGTCACCACAATAAAATTAGGGTCATAGACGTTGTCACCATAATAAAAACAGGGTCATAGATATTATCATCACTATTAAAACAGAGTTATAAACACTGTCACCAATATAAAAAACAGGGTCATAGATAATGTAACAAAAATGAAAACAATAAAATAAATTAATGTTGTCACCACATTAATTAGTGGACATTATTACCACATGAGTCTAATACCCACGAAATATTACTCCACCATTTGAATAAAAAAAAAATGTATTACTCCACCATATTGCCTAATGCCTACCCAAATGTCACATCTTCACACTAGGACTACTCACGTGCTCTTTTACACAATTGAAACTCTGCTCACAGGGTCCCACACTATACCCCATTCTACACACAACTGCACTGCACAAGTCAACCTACTCCAAAAGCAAATTCACACTCTCTCCGATCAGATTGCGAGAGATGGAGGGATGATGGGAGCGGCAAATGTCCTCATTAGATCGGACAGAGGTGCTGGTGGCGTTGGAGTACCTTCACATGCTAGGAATCATCTACAGAGATTTGAAGTCGAAAAACGTCCTCGTCAGATCGAATGGTCATATCATGCGCTCTCCGATTTTAATATTAGATTAGATTCCGATTTCGATTTCGATTTCGATCGGACGGCCAGCGCGGCGGAGATCTCCAGCGAGACAAGAAGGAGAGGCTTCCGGCAATTGCGAGAGATGAAGGGAGGATAGGAGTGGCAGGCAAAGAAGAGACGGAGAAGGGAAAGGGAAATGGGTTAAATTAAAACAGGGACAATGTTGGTATTATGAAATTTTGCTGGACAATTGCTAGCAAAGCTAAACCCTAGGACAATTTCTAAATAGGCTATTGGAAAAGGCCTTTGGGCCAAATTCCTTTCTAGATCTTTTGTTCACCATTTTTTATATATATAAAAAATCAACCTATTCAATTGCCATATCCTAAAGGATTTTATAAAAACATATCCTAATAGTTTTTTTATTTAAATCAAGAAATAATATTTTAGTTGTTCAACTCATCATAAGAAACGATTGTCATTTGGATAAAAGATTATTTTGGTTGATAAATGATATATTAATAATGTTATATATTAAAAGATTTGATATAAATCTTTTAGGTAAATATTAATCAAGATATAGATAACTATATTTTAAATATTTTTCTATTAAAAATGTTTAATTGTAATTATCAATTAAGGTGGACACATATTCCATTGATTGACGTGACTTAAATATATTGGTTCATTATTAACTGACGTGCCAAAAAACTCGGATCAAATTGCACCAGAGAACGACACATAAGCGAATTCGACCAGAGCCCGCCACATAGGATTTACACGTCTCTATTTTAGTATTTTATATATATATATATATATATATATATATATATATATATATATATATATATATATATAATATTGATTGATTTGGTATGCACGTCTCTCTCTCTCTCTCTCTCTCTCTATATATATATATATATATATATATATAGGGGAGGGTTCAAGTGAGAAGAATCTGATCTGGTAAGAAGGAAAGAAGTAGTCTGATTGGTCAGATTTATCAAAATAATAATTATAAAAATAGGGACGGATTTTTAGGCTCACGCGCTTACTTTGATCCGCCTTTTTTCGGCCTCTTCCAGATCTTCCAGATCTCACTCGGCTTCCATGGAGATCTTCCCTTCTTTTCCCCTCTCACACTTGCTCCCTTCTCCCACCGTAGCCATGCACTAGCCAACAGCTTCCGTCTCCGATGGCGACTCAGTCTTCCGTGGCCACTGGCTCCTGCGATTTCGACCGATCCTAGTCCAATTCCTTTCTCATGCTTCACAATATCCGATCACCCGTCTTTTATTTCCATGGCACTTCCTCCACCAGCAAATCGGAGCTCTCCCCTTGACTTCTCCCGCCGATGACGTCTTCCTCCACCAGCAAATCGGAGCGTAAGGGAGAAGTGGTCGAGATCGAAGCATAAAGGGGAGAGGTGGTTCCGAGGAGTCGATGGCGAGCTCTCAATTTTGGAGGCTCAGCGCGACCACCGGTGGTGCTTCGGCGAGCTCAGGCTTCACATTCGTCGGTGTGTTGAAGAGGCGAGGAATAATGGCAGCCCTGGGAGGGAGTCTTCAGAAGAGATCGAATTAATGTAACGGCCCAGGATTATGATTCCCGAGTTACGTTTCGAGGGATAAAACCCCTCGTTGAGATCTTGCGCCCCGAGTACAGGTTGAAGGTTTGAAATCGAAGATTTGTAGTTTAAAGTGGGATTTCGCACCCAAATCCGGAAGGTCCGTTGGAGACCCCGGGGTAAACCCCTGTACCTGTCCTAAGTCTACAACGCGGGAAATTCTTTATCATGCAAATGGCATAAGTTCTGAAAATGATACAACCAGTGCCACGGCAGAGCCGGGTCAAAACAGAGTATAAGTAGGGAGAAATTCCGAAAGCATGAATCTGGTGAAGTCAGGTTTCAAACACTCACTCTCCGCCATATGAATAGACCCCGTCATAACAGCACAAAATCAAGCAGTGTATCGGGTACCTGAAACTATACCACCAAGTCAGGCCAAGAGTCCGCGGGTCCTCTGACTGCGCTGAGGACATATAATACGCCTATACCTAGAATAAAGGATGCCTTAATGCAGTACTGGAATATTAACCACACTATCATGTTCCTAATTCATATGTGCAGAATATTAAGTAAGGCCTTAACAAAGAATACCAAGTGGTATATCCCTCTTCTACCACCACCCCCCCTTCCAGGTAGGGGGGAGACTCGCCAGTTCGATTCCATAGCATCTCCAATCTCATCATCATATCGTGGATCTTGCGAGAAGAAAATAATAATGCTGATAATAGTAAAGGTGTTCCAACGACTCGAATGACTCAGGACGAACCCGATGGGACTTGGTTGTCCTATGACCATAGCAAGGACTCTAGGACTCACAGATAACGGCCGTTCTATATTCAAACGCATACAGAATAAGAATGCTCATTCGTAAGTGCAATTCCTAGGCATGATACTACATGACATGCTTTTATGCATATGCAACACCTACATACTATATGACACATCAGGCAGGAGGTACTATTTACTGAGTAAGCCCCGTAGGTCTTACTTGACTAGCAGATCGGCAACTGAAGAATCTAGCACACAGTAGTCACAATCACAGAGTATCACCTAGTACATAATGGAATATACATAAGTCTACATTCAACTATTAAGCACTCAAGCACACCTCAATCAATAGAACAAGTAACATATTATGAAAGTCATTTCATCGCATCATCCGCTCCTCAAGACAACATCGTTCTCCATAAATCATTCAACCAATTCCGCATGTTCATATACATCATTTCCGCATTTACCTCAAGAGTTCATCAAAATCATAAGACATAATTTGTGTGATATAGGATCCTATTAGATCGTCATAATTATCCAACATTTAATCTCATATAATAATTCATCACAAGTCATGTTGTTAGTCATACACTAGGGTGACAGACCCGTGCTACGCCCGGGGTAAGACTTTATATCAAATAAATGAGTTGATATTATAAGGTGAATAACCAAAAAGTTTTAACATGGCATATCAATCAGGTGAATAACCAAAAATTAACATGGCATAGATTTTATAATAAACAAAATATTTGAATTACTCATTTTTCTTAGCATAAGTTACAATTGGTAAAATATTTAGATATATGCATTGTTTTAAACTTATAATATTCTGTTTTAAAATTAAGTACATCGATTTGCTTCAATCGAGAAGTTTATTATATGGTGAAACTTTTATTGCATGTATTTTTTTATTTAATGATTAATATTTTTATAGGAAGATATTTTTAAAAAATAATAATATTCTATCAATTTTCAAAATAAAAAATATCATCTTAATTTATAACAATTCAAAAAGATAAAAATGCACTCTTTAAATATAATTAACTTTACTTGTAAGGAAGTTGAAGAATTGATAGCATAAAAACGGATTAATTTTACTATCGTGGCTCAAAGACTCAGGGGATGAAATTACTACTTGGAATCCAAATAAGTTGACATTTAATTATTTGTAATATGAAAAGAGAACCATTTATTTTTTGAATTTAAGGCATTAAATTTAATGCAAAAAATCAATTTAAATTAATAAATAAATATGGGGAAGATGAAAGATAGCTATTATTTTTTTAATTTAATAAAATATAAATTAAAATTTTAAATTGATAAAAAAAGGATTTTAGGTATGCATTTATAAGATTGAACACAACTTTTCTATTATTATTATTATTATTATTATTATTATTATTATTATTATTATTATTATTATTATTATTATTATTATTATTATTATTATTATTACATATAGATATAGATTGTGTATAGATATTAGACCATCCGCATTCATGAACCCCTTCTCAGACTCATAACCTACTTTTTCACTGCTACGTCAGTTTATGAACCCCACTTCAGATTATTATTTTTCTACCCCCCATTTATGAATCCGACCTCGGACTCATAACTTACATTTCTTTATTTACCTTTTTTATTAAATCAAATTTCTATATATTAAACTCCTACTATAATCCACTCTCAATAAATTTATTAATAATACAATATATATTAAACTCCTACTATATATTATTCATGTATTTATTTCATAATAAAATATGAGTTCAAATTTTAATATTTTAATATTTGACAAAGAACATATGAGTAGTATTTATTTAAAAAAAAATATTTCAAATATATACAATATGGGTGTCTATGAGTAGATAAAATTAAATTACATTCAAAAATAATTTTTGTTTATTTTTTCGATTTAAAAAAATGCCATAAAATCAAACTCAAAAAAAAAAAAAGTGAGTCCACATTCTCCTTTGTACCATCCCCCCTGTTACTTTTGTCTTCTTCTGGCCATGAACCCACCTTTTTCCGATTCAACTGCAAGCACCTTTGCACTTGGGTTCATAACTTTTCTTTTCTTTTTTAAGAAAAAAATGTGAGTTGACACTTTGGTGAGCCTTTGAGCTCACCAATGTGGATGGTCTTATAGACCGTATAGATCGGTAGATAGATGATATATATAGATTTATAAATTATTTATCGGACTTGTATTTGTAGACATGAATGAAATGATTAAATTAATATAATAGACTCCTTATAACATAGATGTCTTCTTTACAAATAAATGAACTTGGTTAAAAAAATAAAAATTAATACATAAAATAGTAATCTAAAAAATAAAATAAAAATTAATCCTCAAAAATAAAAAAAAAATAAAAAATAGTAGAAGTTGCATCATCCATGTGAACAAATCAATGCTAATAAAAATCACAATAAATATTTATATATATAAATTGAAAATGAATTAGAATCATACACTATATATATTTAAAACAAAATATATTAAAGTGTTTCCGAAATTGAATATGGAATGTTTATACAACAAATGGACTAAAACAATATGAAAAAAAAAAGAATACGAATTAGAAAAATAACTATGATGTAGGTATACAAATTTTAAAGATGATAAAATTAAACAATAAAAAGAATATATAAGCACATAAAATCCAATGTTAAATAATAGAGGAACAACAAATTGATTAATCAAAGAATGAAAGATCGAAGAGGGAACAAAAAAAATTCTTACGGGTCATCAAATGATCGAGGGAAGATATATATAACATAGCTCTCCCCAACTAATCTGCAAAATAAAAGATAAGAATAAAAATTAGAAAAATAAATATGATATAGGCATAAAATTTTGAATTGTGATTGATAAACAATAGAAATAATAGATCAACATATCAAACCCAATGCTACGTATATATGAGAAAGTGTAAGAATATATATATATATATATATATATATATATATATATATATATATATATATATATATATAAAAGCAACAAACAAATGATTAATCAAATAATGAAAGACATTGTTGCGAATTTAAGAGTTTATGCGAGTTAGAATACATTCTAAAACTGTGGGATACTTTTTATAAATTGTAAAACTGAAATAAGGGCATATTTTACCAAAACAGAATGTTTGGGCGTTTTTTCGTAGTTAGGCCTTCATCTTCCTACCGCCCGACACAACAACAGATCAAATCCGACACCACTTCGGCGATCCCTGGTGGCGTAGACAGATCATGCGGCGGAGGAGGCGATGGTTGTGGGATCCCTACGCCTTGGCGCACATATGGGAGGTGTTAGGTGGCTCCGGTAGCGGTGGACAAAACCAGGCGAGGTGGCTCCGACGAATCGAATATGAAATCGGGCATATTCTATTTTGCATGCTTTTCTAAAAAAAATTGAATGGGATTGTAGATTACATGATTTAGAACCCGATGAACCAGATTCAGAGCTTGGAGATTGGGCTTCAATGGTGGACGGAGCTTCCGAATGATGAAAGGGTTTTTATAGTCGATCTTAAAATGAGAACGAAATATCAAATTGATTGCACCGATCTCTTCCTCTTCTTCTGGTGATTCATGTCGTGTATTCAATTGTAAGAAACGGTTGAAAAATCATCCCAAACGACACCGAATTCGATTTGGGGCAAAACAAACTTGGACGAAAACGGGGCTGAATTCGTTGATAATATCACAAACTAAACACTTTTTTGACATGGGGATGTTGAATCAAAGTTAATGAAGACGTTTGGGAGGTGAAACGTCACGAAATTAAAAACCACCATTGAAGGATACGGTTTGAACGAACACGGGAGGAAGAAGGAAGGAGTGGTTCACTTGAACCAGTTCTCCATTTTATTTTATTTTTCTTCGTTTGGTCTGGTTCAACCGGTTTAATAAACCAAATGCTTTTATTATTTTATTTGATTATTATTATTATTTTTAAAAAACACTCATTTGAGAGAGTAAGCACTCATTTGGAAGATGAAAAAAGAAGCATTTATTATTATTTTTGAATTAAAGACAATCCTCCTAACGAAAAAAATAAAGTTAACTTGATAAATAAACATAATTTTTATATAATTGGAGAAATAATTGAATTGAAAATTAATTTAAATTGATAAAAAAATGAATAATATATATTATACATATATAAATTTAATGACCAAAAAAATAATAAAAGATGTAGCTATGAAGAAGTCATTTATAATTTTTTTGAATTAAATACAATCCTTCTAATGAAAAAATAAAGTTAAATTAATAATTAATAAATAAACATAATTTTTATATAATTGTAGAAATAATTGAATTGACAATTTATTAAATTTATAAAAAAAACTAACATTATATATTACATATATAAATTTAATGACCAAAAAAAATAATAAAAGATGTTGCTATGAAGAAGTGGAAAATGAAAATAAAAAATGTAGCTATGAAGGTTTGAACCTTGAACCAAGAGTTAATTTCCAGCAACTATAACAATTTAGCTAAGGAAAGCAAGTTGATTCAAATTGAATAAGAAAACAAAAATAGTGTAAATTTTCATGTACTTAATAGTAGCAATAAATGGCTCTTGAATACAACTTTTTATGTTTTATTATAGAAGATATCATACTGTTAGTCAAACGATCATATTATCATGCTAGTTAGTCATCGAATAAGTCATATTCCCAAGTTAGTTTCAAAACCGTTTCGAATCCCAGTTAAATAGTTAAGTATTTCGACCCTTGAAAATATTCGCCAAACTCTCTTTTAAATTTTTTTATTAGATTACTTTCCAACCTTGAAATTCTTTATAAATCTTTAAGTCCCAATAATATATTTTTAATCTCAAATAGAATTACACGATATTTAAAATACCATTTATTTAACACTTTTATAAATTATTTCCAAATCCCCTAAAATCCCGACCATTTTTATTTAATAAATCAACCCTTATAATTCTCCCAAAATATAATAATTTATCTTTTAAATCCTCAAATATTATTATAATATATTTTAATTACCGTTAATTAGTTAATTAATAAACGGATAACCCGAACCGTACCGAACCGAACCGAACCCGTATAAATAATCTCACCCGGTTCTAATCAAACAAATGAATTAATATAAAATCAAAGGTGGGACCCACGATTCATCTTCTTCATTTGAAAAATGAAGCTCCCCGCTCCCGCCTTGGTCGAGGCCCCAACTCCGCCGGCGCCTCTTCCCGCTTGCTCGCCCGCCAGAGCCAGAAACTCCGTCCTCGGATCCTAGCTCGTCCAACCCCGCCTCTGCTCCCGCTGGCTCAATCAACCCGCGCCCGCTGGTCTGCTCGACCTCGCCAGCCAACTGCGCCGACGCTCGTCCCGGCTACCTCCGTCTCTGCTCAGCTCGCTCACAACGCTCACCGATGCTCGCCGGAGCTCCGCCCGAGTTCACACGCACCACCCGATACCCCGCACTCAGCTCACGCACCCTCAGCCCAAACCCAATCAGAAATCAATTCAAAATAGAGGGAGGAGAAGCGATGACTCACCGAGAAGGTTCGCGACTTCGGAGCTCTCGATCGGAGATCTGGGCATCGTCGGAGGCTCGCGATGGCTCATCGAATCTGCGTGGGACATTAGTGAGCGTGATGGTGAAGTTCGAGGGTGGTTTCGATCGAAGATGGAAGAGAAACGCTTACCGGAACGTGGCTCGCGCTCAAACAGGGGAAACGATGGTTCGGTGGCTCGGCAGCGGCGCTGGTGGCTCCTGGGCGGCCACTGGGCTTCGATGGTGGTGGAGTATAGCTGCTGCTGCTGGTGTCTCGCAGAAGGAGGAGAAGGATTGGAGGTGATGGTGCTCGGTTACTTGTGGTTGCGAAACATGGGAGAAATGGAGGCGATGGCGGCTCTGAGCTCTCCTGGGCGGATCCTGGATGGACGACGACAGCGAGGTGCTGGGATGGTGGTGCAGAAATGGTGATGCTCAGCTGAGAAGGGGGAGATGGTGATGGAGGAGAGCTGCAGTGATGGTGGCGTGAGGTGATGGAGATTGTGACGATGTGGATGGTGAAGGGAAGTGGGGATGGTGAATTGATCATGAGATTGGGGATGTCGACGGGTGATGGGGAGCAGGTAAAGGGGATGGTTCCATTTGAAGGTAAGGTGAGGTGAGGTGTAAGGTGAGGTGAGGTGATGGGAGTGGGTGAGGGTGGTTTGTGGAAATGGGTAATCAAATGCCCGAAAATGAATCATGAATACGCCAATTTTGAATCCGAAAATAGGTTCCCGAATGTTAGTTTTCCCGACTCTCGCTTTCTCGATCAATTAGATTTTTAAAACAGAAAAGGATATCGCCATCCAATAATTATTTTGAATTTTCGAGGTAAAACGGTGGAAATTATTCGCCCAAATTTTTATATTTCGGTCAGAATCCGTTAAATGAGTTTTAAATTCGAGTTAATTTCATTTTTAATCGTCTTTTTCCAAAAAATTAGGATTTGAAAATCCGAGCCTTTACATCATGCACCTCTAAAAACAAGTCTCGTCCCCGAGACTAAAATCATCTTAAAATAGGGGATGAAGTTTGAAATTGGTGAGTCCAAGGATCATGCCGTTGATCCCGTAAGCATCTCATAAGTTCCCCTATGAGATCCTCACAGTACTGTTGCCGTGATCATAATATCCCCAACAGAAGAAAGAATTTAATATGGGCCCCTACCACATCCTTACTCCGACTCTTCGGTCATATCATAACTCAAAACATCACAACGTTCTCTTTAAAACATCGTTCAAAACTTCAAGTTCGGCATTAGTCAAAAGCATTCCTAACCTCTCCATTCATCCTACCGTCCACCTCTAAAAAGGCTAATCCCATATTTCCTTCGTAGATTCCAAGTCAGAGTCAAATTTCACCAATTCGGTTCTAGCATCTTAGCAATTCCAATTCAAGGCATCATATAACATAGCAATTGCATCACACATTCCTAAACAAGTCATACTCATGACACGGACAACCACATACTATAACATATCTAGCATCGTATCATATATGGTAGGATTTATCACATCATCTCACGGAAGTTACACACCATATCAATCAGATAAACACGTTATATCAATCAGATAAGTACATCATACTCATTCTAACTACCAAACGTCATCGCATTAAAGGCAACAACTGCTTCCGTACAGTATCATTCCATCGAGTTCAGGGATAACTATGTTAGTACTAACAGTTCCCTATCGTCAACGACAACATATCAGAGAATCAACATCGTCTATATCATGGAATTCGCACAACATTCGGCCCCAAGTAAAGTATACATTAGAACACTACTTCAGGAGAATCTGCCTACACTACCAATCATGACGAGACACGAACACTACTCACCATCCCTCGCACTAAGATCAACTTCACTGAGGTCTACCAACTCAATCCACTACCAGTTCTAGGCACCATTGTATCCTGCTCACATACAACCCTTCTAGCCTCGTAACTATTCGCAATCTAGGCCGAATACCCAAACCAACTACTAGGCATCTCAATTCCTATGCCATCAAGCCATCTAAGGGCCAATCCACTTCGACATCCCGATCTCAAGTCCTACCTTCCACTCGACTATTTAAAACTATCTCTCGGAGTTCCCAAATCACAAAATTCCCTCATTCCGACAAGCTGAACAACTCAATCTACTACCAAGACTCCACCTGAACATCATCCCCCAAAGAGATATCTCGAATCACCTTGCTAACCTGATCATATTCCACACACCACTGACCACACACCACTGACCTCTAAGAATCCAACTCATACTAATCATCTCACACCTGTTACTCTCAACCAACTATAATGCAGAAATCCATCTCGTGCTACTCCCAACCATGAATTACCAAGACCCTCATCACCAACGCCTATCCTCAAAGACCAACCACTGATTTTACCTACTCATCCCATTTCAGAACTCACAAAACCTGAACCACTCATGACTCCTCAAGCTGACCTACCCTAGATCCTTTTCCCAGCATTATCCGAATTTACCTCAAATTACCACTCCTTAACCACGACCATTATCCCCAACGAAACCTGATGTCACCCTAGCTCGAATTACCCATCACATCGCAACTTGACCAATTCTCCGACGATTTTCCAACTGATATAATTCCCACTGAACTCCTATGACATCCTCGTCCGAATTTCCTATGTACCACAACTTCACCAACCTTCTAAAATCTCTTACCCTCTAGCGTCCTCAATACCTTCTGTTTTGCCCAGTTCTCAAATCCATACTCATAATCTCCCTATCTCAACCTTAAGCCCACAGGCTTACTAGGAATCTCAACTACATCCTTGCCTAGCTACCAGCCTCTCCTCGAAGACTCATCTCACATCCCCAAATACCTCAATAGCCAAAATAACCTCCACTCATAAATTCCCCAAGCATTACCAGTCCTATCTAAAAAACCCCAAATACTCCTCACAGGAACAACCCTAATATGAACAACCTAATATCCCCGATCGATAATTTCCCAAGCAACCTCATACTACTCTTCCTTGGCAATTCCTCACCTCATCCTTTGATGAAATCGCCCCCACTCACAACACACACAACCTAGTCCCAAGTTCTACGATTCCTTAGACGTTCCTTCATCGATCATCCTCGATACCACCCACGATCCGCTCCTAGACTATCTAGACACCTTCCTTAGCACACCAATCCGTCTCACAACACCTCCCCTCAAGAATCCCCCAATCAACTCCTAGCTCACCCATCCACCTCTAGAACTATTCTAACTACCACTACCCACACCCAATCTCAAGATCACCCTAATGAAACTAGTCCATACCTCAGCCAACCACTTTCTTATACTACCCGCACACACTACTTGCCTATACTTCCACCTCTAACTAAGACCTACCTAGAAGCTCATCTGAGAACCCCACTACCCACTACCTCCTACCAGTCTTAACTCACTCGGCTCTACCTAAGTTAATGCATCCATCCTGCATACCCTCTCGCTCATCTCATGACCAAGAACAAAGACTTCAATCCCTCTGCCACTTTCCGACCTAGCTTACCGAAGAATCTCTCGACTCATGTCCAAGAAGAAGCACCACCAGACATATAACCCATAACCTACTCACCAGCAAGTCAGTATCCGAAGCACCAAGGCACATCATCATAGAAACAAGTTAGTCAGGCAATCATTGCTACCAGTTCAGCACATCCGTCATCACACATTCAATTATGTCAGTTCTAGGCCTATCACACAACATCAATTCCGATTAGTATAGAAGAATCCACGATTTGAATTAAGAATGCTATTCCTCGTGTCAGCTGGGAGAAACCTGTTCACGATTGTCATCTTTGAAGCATATTCGTTCTTTTTGCCATCGGTGACGTTGTTCCTAGGGCCTAGGGGTCATGGACCCATCACACTTCCGTTGCACCCCTCTGGTGCCACTTGGTCGTCGGTCCTTTCTTGCATATCGGCGCTCATCGAAGGATCATAAGGGTTAGAAGTTACGGAGATAGGGGAGAGACAAAGGCAGACAACACAACTTCCTTAAGAGTTCAGACATGGACCAAGACTAGGGATGACGAGACTAAGGAGAAGATCCCAACCCGAGATTTACAACGATGCCCTTATAATTGTGGCACGCAAACACATAAAAATCAAGAGATATCATCACATTATTTCACACTAGTATGCACCTATCTCAAGGAATATCGATTTATGCATTCATAACATGTTCATATAATCATCTTTATATGTGCGCAGAACAAGCTAGCAACCTATCATTTCATTCACCAATAATGCTTGACAGACTAAGAACATGTATGCACAGACTGACATGAGACATATATGGCATAAGTTATGCAAGATCTAGCAAACATCATAGGATATCATATGCACGACTTATCACTCATTTAGATACACAATTAAGCAAGTCATAATATTACGGAAAGCATGCTAAGATGTACCCTAAAAATCATGCTAAGGGTATGGTCAGTTCATGCAGGGTTGGTATAGCAACTATCTCATCACATACATCCATATTCGCATAGTCAGACTAGGACGTCGCACAATCATACGAGGGCCTATAATAGGGACGTATATGTCATACATGATACTAGCAATGCTCATTAAACATGTAGGCACTCAACGAGGTCTAATTAGGTTAATCTAGCATGCTAAGTCAGTCATCTAATATATTAAACATACATGATACAACGAGGGTTGACCACACTATCATGGGCCTAATTCATGGGAAGACAATAATCATGGAAGTTTCATACATATGACACATACATCGCCTCATAAGAGCAACCGTGCAAAATATCAGGCAAGTCATGCTGAATTACATCAATATACTATGTCATGCAACCACAAGAATGGCTACTAATATAACCGATAGAATTCTCCAAGGCCATTCACCGACACATCACCCCGTTTCCCCGTGAGGGGCTAGTATGACTCGCTGGGTTAGGACATTCACGCTGTTTTCGAGAGGTGAGGGTAGAACTTGTGTTTAGACTCTTGTGGCAAGAAGACATGGTTGGCCATTACCAGGATCGAAAGGGATGACTCCATAAGACAACTCACTTCTATCTCGAAACGATTTAAATCCTCACTCCCACTAACATACTCAGGTAACCCTCACATCCGACACGATTTCCGAAGGTATTTAGTTGACCGACCCAAATTTCCCGTGAAAGACCCCAACAACAAGTACGAGACTCGATAGAAGCATCGATGGTGGGATACGAAACAAGACTCGAAACAGGGAGAAGGGATGCTTCTCGACCCTTGCTAACATGCCTAGATGTTTTGGTGGGGGCAGAAGACGGAGTTAGAACCATCAGGGTGTTTGAATTATTGCAAGGCTATTCCGACAAAACAGGAATTCTGATTACATAAGAACAAGATTTTCTCCCACTATCCCGTTTGAACAGTTATTTAACACATGATTCAAGTTAGGGCATACCGATTAGTTCTCTAGCCTAAGCATAATAGCACTCAACACGGAAGCAATCAACGGGATAATATGATCCACTTCAAGGAGGATTGCCCTCAAGCCCAATTTATAAAGCACAGAGATGATCTATGCTACCCTTTGAGGGGCAGCTGACCGGAGGGGCAAGAACATCACAGCCTCCTAACTCAATACTCCAACCTCCGTGGTGTTCCTTGGAGTCTTCTAGGCCCATCTGTAAATAAAAGCTAGTATTTTGCCTACAGTTCTCCGAGTTCTACATCCATAAGGGATGTCTATCGTCTTGGTCTCTACCCCCGAGATTGTTTCCCTTTATTCATTTATGTTTAATTCCAATTAAATTTATTTTGCCCTTTAAAAAAAATTTCCAAAACCATTTGAAAACATTGGACGATTTTCAAAACCTCTTCAACCTATTGTACTCGGATTGCAAAACCTCAGCTCTGATACCACCTTTGTAACGGCACGGGATTATGATTTTCGAGTAACGTTTCGAGGGATGAAACCCCTCGTTGGGATCTTGCGCCCCGAGTACAGGTTGAAGGTTTGAAACCGAAGATTTGTAGTTTAAAGTGGGATTTCGCACCCAAATCCGGAAGGTCCGTTGGAGACCCCGGGGTAAACCCCTGTACCTGTCCTAAGTCTACAATGCGGGAAATGCTTTATCATGCAAAGGGCATAAGTTCTGAAAATGATACAACCAGTGCCACGGCAGAGCCGGGTCAAAACAGAGTATAAGTAGGGAGAAATCCCAAAAGCATGAATCTGGCGAAGTCAGGTTTCAAACACTCACTCTCCGCCATATGAATAGACCCCGTCATAACAGCACAACATCAAGCAGTGTATCGGGTACCTGAAACTATACCACCAAGTCAGGCAAAGAGTCCGCCCGCGGGTCCTCTGACCGCGCTGACTACATATAATACGCCTATGCCTAGAATAAAGGATGCCTTCATGCAATACTGGAATATTAACCACACTATCATGTTCCTAATTCATATGTGCAGAATATTAAGTAAGGCCTTAACAAAGAATACCAAGTGGTATATCCCTCTTCTACCACCCCCCCTTCCAGGTAGGGTGGAGACTGGCCAGTTCGATTCCATAGCATCTCAAATCTCATCATCATATCGTGGATCTTGCGAGAAGAAAATAATAATGCTGATAATAGTAAAGGTGTTCCAAGGACTCGAATGACTCAGGACGAACCCGATGGGACTAGGTTGTCCTATGACCATAGCAAGGACTCTAGGACTCACAGATAACGGCCGTTCTGTATTCAAACGCATACAGAATAAGAATGCTCATTCGTAAGTGTAATTCCTAAGCATGATACTACATGACATGCTTTTATGGATATGCAACACCTACATACTATATGACACATCATGCAGGAGGTACTGGTTACTGAGTAAGCCCCGGAGGACTTACCTGACTAGCAGATCGGCAACAGAAGAATCTAGCACACAGTAGTCACAATCACAGAGTATCATCTAGTACATAATGGAATATACATAAGTCTACATCCAACTATTATGCACTCAAGCACACCTCAATCAATAGAACAAGTAACATATTATGAAAGTCATTTCATCGCATCATCCGCTCCTCAAGACCACATCGTTCTCCATAAATAATTCAACCAATTCCGCATGTTCATATACATCATTTCCGCATATACCTCAAGGGTTCATCAAAATCATAAGACATAATTTGTGTGATATAAAATCCTACTAGATCGTCATAATTATCCAACATTTAATATCATATAATAATTCACCACAAGTCATGCTATTAGTCATAAATATCATACTGTTAGTCAAACGATCATATTATCATGCTAGTTAGTCATCGAATAAGTCTTATTTCCAAGTTAGTTTCAAAACCGTTTCAAATCCCAGTTAAATAGTTAAGTATTCCGACCCTTGAAAATGCTCGCCAAATTCCCTTTTAAATTTATTTATTAGATTACTTTCCAACCTTGAAATTCTTTATAAATCTTTAAGTCCCAATAATATATTTTAAATCTCAAATAGTATTACACGATATTTAAAATACCATTTATTTAACAGTTTTATAAATTATTTCCAAATCCCCTAAAATCCCGACCATTTTTATTTAATAAATCAATCCTTATAATTCTCCCAAAGTATAATAATTTATCTTTTAAATCCTCAAATACTATTATAATATATTTTAATTATCGTTAATTAGTTAATTAATAAATGGATAACCCGAACCGTACCGAACCGAATCCGTATAAATAATCCCACCCGGTTCTAATCAAACAAATGAATTAATATAAAATCAAAGGTGGGGCCCATGGTTCATCTTCTTCATTTGAAAAATGAAGCTCCCCGCTCCTGCCTTGGTCGAGGCCCCAACTCCGCCGGCGCCTCTTCCCGCTTGCTCGCCCGCCAGAGCCAGAAACTCCGTCCTCGCTAGCCAACTGCGCCCGCTGGCTCAATCAACCCGCGCCCGCTGGTCTGCTCGACCTCGCTAGCCAACTGGGCCCGCACTCGTCCCGGCTACCTCCGTCTCTACTTAGTTTGCCCACAACGCTCGTCAATGCTCCCCGGAGCTCCGCCCGAGTTCACACGCACCACTCGACACCCAGCACTCAGCTCACGCACCCTCAGCCCAAACCCAGTCAGAAATCAATTCAAAACAGAGGGAGGAGAAGCGATGACTCACTGAGAAGGTTCGCGACTTCGGAGCTCTCGATCGGAGGTCAGGGCATCGTCAAAGGCTCACGATGGCTCATCGGATCTGTGTGGGACATTGGTGAGCGTGATGGTGAAGTTCGAGGGTGGTTTCGATCGAAGATGGAAGAGAAACGCTTACCGGAACGTGGCTCGCGCTCAAACAGGGGAAACGATGGCTTCGATGGCTCGGCAGCGGCGCTGATGGTTCCTGGGCGGCCACTGGGCTTCGATGGTGGTGGAGTATAGCCACTGCTGCTGGTGTCTCGCAGAAGGAGGAGAAGGATTGGAGGTGATGGTGCTCGGTTACTTGTGGTTGCAAAACAGGGGAGAAATGGAGGCGATGGCGGCTCTGAGCTCTCCTGGGCAGATCCTGGATGGAGGACGACGGCGAGGTGCTGGGATGGTGGTGCAGAAATGGTGATGCTCAGCTGAGAAGGGGGAGATGGTGATGGAGGAGAGCTGCAGTGATGGTGGCGTGAGGTGATGGAGATTGTGACGATGTGGATGATGAAGGGAAGTGGGGATGGTGAATTGATCATGAGATTAGGGATGTCGACGGGTGATGGGGAGCAGGTGAAGAGGATGGTTCCATTTGAAGGTAAGGTGAGGTGAGGTGATGGGAGTGGGTGAGGGAGGAGTGTGGAAATGGGTAATCAAATGCCCGGAAATGAATCATGAATACGCCAATTTTGAATCCAAAAATAGGTTCCCGAATGTTAGTTTCCCCGGCTCTCGCTTTCTCGATCAATTAGATTTTTAAAACAGAAGAGGATATCGCCATCCAATAATTATTTTGAATTTTTGAGGTAAAACGACTGAAATTATTCGCCCAAATTTTTATATTTCGGTCAGAATCCGTTAAATGAGTTTTAAATTCGAGTTAATTTCATTTTTAATCCGGCGTCAGTGCTGACGCCGACATCGAAGATGCTTTTTCCCGTCTCAACAACACTGATGTTGACATTGCTGATGTCGACATCGAAGATGCTGACATTGATGCTAACGTTGCTGACACTGCTAATGTTGACATCGGAGTTGCTGACACCGATGTTGATGTTGCTGACGTCAACATCGGAGATGTTGACGCTGCTGACGCTGACATCGATGCTGCGAACGCTGTTGACGCCGATGTCGAAGATGCTTTTTTTAGTGTCAACGCTTTTTTTTCGTGTTAGCACTGACGTTGAGATTGCTGACACCGACACCCGAGATGCTGACATTGCTGACGCCGACATCGGAGATGCTAACACTGATGTTGATATTGCTGATACCGACATCGGAGATTCTGACGCTGATATCGGAGATTCTAACACTAACATTGATGTTACTGACGTCAACATCGGAGATGCTGATGCTGACATCGGAGATGCTGATCTTGACGTTGATGGTGCTGACGTCAACATCAGAGATGTTGACATTGCTGACACTGACATCAAAGAGATCGGATGACGCCGACTTCGATGCTGCTGATGCTATTGACGCCGACGTCGAAGATGCTTTTTTTCGTGTCAACGCTTCTTTTTTTCGTGTCAACACTGACGTTGACGTTGCTGATGTCGACATTCGAGATGCTGAAGTTGCTGACGCTGACATCGGAGATAGTGACACTGACGTTGATGTTGCTGACGTCAACATCGGACATACCGAGTCCGATGTCGGCGTCATGTTGCCGACGTTAATATATCTTATTATTGAACATTTTGTAATGCATTTATATTTTAAAATTGCACTAATATATCTTATTGTTGAACATTTAATAGAAAATTTTTAAAATTACTAGAAATGGTAAAAGATAAAGCTTTTGCACATCAACGGCTAAATGTCAACATTTAAGCTAAATGTCAACATTTAAGCTAAATGTCAACATTTAAGCTAAATGTCAACATTTAAGAAAAATGTAAACATTTAAGCTAAATGTCAACATTTAAGTTAAATGTCAACATTTAACAAAAGATAAAGTTTATAAATAAGATCATTCTCAAAATTGATATCATATTACATGAGATGATAAGCTTAAACTTCTACAATCCTCTAATAAAAGAAATGATAAAAGATAAAGCTTTTGCACATCAACGGCTAAATGTAAACATTTAAGCTAAATGTCAACATTTAAGCTAAATGTCAACATTCAAGCTAAATGTCAACATTTAATAAAAGACAAAGTTTACAAATAAGATCATTCTCAAAATTGATATCATATTACATGAGATGAGAATATCAAACTTCTATAATCATCTAATAATAGAAATAATAAAAGATAAAGCTTTTGCCCATCAACGATTAAATGTCAACATATAGGCTAAATGTCAACATTTAATAAAAAGATAAAGTTTACAAATAAGATCATTCTCAAAATTGATATCATATTACATGAGATGATAAGCTCAAACTTCTACAATCCTCTAATAAAAGAAATGGTAAAAGATAAACCTTTTGCACATCAACGGCTAAATGTCAACATTTAAGGTAAATGTCAACATTTAAGCTAAATGTCAACATTTAAGCTAAGATAAAGTTTACAAATAAGATCATTCTCAAAATTAATATCATATTACATGAGATGAGAAGCTCAAACTTCTACAATCTTCTAATAAAAGAAACGGTAAAAGATAAAGCTTTTGCACATCAACGGCTAAATATCAACATTTAAGCTAAATGTCAACATTTAAGCTAAATGTCAACATTTAAGCTAAATGTCAACATTTAATATAAGATAAAGTTTACAAATAAGATTATTCTCAAAATTGATACTACCTTCGATCCAAAGAGGATGTCGTTTGACTTTTTAACACATATTTTAAGGAGGTAAAAACTATATAAAATATCAACTTTTTTAAAAATATTTTTTTACAACTTAATATTTGTTGGTAATAAGTATTAGATTATAAAAAAATATAATAATAAAAAATTTAATATATTATATAGTTTTTAGCTCCTTAAAATACGTGTTAAAAAGTCAAACGACATCCTTTTTGGATCGGAGGGAGTATCATATTACACGAGATGATAAGCTCAAACTTTTACAATCCTCTAATAAAAGAAATGGTAAAAGATAAAGCTTTTGCACATCAATGGGTAAATATCAATATTTAAGCTAAATGTCAACATTTAATAAAAGATAAAGTTTACAAATAAGATTATTCTCAAAATTGATATCATATTACATGAGATGAGAAGCTTAAACTTCTACAATCCTCTAATAAAAGAAATGGTAAAAGATAAAGCTTTTGCACATCAACGGCTAAATGTCAACATTTAAACTAAATGTCAACTTTTAAGCGTAATGTCAAAATTTACGAAAAATGTAAACATTTAAGCTAAATGTCAACATTTAAGCTAAATGTCAACATTTAACAAAAGATAAAGTTTACAAATAAGATCATTCTCAAAATTGATATCATATTACATGAGATGATAAGCTTAAACTTCTACAATCCTCTAATAAAAGAAATGATAAAAGATAAAGCTTTTGCACATCAACGGCTAAATGTAAACATTTAAGCTAAATGTCAACATTTAAGCTAAATGTCAACATTCAAGCTAAATGTCAACATTTAATAAAAGACAAAGTTTACAAATAAGATCATTCTCAAAATTGATATCATATTACATGAGATGAGAATATCAAACTTCTATAATCATCTAATAATAGAAATAATAAAAGATAAAGCTTTTGCCCATCAACGATTAAATGTCAACATATAGGCTAAATGTCAACATTTAATAAAAAGATAAAGTTTACAAATAAGATCATTCTCAAAATTGATATCATATTACATGAGATGATAAGCTCAAACTTCTACAATCCTCTAATAAAAGAAATGGTAAAAGATAAACCTTTTGCACATCAACGGCTAAATGTCAACATTTAAGGTAAATGTCAACATTTAAGCTAAGATAAAGTTTACAAATAAGATCATTCTCAAAATTAATATCATATTACATGAGATGAGAAGCTCAAACTTCTACAATCCTCTAATAAAAGAAATGGTAAAAGATAAAGCTTTTGCACATCAACGGCTAAATATCAACATTTAAGCTAAATGTCAACATTTAAGCTAAATGTCAACATTTAAGCTAAATGTCAACATTTAATATAAGATAAAGTTTACAAATAAGATTATTTTCAAAATTGATACTACCTTCGATCCAAAGAGGATGTCGTTTGACTTTTTAACACATATTTTAAGGAGGTAAAAACTATATAAAATATCAACTTTTTTAAAAATATTTTTTTACAACTTAATATTTGTTGGTAATAAGTATTAGATTATAAAAAAATATAATAATAAAAAATTTAATATATTATATAGTTTTTAGCTCCTTAAAATACGTGTTAAAAAGTCAAACGACATCCTTTTTGGATCGGAGGGAGTATCATATTACACGAGATGATAAGCTCAAACTTTTACAATCCTCTAATAAAAGAAATGGTAAAAGATAAAGCTTTTGCACATCAATGGGTAAATATCAATATTTAAGCTAAATGTCAACATTTAATAAAAGATAAAGTTTACAAATAAGATTATTCTCAAAATTGATATCATATTACATGAGATGAGAAGCTTAAACTTCTACAATCCTCTAATAAAAGAAATGGTAAAAGATAAAGCTTTTGCACATCAACGGCTAAATGTCAACATTTAAACTAAATGTCAACTTTTAAGCGTAATGTCAAAATTTACGAAAAATGTAAACATTTAAGCTAAATGTCAACATTTAAGCTAAATGTCAACATTTAACAAAAGATAAAGTTTACAAATAAGATCATTCTCAAAATTGATATCATATTACATGAGATGATAAGCTTAAACTTCTACAATCCTCTAATAAAAGAAATGACAAAAGATAAAGCTTTTGCACATCAATGACTAAATGTAAACATTTAAGCTAAATGTCAACATTTAAGCTAAATGTCAACATTCAAGCTAAATGTCAACATTTAATAAAAGACAATGTTTACCAATAAGATCATTCTCAAAATTGATATCATATTACATGAGATGAGAATATCAAACTTCTATAATCATCTAATAACAGAAATGGTAAAAGATAAAGCTTCTGCCCATCAACGACTAAATGTCAACATATAAGCTAAATGTCAACATTTAAGCTAAATGTCAACATTTAATAAAAAGATAAAGTTTACAAATAAGATCATTCTCAAAATTGATATCATATTACATGAGATGATAAGCTCAAACTTCTACAATCCTCTAATAAAAGAAATGGTAAAAGATAAACCTTTTGCACAGCAACGGCTAAATGCCAACATTTAAGGTAAATGTCAACATTTAAGCTAAATGTCAACATTTAAGCTAAATGTCAAAATTTCATAAAAGATAAAGTTTACAAATAAGATCATTCTCAAAATTGATATTATATTACATGAGATGAGAATATCAAACTTCTATAATAATCTAATAATAGAAATAATAAAAGATAAAGCTTCTGCCCATCAACGAGTAAATGTCAACATATAGGCTAAATGTCAACATTTAATAAAAAGATAAAGTTTACAAATAAGATCATTCTCAAAATTGATATCATATTACATGAGATGATAAGCTCAAACTTCTACAATCCTCTAATAAAAGAAATGGTAAAAGATAAACCATTTGCACATCAACGGCTAAATGTCAACATTTAAGGTAAATATCAACATTTAAGCTAAATGTCAACATTTAAGCTAAATGTCAAAATTTAATAAAAGATAAAGTTTACAAATAAGATCATTCTCAAAATTAATATCATATTACATGAGATGAGAAGCTCAAACTTCTACAATCCTCTAATAAAAGAAATGGTAAAAGATAAAGCTTTTGCACATCAACGGCTAAATATCAACATTTAAGCTAAATGTCAACATTTAAGCTAAATGTCAACATTTAAGCTAAATGTCAACATTTAATATAAGATAAAGTTTACAAATAAGATTATTCTCAAAATTGATACTACCTCCGATCCAAAGATGATGTCGTTTGACTTTTTAACACATATTTTAAGGAGGTAAAAACTATATAAAATATCAACTTTTTTAAAAATATTTTTTTACAACTTAATATTTGTTGGTAATAAGTATTAGATTATAAAAAAATAATAATAAAAAAGTTAATATATTATATAGTTTTTAGCTCCTTAAAATACGTGTTAAAAAGTCAAACGACATCCTTTTTGGATCGGAGGGAGTATCATATTACACGAGATGATAAGCTCAAACTTTTACAATCCTCTAAAAAAGAAATGGTAAAAGATAAAGCTTTTGCACATCTATTGCTAAATATCAATATTTAAGCTAAATGTCAACATTTAATAAAAGATAAAGTTTACAAATAAGATTATTCTCAAAATTGATATCATATTACATGAGATGAGAAGCTTAAACTTCTACAATCCTCTAATAAAAGAAATGGTAAAAGATAAAGCTTTTGCACATCAACGGCTAAATGTAAACATTTAAACTAAATGTCAACTTTTAAGCTAAATGTCAAAATTTACGAAAAATGTAAACATTTAAGCTAAATGTCAACATTTAAGCTAAATGTCAACATTTAACAAAAGATAAAGTTTACAAATAAGATTATTCTCAAAATTGATATCATATTACATGAGATGATAAGCTTAAACTTCTACAATCCTCTAATAAAAGAAATGACAAAAGATAAAGCTTTTGCACATCAATGACTAAATGTAAACATTTAAGCTAAATGTCAACATTTAAGCTAAATGTCAACATTCAAGCTAAATGTCAACATTTAATAAAAGATAATGTTTACCAATAAGATCATTCTCAAAATTGATATCATATTACATGAGATGAGAATATCAAACTTCTATAATCATCTAATAACAGAAATGGTAAAAGATAAAGCTTCTGCCCATCAACGACTAAATGTCAACATATAGGCTAAATGTCAACATTTAAGCTAAATGTCAACATTTAATAAAAAGATAAAGTTTACAAATAAGATCATTCTCAAAATTGATATCATATTACATGAGATGATAAGCTCAAACTTCTACAATCCTCTAATAAAAGAAATGGTAAAAGATAAACCTTTTGCACAGCAACGGCTAAATGCCAACATTTAAGGTAAATGTCAACATTTAAGCTAAATGTCAAAATTTAATAAAAGATAAAGTTTACATATAAGATCATTCTCAAAATTGATATCATATTACATGAGATGAGAATATCAAACTTCTATAATCATCTAATAATAGAAATAATAAAAGATAAAGCTTCTGCCCATCAACGAGTAAATGTCAACATATAGGCTAAATGTCAACATTTAATAAAAAGATAAAGTTTACAAATAAGATCATTCTCAAAATTGATATCATATTACATGAGATGATAAGCTCAAACTTCTACAATCCTCTAATAAAAGAAATGGTAAAAGATAAACCTTTTGCACATCAACGGCTAAATGTCAACATTTAAGGTAAATGTCAACATTTAAGCTAAATGTCAACATTTAAGCTAAATGTCAAAATTTAATAAAAGATAAAGTTTACAAATAAGATCATTCTCAAAATTAATATCATATTACATGAGATGAGAAGCTCAAACTTCTACAATCCTCTAATAAAAGAAATGGTAAAAGATAAAGCTTTTGCACATCAACGGCTAAATATCAACATTTAAGCTAAATGTCAACATTTAAGCTAAATGTCAACATTTAAGCTAAATGTCAACATTTAAGCTAAATGTCAACATTTAAGCTAAATGTCAACATTTAATATAAGATAAAGTTTACAAATAAGATTATTCTCAAAATTGATACTACCTCCGATCCAAAGATGATGTCGTTTGACTTTTTAACACATATTTTAAGGAGGTAAAAACTATATAAAATATCAACTTTTTTAAAAATATTTTTTTACAACTTAATATTTGTTGGTAATAAGTATTAGATTATAAAAAAATAATAATAAAAAAGTTAATATATTATATAGTTTTTAGCTCCTTAAAATACGTGTTAAAAAGTCAAACGACATCCTTTTTGGATCGGAGGGAGTATCATATTACACGAGATGATAAGCTCAAACTTTTACAATCCTCTAAAAAAGAAATGGTAAAAGATAAAGCTTTTGCACATCTATTGCTAAATATCAATATTTGAGCTAAATGTCAACATTTAATAAAAGATAAAGTTTACAAACAAGATTATTCTCAAAATTGATATCATATTACATGAGATGAGAAGCTTAAACTTCTACAATCCTCTAATAAAAGAAATGGTAAAAGATAAAGCTTTTGCACATCAACGGCTAAATGTAAACATTTAAACTAAATGTCAACTTTTAAGCTAAATGTCAAAATTTACGAAAAATGTAAACATTTAAGCTAAATGTCAACATTTAACAAAAGATAATGTTTACAAATAAGATTATTCTCAAAATTGATATCATATTACATGAGATGATAAGCTTAAACTTCTACATTCCTCTAATAAAAGAAATGACAAAAGATAAAGCTTTTGCACATCAATGACTAAATGTAAACATTTAAGCTAAATGTCAACATTTAAGCTAAATGTCAACATTCAAGCTAAATGTCAACATTTAATAAAAGATAATGTTTACCAATAAGATCATTCTCAAAATTGATATCATATTACATGAGATGAGAATATCAAACTTCTATAATCATCTAATAACAGAAATGGTAAAAGATAAAGCTTCTGCCCATCAACGACTAAATGTCAACATATAGGCTAAATGTCAACATTTAAGCTAAATGTCAACATTTAATAAAAAGATAAAGTTTACAAATAAGATCATTCTCAAAATTGATATCATATTACATGAGATGATAAGCTCAAACTTCTACAATCCTCTAATAAAAGAAATGGTAAAAGATAAACCTTTTGCACAGCAACGGCTAAATGCCAACATTTAAGGTAAATGTCAACATTTAAGCTAAATGTCAACATTTAAGCTAAATGTCAAAATTTAATAAAAGATAAAGTTTACATATAAGATCATTCTCAAAATTGATATCATATTACATGAGATGAGAATATCAAACTTCTATAATCATCTAATAATAGAAATAATAAAAGATAAAGCTTCTGCCCATCAACGAGTAAATGTCAACATATAGGCTAAATGTCAACATTTAATAAAAAGATAAAGTTTACAAATAAGATCATTCTCAAAATTGATATCATATTACATGAGATGATAAGCTCAAACTTCTACAATCCTCTAATAAAAGAAATGGTAAAAGATAAACCTTTTGCACATCAACGGCTAAATGTCAACATTTAAGGTAAATGTCAACATTTAAGCTAAATGTCATCAGTTAAGCTAAATGTCAAAATTTAATAAAAGATAAAGTTTACAAATAAGATCATTCTCAAAATTAATATCATATTACATGAGATGAGAAGCTCAAACTTCTACAATCCTCTAATAAAAGAAATGGTAAAAGATAAAGCTTTTGCACATCAACGGCTAAATATCAACATTTAAGCTAAATGTCAACATTTAAGCTAAATGTCAACATTTAAGCTAAATGTCAACATTTAATATAAGATAAAGTTTACAAATAAGATTATTCTCAAAATTGATACTACCTCCGATCCAAAGATGATGTCGTTTGACTTTTTAACACATATTTTAAGGAGGTAAAAACTATATAAAATATCAACTTTTTTAAAAATATTTTTTTACAACTTAATATTTGTTGGTAATAAGTATTAGATTATAAAAAAATAATAATAAAAAAGTTAATATATTATATAGTTTTTAGCTCCTTAAAATACGTGTTAAAAAGTCAAACGACATCCTTTTTGGATCGGAGGGAGTATCATATTACACGAGATGATAAGCTCAAACTTTTACAATCCTCTAATAAAAGAAATGGTAAAAGATAAAGCTTTTGCACATCAATTGCTAAATATCAATATTTAAGCTAAATGTCAACATTTAATAAAAGATAAAGTTTACAAATAAGATTATTCTCAAAATTGATATCATATTACATGAGATGAGAAGCTTAAACTTCTACAATCCTCTAATAAAAGAAATGGTAAAAGATAAAGCTTTTCCACATCAACGGCTAAATGTCAACATTTAAACTAAATGTCAACTTTTAAGCTAAATGTCAAAATTTACGAAAAATGTAAACATTTAAGCTAAATGTCAACATTTAAGCTAAATGTCAACATTTAACAAAAGATAAAGTTTACAAATAAGATCATTCTCAAAATTGATATCATATTAAATGAGATGATAAGCTTAAACTTCTACAATCCTCTAATAAAAGAAATGACAAAAGATAAAGCTTCTGCCCATCAACGACTAAATGTCAACATATAAGCTAAATATCAACATTTAAACTAAATGTCAACATTTAATAAAAAGATAAAGTTTACAAATAAGATCATTCTCAAAATTGATATCATATTACATGAGATGATAAGCTCAAACTTCTACAATCCTTTAATAAAAGAAATGGTAAAAGATAAAGCTTTTGCACAGCAACGGCTAAATGCCAACATTTAAGGTAAATGTCAACATTTAAGCTAAATGTCAACATTTAAGCTAAATGTCAAAATTTAATAAAAGATAAAGTTTACAAATAAGATCATTCTCAAAATTAATATCATATTACATGAGATGAGAAGCTCAAACTTCTACAATCCTCTAATAAAAGAATTGGTAAAAGATAAAGCTTTTGCACATCAACGGCTAAATGTCAACATTTAAGCTAAATGTCAACATTTAATATAAGATAAAGTTTACAAATAAGATTATTCTCCAAATTGATACTGTAACACCCCCTTTTATAACCTAAGGGAATGCCACAGCGCCAGTGATAATATGAAATACTTAAATAAACAAGATGATAATATGAAATACTTAAATAAAAATACAATTAATTTGCGGAAGACTTTAAGTGGAACAAATAACTAAGTATACAACAACATTGTCACAATTTGTCTTGATAACAAATACAAGATAATATTTAAACTCTTGAATTAAAACAACGGTAAAATACTAGAAATATTTGAAGACGATTCCGACTCACATTTGCGACCTTCGACCTTGTAGTGCTTTATCTAAACCTGTGGAAACCAGCCATCCAAACAAAGGACGGTTAGTTCGCGAGAACTAGCAAGTGACGGCACGAAAGCAGAGACAACTTTGGATTCAAGTGACCATGAAACGGTAAGAATTAAATCCAAATGAGATTTGAATATTTGAATTGAATTGGCTTATTTGTGACCCGACCCTCCTATGACACGGGTAATCCAAATGGATTGAGTAACAAAAGATGTATTAGGAATCATATTCCGATTAAGGATGGAATATGACATAGCTTGAAACGATTCATGATTACTACCCATTACATTATTAATATGTTTTTATAATAACGTTTAAACTAAGTATTGGTTCAAAAGGTACTCGATGTGGCCCAAAATCGACCCAGAGGGCAGGACTCTTCCGGAGAGTTTTAAACCGCGGGCTGAGACAGTCGATTAAGGGTTGATCTTGTGTCCCCCAATACCTAGTTCAAACCATGTTTGTTACTTGTACATTGTTCTTCACTCACTTACTCACATGATATGCATTTTACATCTTTTATCTTTTTATCAACTACTACCGGTCCCACTCTGTCTATAGTGGATAGCGACCTACAACCATTTTGGTTGTGTAACACCTCGCATGGAAGTGTAGTTTCATGAAACCTTAAGACCGAGGAGTAACGGCCCCGACCTACACTTTACAACATCACTTTCACTTTACTTCACACATTGTTTTACCATTTCACATTGCTTTTCGTTTGATTGATTGATTATACAATTCTTCCCATTACTTTACAATTTTAACTGTATGATTCACATTGTTTTTGATTGGTTTGGATTCAATTTAGTTTCACTCGCAACAAACGATCCTCACATTATTACTACATATTTACAACATTGATCACAACGAAATAAATAGAATCGATACATAAAAGAAACATATCCCTTTCTTAACAGTTAGCATGAAAGAACAAAATAAATCATGCTTTAATAAACATGTGGGTATCTATGTCATTATTATATAGAGACGTCGAATAATAACATTACCCAATTATACTTGCCAAATTCAAACTGAACGGTAAATAAATCACACAAGACGGATGTATTGTAATTTATTTTAATTAATTTGGCAAGCATTCCAACGGAAAGAAAACAACAAGACACGAAGGCACCAAATGAGCAAAAAGGCTCGGAATGTCACTTGCCTCGATGTGGAGTTGCAAGCGTTAACGGTTGGTCGGATTCGAATTCTTCGGTAGCGGCGTAAGGGTAGCATAGATTGGAAGCAATTTATGCCCATACAAAACAGTGGTTAGAATATGTAATTATAAAAAATTGGAAAGGGCACAATCTGGAAAGAATAGAAAGTAGGGGGGTTTTACGTAATTACGTTTCCTCCTCCTTCCTCTCGACCGTGCTTCAACAGAGAGTTCCAAGCGAGACCACGGCTTCACTTCGGCGAGGCACTGGAGGCGGCACGGCTCACGGCGGCGCACTAGGCTGGCGGCAATGGAATCGTGATGGCTGGGCGTTCCTCCGGGTGGCGGCTGGTGGTTCCGGCAGCGGCGGACGAGGCTACCGAGCGGGTCCGACGAGGAGACTCGAAATTGGGGGTTTTGGATTCAGGACGATTTTCTGAAAAATTTGTGAAGGGAAACGTTGCTGGAGGCGTTTAGAATGCCATGGAATAGGTTGAGAGCTCGGATAGGGAGAGGAGTGGTGATGGTGTGCTTCGAAAGTGATCCCGGAAGGGGTATTTATAGGAGGATGATTTGGGAACGGATTTGATGAAAATAAATCCACAAATTGATTAGATAATCACTCTTGGCGCTATCCCTATCCTCAATTTGGTGAGATTCGGCCAGACTGGAGCGAATTGGGGTGATTTTCGAAATTGGGGATAAGCTCAGTCGGTTGCGGTTGGACCTCGAATCTCCAAATTGGTTGCGGAAATCTCATCCTCATTGATTATAGAACATTCTAGAAACAAAAACGGTAAGATTCGGGAGAGATTTGAGTAGGTCGAAAATCACCCAATTTCAACAGTGAAACGCAGGAGGGAGGTTGGGAAGAAGAAGCGGTTCAGTGAACCCGGTTCATACATTTTCTTTTCTTTTATTTGATGGTTCGGTTCAAGTAAACCCAAAAGAAAACCGGTTTAGCCTTTACTTATTTATAATATATACATATACCTATATTTATCCGGAAATTTTATTTATTAAAATTCTACACAGCTTAAATAATAAAATAATAAAATACTTAATTTAAATCCATTTTATTTTATGCAACAATGGTTTATTATCACCTTATATTACATATATATATTTTACGGAAATTAAAATAAGTTATAACGATAAATCTCTCTTTATTTGAATAAAAATATGCAAACTTGTTTTAAAATAATATGACATAAAATAAATAACTTATTTATTAAGTTTCACTTAAGCGAATAAAAATGAATGTGTCAAAATAGTTACAAACTTTATATACATTTAACTTCCAAAAATCATTATTAAGTTCAAAATAAAAGAACTTTTATATAAATATATATTTTCTTAAAACGAAATCCCCAAAAATACTTTGGGGTATTTCATTCCTCCCCACTTAAAATAAGTTTCATCCCGAAACTTAAAGAAAAGAAAGAACGGAGCTGGAATGGGAATGAGAGGGTATTTGAAGGAGTTTTCAAAAACGGAAGGAGATACCTAACTTAGTTCTGATTACTCTTTGAATGACGTGAAGCAAGGAGTTGCATCCAGGATCAACTCGTTGCTTTTCGAACTCCTCAATGGTAAGATTTTTAATTTCTAATTTTGAATTAGGTTTGCATGATTTGATTGCGGTTAGACCACTACTGTCTTGCATCAACCGGGGCTATCTAGTATACCTTTGGCTTTCGTCTCCGCCCCATCTGGTTCCCTTTTCCAGGTTACCACATGGCCCGGGTGGCATCGATGGCAACCATTGTGGCAAGCTAGTATGCCCTGCTCGTATACAAGGAGTGGTAGATTTCGTCTTCTATTCCTTTGCGTCTTCCGGTTCTTCGGTGAGCTTTCTTCTTTGTCCTCGGACCATGCTGTTCGTAGATTAACAAGAGTTGTATGCGCGAGTATCTTTCTTAATTTATCATTCGTTCATTAAAATTTTTCATTGAGAGTTCGGTTGCTCGACAATAGAGCTATATGCAAGATATACTCTATGCCGTGACTCGGATTACACACAACTATTAATTACGGTTTAATCTTTTGATCTTCTCGCACACTCTGCACTTGCTTAATTTATTTGGTTGTTGCTCACACACCACACACACACAATTTAAAATGTTGGGGTACCTCCCCACTTAAGACATATCGCACAAATATTAAATGAATTCACGGCTTTGAGATCAAAATAATGTTACCTGATGGTTTCATGTATCTCTTCCACTAACTCATTGTGAAATGAAATACTTTATTCCTAATAAATGTCAAATCCACTAAATATTGTTTGTGACACCATTCAATGAAATCAAACAAACTAAAGTGCGAAACTAAGGGAACGAACTAGAACTTTGGAAAGGAAGTCACAAATGACACGGAAGAGGTGCAACTAAAAGAACTGACGAAAAACCCTTCCATCTAGGTTGGAGGGTGCTGACCGCTTCCTAGACTGAGAGGCTCCTGAGTAGCGGTCAAAAAGGTTTACTGTCCCACGATAAAGATCTAGCTTAGCTTCATATAGGAGTGTCTTGTCTCGTCTCTCCTTTGCCAACCTCTCTTGCAGGTCTGCCTGTTGAGCTTCCATTATCTGGATCCTATTCCGCCTCTCCGCTATTTCCTGATCCAAGTAATCGCGCACTACTTCCCTTGCCTGTAGCTGCACATGGCGGAGAAACTCTGTTTCAACTACCGAATGCCTTGCCGTAAGAGGTTCAGTTCCGTCCCCGGCTTCGTTCTCATCCTCCTCTTGCGGCTCCTCCTCCTCCTGGGGATCTCCTCCGTCAACATCTGGGAGGACTTCCTCATCTTCTTGGGGTTCTTCTTCCGAATTTTCCGCAGCTGACCTCGGAGAAGCGTCCTCGACTTCCTGAGGGTCCTCCTCCGAATCTTCCTCGGCTGCAATCGGAGGAGCGTCCTCGACTTCCTGGGGGTCTTCCTCCGAGTCTTCATCCACCATAATAGGTGCCAGGTATGAGACGCCGAGTTCATCCACCGTAAGTGCATCCTGTGTGGGGTTCCTAGGTAAGTTAGAGTGGCGAGGGGCGGCCATCTGCCACGAGGAAAAGAGGAGGGTTAAACCAAGCACCCGAGAGTCTAATTGGACATCGGAATCAAACCATATTTTATAAAGACCTTTGCACAACCGTATTGTAAGTTTTGAGAACAACAAAGTTTCAAATTTACTTGAAGATTGAAAGGAAGATTAAAACATAGAGACTGGGTTTTTTTTTTATTGTTATCTTATCTCGGACAAAATTCAAATTCAACATTGAAAGTTTAGTTTGGACATAGAAATAATTTTGAAGAAATGAAAAACCATTGGAGAAGAAATGACACGAAAAATAATATTTTTAGAAAATAATTTTGACATGAAACCCATTTTACAAAAACAGTTCTGACATGAAAACCATTGTAGAAAAACCTTCGGCTCTGATACCACCTTCTGTAACACCCCCTTTTATAACCTAAGGGAATGCCACAGCGCCAGTGATTACGCGGACTTTAATGTCTTTGTAACCACTTTAGGCTTATAGGGACATGCAACTGTTGTGAGCTGAATCTGCCATGTTTTACACTTAAGTTTATATCGATTTCTGCATACATTGCATTCATTTGGGCTAAGATAGTACAGAACCTATGTAGTTTATGTTTATTTGCCAAATTATGGAATCTACACCAGTTTCTGTTCAATTCGCAGAATTCGAGGCGTTTTACAGCAATTCTACAGAAGGTCAGAAAAGCTCGGAAAACGGCTACAGAAGTCCAAGGTCAAGGAAGCAGCGGAACCAGTCGAATCAATCTGAGAGTCAAGGTTACTCGATCTCGAGTAGACCTTACTCGACCTAGACGAGCATGTCCGAGCAACCTTGGTCGACAGAGCCTGATCGAGAAAGCAGACAACCCAGATCCGGAAGTCTACTCGATCTCGACAAGCCCTGGTCGAGATCGACGAAGCCCAGACGCCACACCCGGAGTCGACAAGGAGAAGAAGCCGAGGACGAGAAGCCGAGCACACCTCTACTCGATCTCGACAAAGCCTTGTCGAGATCGACAAGCGCCACCACGCCAGTCCGAGTCCGTGTCGAGGAGAGCTACCCGAGAGACCTAGTCGGCAAGGCCACCCTACTCGATGTCGACAAGGGGTGGTCGAGGTCGACGAGCCCAGGAACCCAGGTCCGAGCCTGTCGAGCAGATCTAGCCGGGAAGTCCAGTCGATGACCAATCCTGGTCGAGGACGACGAGCCGTGGTCGAGGTCGAGTAGACCAGATCCCAGAAACGCGTCGACGAGTGCCTGTCCGAGTAGAGTTGGGATTCCTTGGGGCCAAAGGAGGAAGATTCTATCCAAATCCATCAAGTTCTATCTATGGAAGACGCGATCTATCAAGACATGAAGACCTACCTAAATTAGATTTATCTTTTCCTTAGTTGATTTATTTCCATTAAGCAATTTATTTATCTTTTAAAGCTTTAGATATAATTTTAGATAAAGATAGGAGATTCTATTCTTGATTAGCAAGGAATAGAAGGCTATAAATAAAGCCCTAGGGGCTGGTTTTTCAATCATTCAATTTCAGAGACAATTAGTTAGTTCCACAGAGAAGTTTAGGAGTTCTAAGGTTTTTAGGGTTTTGGCTTTCTGCGAAAGTTGATTGCCAGGATTGTAAAGGCTTTGAATTTAGTTAATGCAATTTAGTTCTTTTCATCAATCAATATCTGTTATTGCAATGAGGCGTGAGTAGTCCACCCACTTCTGGGGCTGGGGTGAGCCCAACGGTGGCCATGTGAGATAACGCGGTAAAGGTCAGATCTTTTTGTGCAATTCATCTTCTATCCCTATAAGCATGATTCTTTTGCGAGAGTTGAAGGTGATCTTTGTTTGTGTTATTGAAGCGAAAGTGATCTTAATGCAACTTGGATTAGTTATGTGAAAAAGGGTTAGTAACAATTAGGGTTTATGCGAAAGCCTCTATTTGCCTATTTGTTAATGACGAAAGTTATTTGATGGAAAGCATGATCTTTTGTGCCTTTATGTGTTACTTTGCATGGTTATCGTTGTGGTGTTGAAACCCTGGCTTTGGAAGTCTTTTAGCATATTGATTTATTTCTGTCGAAAATCTGAGTTCTGTGTTTAATTCTGCAAATTTAAGTTTTCTGCATTCTTGTCGACATAGAGGAGAGGCTTGTCGAGATCGAGTGCATCCTAGTCGATCTCGAGTAGGACTGGTCTAGGTCGAGTTGAACTTTTCTCTGTTGTCGTCGATTTTCTGTTTTCTGTCTTCTGTGTCGACTGCCCTTTGTCGATCTCGACAAGCTTGTGGTCGAGATCGAGTAGCCCTTTGCTTTGCTTTTAGTTTCTGCTTTGCTTTTATTTCCTGTTTTGCTTTGTTCTTTGCTTTTGTTTTTCTGCTTTTATTTCTGTTTCTTTCCTTGTTTCTGTCTTTCTGCTGCTTTGCCTGTGAGAATTTACAGCTACCTGAGAACTGCTATCGTGCTTCCTCGTGGATTCGATCCTGACTTTCTCTTACTGCATTGGAGGAGTCTTTTATTTATTTGCTGGGGCCTAAGTCTGGTTTGATCTATTTTCATTATATTTCATACTTGATTCACTCCTTACAACAGCAACCATGCTCCCATAAACAAGATGATAATATGAAATACTTAAATAAAAATACAATTAATTTTCGGAAGACTTTAAGTGGAACAAATAACTAAGTATACAACAACATTGTCACAATTTGTCTTGATAACAAATACAAGATAATATTTAAACTCTTGAATTAAAACAACGGTAAAATACTAGAAATATTTGAAGACGATTCCGACTCACATTTCCGACCTTCGACCTTGTAGTGCTTTATCTAAACCTGTGGAAACCAGCCATCCAAACAAAGGACGGTTAGTTCGCGAGAACTAGCAAGTGACGGCACGAAAGCAGAGACAACTTTGGATTCAAGTGACCATGAAACGGTAAGAATTAAATCCAAATGAGATTTGAATATTTGAATTGAATTGGCTTATTTGTGACCCGACCCTCCTATGACACGGGTAATCCAAATGGATTGAGTAACAAAAGATGTATTAGGAATCATATTCCGATTAAGGATGGAATATGACATAGCTTGAAACGATTCATGATTACTACCCATTACATTATTAATATGTTTTTATAATAACGTTTAAACTAAGTATTGGTTCAAAAGGTACTCGATGTGGCCCAAAATCGACCCAGAGGGCAGGACTCTTCCGGAGAGTTTTAAACCGCGGGCTGAGACAGTCGATTAAGGGTTGATCTTGTGTCCCCCAATACCTAGTTCAAACCATGTTTGTTACTTGTACATTGTTCTTCACTCACTTACTCACATGATATGCATTTTACATCTTTTATCTTTTTATCAACTACTACCGGTCCCACTCTGTCTATAGTGGATAGCGACCTACAACCATTTTGGTTGTGTAACACCTCGCATGGAAGTGTAGTTTCATGAAACCTTAAGACCGAGGAGTAACGGCCCCGACCTACACTTTACAACATCACTTTCACTTTACTTCACACATTGTTTTACCATTTCACATTGCTTTTCGTTTGATTGATTGATTATACAATTCTTCACATTACTTTACAATTTTAACTGTATGATTCACATTGTTTTTGATTGGTTTGGATTCAATTTAGTTTCACTCGCAACAAACGATCCTCACATTATTACTACATATTTACAACATTGATCACAACGAAATAAATAGAATGGATACATAAAAGAAACATATCCCTTTCTTAACAGTTAGCATGAAAGAACAAAATAAATCATGCTTTAATAAACATGTGGGTATCTATGTCATTATTATATAAAGACGTCGAATAATAACATTACCCAATTATACTTGCCAAATTCAAACTGAACGGTAAATAAATCACACAAGACGGATGGATTGTAATTTATTTTAATTAATTTGGCAAGCATTCCAACGGAAAGAAAACAACAAGACACGAAGGCACCAAATGAGCAAAAAGGCTCGGAATGTCACTTTCCTCGATGTGGAGTTGCAAGCGTTAACGATTGGTCGGATTCGAATTCTTCGGTAGCGGCGTAAGGGTAGCCTAGATTGGAAGCAATTTTATGCCCATACAAAACAGTGGTTAGAATATGTAATTATAAAAAATTGGAAAGGGCACAATCTGGAAAGAATAGAAAGTAGGGGGGTTTTACGTAATTACGTTTCCTCCTCCTTCCTCTCGACCGTGCTTCAACAGAGAGTTCCAGGCGAGACCACGGCTCCACTTCGGCGAGGCACTGGAGGCGGCACGGCTCACGGCGGCGCACTAGGCTGGCGGCAATGGAATCGTGATGGCTGGGCGTTCCTCCGGGTGGCGGCTGGTGGTTCCGGCAGCGGCGGACGAGGCTACCGAGCGGCTCCGACGAGGAGACTCGAAATTGGGGGTTTTGGATTCAGGACGATTTTCTGAAAAATTTGTGAAGGGAAACGTTGCTGGAGGCGTTTAGAATGCCATGGAATAGGTTGAGAGCTCGGATAGTGAGAGGAGTGGTGATGGTGTGCTTCGAAAGTGATCCCGGAAGGGGTATTTATAGGAGGATGATTTGGGAACGGATTTGATGAAAATAAATCCACAAATTGATTAGATAATCACTCTTGGCGCTATCCCTATCCTCAATTTGGTGAGATTCGGCCAGACTGGAGCGAATTGGGGTGATTTTCGAAATTGGGGATAAGCTCAGTCAGTTGCGGTTGGACCCCGAATCTCCAAATTGGTTGCGGAAATCTCATCCTCATTGATTATAGAACATTCTAGAAACAAAAACGGTAAGATTCGGGAGAGATTTGAGTAGGTCGAAAATCACCCAATTTCAACAGTGAAACGCAGGCGGGAGGTTGAAGAAGAAGCGGTTCAGTGAACCCGGTTCATACATTTTCTTTTCTTTTGTTTGATGGTTCGGTTCAAGTAAACCCAAAAGAAAACCGGTTTAGCCTTTACTTATTTATAATATATACATATACCTATATTTATCCGGAAATTTTATTTATTAAAATTCTACACAGCTTAAATAATAAAATATTTAATTTAGATACATTTTATTTTATGAAACAATGGTTTATTATCACCTTATATTACATATATATATTTTACGGAAATTAAAATAAGTTATAACGATAAATCTCTCTTTATTTGAATAAAAATATGCAAACTTGTTTTAAAATAATATGACATAAAATAAATAACTTATTTATTAAGTTTCACTTAAGCGAATAAAAATGAATGTGTCAAAATAGTTACAAACTTTATATACATTTAACTTCCAAAAATCATTATTAAGTTCAAAATAAAAGAACTTTTATATAAATATATATTTTCTTAAAACGAAATCCCCAAAAATACTTTGGGGTATTTCAGATACTACGTATCATATTACACGAGATGATAAGCTCAAACTTTTACAATCCTCTAATAAATGAAATGTTAAAAGATAAAGCTTTTGCACATCAACGGCTAAATGTCAATATTTAAGCTAAATGTCAACATTTAATAAAAGATAAAGTTTACAAATAAGATCATTCTCAAAATTGATATCATATTACATGAGATGAGAAGCTTAAACTTCTACAATCCTCTAATAAAAGAAATGGTAAAAGATAAAGCTTTTGCACATCAACGGCTAAATGTCAACATTTATGATAAATGTCAACATTTAAGCTAAATGTCAACATTTAAGCAAAATGTAAACATTTAAGCTAAATGTCAACATTTAAGCTAAATGTCAACATTTAAGCTAAATGTCAACATTTAACAAAAGATAAAGTTTACAAATAAGATCATTCTCAAAATTGATATCATATTACATGAGATGATAAGCTTAAACTTCTACAATCCTCTAATAAAAGAAATAATAAAAGATAAAGCTTTTGCAAATCAATGACTAAATGTAAACATTTAAGCTAAATGTCAACATTTAAGCTAAATGTCAACATTCAAGCTAAATGTCAACATTTAATAAAAGACAATGTTTACAAATAAGATCATTCTCAAAATTGATATCATATTATATGAGATGAGAATATCAAACCTCTATAATCATCTAATAATAGAAATGGTAAAAGATAAAGCTTCTGCCCATCAACGACTAAATGTCAACATATAAGCTAAATGTCAACATTTAAGCTAAATGTCAACATTTAATAAAAAGATAAAGTTTACAAATAAGATCATTCTCAAAATTGATATCATATTACATGAGATGATAAGCTCAAACTTCTACAATCCTCTAATAAAAGAAATGGTAAAAGATAAACCTTTTGCACATCAACGGCTAAATGTCAACATTTAAGGTAAATGTCAACATTTAAGCTAAATGTCAAAATTTAATAAAAGATAAAGTTTAAAAATTAGATCATTCTCAAAATTAATATCATATTACATGAGATGAGAAGTTCAAACTTCTACAATCCTCTAATAAAAGAAATGGTAAAAGATAATGTTTTTGCACATCAATGGCTAAATATCAACATTTAAGCTAAATGTCAATATTTAAGCTAAATGTCAACATTTAATATATAATAAAGTTTACAAATAAGATCATTCTCAAAATTGATACTACCTCCATCCAAAAAGGATGTCGTTTGACTTTTTAACACATATTTTAAGGAGGTAAAAACTATATAAAATATCAACTTTTTTAAAAATATTTTTTTACAACTTAATATTTGTTGGTAATAAGAATTAGATTATAAAAAAATAATAATACAAAATTTAATATATTATATAGTTTTTAGCTCCTTAAAATACGTGTTAAAAAGTTAAACGACATCCTTTTTGGATCGGAGGGAGTATCATATTACACGAGATGATAAGCTTAAACTTTTACAATCCTCTAATAAAAGAAATGGTAAAAGATAAAGCTTTTGCACATCAACAGCTAACTGTCAACATTTAATAAAAGATAAAGTTTACAAATAAGATCATTCTTAAAATTAATATCATATAACATGAGATGAGAAGCTCAAACTTCTACAATCCTCTAATAAAAGAAATGGTAAAAGATAAAGCTTTTGCACATCAACGGCTAAATGTCAACATTTAAGCTAAATGTCAACATTTAATAAAAGATAAAGTTTACAAATAAGATAGTTCTCAAAATTGATATCATATTACATGAGATGTTAAGCTCAAACTTCTACAATCCTCTAATAAAAAAATTGTAAAAGATAAAGCTTTTGCACATCAATGGCTAAATGTCAACATTTAATCTAAATGTCAACATTTAAGCTAAATGTCAACGTTTAAGCTAAATGTCAACATTTATTAGAAAATTTTGTAAATTACTAGAATTATTACAAACTTTAGCCTATGCAGGATTCGAACCCACATATTTGCGCATAAGCACATCGCTCTATCATTGAGCTAAAAGGATTTTAATTATATTATAACATAACCTTCAGATTTTTTTTTTCGTTTTTTTTTAAAAAATTTTATGTCAGCTCTTTCTGTTGTGCAAATATAACCCGATTTTATGCAAATATAACCCAATGTTATGGAAATATAATATTATGTTATGCAAGCTTAAACAACCTTATGGAAAGAATATGCACATGCATTTGTATTTTAAAATTGCATTAATATATCTTATTATTGAACATTTTGTAATGCATTTATATTTTAAAATTGCACTAATATATCTTATTATTGAACATTTAATAGAAAATTTTGTAAATTACTAGAATTATTATAAACTTTAGCCTGTGCGGGATTTGAACCCACGTATTTGCGCATAAGCACATCGCTCTACCATTGAGTTAAAAGACTTTTAATTATATTATAACATAACATTCATATTTTTTTTTTCGATTTTTTTTCTCAAGATTTCTCCAAAACACTTATTGATATGAAACTCTATCCTTTTATTTAAATTAAAAGACTAAAGACCTAACTAGAATTTGAAAAACATGAAAAATAAAGAACTTACCTTGGGTTGCCTCCCAAGAAGCGCCTTTGTTTTATGTCTTTGGCTCGACACAATAAGCTTCTAGGCCTCCTAAGTTGGGTCCTCTAGGCGCGCATCTCTTCCAAGACTTGCCTAGAAACACTCTCGTGGTACTTCTTGAGGCGATGGCCATTTACCTTGAATACTCTATCCTTTTTGTCATTGCAAACATCCACTGCTCCATGAGGATAGACATGGACCACCGTGTATGGTCCTGTCCAACGTGAGCGGAGATTCCCTGGAAAGAGTGCAAAGCACGATGTATACAATAAGACCCTATCCCCTGGATTGAACTCCTTTCGTAGAATGTGCTTATCATGCCAATCCTTAGTTTTATCCTTGTAGATCATGGCATTCTCATAAACATCCCAACAGATCTCTTCCAACTTCCGAAGTTGAAGCTTCGTCAATTCTTCTGCTTCAAATGCATCCATGTTGGCCTGTTTAACTACCCAAAATGCTTTGTGCTCGAGCACAACTGGCAAATGACAAGGCTTTCCATAAACCAAGCGAAACGGTGACATCCCAATGGGTGTCTTATATGTCGTACGGTAAGCCCAAAGTGCATCTTTCAATCTAAGACTCCAGTCTTTCCTATTCGGCGCAACAGTCTTCTCCCAAATTCTCTTCACCTCCATGTATGTCTTATAATTTGTACATGTTTTTGGATCTCAATGCATTGTCTTAAACTAGTGTTACTATATAACTCGCTGACCGTTGTAGTATTAAGCCTAGAGGAGTTGTTGAGGATGTTTTGGTAAAGGTAAAAGATTTGATATTTCCAGCTGATTTCTTTATTCTGGATATGGAATAAGGTACGCCTAAAACTCTAGTTATCTTGGGAAGGCCATTCCTGCAAACGGCTAAGACTAAGATTGATTGTTTTGAAGGTTCTCTAATTATGGAATTTGATGGTAGAAAGATTAAGTTTTCTATATTTGAGCCTATTGTTTCTTCTACTAATGATTCTATATATGTTTTTGGCTCTAATGAAAGTGATCACATGAATGAATCAAATAGTTTGTTAGATGCTTCTATTGAAAATGAATCTTTGCATATTGAGTGTTCTAACAAAGAGAAAATTGATTTAGGGAAAGATAACATTGAAAGGAAAATTGAGAATTTGTTTAAGTCACATGACAATGTGTCTAATTCAAATGATTCTATTGCTATTCCCTATGAGAAATTTATTTCTAACAATATTGAGGTTTTTGCAATTTCAGGGCAACTTCCAAGAGTAACTCATTTCAATAAGGAATTGATTGGTAAACTTGATGCACTACTACAAAAATGCTATTAGACATCTGTTGTCAACAGATGTCTTTAAAAAAAAATTCCGATTTCTATGTGCGTGTAGTAAAAGATCAAACTTTTCACATCGATTTTTACCAGATGTCTTTTTTTTTTTGGTTAAAACATCTATTTTATTGTAAAAATAGATATAAATCAACCCCTCGATTTTTTTATTACATGTTCAATTGTTATTAAACTCTCGTTATTTTTCATTTATAAGCTTTTGAAGATGTCCGCATCAAGCCAAAATTTGACATTCACATCACTTTTTTTAAAAATAACCAATGTATTAAAACAAAATAGACATCTTTTTTATTATATTGATTACGTGTATATTAATTTCATATATATAATTTGTGATTTTATATTGTTTTCAGATAATATACAACATGAAATATGTGCACAACCGATGCTATTATTCTTATTCACATAGGTTTATTGTTTTCATACAATTTTTTATTATGGAATGGAAAAGATTAATATTTTAATTAAATTATAAAACATACAATATATGTACATTAACATACAACCAACTTCAGTAGCCACGTAACGAGATACAACATCCTTTTTAATGTACATATCAAGCTTCTCATATCCAAGCAAAAGGAAAATATATGTACATATCGAGTAGCCAAATAAGCAAGATAACCACTGTTTCTCAATATCCTACCAAAATCCTCCTCCACTTTTTCAACAACTTTCTGCATCCAGAGCATGATGAGCAAAATCATCCGTGAAAATTGTCTCGAAGAATATCAAGCAAAACAAAATGTTTAGAAATGAACCGTTGCGAGCAGGGTACAAAACGAAATGTTTAGAAATGTGATCATGACCTGATTATAACCTGATTATAAAAGGATAGCCCTAATTATTCTTACAAAATCATTCATAAAAATTGTCTCGAAGGTTATCAAGCAAAACGAAATGTTTAGAAATGCACCATTACGAGCGCGGCACATGGATAGGTCAAAATGAACCATGTCTTATCTATAAGCCTTTCACAAAAAGTTCAGTGGATTCAATCTAAGGTAATGTCAGATGTTGATCATGAGTTTCAGATTTATAGCAAGATTATTTTAGATTTGGGATGCAAGTAAATGTACCTTAATTTGAAACATAATGTTTAAAATAAAACCTCAATTCTCATTGTTACAAACTACGCTATTCACTTGAGCCACCCTTACGAAATGAGAATGTGCTTAAATTGTCATCTCATAAAAAATAAGAACAAGAACTTGTCGAGAACCTTAGGTCGGGATAACAGACTGACTGATTACAATATGGACATCTCCACAAGGGATGGTAAGAGTTCATCTCAACATACTTGCCGAGATCAAAACACTATAGCAGAAAAAAAAGGTCAAATATAGTCATAAGACATGTGTACTTGGATTGACATGTACCTTTTGGCCAACAAAAACAGATAAACCAAGAAACTCAACAAACAGCAGAGAGTAGACATTAGTAATGAGCAAGCATGGGAGAAGATCTTAAATATGAGGAAAGTTACCCTGAAAACTTCTCGATGGTTAATGTTTGGTCAAAACACAGTCACTAAAGAGTAGATGATAAACCCAAACATGCAATTCTCAAAATCACAAAAAACATGCAAACAGGAATCATAATGTCAAGTGGTACAATGCATCGAAGCAGAAGAAAGAAATATAGGGTGAAAGACAAGAATATATCAACCCAAGGAGAAGCCAAAGGATACCAATTAAAGAAACAAATCAGATTAAAAAATCTAGAAATGTTCTGTGTATCTTAATATAGCAGCATATATAGACATGTCTAGGTATCATGTGAAGAAAGTAGAAAACAGTCACTTGAAGAGGTTTGTAAAACTTGAATAATGAAAATTGTTAAAACATCATCAATAGCAAGTGAAATTATTTATAATAGAATAAGAATTTTCTTACATTACCTGATCATAGTGTGAGAATAAGTGGTAGAATACATAAATTGAATAATGATACTTTAATCTTTTCAATCCAGCTGCATCAAGATACCTTTGTGAGTAGAAAGCTTCCTAGTTAGAAAAATACAAGACATGTACACAGGAGAAGAATTAGCATATTGAACAGCAGAATTACCATCTCAAGTTGATCAATGGTGTGGTTGTCTCTGAGATCAGAACTAAGAATGTATGAATTTGTCTTCTCGTAACCATAGCATATGTTAATGTTGATAATGCACATTTTAGATAGGCATTATAGGTAGGTCTCAGGTGCATTAAGTATTCATATTGAGTGTTTAATAAGCTTATTCATATTCTTGATCATTTGGTATTCGAAGATCGGAATCTACGGTTTTTAGTGTTTATTTGTAGGTCTTATGATTCGGACTCAAAAGGTGGAGAAAACTTGGAGCGAATGGACAAAAGAAGAGCTAAGGAACAAGATCGGAAAAAGAGAACATGGAGAAATCCCATCTTTGAGGTTCTGAGAAGTTGGATTTGGCTTTTGAGGTCATCATGAGAAACGTAGTTCTATGAAATATATTTCCAACGCATATTCATATCCGTCAATCGGATGAACGATGACTCCGAAAAGTGCGTTACAAGTTCAGTCTGTCCATGCTGTCAAGCTGTACAGACGACGCCCGCCGTCCTCTCAGATTCGGATTTGGCGATACGCGGCCCGGGTTTATTTTTATGGGAACTTTTATCTTTCTTTTCCTAGGGTTTTGAAGGGCCGGTTTTGAGCCTTTAAAGACTATTCCTTTCATTATTCATTCATTAGACAACTATAGAGAGAAGAATGGAGGTTTTCTACTTTGGTATGATTCACTAAATCTCTTTAGTTTCGCCTACAATTCAAAGACATGGTTGGTTGACTTGTGAGACTTGAATTCTATATTATTCCAATGATTAATTCATTACCTTTGTGCTGATTTTGTGTTGTTGATTCTATTTTGATTAGCTACCTTGATAGAATTGCATGGTGCTAGGGTTTCAATTGTTTCGGGAGATTAATTGTACCTTTTTTAGCAACCACAAGCAAGTGATTCGGCGAGGATGATCTTGATTGTGTAGGGTAATGACAGTTTGGGCGACCATTCTGCTTAGAACTTTGGGAATTTGTGCTATTTGTATGTTAAATCCTGCAGGCGCACTACTAGAATTTTGTTCATAGACATCGGTTAAAAACCGATGTTAAACAGAAAAAAATTCGAGGTGCTAGTGGGAGGCGTTAAAGATCCCAAATTTACCACATCGGTTTATACCCGATGTCTTTAATAACATATAACATCGCTTTTCTTTTTTATAAAGATTTGAATACATGAATATAATTACATTTTGATGTATTTAACTAACGTTAAACCATTATTATTTTGCATTTCTAGCCCTTTGAAGGTATGTAGTATAACACAAAAGTTCACATTAACATCGCTATTTTTTATAGACTTGATGTTTTACATTCATACACACATCGATAATCCATTATTCAATTTGTGAATACTCTTTTTTCATTTATAATTTGTGATATTGTTTTATATAAATATAATTTTCCATATTGAATATTTTAAAAGCCGATGTTATTTATGTCTTTTCATATCAGTTTTTAATTGAGAAATGATGTTTTTGTGTTTTATAACATCATTTTGTATTGCAATTTTGATATATATAGTGAGTTTTAAAAATCAATTTGGTCTTTATAATCGGCATATCTATAGAAATAGGCATCGGTTTTTTTCTCTCAAATCCAATGTATTTGCTTGAATACACCAATCCTCGAATACCCCTCTTTATCTGCATTGTGACCCTATTTTAGCTAATAGAAAAATAAATATTGAAAAGACCAATATATACATTAAATAGTAAAGTCAAATACAAGAGAAAAATAGTATCAAATACAAGATAAAATGCATCAATAAACATTTTTCATTGCTAGTCATTTACATAACACTACAATACAACCCATCAACGGTCATCGCTTGAGTGATAATGACCTTTCCTAAGGTAGGCACTAAGAAATGCCAATTGAAAAATTCAGCAACATCAAGAGACTAAAATTGGATGAAAAATTCAACATCCTATTGAAATGGAGCAGCAAAAAATAACACCAACACACATCTGTATCATCACCCTAGATGCGACAAACAAAACACAAAAATAACTCCATCACTAGTACAAAGTGATTGATTAAGAGGGGTTTGTTTCCTGCTATTGGTAAAGGAAGAATGATTTGAATTTCTCGTACACTATAAGAATTAGATGCTATACATTCCATGAGTGCATAATGTAAAGGGAGTGCCACATCTTTTTAAATGGTTTTCATTATTTTTACCAACACAGAGAAGAATTCAAGCAAATAGATTAGAAAAAGAAAAACTTACCAATGCAAGCACCTATAGCGTGTAAGACTGTTCGCATGAATAATAATGGAAGTGGAATCTGTTCAACCTACGATAATCAATGGCATTAATGTAAAAAACAGAAGGAAAAAAGCCATCTGTAAGAACAAAGAATCGGAGAGAGAAAAGAAACAGAACTCGGATATTGCAGACATATTAGTTGATTTAGGACCTTCGCAAGGACTTGCTCTGTGAGTATTTGCCTTCGTGTCCCATGGACATTGCGTCTACCAAACAAAGACGCTATAAAAAAGCCTAGAGAATTATAAAGAATAATGAATGATCTTGTCCATACTCACCCTTCCATCATAGGACAATGATGCAAAAATCCAAGGCTCCCAAGAGCTCCAAGCAAGAACTGATGCATGAGTTTGAATTTGAGATCATTAACAAGTAAATAAAAAGGAAATGGGAAAAAGGAAATAAACAGCAAGGATGGAAATACTACCATAAACACTTTCTTCATAGTCATTATAGGAACATATCAGTGGATCGGTGCGCCTGGTTGAATTTGAGATCATTTTAGAAACACTTTCTTCATAGTCATTGTAGGACTGCCTTCAGAAAAGATAGATCCTTCAACGTTACAGGTACTGTGTATTGAAGGTACGAAACCATAAGTAAGCAAACTCGTACCCAACCTCTTTACTAGATTTGAGAGAAATCTAAACGAAATTATACTTATAACTCTTATTATTATTAGAAAATGTTCGTAGGATTGAAGACATTCATGGGTTGATTTACAACAATGCATTACTAACACTCAATGTTGATATATACAGATTAAGGAGTATACAAACTATTCGTAGGATTGAAGACGTTTCCATGTACCTTCTAGTTTCACTATTTTTTAATGTGTAAAATGTTCGTAGGATGGTACTGATTGTGTATTTGTTGATGAGTTTCCTTAAAGTCTCACATATCTCGTAAAGAAGATAAAGCTTTATAGCCAAGGATTGAGAATTACCTAATTAGTTGTCTCCATTTTGGGGTGTTTACTGCACTTATCAGCTACTGATCTCAAACACTTCTTGCAAAAACTGCACTTGAACAAGACTAATTAATTAACCATTCTTAAAAGTTCATAGGGCATCAAATTAATTTCTAACCTCATAATCTAGAAAGGAGAGTATTGAAAGATAACAATTATGTCAACTACAGAAAAATAAAAATGTATCTTAGCACATTGATGCCAAATACAAAGGGCATCAAGTTCACAAGGACAGAACAATAACATGTGAGTGGCTACAGAAATATGACATTCCTAGAAGTTCTTGGCACCTAATTCTATTATAGATAGGAACTTGAAACATTTCTTGACACCTAGCAAGCTCTCAAAATAATTATATTCAATGTTTCATGGAATCACACCTATTAAATGAAACCATGCATCAAAAGATTGAAATCTCAAAAACCTTCTCTACGACAGTTCCTCATATAGCTCCAACTATAATAATAAAAAAGAGTAGCAAGTTAATAATTATGATTCAGGGACTGATGGTCATGGTAGACAAAAAAAGGAGTTCTAAGTTCTCACCCAAGTACAAAGAAAAGAAAATGATATAAAAATTATATAAGATTTCAGCAAATGATCTCAATGGTAACAAGGATGCATTTGTATTCCAATCATCCTCAGTCATTCGTATAGAAATTAAATTTCAAGAATCATGCAGTTGAAAAACTCTATTCGAGGGGCCAATTAGTAATTACAAATATGAGAAGAAACAATATTACCCTGTTCATGCTCACTTATTTGACTTATGTGATCAATCCATGTCATTGAGATCTCAATTAGAATGCACTTACACCTATCAATAAGATGCATAAACACATGTTCCTTAGCTCCCTTCCATTTCTCTATGTTTGTCCATTTTTTTTCCCTCTACTTTCCTTTGTTGTGTCTCTTTCAATCTCGTACGTCTTTCTTGTTTTCCTTTTCACCTGCACTAACAGAACATAATCCCTCAATCGGGTTCTTTCTTTTTTCCGTCAATTTTCCAATTCAGCTCAATAATATTGGAAAACAAATAAAAAACATGAGGCAGTTCATAATTAAAAATCATAACTATTGTAGTATATCTCTGTGGAGTAGTATTCATTATTCACCAATGAGCATTCCCAACTAATCTTAAAATGTTTAATCTCAATCAGTGAGTTGGAACGAGCTGAGATGAGTCCCTTTTCTTCTCAGTTATATACTCAATAGAAAACCTAGAATCAGATTTTAAGAGGCAAAACAATTACAAGTCTATCTGAATCAAGCAGTAAAGCAAAAAATTGCAAAGTGACAATAGAGGAGAGGAGGAAAAAAACTTACATTATACAAATCGATAAGAACCATGGGATAGGAGGAAAGAAGTTTACATCTAGTTCCTGATTTTCCGAGTCTTGGCGACTGACGACGGCTGGTAACGGTGAAGTGAAGGCGAGGAAACATTTTTGGCCAATGGAATAAGTCAGATGTTTCAACCGAATGAAAAAGCGGAAGTTAGGGTTTCGTTTGAAACTGCAGAAAAATGGAGACTGCAAGCAGATAGGAAGTCGTATTCGAGCAAGGAGACCAGAAAAGCGAAGGAGATCGATTGTGGATCTGCGAATCATGAACATGGGAAATCATTGAAGGCGAGAGAGAGAGAGAAAGAGAGGTACCTCTGTTCGGTGTGACTGAGAAGCCGGAGAAGATGATGGAATCGGGTGTGAGAGAGCGGATTATGTGGAAGAAGGCTTGGTTTTTTCAATCGCCGACCCCATCGCCATGAATCGCCCTACCTGCTACTCCTCCAATTTGGGGATTTTTTATTTTCCTCGTGTGGATAGCAGGGGTACTAGGTACTCTTTTTTACCCGAAATCCTAAAAGTCTTTTTTTTTGTCAAGTGTTTGGATTTTACCGCCTAAGTGTTATAAGCGCGCTTCCAAAAAAAATTTAAAATGCCTTTTTAACATTGTCCAAAAAGTAAGACCGATGTATATATTTCTATTAACATCGACCATTTTAAAGAAGATGTTATAATAATTTTTTACATCATGCATTTTTCTAACCGATATAAAAGATATGATGTCTATGGACACAATTCTAGTAGTGAGGGTTAAGGTATGTAAGGGATTGCCGTCTCTGCGAAGAGTGTCAATCCATATAAACCAAAGTCGGATTAATCCAAATAATTAGAATAACTAGAAAGAGAGCCAAGGATCAATAAACCAACCATTGTTGAGAATTTGTAGGTGAAACTACTTCATCCCTATTGTTATCAATCAATCACCATTCCTACTTTTACTTTATTTGGTTACTTTAATCATCTCAATTACCTTGAATTTCATTACTTTGATAGCAACTTGAGTAGACATGAAAGGTATTCTCTCTGTGGGTTCGACCCCTTACTTATCTACTATACTAGTTTACTAGTTAGTTGTTAGTTTGGGAATTATTACTTTTGGCGAGGTGAAACACATGACATTTCATCCCACCAAATTTTGGCGTCGTTGCCGGGGAGAATTACTTTATTTTCTTTGTTTACTTTTATTGCTATCTATAGTGTGATTCACTTCGGTGGATCGCACTTTAGTTACTAATCATTCTTTGTTGAAGTTCTTGATAGGCAGCGATCTCTGATACGGTTAATCCCCCTCTCAAGAGGACATGGAGAGAGTTGAAAGAACCTGTTGAATTCGCAGAGTCTTGCAATCAAACTTCCTGAACTCCCTAAGGGCTCCACATTTGGATACAAATCTGACTGGTCTTCAATTTTTCCAATTTTCCGTGGATTGTCTGGAGATGAACCCATTAAGCATCTTATGGAGTTTATTAGTGGATGTGGTAAGATCAGACCTCAAGGATTTATTGATGATCAACTTATCCTGAGACTGTTTCCGTTCACCCCGAAAGACACAGCAAGCGATTGGCTTCACTACTTGCCGGCAGGAAGCATCACTACATGGTTCAGCCTAAAGAAGGCTTTTCTACAAAAATACTTCCCTGCTATGCGTTTGAGCAAACTGAAGAAGCAATTGATAAGCATAAAGCAATCCCCTAAGGAGAGTCTGTATGACTACATTGGGGTATTTAGGAAACTCAAGGCAAGATGTCCTCAACATGGTATACTAGAGGAGGATTTGATTCTCTATCTTTATGAAGGGATACTTGATCATGATCGCACCCTCATCAACGCTACTAGTGGAGGGGATATTCTAGACAAGACACCTGAAGAGGCTATGCAAATAGTTGATGGGTTAGCCAATGCTTCTCAATAATACAAAAAGTCTCAAGGAATCGAGGAAATTCACAGCTTGGACAACTTTGAAAGGGGCTACAGAGAAGAAGTGATTAAGTTGACAGAGATTGTAAAGAACATGGCTATTCAGATGTCTTAGTTGGAATCACTACTAAGAGATAAAAGGGATGGAATTGAAGAGGTCAATGCTATAGGAAGCTCCATCTCTTAATTACCTCAAGAGTCCTCTCAGAATAATTCACTTAGAGATGACACCCTAAGAAGCCTGATGGGCATGGTAAAGAATCAAGGAGAACTGATGCGACAAATGGCCCAAGAGCTACAAGAACTCAAATTGAGAAATTGGAGAAAGGATTTGTCCGGAGGAGACTCTATGGCTATGGTTCATGGAGGTAAAGATTTGAATTTTTCCAATGAAAGTTTAGAAAGGAGCCATGAGGAGATGATTTATGGAGAAAAAGGAGACGAAGAAAAATCGGAGGTACACTGTTAGAACGGCGCCCGCCGCCGCCTCCAGTGACGGAGCCAGTTTTTTATGTTGTTGAGTCTTCGAGGAACTCATCGGAGGAGTGGTCTTCTGAGGTTTCAAAACCTGTACTACCCTTTCCTCATGCCTTGAATCTCGACCGTAAGGGGGGAAACGACAAAGACTTACTTGATACTTTCATGTCCATTGGTTTGAGGATGATAGGCGGTGGAGACCTTATGAGTCACGTTGCACTTCCTTAAAAGACGTTGACAATATTGTTACAGAAATGAGTTCCCATGTCACTGATAACAGCTCTAGGCATCCCAAATCTAGCAAACAAACTCTTCAAGAAACTAGCAACTATGTGAGCATTATTAGTTTTTGTCGCCTTTGCCTCAACCCACTTAGACACATAATCAACTGCAAGCAAGATGTAGACATTCCTAAATGAACTAGGGAAGGGTCCCATGAAATCGATACCCCAGACATCAAAGATCTCACACACCATGATCGAAGATGATGGCATCTCATTCCTGCATGAAATATTTTCTGTGCGCTGACATCTATCACAAGTTCTGCAGAAAGCATGAGCATCGCGAAAGATATACGGCCACCAGAATCCCGCTTCTAGGACTTTTCTAGGCGTCCTCTGTGGTCCAAAATGTCCACCGCTTGGATGTGAATGACAGAATCTGAAAACAAAATTTACCTTGTTATCCGGAAGACATCGAAGAACAATTCTATCAGCGCAGTGCGTCCACAAAAAAGGATCATCCCGAACATAATAGCGAGCATCGTGCCAAATTTTGTCCTTCTTAGCTTTCGGACAATTGGAAGGAAAGATTCCAGCCACCAAGTAATTAACAATATCAGCAAACCAAGGCTGCTTAGTTTGAATAGCCATAAGCGAAGCAGGCGGCTCCTCATCATCCTCATCAAAGAAATTGGATCTCAAAACACCATTAGGGCGGCGGGCGACGTTGCAAAGGCGGCGGGCGCCGTCTATGCAATGGTGATAGGTCGAAATTCGCATTAATCCTTCATCAGGGAACTCTCCTAGCCTCTCTGGTTGCTCTCCCCCACCATCAGTTCTGTAAATTCTACTGAGGTGGTTAGCTACCAAATTCTCTACTCCCTTCTAATCTTTGATTTCCAAATTAAATTCCGTCAGAAGTAGAATCCATCGAATCAATTAAGGCTTTGCATCCTTCTTTGTCATCAAATAGCGGAGTGTCGCATGGTCACTATAAACCACCACCTTGGCACCCAATAAGTAAGGACGGAACTTCTCCAAAGCAAAAACCACAGCTAGTAACTCTTTCTTAGTAGTAGTGTAATTCCGTTGAGCCATATTCAACATCATAGAAGCATAGTAGATCACATGAGATGCTTTCACAACTTTTTATCCCAAAACAGTTCCAATAGCATAATCACTAGCATCTCACATCAACTAAAAAGGCAAAGTCCAAATAGGAGCCTGAATAATAGGTGCTGAAGTCAACTAATTCCTCAACTCGTGAAAAGCTTTCTTACAATTATCATCAAACACCAAGGACACATCTTTCTTAAGAAGTTCACAGAATGGCGAGGTTATCATAGAAAAATCCATAATAAACCTTCTATTAAATCCTGCATGGCCTAAGAAAGAACGAATCTCACGCACATTAGTAGGATAAGGTAAAGACTAAATCAAATCTATCTTAGCTTTATCTACCTCAATGCCTTTCTTGGACACAATGTGTCCAAGAACAATCCCTTGTTCAACCATAAAATTACACTTTTCAGAGTTCAAGACCAAACTGGTTTCAACACATCTCTTAAGCAATAGTGAAAAATGATGTAAACAAGAATCAAAATCATTCCCATGTACAGTGAAATTATCCATAAACACTTCAATGAAATGCTCAACATATTCAGAAAATATACTCATCATGCATCTTTGAAATGTACTAGGCACATTGCATAATCCAAAAGGCATTCTACTATAAGAAAAAGTACCAAAAGGACATGTAAAAGTGGTTTTCTCATGGTCCTCAACTGCAATAGGAATTTGAAAGTATCTAGAATAACCATCCAAAAGCAATAATAGGACCGGTCGGCAAGGCGCTCAAGCATGTGATCAATAAGAGACAAGGGAAAGTGGTCCTTATGTGTTGTAACATTGAGTTTGTGACAGTCAGTGCAAACTCTCCAACCAGGTTGTACCCTCATAGGTACCATCTCACCTTCCTGGTTCTCAGAGACTGTGATGCCTCCCTTCTTAGAGACTACTCGTGTCGGACTTACCCATTGACTATCAGAAATAGGATAAATTACACATGCTTGAAGGAGCTTTAAGACTTCCTTTTTTATGACCTCCATTATCGGGTAATTCAGCCGTCGCTGAGGTTGACTTACCAGCTTTGAATCGTCCTCCATGAGTATGCGATGCATACAAAACGTTGGACTGATTCCTTTGATACCAGCAATGGTCCATCCCAAGGCAATGCGATGTTCCCTAAGGACAACCACTAACCTTTGTTCCTGGTCAAAAGTAAGCTTGTTAGAAATAATCACAAGAAGTGTATTACCCTCTCCCAAAAATGCATACTTCAAATGATCAAGGAGGGGTTTCAATTCAACTTTAGGCACCTGAATGACAGACGGAAGAAGTTTCTCACAAGAAGGATTCAATGGTTATGTTTTATAGCAAGGGGACCAATTCCTTGAATTTGCATCCATAGCCACAGACAATTCATGCACGTTGTTAGGCAAAGAGTAATCAAGAGATAAATCCCCCAAAGGGGATTCCAAAATAACCTGTAACTAGTCAGAATAATCAATACGCATGATATCCTTAGCAAAAATATCAACAACATCAACAAAATTCAAATCATCAACCATAAAAATCAGCAGGGAAATCAAATCATCAACCATAAACATATCTTCAACTACCCCCCTAGGGTGAATTTGAAAGCGATCATCAAGTTGTATAACAACCCTAGTTTCATTCAGAGGCCCCAGTCCTAATTCATCATATAACTTGTACAATATCACATTAATAGATGCACCAAGATCAACCATGACAGTTTCGAATTTAACATCACCAATCGTGCAAGGAAGAGTAAACATACCCGGGTCTCCGCACTTTTCAGGCAATCGCTTTTGAATAACTAATGAAAGATTTTCTTGTAGTTCCTTACCTTCTCTTTCCTTCTCTCGTTTTGATCTTTTGGTTCATTGATTGAAGCATCTAGGTCTAACATAGCTTTTGTGAAGCTAGCATTACCTATTGCACATGGGATAGTAAACATACCTGAATCTCTGCACTTTTCAGGCATTCTTTTCTGTAGTAAAGCAGAAATATTTTCACTTAAACTTACCATTTCTTTCCTTCGCATCCTTTGCTTGCGTTTCATCGTGCACAATTCTTTCAAAAACATCGCATAGCGAGGCACAATTTTAATCAAATTAAAAAGTGGAATATTAACCTCACAATGAGCAAAAGTATCTTAAAAAATTTGTTCATCTTTCCACTTACGATCAGATCTTAAGGCATAAGGAAAGGGTGGTGCAGGTCTTGAAACCTCAGAAGACCACTCCTTGGATGATTTCCTTCGGGAATCAACAACATCAAAATTCAATTCCGTCACTAGAGGAGGCGACATGCGTCATGGTAAGGGGCGGTGGGCACCGTCTTCACAGTGTGTCTCCTTCTCGATTTTGTTTTCTTCTCCCACATCAATCACCTCCTTAGGCCTCTCTTCAATATTCCTAGTGGGCACATTCACTTGTTTACCTTCTCTTCTCTAAGGATCATGACGCTCACATTCTCCTTCGGATTCACTACGACTTTTGATGGCAACTTCCCCGAATCTTTCGCTTTTAATTCTCCAATCTGATTAGCCATTTGACTCAACATCTTCTCTTGAACACTCATCTTCACGAGCAATAACCTCAATGTTTCATCTCTATCCTCTTGTTGAGTGTTTCTCAAAGCGATTTTCAAATTGTCCTCTTTGATAAGGAACTTGTTGTTGCTGACCTCTGCCAGTTAATCTACTTTGATAGTTTGAATTGTAGCCCTGATTGTAGCCATTACCAAAGTTGCGGCGAGGTCCATAATCCATAGCACTCACATCAGCGACGTCCTCTTGAATCAAATGACACTTATCATTCGGATGAGTTGGATCTCCACAAACACCACAAGGTCTAGCTTGATAAGATTGATTCATTTGCATAGCCATCTTGTTCACTATCTCCGTAAGCCTATCAAGATCATCCTTGTGACCATCTCTACAACTATCCAACTTAAGAACTCCTCTAACTCCTTGGTGTCTCCCATATTGTTGCGATCCATTAGCGAACCCTTCAAAAATTTCCATTGCTTCCTTAGGTGTCTTATCCAAAATATTTCATCCGCTAGTAGCATTGATGAAACTTCTATCGGTGTCAAGAAAGCTTTCATAAAGATATAGCACTAGATCATCCTCGGGTATACCATGCTGTGGACAACTACCCTTAAGCTTCTTGAACCTCTCAACATACTCATAAAGACTATCCGTAGGTGATTGCTCAGTTCCAGATAGCTCTTTCTTAAGCTTGTTGAGGCGAGTCGCGAGAATGTACTTTTGCAGGAATGCTTTCTTCAATTGAACCCAAGTAGTAATTCTTTCTGGGGCAGGTAATAAAGCCAATCGCTTGCAGAATCTTTCAAAGTAAAAGGGAACACTCTCAACATCAATTTGTCATCAGTAAGGCCTTGGGGTCCAAGTCTATCGCACACACTCACAAGGGTAGCAAGGTGCTTGTTTGGTTCCTCCCCAAACAATCCATGAAAGTGCGGCAAAATAGAAGAATAATTCGACTTATACTCAAATCTTGACCCCTCAGGGAGATCAGGAAGGCTAATTGCAAGTGGTTGAGCACTCAAATTAGGTTTCTTTAGGTTTCTCAGAGTCCTTCTTGGTGGATTAACAATTTCGTCTCTCATCTCCTTATTTGTATCAAACTCGAGCCTCCTTTTCAACATAAGAGATCTTTCAATCTCAGAATAAAAAGACAAAGGCAATGAATTAGAAGATCTAGTTTGAACTATATAAGGACAAAAAAGACTCAAAGAAAAGAATGAAAACAAAAACAAAAGAAAGAATTAATGAAAGAGATAAAGAAAAGCAAACTCCTTTCTTCTCCTCGGCAACGACACTAAGAATTTGATGCGGGACGAACGTCGTTGACACTTTCTCCCTGTAGCAAATAGTAATAAAAATCCAAAGTCAAACACAAAACCAATAGATTAGTCAATCAATTACTTGATATACCAATAAACTACTAGTATAGCAATTAAGTTCGATGTTGAACCCAAAAGGAGAAGCGATTCACTATTCAATAACTCTTAACAAGAACTCTTATGACCAAACAATGATTTAGAACAAATAACCACGATTTAAAGTAACCAACTTTAAGATTTCAAATTAGATTGATAATAAGGTAGAGGAAATATTTCACCTGTAATTCTCTGAAAATGGTTGAGATTCATGGTCCTAGTATTGTTCTTATCAATTACTCATAAACATATGTCTACTTGACTAAAGTTGAGAGATCCGCAGGGATACAATCATCTCATTCAATATCACTAAGGAATAGCATTAACGACTCAAGTAATTAGACCAATTGGTATATTGGTTCAATGCAATTAAGACAAACAGGAGCAATCCTAAATCAACCCTAATCGACATATCCACAACATAGATCAATTGAAATCATCCACGACAAAGACAAAGAAATACCACTACTTCAATACCTTCGTTTGCTATCAAGAACACAACAACGAATTCGTAGCTAAGATGCAATTCCTAACATGTTGATCAATCATAGAAAGTAACACAAATATCAACAATATGCACAACATGATAAATAGGAATATAAATAACTAATAGAAACAATCATCACAATCTAAACAACCATATCTTCGAATCATAGGCGAAACTATGAGTTTAGCCACTCATAGGCCAAATCTCTCTCTCTCTCTCTCTCTCTCTCTCTCTCTCTCTCTAATTGTGTTCATAGTCTCACAATAATCACTCTCCTTTTTTCTACTTTCTCTAATGAACAATGGAAAATAACCTAATAAAGCCTCTCAAAGAGTCGGCCAAAACCCTAGTGGAATAATAATAAAATAATAAGAAATAGAATCTTCAGATCCAAAATCGTGAACACTGGAAACCGGCCCACGACGGGCGCCGTGCAAAAGGCGGCGGGCGCCGCCATCTGAATGACAGGATTCCCTCTTTTCCTTTGATTGTCTTCAATGTCGTGCTTCCTTGCTCCTCTCTAGCCTCTTCTTCAGCTTCCATATGCTCTAAAACATGTCTCTTAAGCTCTTGTAAGATCCGTCCAAGGTCGGAATTGTAACTTCGTAGAATAAACACTAAAAAGGCGTAGATTCCGAACTCGAATAGTTCACAAGCAATATACTAAACTAGACTCAAACATAAGCAAAACTCCTATCAAAATACAATAAGAAATACCTAAAATGCCTATATGAAATATGCATTATCAGTTTTCACTATTTTTGGGCGACTTCTTTCTTCTCCTAGCATTTTCCGGTTGTCTTTCAGGTAAATTGACTACTTTATCTTGTTTTTTAGGGTCTGTCTTTTGCCGATTGTCTTTGCATGTGGTGATTTTCCTTGGTAGAAAGATGTTTTAGGGTTAGAAAAAGGATTGACCTTCTCTGACAGCGTAGCCTTTCGCCTCTTTCTGAGGTAGATTGTCGGGGCGGCATTCTGGTTGCTACTTTTTTTTAGAAAGATGGGCGTGCGATGGTTAGGTATTTTTCATCGGTGTTTTCCCATTTTCCAGGGGTATTTAGGGTTTTTGGGGAAAGTAGTTTTCCCTGGAGACACCCCCTCCTTTTCCACCATCTGGGAAGGGGCATTTTTAGGGCAGGGGGAGGTGAAAGGTCATTAACCTTTCTTTTTCCAATGGATGACCTTTTGTCCTCTTGACATTGGGGTGTGCAAAACGTCATCAAAGTCTATTCTTGGGAAGATTTTTGGCGCCATTTCTTATGGCTTTGCGATAGGTAGTGGACGTCCCCCCATTGCTAATTTGAACTTGGCGTATTTTCAGGCTTTTCTTGAGGTTATTTAGTCATGAGTACGATCAGTGATAGTCAAATTGTTGAAGTTGTGCTTGCGGATGATGAGGGTGAATCTGTGGAGGTTTCTAGTCGCAGGGCCGAGGGGATCATAGAGGATACTTGATAATGCATATTTCATACATGCATTATACGTGTTTCTTATTGCTTTTAGGTATTGGTTTTGCTATGTTTTGAGTCTAGTTCCGTTTAATACTTGTGGAGTATTTGAGTTCAGAATCTATGCGTTTTTAGTGTTTATTTTACAGATTTACATTCCGACCATGGATGGATTTTGGGAAGAGCTTAAGAAGCATGTTTTGGAGCAAATGGAGGCTAAAGAAGAGATAAGGAGGAGTAAAGAGACAAGCTATTGGAATTCGTTGAAGGAATTGGAGGAATGTCGAGCACTGCAGGAACGGCGCCCACCGTTGGCCCAGATCCCTGAAACACGGTTCTGGATCCGAAGACTATTATTTTATATTAGTTCCCATTTATTCTTCTAGGGTTTTACTAACCCTTAAGAGACCTTTTAAGGTTGTTTTCAATTTATTTTCGAGAGAGTGACTATTGTATGAGACGATGAACACCGTTAGAGAGAGAGAGAGAGAGAGAGAGAGAAAATTGGCCCATGAGTTGCTAAACTCATAGTTTTGCGTGTGATTCCAAGACATGGTTGTTTGGATTGTGAGGATTTGATTCTATTTGATTATTCATCTTCTTATTTATCATTTTGTGCTTAACTATTAGATTTGTGTTCCTTTCTATGCCTGATCAACATGTTAGGAATGGCATCTCTATCTATGAATTCGTTGTTGTTTTCTCGATAGCAAACACATGTATTGATGATAGTGGATGATTTGAATTGATCTATGTAGTGGATCTATGATTTGAATTGATCTATGTTGAGGATATGTGATTAGGATTGAGTTCGGTATGCGCCTATCTGTCTTGGTTGTGTAGAGTCAATGTGCCAATTGGTCTTGATTACTTGAGGTCTTAATGCTATTGTTTAGTGATATTGAATATGATGAGTGAATCTCTGCAGATCTCTCAACTTTAGTCAAGTAGACCTAGGAATATGAATAATTAATAGATCAATCCGAGGATCATGAATTCCAACCATTGTTAGAGAATTACAGGTGAAATGTTCTTTCTACCTTGATATCAATTTGCATTGTGATTTCTGGTTACTTTTACATATTTGCTATTTGCCCAAGATTATTGATTTGATTTGAGAGTGCTTGTTAAGAGTTATTGAAAAGGAAATCGCTTCTCCCTGTGGGTTCGACACCGGACTTCATCGCTATACTAGTAGTTATTTGGTTTATCAAATGATTGATTGCCTAACCTATTGGTTGTGTGTTCTAGTTTGGATATTATTACTATTTGACAGAGGGAGAAAGTGCCAACGACGTTTGTCCCGCGTCAAATTCTTGGCGCCGTTACCGGGGAGAAGAAAGAAGTTTGCTTTTCTTTAACTTTTTCACTTACTCTTTATTTTCAGTTTGTTGTGTTTTTGTATGGTTCAAACTATATCATCTAATTCACCTCTTTTGTCTTTTGATCCTGAGGTTGAAAGATCTTTTCGATCAGAGAGGAGGCACTCGTTTGAGACGGACGAAGAGATGGCAAACATTGTCGTTAATCCGCCAAGAAGGACCCTGAGAAACCTGAAGGAACCTGATTTGAGTGCTCAACCACTTGCAATTGGCCTTCCGGATCTCCTTGAGGGTTCAAGATTTGAGTTTAAGTCGAATTGGTCATCAATTTTACCTTATTTTTATAGATTGCCTGGGGAGGAACCAAACAAGCACCTTGCTACTTTTGTGAGCGTATGTGATAGACTGAGACCTCAAGGCTTGTCTGACGACCAATTGATGCTGAGAGTGTTCCCCTTTACTTTGAAAGATGCTGCAAGCGATTGGCTTTACTACCTACTCCCAGAAAGCATTAATGCTTGGGTGCAATTGAAGAAATATTTCCTGCAAAAGTACTTTCCTGCGACTCACCTCAACAAACTTAAGTAGGAGATGTCCAGTATTGAGCAATCACCTACGGAGAGCCTTTATGAGTATATTGAGTGGTTCAAGAAGCTTAAGGGTAGTTGTCCGCAACACGGTATACCCGAGGATGATCTAGTGCTATATTTTTATGAAGGTTTGCTTGACACAGACAGGAGTTTCATCAATGCTACTAGCGGAAGAGATATTTTGGATAAAACACCTCAGGAAGCAATGCAGATTTTTGAAGGGTTGGCTAATGCATCGCAACAATATGGGAGACACCAAGGAGTTAGAGGAGTTCATAAGTTGGATAGTTCGAGAGATGGACACAAAGATGATATTGATAGGCTTATGGAGATCGTGAACAAGATGACTATGCAAACGAATCAACCCAATCAGCCTAGACCTTATGGTGCTTGTAGAGATCCAACTCATCCGAATGATAAGTGCCCCTTGATTCAGGAGGACATCGCTGAAGTGAATGCTATGGATTATGGACCTCGACACAAATTTGGTAACAATTACAATCAGGGGTACAATTGAAACTACCAAAGAGGATTCTACGGAAGAGGCCACCAGCAACAAGTCCTTTTTCAGAGAGGACACTATGAGAATCATCCTAGAAACACTCAACAAGATGACAAAGATGAGACATTGAGGTTGTTATTGGACAAGATGAGTGTTCAAGAAAAGTTGATGAGTCAAATGGCTAAGGAGATTGGTGAATTGAAAGCGAAAGATTCGGGTAAGTTGCCATCGCAGGTGGTAGTGAATCCGAAGGAGAATGTTAGTGCCATGACCCTTAGAGGAGGTAAACAAGTGAAGATACCCACAAGGAATGTGGAGGAGAGGCCTAGAGAGGAAGTTGATTTGGGAAACAATGAGGAAGAGACAGAATTGGAGACGCATTGCATAGGCAGCGCCCGCCGCCCCTCATCACGGCGGCCGCCGCCACCTCCATTGACAGATCCGACTTCTGACGTTGTTCAATCCCCAAAGAAAGCTTCTAAAGAGTGGTCTTCTGAGGTTTCAAGACCTACACCACCCTTTTCTAATACCTTAAGATCCGATCGTAAGTAGGAAGACAAACAAATTCTTTACGACACCTTTGCTCATTGTGAGGTAAATATTCCACTTTATAATTTTACTAAAATTGTGCCTCGCTATGCAAAATTCTTTTAAGAGCTTTGAACAATGAAGCGCAGGCAAAGGTTGAGAAAGAAACAAAAGGTAAGGTTAAGTGAGAATGTTTCTGCTTTGCTTCAGAAACGATTACCTGAAATGTGCGGAGACCCAGGTATGTTTACTATACCATGTGCAATAGGTAATGCTAGCTTCAACAAAGCTATGTTAGACCTAGGTTCTCCAATCAATGTTATGTCTTATAACTTGTACATGTGTTTGGGTCTCAATTCATTATCTAATGCAGTGCAAATATCGATGACTCCTTGTGAAATTGAGGACAACATGAAGGTGCCATTTGATTGTCCTATCACTCTTGAAAGGGCCAAGAAGATTCAAGATGCAACTAGAGCACTTCTTGTCCGTTACCAAGGAACTATGAAGCAAGGGTTCAGGCCACCCTGGATCATTTTGCTCAGGACTACACCACTAGCACAGGAGTTGAGCTTGCGTCCACAAACGGAGCTCATGAAGACTCGACAACACCCGCCTTGACAAGACCTTACTCGGCCAACATGACACTCGATACTCACCTATATCGAGTGGGCCTTGGCCCATGCCGAGTGACTTGGAGGCCCATGTCGAGTACTCTTTCTGTGTGGGCCGAATTCCCTATTTAATTATGTTACATTATTTTATGCAATGTAGGATTAATAATGTGGAAATAATTATATCTATTCTAGATATAATTCTTGTCCACTAAGTTTTATCTTTACTAGGCTTTACTTATCTTTAGATATGTTAATTTATCTTTTATCAAACCAAAGCTCTACCTTTTGCAAGGTAGAATTGGTCCTAGTTTTCTATTTAAACATTGTATTGCCCTTGAATTAAAATTATATTGGAATATAGAATTGAGGAAACCTTTTGGCTAAAAGGTTCCTCGATTACCAATCCAAAACTTAAAACACTTTGATGTTCTTGGTTCAATTCGGCACTTACACAATCCAAACACAATCCTCTTCAATCGGCACAACCGAAACCAAACACAACCATAGTGGAAACCGTCACAAGAAGAAGAAGGACGAGAGCTCCTTGGACCTCGACACCCCTTCCGCGGTCCTCGGCGCCTGACGCCTTGGCGCGCAGGCTCTCGCACGTTCCCTCGCTCTCGCGTACTCGGACTTCCTCGCACTCGGCTCCGCGCTCTGTGGCGTCCTCGCTCCCGTGTCATCAGCGTCGCTCCCAGCGAGCACTTGTCCAGGCATCCGCGAGCACAAGCGCCTGCGTCTCCTCGTCTTCACGAGCACATGTGCTCGAATCCTCGCGCATCCTGGAGCCTCAGTCCTTGATGCTCTCGCTCTCTAGCTTTCTTTAATTCGTTGCTACTGTTATTTGCTGGAAAATTTGTCCAAGTCTTTTCTGTCGCTATCCTGAAATTTAATCACTTGATTAATTTGTTCCAAATCATGAGATATCAAAGAGCATTGCAAGATCAGGCAATTATACGGCGTGGTTCTTGATCTTGAGCCCACAAGCGAAGGATCGGGGATTCAAAACGTATCAAGTGGTATCGGATTCTCAGGTTTATGCAAGTTCTTTACTCTCTTGATTCTTTATTTTGAGTGATTATTTTCGTGCCATGTTTTTCACTATTCCCGCTGCATAAATTTTAGATTTTTATTATTCACCCTAAAAATTGGCACTTTATTTAGGTTTATTTTCTTGTTTGAATCTATAATTTGGAAGATATTGAGTTTTTGGTTGCAAGTTTTGATTTTTATTTCTTTTTGCTACATATAATGCCTATGAATGTGATTCTTGGATTAAAGTATGTTATGAACTTGAACCACTAAAGAACCCTAATTTTCCAGATTTCTAGCCTATTTCCTTTTCCTTTAATTTTGCTTACTTTTAGATCATCGTAGCTTAGTTTATTTTTATTTTTAATTTTTTTGTCCTCTCCATTATGTTGCATCTATAGACCTATTACATCGATGTTACTTAGTTAAAAAAAAATAGAAAAAGCCGAGAGCATCTAGACAAAAAGAAAGACAATAACATACCTTCTTTGTTCGAGTTAGTAACTCTTGATGATCTATTTGGTTTTAAGCATTACAAAGAACATTACTTGTGTGATTTTGTGTTGTGCCGACACAGAAGCCTTGGTCACACCCCTCTTTTTCTTAATCGTGTTGCAACTGTCAGATAATAGTTGATTGGTTGTGTGCACTTGATTTCCCACAAGATTGCATTGTTATATTATCATCTTGCTGAAATTTTCGGTGCATCACATTGAATTGTTTTCCTTACATATTAGCCGCTTGTTCATACTTGCTATCCTTTGATATCCGAGTTGTGGCTTATTTAAATTGCAATTTGATCTTAACTTGTTATCTTCAATATTCCATAATTTTGTGTCCAGTGAAATTGCTTGAATTTAGTACCTTGTTTTCTAGCCTAATTGATTTCTAAAACTTAATCACTCTTAGAATCAAAAGGGCTTGCATCACTTGTTTCTGGTCTTTGCTCTGTTTACTTGTTGCTCTTCTAATATTGTAGGAACATGTCTAACGACAAAGACGGCCATAGCTATTCCCTCCCCCACCTGGCACCCTTTTTGATGCCAATATGAACTTCATCATTGAGGCCGCTACAAAGGCTTCAACGGACAAACTACAGAGCATCCTCGACTCCTATGACGAATGTTGGAACAGGCGTTTTAAAAATGTTATGATTGAACAGAGCGCCCATATCACTACTCGCACCATCACTGAGGTGTTACGTCAGCTCGAAGAAGCTAAACGGAATGAGGCTTCTAGTTCTACACCTTCAGAAGGTAAGACACCCCCTTAAGGTAAACCACTCCAATCTGGTCAATTACACTTTAAACTTAGATCTGTTACACCTAACCCTTTTGAAGGAGAGAATGACAATGAACCGTTATCTAGCTTTACGCTCAAGATAACCGACGGGAACACACACCCCCTCCACGACATCAACAGGGTCGGCCTCAGCAGCCCCACCAGACTCACACCAATCCTTTGTTCATCATATCCAATTAGGACGACAGTCATAGCAACGCTAATCTGAACGACATGCCCCATTTGGAAGACGCTTACCAAAAGATAGATCCTAACTTTGATGATTTACCTAATCCTAATTTTGGTCGTCCTAGAACTGACAATGCACAGGCTATCCAACAGGTGATGTTAAGATTAAACTTGAAACTTTTGATGGTACTAATGATCCTGAAGCTTATCTTGTTTGGGAGGATCATACTAATTATGCGCTTGACCGTCTACGCTATGACGAGACAGAAAGGTTGGAGGTTGTTACCCTACATTTAACAGGTATAGCTCACTCTTGGTGGTTTCGCACACGTGAAATCCGTCGTCGTCAAGGTAAGCAACCTGTTGAAACTTGGCCTCAACTGCGCTATCTACTGAAGCAAAGGCACGTGCCTGAGGAGTATACAGAGACAATGAAGATGCGATTGGCCTCATGTCGACAAGGATGTCGCTCCCCTATGGAGTACAATGACGAGCTTGAATGCCTCGCTCATCAGGCTAATATTTATCTTACTGAACGTGCTTTATGTACTCAGTTTCTTGCTGGTCTTAATATTTCTATTAAAAATCCTTTATCCATTCATTCTATTAGAAATATTAACACTTTGACTCACAAAGCGCAACTTCTATACGATCAGCAGCAACAGTAGAGGGCCAGAACCGACCAGTCCTCACAAGGTCGCATGTTTGTTCCCTTTACTTCTTCTAGTCAATCCAGATCTTCTCCTAACCCTTCCATGTAGCAAAAGGGAGTTCCCAACTCATCTTAACAGGGTTATCAGGTCGAAAGAACGCACTAAAGACATCCGATGCTTCACTTGTGGTGGTTCTGGACATGTCTCTCGCGATTGCCCTCGGAAAAGGAAGGTTCTTCTCAATGATTTGGGAGACCATTACTATGAGGAGGAGACTGTCGAGGAACACATAATTTTGAGTGAAGTGGAGGAGGACCAGGCGCATGACCCTGAAGAGGAGATCGACCCAAATGGCTTTCAGTACGCTCTCTACCTTGTCAATCGCCGGGTCCTACACATTCAAGAAGCTCACATGGCTGATCAAAGGGAGAACATCTTCCACACCAAGTGTGTGGTTCGCGAGGCTACCTTGAACGTCATCATCGATGGAGGGATGCTCATCGACCTCATATCCTTTTGATAATGAAAGAGGTATTGCTTACTGTTGTGGATTTGAGTCATATTTCTGCACCTATTACTGCTCTTTTGCAGGATTATATAGATGTGCTTCTAGCTGATCTACCTCAAGGATTGCCGCCCATTCGAGGGATTGAACATCAGATTGACTTCGTCCCTGGCGCAGCATTGCCTAATCACGCCGCTTATAGAGCTAGCCCTGAGGAAACAAAGGAATTACAGCGCCAAGTCACGGAGCTTATGGAAAAAGGCTTTGTTCATGAAAGTCTTCGTCCTTGCGCCGTTCCTGTGATCTTGGTACCAAAGAAGGATGGCTCATGGCGCATGTGTCTTTATTGCAGGGCAATCAACCAAATAACGGTTATGTATCGTCACCCTATTCCTCGTTTAGAGGATATGCTTGATGAACTTTATGGTGCATCTATATTTTCTAAAATTGATCTTAGAAGTGGGTATCATCAAATTAGGATGAAACAGGGAGATGAATGGGAAACGGCGTTTAAAACTAAGTATGGAGTATATGAATGGTTATTAATGCCTTTCGGATTAACTAATGCTCCTTATACTTTTATGAGGCTTATAAACCATGTGCTTAGAAGATACTTAGGTAAATTTGTCGTTGTTTATTTTGATGATATATTAATCTATAGTATGAATCTGCATGATCACCTTAGTCACTTAAAATTGGTATTTGATTATTTAAGAAAGGAGAAATTATATGCCAATTTGAAAAAGTGTTCTTTTGCTTCCGAATCTACTATTTTTCTGGGATTTGTTCTTTCTGCATCTGGTTTGAAAGTAGATGAGGATAAGGTTCGAGCTATACAAGAGTGGTCCCAGCCGCATACTCCTACTCATGTTCTCTCATTCTTGGGCCTTGCTGGCTTCTATCGACGCGTTGTCAAGGATTTTAGCACAATAGCTGCCCCCTTTCATTAGCTGACAAAGAAAGACGTGACGTTTCGCTGGACAAACTCACATCAGAGGGCATTCGATGCTCTCAAGGATCGACTCACCCATGCTCCAATGCTGCAACTACTTGGCTTCGCACAACCGTTTGAGCTCGAGTGTGATGCTTCTGGCACTGGCATTGGTGGAGTTCTGCTACAAAATAGGCGTCCTATTGCCTATTTCAGCGAGAAGTTGGCCCCCGCTGAGCTCAACTATTCTACCTATGATAAGGAGTTGTTCGCGCTAGTTCGATGCTTACAGACATGTCACCACTACCTTTGGCCTAAGGTGTTTGTGATTCATTTGGATCATGAAGTTCTGAAGTGCCTCAAGGGTCAGTCTGTCCTCAACCGACGCCTTGCTCGATGGGTGGAGTGCTTGGAGATCTTTTCCTATGTGGTTCACTATAAAAAGGGAAAGGATAACGTGGTAGCTGACGCTCTATCACGCAGGTATGTCCTCTTGAACCATATGGATGCACATGTATTGGGATTTGCTTTGATAAAGGAACTTTATGCTTCTGATGGTTTCTTTAAGTCTATTTATGCTCAATGTGTGTCCAAAGGTGAAGTTGATTCTTACTTTCTTGATAATGGTTATGTGTTTAAGATGGGCAAACTTTGTATCCATCTTCCTCTATTAGAAGACTTTTAACTCAAGAAGTACATGAATCTAGGGGACATAGAGGATTTGAAAAGACTTTAGATGGATTAAAAGAACATTACTTTTGAGCTAAAATGTCTAATGATGTGCTGAGAATTGTCAAAAATTGTGTTACATGTGCTAAAGCTAAGTCTAAATTGAATGCAAATGGTCTATACCAACCACTGCCTATTTCGAATGCACCCTGAGAGGATGTTTCTATGGATTTTATTGTTGGCTTACCTAGAACATCTAAGGGTCATGCTTCCATATTTGTGGAATTGGACAGATTTTCCAAAATGGCTCACTTCATTCCTTGTCACAAAACTGATGATGCTATTCATGTTGCTCATTTGTTCTTTAAAGATGTTGTTCGCTTACATGGATTTCCATTGTCTATTGTGTCTGGTCGTGATTCTAAATTTTTGAGTTGCTTTTGGAAAACTTTATGGTCTAAGTTGGGTACAAAGGCTATTATTTTCTACATCTTGTTACCCTCAAACTGATGGTCAAACTGAGGTTACTAATAGGACTCTTGGGGCTCTCATAAGAGTCATGCTACGAACCAACCTCCGAAGGTGGGAAGAATGTATACCATTTGTTGAGTTTGCTTATAACAGGTCTAGGCACTCAGCAACAAAGAAGACTCCATTTGAGGTGGTCTATGGCCGAAATCCACTTACACCTATGGATATGATACCTCGGCCTCTTAAGGAGAAAGAGAGCATGGATGCAGCTAAGCAAGTGGACATCATCAAGCGCTTGCATGAGCGAACCAAGGTGCAGCTTGAAAGGAGAAGTGCTCAATACAAGGCAGCGACGGACAAGCATCGCAAGGAAGTGCAGTTCAACGTTGGTGACCTTGTATGGCTGCATCTCAGGAAGAAAAGATTTCCGCAACAACAGAAATCTAAGCTGGATCATAGAGGAGATGGATTATTTCGAGTGGTTCAGAAGATGGGTACTAATGCTTATAAGTTGGATCTCCCTGCCAACAAGTACAGTCATTCTACCTTCAACGTCGCCGATCTATCTTTGTTCATGCCTGACGATGACTCTGACAACGATTTGAGGACAAATCGAACTCAAGTGGAGGAGAATGATGGAGTGAAAATGTCGATGACTCCGGGTGACATTGAGGACAACATGAAGGTGCCATTTGATGGTCCTATCACTCGTGCAAGGGCCAAGAAGTTTCAATATGCAACTAGAGCACTTCTTGTCGGTTACCAAGGAACTATGGAGCAAGGGTTCAGGCCACCCTGGTTCACTTTGCTCAGGACTACACCACCAGCACAGGAGTTGAGCTTGCGTCCACAAACGGAGCTCATGAAGACTCGACAACACCCGCCTTGACAAGACCTTACTCGACCAACATGACACTCGATACTTACCTATGTCGAGTGGGCCTTGGGCCATGCCGAGTGACTTGGAGGCCCATGTCGAGTACTCCTTGTGTGTGGGCCGAATTCCCTATTTAATTATGTTACATGATTTTATGAAATGTAGGATTAATAATGTGGAATTAATTATATCTATTCTAGATAAAATTCTTGTCCACTAAGTTTTATCTTTCCTAGGTTTTACTTATCTTTAGATATGTTGATCTATCTTTTATCAAACCAAAGCTCTACCTTTGCAAGGTAGAATTGGTCCTAGTTTTTTTATTTAAACATTGTATTTCCCTTGAATTAAAATTAGATTGGAATAAAGAATTCAGGAAGCCCTTTGGCTAAAAGGTTCCTCGATTACCAATCCAAAGCTTCAAACACTTTGATGTTCTTGGTTCAATTTGGCACTTACATAATCCAAACACAATCCCCTTCAATCGGCACAACCGAAACCAAACACAACCTTAGTGGAAACCGTCGCAAGAAGAAGAAGGACGAGAGCTCCTTGGACCTCGGCACCCTTTCCACGGTCCTCAGCGCCTGGCGCCTTGGCTCGCCGGCTCTTGCACGTTCCCTCACTCTCGCGTACTCGGACTTCCTTGCACCCGGCTCCGCGCTCTGAGGTGTCCTTGCTCCCACGTCATCAGTGACGCTCCCAGCTAGCGCTTGTCCCAGCATTCGTGAGCACAAGCGTATGCGTCTCCGCGTCGATCTTCGCGGGCACCTGCGCTCGGATCCACGCGCATCTTGGCACCTCAGTCCTCGACGCTCTCGCTCTCTCACTCCTTTGCTTTCTTTAATTCGTTGCTATTGTTATTTGCTGGAAAATTCGTCTAAGTCTTTTCTGTCGCTATTCCTAAAATTTAATCACTTGATTAATTTGTTCCAAATCAGGAGATATCAAAGAGCATTGCAAGATCGGGCAAATATACGGCGTGGTTCTTGATCTTGATCCCATAGGTGAAGGATCGAGGATTCCAAACGTATCATTATCTGAAACTGGTGTTACTATACAACTCGCTGATCATTCTAGTATTAAGTCTAGAGGAGTTGTTGAAGATGTTTTGGTTAAGGTAAATGATTTGATTTTTCCAGCGGATTTCTTCAGTCTAGACATGGAACAAGGTACGCCTGAAACCCCTATTATCTTGTGAAGGCCATTATTGCGAACGACTAAGACTAAGATTGATTGTTTTGAATGTTCACTAACTATGGATTTTGATGGTAGAAAGATTAAGTTTTCTATATTTGAGCCTATTGTTTCTTCTGCCAATGATTTTGTAGATGCTCTTGACTCCAATGAAACTAATCACATGAATGAATCAAATGCTTTGTTAGATGCTTCTGTTGAAAATGAATCTATCAATCTTGAGTTTTCTAACAAAGGTGAAATTAGTTTAGGGAAAGATGACATTGAGAAGAAAATTGAGAATTTATTTAAGTCACATGAAAATGTGCCTAATTCGAATGATTTATTGCTTTTCCCAATGAAAATTCGATTCCTAATAATGTTGAGGTTTTTGCAATTGTAGGACAACCTCATGGAGTTACTCATTTCAAGAAAGAATCGATGGATGCAATGGATGGATATGTTGGAGAAGTTCCTAAAGTTCCACCCCTTGTTCTGAAAAGGACAAGTGTGGGGGATCTTTGTGGAATAACGTGATCAATAATGCATCACATCGAGCCAAAGACTTGAAACAATGGTGCTTCTTGGGAGGCAACCCAAGGTAGTTAGGTATTATTTCTATTTTGAATTTAGTTTTTTTCAATTCAATAAAGTAGGATCAATCGTGTCAACAGATTTTGGAAGTTACGGTAAGTGAAACCGGTTTAGGGTTTGAGTTTTGATTGATTTAAAAGATGGAGTTGTGCACTGTGGACTTGGTGCCGACATTGAAGAAACTGGAATATATGAGGAGGTCAATCCACTCCTGCGAGATGGGGGATTGAAAGATTTCTTGGATGTGTCTGCTTATACCTATCCAGCATTGGTGAGAGAATTCTTGGCTACCCTAGATTACCGTTTTGATATGGAGATTCATTTTCAGCTGAGGAATCGGAAGTTCGTGGTCACTAAGGATCTCATTGCATAGGCTTTTGGTGTTACCAAGTGGCATGCTGATGCTAGATTTGCTGATAAGTTAGGCGTTCAAGATCCTCTAGATATGTGGAAGGAGGCTATAGCTGTGTTCGCTAATTATGATTAACAAGATCATGAATCTATGATTACTCATCATGCATTGAGATTTTCTTACTTGGTACTCTGCAACTCTTTCTTGGGAGTGGAGAATCCGTCCGTTGTTACTATGAGAGCCTGGAGCTATATCTGCTGCTTGACTCCGGGAGGGGTTCACATCCCTGACTGGGTTCATCTATTTTTGGGAAACTGTATGGAGGTTATTAGAGCTACTCATGTGAGATCGTGGCACGTTATTGTTTTAGGAGGTTTGATATCGCTGATTGCTCGCCAAGTAGGTGTCTGTCTTGATGATTTGGCGCCTCTTGATGACAAGAACGTTTACAATCTTGCTAGCCTGCAATGGTGGGAGATGGTTCAGTTGGCTTAACGTCCGGATAGAACTTGGTGTTTTAAATGGATGTCGGGACCAAGAAGGAAGCATCATAATTATCTACCTGCGGACATAGCACAGTGCCTACAGATGTCAGATTTCAACCTCTATCACAACAAATTTCCATTATATCCTGCGGAGCATAGTTGGGTGAAATGATGGTCTGCTATTAATAATGAGGCCACCGATGATGAGGCTCCAGAGGATGTGGATAATAATGAGAATGCTGGTGTTCTGCCTCCTGAGGTACCAGCTGAGATTACAGAAGCTGGTGAAAAATTTGAGGTGCCTGGTGAGAATGAAGTTGAAGAAGACGTCGAGCCTACATATGCTACTTTGATTGATATTGAGCGATCATTTGCTGATTTTGAGGCAAGCCCTGCTGACAAGCTCACAAAATTTACGGAGAAGCTTTCTAGTCCTCAGAACGCCGTATTGATTGCCCTTCAGGACATCAATCAGCGGTCTGGACCCAGACTTTGCCTTCACAGTAACTGGTCAGTCATTTGCTTCTTTCAAGCCCTTTATTTTTATATTTTTCATTGTTCCTTTATGTGTTTCTATGCATTGAGGACAATGCAACATGTAAGTGGGGGGGGGGGGGGAGAGATTGATGTAAATTTGTTAGGTTAGTTCATGTTTGAATTTTTGTTTGTTTTGAGTTTTTTCTTTTGAGTCTTTGTTATTTCCTTTATGTTATTTCTTTTATGTTAAAGAAAATGTCAAAAATGAAAAAAAATTGAAAAGTATCGAAAAAATTGAAAAAAAAATTGTGTCTTCTTTTGTTGTTTTGCATTTTGTGTTATCAAAGATACCCATCTAATTTGAGTTTGTCCTGGCATGATCTTATAAATCCCATGGAAATCTGGAATGATTTGATTTTATCCCATGAAAAAAAATATGGAATGATTTGATTTTATCCTGAAAATTGGTTTTTATATGAAATATGGTTAATCATATATAATTGAGCATGTATGATCTAAGTTTGGGAGTATGCTTGGAATTCAACAAAAATTTATCCCAGTGAGATATTTTTGGCCTTATAAGGGATACATTATTATTCTTTTTGCTTTTCTTGTGTGATATTGATAGGCTAAAAACCTACACCCACAAGTGTATGGGGTTCAGCTGTAGTAATAAAGTGTCGTATCCACAAGGACCGGAGGAATATCGATTGTCAATTTCAAACTAGTTCGACTAAGCCCAAAAGTAACAAGCAGATTTGAGAGTGTTTGTGTATAAAGTAACAACGAAAACAGATCAAGTGTAAACACTACTAAAAAAACAGGAAATAGCTACGGATTTTTAGCCACAAATGTCAGTCGACGCTGTTTTGGTTGCCAATAGCAATGACATTGGCCACGACTGTTCTTGACCGTGGCTATTTTCGTGGCTGGTGTTCAGCCAAGAATGCCACATCATCAAATTCGTTGCTAATAGCAACGAACACAATGTCCGTGGCTGATTTCGTGGCTGAAGAAGTGGATGATAGTGGTAACTAGCCACGAAATTAGCTACGAATGCTTATTTCGTGGCTGTATTCGATGCAGATTTGGCAACAACATCAACCTCGTGGCTAAATCCGTGGCTATTCAGCATCAGAAATCCGATGATGGAATGGACACGAGGTGAGTGGGCTTGGATCGGTTATTGTAGGCGGGTCGGACATGGGGTGAGTGAGCTTGAATCGTAGTTGAATACGTGGCTATTAAGCCCTATAGGCGGTCAAACCTGTTAAAAATAGTCAAAGCCCAATGAATGCAAGCCCAATAAATAACTCGTACATCGTATGGATAAGCCCATCCGTAGTAGCCACGATTTTAGCTACGGTCACATTCGTAGCTAAATCTGTGGCTATTTACAGTTGAGCTCAAATAAGCTTTAATTTATGATGGGCCAAAATATGACTATGTTTTTCCCGATTGGCCCATTGATGGCCCCATGTATAATTTAAAAAAAATTCATATAAATTAATAAGTGTTGAAAAAAATATATTAACTAATTATTAAATTCTTATGAGAATATTATAAGGATATGTTTAATTTTGAGGAAAACTCATATAAGTACCTAGCTAATAACACCTTATAATAAGTAATAAATTCTTATTATAACACTATAAGGTTATGTTTTAAGGAAAACTCATATAAGTAGCTAATAAAACCTTATACTAAGTAATAAATTCTTATTATAACACTATAAGGTTATGTTTTGAGGAAAACTCATATAAGTAGGTAATAAAACCTTATACTAAGTAATAAATTCTTATTATAACACTATAAGGTTATGTTTTGAAAAAAACTCATATAAGTACCTAATTAAACCTTATACTAAGTAATAAATTCTTATTATAACACTATAAGGTTATGTTTTGAGGAAAACTCATATAAGTAGCTAATAAAACCTTATACTAAATAAATTCTTATTATAATACTATAAGGTTATGTTTTGAGGAAAGCTCATATAAGTAGCTAATAAAACCTTATAATAAGTAATAAATTCTTATTATAACACTATAAGGTTATGTTTTGAGGAAAACTCATATAAGTAGGTAATAAAACCTTATACTAAGTAATAAATTCTTATTATAACACTATAAGGTTATGTTTTGAGGAAAACTCATATAAGTAGCTAATAAAACCTCATACTAAGTAATAAATTCTTATTATAATACTATAAGGTTATGTTTTGAGGAAAACTCATATAAGTAGCTAATAAAACCTTATACTAAGTAATAAATTCTTATTATAACACTACAAGGTTATGTTTTGAGGAAAACTCATATAAGTAGTTAATAAAACCTTATACTAAGTAATAAATTCTTATTATAACACTATAAGGTTATGTTTTGAGGAAAACTCATATAAGTAGCTAATAAAACCTTATACTAAGTAATAAATTCTTATTATAACACTATAAGGTTATGTTTTGAGAAAAACTCATATAAGTAGCTAATAAAACCTTATACTAAGTAATAAATTCTTATTATAACACTATAAGGTTATGTTTTGAGTAAAACTTATATAAGTAACGAATAAAACCTTATACTAAGTAATAAATTCTTATTATAACACTATAAGGTTATGTTTTGAGGAAAACTCATATAAGTAGGTAATAAAACCTTGTACTAAGTAATAAATTCTTATTATAACACTATAAATGTTAAATAACACCTGATAATAACTAATAAATTTTTATTAGAATACAATAAGAGTATGTTTTGAGGAAAACACAAATAAGTAACTAATAAGTGTTGAATAAAACCTTATATTAAGTAATAAATTTTTATTAGAATACTATAAGAGTTTTGAGGAAGACTCATATAAGTAACTAATAAGTGTTGAATAAAACCTTATTTTAAGTAATAAAATCTTATTAGAGTGCTATAAGGGTATGTTTTGAGGAAAACTCATATAAGTAAAGAATAAATGTTGAATAACACCTTGTAATAGCTAATAAATTCTTATTAGTATACAATAAGAGTATGTTTTGAGAAAAACACATATAAGTAACTAAATACTTATTAGAATACTATATGGTATGTTTTTTAAGAATACTCATATAAGTAACTAATAAATGTCGAATAAATCTGTATATTAGGTAATAAATACTTATTAGAATACTATAAGAGTATGTTTGGAGAAAAACTCATATAAGTGACTAATAAATGTTTAATAAAACCTTATATTAAGTAATAAATGCTTAATACAATACTATAAGGTACGTTTTTGAGGAATTCTCATATAAGTAACTAAGAAATGTTTAATAAAACCTTATATTGACTAATAAATTCTTATTAGACTACTAGAAGAGTATGTTTTGAGGAAAACTCATATAAGTAACTAATAATTGTTTAATAGATCCTTATATTGACTAATAAATTCTTATTAAACTATTATAAGAGTATGTTATGAGGAAAACTCGTACAAGTAACGAATAAATGTGTTAATAGAACCTTATATTGATTATTAAATTCTTGTTAGACTACTATAAGGGTATGTTTTGTGCAAAATGCATATAAGGAAAGAATAAATGTTTAATAAAACCTTATATGAACTAATAAATTCTTATTAAAATACTATAAGAGTATGTTTTGAGTAAAACTCATATGAGTAACAAATAAATGTTTAATAAAACCATATATTGACTAGTACATTCTTATTAGAATACTATAATGATGTATTTTGAGGAAAATTCATATAAGTAACTAATAAATGTTTAATCCAGTTCAAAACTAATAAATGTTTAATAAAACCTTTTATTAATTAGTAATAATTTTTTTTTCCAGAATACTATAAGAGTATGTTTTGAGCAAAACTCATATAAATTTGATAAAACTTATCTGAAGTAGATATATCTAATGGTAAATATATTTATTGATAGTTTTATTTTTTATATGTAAATTGCGAAAGAAAAAAAAAAAGCAAGCCCACTGTCGAATTTTTTTTTACCGCCCAATTGATTTGGGAGCGGGAAATTTCCCGGGCTTGAAATTTGAGAAGTGGTATAACCCTAATTAACTTTAGGCTCCACCTCTTTTCACACATTCTCCTAGTCACCTCTCGCGCCTCCCTCTTCCATTCTTCATTCCAGATCTGTCTCCCAAAATTTCAGATCTCAATCTCATACTCTCTCCCCAAAGATTTCAGATCTCGATCTCATCCTTCCGTCTCTCATCCACTCTTGTCCTAGATTCTTCTCCCTCCCGTCTTTCTTCCATGGAGAACGATGTCAACTGGCCACCACGGAGAACGTCGCCGACGGAGAATCCAATCTGGTGGAGCTCGGAGGGAGCGCCTTCATCAGGTGGAGCCCGGAGGGAGCGCCGCCTTCGTCGTTATGCATTGTCGCTCCCATAAGGTTTGTCCCTCCTCTCAGATTTGAGTTTCATTCTTCCTTCCCTCCTTACTCTTCTCCGTTCTCATGGCTTCTTTGCTCTCTTCTGTCTTGGTTTGTCCTTTTTTTGTAAGCTTTGTGTTTTTTATTGTCTCTGAATCCTTACTTCTCGCCTTTGTGTTTCATGTCTCTGAATCCGAATATGTCATTGCATATCTGGGAGCAAGTACCATCTCGGATGTTTTCATTAGGTACGTCTCAATCTTTTCCCCGAATTTTAGGTCCTCAATCTACCATTTCTTTCAATTGTGAACTTAGTTTTTGACTTTTTTTTCCCTAAAATTTTCAACTGTCAGTTTTTTTCCTTCTGCAATTGGTAATTTTTTTTTCCCCTTTCAATTGAGAACTTAGTCCTTCTGCTCACCTTTTCTTTTAAAATTGAATTGAGTACTTTGTCTAGCAGCAAAATGGAGAACCGAAAATCTTGTTTCCTTTTAATCCTTGTTTGAGTGAGAATTCGAAGATCTCATTCTTCCCCTTCACATTGGAAATTGAAAACAAAGGGTTGAAGATTCATTGCTGGTTTCAAATCTCTATTTTTTAGCTTATTTATTTTCTAATTTCATTTTATAATCAGTGTTTAAACTGATTTCGTATCACTTGCCTCTATGAATGAATGTTGTAGGTTTGATATAAGAACTGTTGAAATTGAATTGATGTTCAATGTTTTGTATAAACTAAATTAAAGTATATCTATGGATTTGAATAACCTAAATTTAAGTATTTGTGTATAAATAAATTTTAGGTTTGCTGCATGAATTTCATTCGAACGTTGTGTACACTTCTTGTAATATTATTGAAGTTTCTCTTATGAACCATTATTATTAGTGGAATCTTGCTGAGTATTTTGATATGAAAGTAGACCGTGAAAAATTGACTGAGTTATTTTACAGATAACATTAGGGGAGATTATGCTTTCTGGACAATGCCCTTGATGCTCTCTCTTTGGCTTCTCTTTCTCTTATCGACAACTATGCAACTAATTATCCCAAATAATGGAGTCCTTGAATCTTTTGGCAGGATAACTAGATAGGGCCATTAATTTCATACTTAGGTAGAAAAAATGGAACCTTGCCCTCATTGCAGTACAATCCCTAGCTTGTCCAGTGTGAAGCATTGGGTGCAAGAACAAGGCCGAAGTTCTCAAACTAGCGTTTAGATTCTTAAGATGTGTTGGTGCTTTTCTTAGGTGTAGTATTTCTGGATGTTGTACATTATGTTCATGATGTTGTGTTTTTGTATTTGGACACATTAGCTAAAACATTATATCTCTCTCTATATATATATTCTCTATCGTATAAATAGCGCATACAAATAATCGCAACAACTTAAGCAACGACTTTAGCCTCAAAGTTAGCAACCAACTAAGCATTGCCATTAGCCACGACCATAGCAACGACTCAGCCACGGAACCAACAACAAACATGACCTATTACCCGCAACGAACTCAGCCACAAAATTAGCCACGACATTTGCGATGACCATTTCCGACGCTATCGTCGTCGCCACAGCCACGACATTCAGAAGTCATACCTAGCCACGAAATTAGCCACGACGGTATGAGTTCGTTGCTATTTTCCGTTGCTACGTCGGCCCGAATTTAGTCACGAGGAATATGGCTACGGATGGCCCGACCGTTGCTGATTCCGTGGCTAAACCGGTTAGCCACGATCATTCGTTTCCAAATCCGTTGCTATTTTCTGTTGCTAAATCCTGTTTTTTTAGTAGTGAAAGAAATATAAATATGGAAAGCGTTCTAAGACAAGGGATTACCAACAATGCATCATCGATAGACCAATAATATTTTCTTGCTTGAATGATATCTAATTCAAATGTGAAGGTAGATCGTCCAAGGTAATCACAAAGCTTCTCTCGGAATCAAAGCGAATGTGTCTAAATTGGTTAATGATCGCCTCTTGATCTCAACCAACCAATTTAGACCCTTTGCGTGCTTAGAATTCTAGGTAATAATCGTGCAAACATAACCATCTCGGTCTTAGTCGATACAATTATCACCTAAAATATCTATGACGATCAAGAGATCCACAAGAAATTCAATTTCTCTTTCGATCAACTAAACTTCAGGCTTAATCCTATGGTTCCAATAGCCTCTCGGCCTAAATTCACCATATAGGTTCCAATTCAGGGTCTTAGTCTCTCGATTTCAAACCCCAAATCAGTTCTAATCGACTCTCGTCAACTAGGGCTGGCGCGATAGGATTGAATCACCAAATAGAATCAAATATCATTCAAACAATACTAAGCACAAGCCTATTTCCGCATTGTCGAGACAATCCCAACCCTAGAACAAGAAATCTAGCAACTCATGGAGATGTTCATGCTTGATTCAATCATATTTGGCAGGATAAACATTGGACAGCAGAAACAACAACGGAAAATTACCAGAATTTGATGAATCGAACAAAATCATCTTCAAGAATCTCTAATCTCCCAAAGCTCCCAAATAGGTCTCTACAATGTCAGACTTTCGGCCCCCTCAACCTCCTAAAAACGTCCCTTAAATATCCCCCAAATAAAAATAAATTAAAAACGGAAAAAAAACTGTTCAGGGACGACACTCGGGCATATAACATCTCGAGTGTCAAGAGCACTCGGCCGAGTGTGAAGATTTGCTAGCTTCTGGAGCCCACTCGAGCATAAAACAGTTCGAGTGTTTAGGCACTCGATCGAGTGGCCTTCAACAGGGTCGTCTTGAAATGCATTTTCTGGAGTCGTTACTCATTCGATTAATGCATATGAATATGCTTTAGAAAGCTCTTTTCGGGCACTACAACTCTCATGAAGATATCAAGACTTGGATCGAAGTGTTGTAGGTCGAAAATAGGAAGTTTAGCCGTGCTGCTCTGCCTTGTCCACTTTGTTCGATTCCGCTTCGATTCTCTTGGCACATTTCCTTGATCATGTGCCTTCTAGCTTGTCTTTGATGATTTCAAAGTGCGTTAAGGAGCCTTGAACCACCTCTTCCTCCTTTATCTCTTGAATTGAGTCCAAAACCGCTCCAAAATACCCGAAATCACGATGAATATGCGGTAGACACCGATTCCTCGAAACGGGATACTAAGGGCTAAGAAATAGGCAAATGCTTGAGTAAAACGCCCTAAACTCTAACCAAAAGTTTCCTATAAACATGACTAAATAGACGCTATCAAAATACCCCATACTTAACCTTGCTTATCCCCAAGCAAGACTAAGACAATAAACCACAATATAGCGTCTACTAAATCAAAATATTTGACGAATGCCATCCTAGCATATCATGGCCAACAACTAAGCTTGACTAGCTCTTCAAAATACAAAAACCCTCTAATACACTTCCCTCAAATCTCAATCTAAATACTCGTTATCCACAAAGCTTGAACAACCTAGATAATCTCCACCGCTTGGAATTATGCACAAAACAAAATCATGAGGACTTTATAGGGTTATGATGGGGCAAAGGTGGAAAGAGCAAGTTATGGATAACATTAGGCCATGTGGTGCTAGAATCCAGGAAAAAAGGATCACTCGAGAACAACTGAAAAAACACCCACATCAAATAATCAAACTCATACCAATCCAACAAACAAACTCCATCACAAAAACTTTTTCATCTTCACTTTTGTCAACCACTTCAATGAAAAATTCTTTTTTTTTCACTCTTTTTCTTACCTCTCTAGCCTCAACACCGTTTTACACGAATACAAACATTTGTAATGAATTTACCCGGTTACTAAGTGTCTTGGCCTCCTCACTTTGCACTTCTTCCTCCTTGTGTGAATTTTATTCTGCACAAGCAGGATCGATTACTAACCGTATTTTTTCTTGACTTTTGCACTTCTTTTTTTTTCACTCTTTTTCTTACCTCTCTTGACTTTTTTTTTTCTTTTTCTTCTTTCAATCACAATCAAGAGAAATCATCCCATACTTGAAGCACATCCACACAACAAAATACACTACCATGACCCAAAATCCTGGATTGGGGAACGACAAGTAGCGGCTATGAAAATTTTGTGGAGCTACCAAAGAATCAGGCTTCTAAGGCTCAGAAGGCTTCAAGCAGATGGTCAAATGTAAGGGTAGGCAAGGACAAAGGGGCTAACAAAACTACCTCAATCATATTTAAATTGGAATTTTCGCCGGGTGCCCGCCAGGTATACAACAGTTTTGAATAATTCGCCAAATACCCCTGAGGTTTCGTATTTTTTTTGCGAAATACCCCTCCGTGTAATCTGTTTGCAAAATAAAAAAAAATCCCTTTCATCCCCTTCGATACCCTCCAATCTCCATCTGCTGGAGCGAGAGAGAGGGGCATGGAGAGAGGAGGCCGCCTGAAGATTTGAAGCTGGTGGAGGGACATACACGAGGAGGAAGGAGGTGCACCGACGAATGCCCGATCGAAGACCCTTTTCGGTTGAGGCAGAGATAGGAGGCCGGCCGCTTGAAGATCTCAATGTTGGTGGAGGGACAGACACGAGGAGAGACGAGGTCGACGCCGACGACCGCCTAGGTATGTCTCCATTCTTTCGGCTTTCAGAATTTAGGATTTAGGGATTTTTCTATTTGGAGATTTTTGGGTTGGATTCTAGTTTTATGGTCTTCGAATTGAGGTTTGGGGGTAGGATTCATGAAAATTTATGTGAATTTGTGAGACCTAATGCTCTTGAAGGTGATTACATTGGAAAATTGATTGTCTCTTGTTTCATGGATGAATCATTCTTGTTCTTGACATTACCAGGACATATTCAATGTGAATAAACTAGGGATTGTTTGTGATGGGGTCATAGGGATTGACCAGAATTTGTTTAGAAAGAAAGGTGATACGAATTCTGGTTTGTAGCTCATGAATCTTATCATGTTGGTGATTTTTCTTACTGAAATAGTTAAAGATGAGATGGACTTTGAATCTTTCCATTTTATTCTTATATTGTAGCATTAATTAATGATGCTTGTACACCTCATGAATCCTATAAATGATTAATGGGTTGCTTGCCATTTATATGCCGACCTACTGTAATTCTATAGTCAAAGGTAGTGCAATGTCTTTTGTCATGGTAATTGATAAACTGTGCAGATTGATTGAAAAAAATGTTGGTTCTTTAGCAATTTTTTTTTTTGTTCATGCATGTGCTTGAATTCATAGAAGAGTAAAAGCAAAACTTCTTGCTTTGTTGTGTAGCTAATTTTCTAGCCTATTAGCTCAATTGGTAGAGCTATGTGTTTAGACACAAAGATGTGGGTTCAAATCCCACATAGGCTATCTTGATATTAAGTTGTTGTCATTTTTGAAAATATTTCCACACACAAATCATATTGAAAAGAATTGGAGAATTGCAAACTCTTTTTCAACTCAAGTTGAGCAGATTACCAAAATCATGGATCTGAATTTTTTTACAGCTTATTGTGGTTGATGTCAATGTTTTCAATGTGTTTTTACAAGTTATTTTGGTTCTGAATGTAATAAAAACAGCCAGCACAAGGATCTGATTTTTTTGCTGTCATACACGCAGCAAAAAAAAAAACATGGAGATTACCAAAATCACAGATCTGAATTTTTTTTGCCTAAATCATGGATTCCAGAGAGCTTATGTTTGTCATTCCGATGTCGTAAGCTCCTTCAAACAGCTGATCAGGCGAGTTTGTAGCTTAATCAATAAATGACAAAAGCAATGCCTTTGAACAACACAAAACTTGATAGCAAGTCTTAATAAAAGTTACCAAGTGCAGATTTTGACTCTTCAAATATAGATGCTAATAATTCTTCTGTTGCCTTAAGTTGTGCTTGACACTCATAAATTGCATAACCAACAAAGGTAGAAAAATATCAAAATCAGATGTATGAAATGAAAGTAGTAAAACATCACCACTGAACACCAAAAGGTTAACATTATATGGCTCATTCAGAACACCAAAAGGTTAACATTATATGGCTCATTCAACTTACAAAACTTTTCTGAACATGAAAACATAAAAAAATAAACAAAAGGATATTGGCCCATTATCACACAATATGTGTTAGATATTAGAAAAAAAACAATAAAATTAGTAAGCAAGCAAAAAAAGAAATCGAAACCCACCTGCAGCATAGTTGGTCAGTCCCACTTCAAGGAGCAGAGAAGAAGCAGAGAAGACGAATAGTGTACCTGGAATTGGTATAATGTTTGGTATTAGAAATTAGACTAAAAAGGCAACACAACATAGGTAAATCCAAACACCCTATATTAAAATTCCAAACATAAAGTTATGAAATCAATACGATGGCCTTGTTGGCTTGCTACAATTTCTAATGCATTTGTTACCTATGCAGGATTCGAACCCACATCTTGTGTCTAAGCACAATGCTCTATCAATTGAGCTGATAGGCAAAAAATTCAAAGAAAAATGTTATAAGCAGAAAATGCCAAAGTTTGTACAGTAAAAAGACAACAACAGATATAAACAATGACAATAAGGTCAAGGGCAAGGAGGCCGGTGTATACGATCAGAGCACCATTGTCAATGCAGTACCTGTCATCAATTGCAAAGAGTATGTCACTCCTCTCTAAGCACATTATCTTCATCATCTCTTGTAGTCACTCATTGCACCTCACACTGCCAACAATGAGAACATCTTTGGAGTCATAGTATGCCATCACCCTTTCAATTATCTCGACAAGCATAGAAAACAGAGTTTCCTAAAACAGAACAACATAATTCTCAAGAGACTAAGACATCGAAAAGACTAGAAATTCTGGAAAGTATATAGATAGAATGAGACCATATCCTTCCTTGGAAGATCTATAAATTTATCTCCTTTGTTTGCAAGCTGGTTATAAAAGAAAACCAGAGAATCAGGATACTAAACACAACATCTTACAGAGCACACCATAATCTAGTTCAAATAGGGCTGAATAAGTTGAATGAAACTTCAAATAGGGATGAAATACATATATGTACAAATATTCAAGCTTATCCTACATTGTCCAACAACCTAAATTTTATCGTTCACATCTTCAAATTCATATCCATGATGATTTGACACAAAGAAGCAAAAGCATTAATCTAAGTGAATTTACTGTTAGTACCTGCTCAGCAAGAAAACAGACAACTAATAAATCTAGCAATCCAAATACTCATATCAATCCATATTATTGATATATATATATCTCAACAAAACAACATTTAACTCATATCAGTCCAAAAAACTAATAAAGCCCCAAATCCGCAAACCCTATATTAGATAATTTAGAAGGGATACAGAATCAAATACATGCCATAAAATTGGATGTCTTCTGATCCATAAAACTAATCAACAAACTCCAGTTTCAAGATTCTACAATGATAATCCCCCAAAAATCCCAAATCGAAAAACCTAAATCCCTGAAATTGTAAATCTCGTTGAATTTGATAGGAGAGACTAGACCTGGGCAAACGCGGGCCGGCCCGCCCGGCCCGTCCCGCCCATGCGGGATCAAAGCTTCTTGGTCTCAACCAACCAATTTAGACCCTTTGCATGCTTAGAATTCTAGGTAATAATCGTGCAAACATAACCATCTCGGTCTCAGTCGATACAATTATCACCTAAAATATCTATGACGATCAAGAGATCCACAAGAAGTTCAATTTCTCTTTCGATCAACTAAACTCCAGGCTTAATCCTATGGTTCCAATGGTTCCAATAGCCTCTCGGCCTAAATTCACCATCTAGGTTCCAATTCAGGGTCTTAGTCTCTCGATTTCAAACCCCAAATCAGTTCTAATCGACTCTCGTCAACTAGGGCTGGCACGATAGGATTAAATCACCAAATAGAATCAAATATCATTCAAACAATACTAAGCACAAGCCTATTTCCGCATTTTTGGGACAATCCCAACCCTAGAACAAGAAATCTAGCAACTCATGGAGATGTTCATGCTTGATTCAATCATATTTGGCAAGATAAACATTGGACATCAGAAACAACAATGGAAAATTACCAGAATTTGATGAATCGAACAAAATTATCTTCAAGAATCTCCAATCTCCCAAAGCTCCCAAATAGGTCTCTACAATGTCAGATTTTCGGCCCCCTCAACCCCCTAAAAACGTCCCTTAAATATCCCCCAAATAAAAATAAATTAAAAACGGGAAAAAAACTGTCCAGGGACGACACTCGGGCATATATTATCTCGAGTGTCAAGAGCACTCGGCCGAGTGTGAAGATTTGCTAGCTTCTGGAGCCCACTCGAGCATATAACAGATCGAGTGGTCAGGAACTCGGTCGAGTGGCCTTCAGCAGGGTTGCCTTGAAATGCATTTTTTGGAGTCGTCGCTCATCCGATTAATGCATATGAATATGCTTTAAAAAGCTCTTTTCGGGCACTACAACTCTCATGAAGATATCAAGACTTGGATCGAAGTTTTGTAGGTCGAAAATAGGAAGTTTATCCGTGCTGCTCCGCCTTGTCTTTGATGAATTCAAAGTGTGTCATGGAGCCTTGAACCACCTCTTCCTCCTTTATCGCTTGAATTGAGTCCAAAACCGCTCCAAAATACCTGAAATCACGATAAACATGCGGTAGACACCGATTCCTCGAAACGGGATACTAAGGGCTAAGAAATAGGCAAATGTATGAGTAAAACGCCCTAAACTCTAACCAAAAGTGTCCTATAAACATGACTAAATAGACGCTATCATATATACTCTTCCTATGCATTGATCATTGAGTATTGCCATGGTTATCTATTTTTAAGGCCAATTATATACATGTTCATTGCTTGATAAGTTCAAATGATAGAGGCAATCTTTTAGCCCATATTTATCCATATCTATCTTATGTGTCTTGCTTTGAAGCCAATTTGAGCCTTTAGCCTTTTTATTTTTAGCTCCACAAAATTATTATTCATAGTCTATGATAAGCCTTACCCTTATTCAGGGGAAATTGAGATTTTGAGTGGGTTGTAGAATCTATTTTGGAGATTGAGGAGAATGAAGCTAAAGTGTGGTTTTATGGTTTATGGTTTTGAGAAGATGTAATGTTATATGCTTACTTAGTCCCTCATGTTTATGCATTTGAACTTCCTTGTATTTTGGCTCAAGTAAAAAAATCCGATAAAAGAAAAGAAAAAAAGAATAAAGAGTCATTTATCTTATGTTTGCATAATGAGGAAGAATTGGGATTTATGTGGGTTATGAGATACATTGGTTGGGTGTTGAGACTACATGATATGTAAGATGATGAGATTGGAGATTTTTGGAGTTGTATTGATGATATTGAGAGATGTTGTGTATTTGTGAGCTTGATTTATTGAGTTGGTTTGTTTTCTGTTGGGAGTTTTGGAATCTTGTTTTCCCTGGAATTTATTGCACCACATGACCAAATAAAATTCCTTGCCATATGTTTCTAGCAAGCCCCATCAGAACCCCAACGAATGGAATCTTCTATGAAGGTTTCAATTGAGCGAAAGTTCTCTTGATGTTCTTATTTTTTGCATTGACGTATCCGGTGGAGATTTTATGATATAAATGTCAATATTTGAATTGAGACTTGTGTATGGAATTGAGGTGAGTGTTTCCTTAAAGCCTAAACACATGACGGTAAGAGATACACATTTTGTCCTTGGTAAGGTTGACTTTTGAGCATGCAAGCAACTTGATCCCATATATACATGTTATGACGTTTGTATGTTTGGTTATATTTTCACTATTTATGATGTTTCTTTTAATGAGTTAAGTTGTGAAAGATTTGCTGTGGGATGCGTAGATGATGTTTTTCCTTATGGTTGCTTGAGGACAAGCAAGAGTTAAGTGTAGGGGGATTTGATAAGGCATATTTCATATAGGCATTATAGGTGTTTTTTTATTGCTTTTAGGTATTGGTTTTGTTATGTTTTGAGTCTATTTCTGTTTATTACTTCTGGAGTATTCGAGTTCAGAATCTATGCGTTTTAGTGTTTATTCTACAGATTTACATTCCGACCTTGGATGGACTTTGGGAAGAGCTTAAGAAGATTGTTTTGGAGCGAATGGAGGCTAAGGAAGAGCTAAGGAGGAGAAAGGAGACACGCTATTGGAATTCGTCGAAGGAATTTGAGGAACGTCGAGCACTGCATGAACGGCACCCGCCACCCCTTGCATGGCGCTCGCCATTGGCCCAGATCCCAGAAACGCGGTTTTGGATCCGAAGACTATTATTTTATATTATTTCTCATTAATTCTTCCAGGGTTTTGCCAACCCTTGAGAGACCTTTTAAGTTTGTTTTCAGTTTATTTTTGAGAGAGTGGCTATTGTGTGAGACGATGAACACCATTAGAGAGAGAGAGAATTGGCCTATGAGTAGCTAAACTCATAGTTTCGCCTGTGATTCGAAGACATGGTTGTTTGGATTGTGAGGATTTGATTCTATTTGATTATTCATGTTCGTAGTGGATGATTTTAATTGATCTATGTTGAGGATATGTGATTAGGATTGAGTTCGGTATGCGCATATCTGTCTTGGTTGTGTAGAGTCAATGTGCCAATTGGTCTTGATTACTTGAGGTCTTAATGCTATTCTTTAGTGATATTGAATAAGATGAGTGAATCTCTGCGGATCTCTCAACTTTAGTCAAGTAGACCTAGGAATATGAATAATTAATAGATCAATCCAAGGATCATGAATTCCAACCATTGTCAAACAGTTACAGGTGAAATGTTCTTTCTGCCTTTATATCAATTTGCTTTGTGATTTTCAATCTGGTTACTTTTACATATTTGTTATTTTCCCAAGATTATTGACTTGATCTGAGAGTGCTTGTTAATGGTTATTGAATAGAAAATCGCTTCTCCCTGTGGGTTCAACACCGGACTTCATCGCTATACTAGTAGTTATTTGGTTTATCAAAGATTGATTGCCTAACCTATTGGTTGTGTGTTTAAGTTTGGATATTATTACTATTTGACAGAGGGCGAAAGTGCCAACAACGTTCGTCCCGCGTCAATAGTGTCTCATATGTAGCATCGTTGAGGGTAGCAGTCGTGACCAAGAAATCTCGCGATGACTCGAGTCATTTGTCGAGTAAAATGAAGAAACCTTTGAAGATGGGGGATCCTGATTATTGCTCCTGGTAAATTATTTCCAATGAAGAGAATCGTGGGGGCAAAGCTTCTACCTCTGAGAAGAAAAGAAAAAAGGTTCCTTGGCAAAAGAGCCAAGGAGCTGCGGATGGGAAAAACAAAGCCCACGTTGTGATGGGCGATTTCTTAGTACCGCCATACAGGCTAGAAGAGATCGCGGTATGTAGTTTCGGATTATTGCTCCTTATTTAAATTATTGAAGCGAAATCAATCTTAATATAAATTCGGTTTAATTATCAAAAAGTGTAGTAACAATTAGGATTTATGCGAGAGCCTCTATCCACCTATTTGTTAATAACGAAAGTTATTTGATGAAAAGCTTATTCCTTTCATGAATTTGACATATACTAGCATGATTATCGTTGAGGTAAAATTTCCCGGCTTTGGAAGTTCTTTAGTTTATTGATTTATAACAACAACATGCTATTATTTCTGTTCATCTTTCCCTATTCATTCTTATATTCTTTGGGCTCTTTTCCGACACAAATTGGTTACCTTTCGAATTTCTATAGAGCATTCAATTTCGAATGATTACAATCGATATCGACCCCCGCTGACTCGATATCGAGTGGTTGTACTCCATATCGACCTTGTTCAATTTTGTAGGAATTTGCCCGACGTCGACTGACTTACTCGATTTCGACCATACTGAGTCGATATCGAGTGAAGCCCCTGAGTCGATTCTGAACGAGATTTCTTGGCCGCTTAAGATCCGCTGACACGCTTCCTTGTGGATTCGATCCTGGCCTATTCCACTACAACGGGAGGAACTCTTGTAATTTATTTGTGAAGGCTGGGAATCTATTTGATTTATATTTATATTTTAGACTTGATTTCCTCCTACAACATCACCCTTGGTGGGAAACTGTCGGATAGGTTGTCTAGCAGTACCAACTGGAGCAAAAAATGGTTTTTAGTGAGGGATAGTACTGGGTTGTTTTTTAACTTTCGTCGGGACCCAGGGAGTTACAACAAGTTTTTTAAGATAGACCCCTTCTTCCAAACAATGGGAACAAAGCTTCCTACGACCTTAGGGGATCAGGGATTATAGGAAAATTGATAGACAGATTTTACTCGCGTAAACCGTGTCAAAATAAATTCGAACTTACCTAACTACTGTAGTGTGATAAGTACGAGTCGATCCCACAAAAAATCAAGTTATTCCTAAGATAAATCTATTTACCAATTAATAGAAAGGGGGTTTTGGTGATTGAAAATAAGAAAGCAAAATAACTATATATGAACAAGTTAATGGATATAACAACTAAAGGATTAGTTTCATCTACAAATATCCACTTTAATTTGACTAGTTGATCCTCGATTTTTCTTCAAATTCTCTTTTCATCCTATTATTGTTCCTGTCCTGATCTTGTGTAAATTACTAGTCCTACGAGTCCTAGTAACCCTTACTGATTAGATAACCCTAACATGGTCAATATTCAACCTAATAGTGGCATTAAGATTAAGGATTAACCAGGATACATACAACACCAAACTACGAGTCAGCATTCAACATGTAATTGATTATCTACACACCAGTTTAGTCCTACGAGTCCTAAAAAGGTATGATTGCGACTATGGATTAAGGTTCGGTACAAGGAATCTACAAAATCCTATCAATAATCTCAACTAGTTGTACGGACTAGAAGAAATCAACAATATTCGCAAAAGAATCAATACGAATCAATAGGAATAGAACAAGAATAAAAATCTCACAACTTTATCAAACCAAAGCTTCAATCCATAGACGAAACGGGAGAGTTTAAATCTCCATAAAGATAAAACAAAGACAATTAGGGTTTAGGGAAATACTGAGTTAGTCGGCCTCGGTAAGTCTCGCTGTCTTACGATGCACACCCTTTCCTTTGCCGTATGAATTGAATATATAGTATTCCTAACATATCTATCTAATCTATAATATTAATATATCTAATATTTTATCTAACTAATCTAATTTCTAATAAAACAACAGCAAATCACTAAAGTAGTAACAAGCAGCACTTGCATTCCATGTGTGGGCTCCCTCCGCCTTGCACCGTCCGAACTCACAAGTTGATGCATCGGGCCGTACGTGAATTGATATGAGCCAGTCCATCTTGCTTTCCAATTTGCAAAACAATCCCATAGGTTACGAACAACCTCCAAATTTATACGATCCAAACCAAAAATACCTGAAATATATAAAAGCACTAGTGTAGACTCCGAAAAGCAAATAATACGAATTAACTATAACATATGTAAAATATGAATGAAAATGACCTAATATAATATGCAAATATATGACTAAAATGGACTCTATCAAATACCCCATGCTTAGACTTTTGCTTGTCCCCAAGTAAACTATCCCAAACAAAGAGAAACTCAAAAAGAAAGACAAAAGAATAAAAGAGATTTGTATGAATAATCACTCATCAGTATGGTTCTCCTGGCTACCGGAGTATTTATTATGTTAAGCTCAAAATAGTTAGGACACTATGAGACCCACATAAAACCCTTCATACTCATTGCTTTAAACTTCGATTAGGTTCAGGGGGTGCTTGTATTCAGAATGTATTGACCAATCAAATTCATTAAGCACACTTAAAAATAGTCGTAAACACCCATAGATTACTAGGCCTTTTCTACTTCGGAGTCTCAATATAGCTCTTATTTTTTCCTTTTTTTTCTAAATATTTTTACTTCCTCCTTGCGTGAATTTTGTTCTCCACAAACAAGATCGGTTACTAACCGTATTTTTTTTTTCCAATTCTTATGATTGTCGAGTGAATTTTATTCTCCTCGAACATTGGTTTATTGATTATTCTTTTCACTCGAGTGAATTTTATCCTCCCCGAGCGGTGTAAGTGAATTTTATCCTCCTTACACTCATCAACCCAACATATATCAATGCGCGTAAAAAATCACATCAAATAGATAACCGAATTTACTAGTGCTTTTCATCAGGGGTTTAGACATATGCAATAGAAATCATATAAATTTTTTTAAAAAAATTGCTCTAAACTGAACATCCAATCAATAATCAATTTATAACTAAAGCTCATAATCCAAATTATCTATGGGAATCTGTTGTGAGCTGAATCTGCCATGTTTTACAGTAACTTTTATATCGTTTTCTGCATACATTTCATGCATTTGGGCTAAGATAGTACAGAATCTATGTAGTTTATGTTTATTTGCCAAATTATGGAATCTACACCAGTTTTGTTTAATTTCGCAGAATTCGAGGCAAATTACAGTAGTTTTGGGAAAGGTCGGAAAAGCTCGGAAATCAACTACAGAAGTCCAAGGCCAAGAAGCAGCGGAACCAATCGAATCAAGCTAGAAGCCCAGGTTACTCGATCTAGAGTAATCCAACTCGATCTCGACGAAGGTGCCCGAGCTCAGGCCATGTCGACTAAGCACTGATCGAGAAACTGAGCCAGAGCAACCCGACTCCGGAAGCCTACTCGATCTCGAGATACCTAGTTGAGATCGACAACACCTGGAATGCCATATCCGGAGTCGACAAGTTGTGACAAGTCGAGAAGCCAAAGACGGAGAAGCCAAGCGCCCAGGTACTCGATCTCGAGGAATTTCCTCGATGTCGAGGACCAGCACCGCGTCTTTCCGAGCCTGTCGAGGAAGAAGTTGCCCGATAAGTTAGCCATCCTCGACGCTAGATCTACTCGATCTCGAGTTGTTTTGTCGAGATCGAGGACCCAGGAGCCACATCCGAGCCATGACGAGCACCAGCTGCTCGACCAAGCCCAGCCAGCAATTTCGACGTCACCTCTACTCGATCTCGAGGAGGCTTGGTCGAGATCGAGGAGCCACGTCCCGAAGCCGTGTTCCGCGGTTTGAGCAGTTCTACGCGCTTTGGGAGTCCTTGGAGCCGAAGGAGATCGAGATGGCCGAGATCTATCCTACATCTATCAACAACTATCCTTGGAAGAGAAGATCTATCAACTAGAAGATATTTTACCTATTTAGATTTATTTTCCCCTTTTAGATTTAATTCCTTAAATTGCATTTATTTATCTTAAAGCCTTTAGATATAGTTTTAGATATAGATAGATATATTCTATCCTTGAATAGCAAGGAATAGAAGGCTATAAATAAAGCCTTAGGGGCTGAGCATTAGGCATCTGATTCCAATTCAATTCTATTCAAGTAAGTAGAGAGAGAGTTTGTGGAGAGCAAGGTGGAAAGGCGAAAGCGGATTTGTCTTGTTGGTTGTAAGCTTTCTTTTATTTAATTCAATGCAAGTTAGTTTCTTTTGTTATTTGATGTCTTTCTTGATGATGAAGAGCGAGTAGTCCACCCACTTCTGGGGCTGGGGTGAGCCCGACGGTGGTCATGTGAGGCGATGCGGTAAAGGTACAATCTTGTTATGCGATTCTTCTTCTATCCCTATGAGCATGATTCTTTTGCGAGAGTTGAAGGTGATCCTTGTTTGTGTTATTGAAGCGAAAGTGATCTTAATGCAACTTGGATTAATTATGTGAAAAAGGTTAGTAACAATTAGGGTTTATGCGAAAGCCTCTATATGCCTATTTGTTAGTAACGAAAGTTACTTTGATGGAAAGCATGATCTTTTATGCCTTTATGTGTTACTTTGCATGGTTATCGTTGTGGTGTTGATACCCTGGCTTTGGAATTCTTTCATATATTGATTTATTTCTATTGAAATCTGAGATTCTGTGTTTGAAATCTATAATTTGAGGTTTTCTGTGTTTTGGTCGAGATAGAGAAGTGGCTTGTCGAGATCGAGTAGGCTTTAGTCGATCTCGAGTTGGGTCTTGTCTAGGTCGAGTTGAGTTTCTGCTTCTGTCGTCGATTTTTAGTTTCTGTTTCTGCTGTTCTTTGTCGATCTCGAGTTGCTGTTGTCGAGATCGAGTAGCTTCTGCCTTTGTTTTATTTCTTGTCTTCGCTTGTTATTTCTGTCTTTCTTTCTTTGTTTCTGTCTTCTGTTGCTTTTCTGTGAGATTTACATCTGCCTAGGATCCGCTGACACGCTTCCTCGTGGATTCGATCCTGACTTTCTCTTACTACATTGGAGGGAGTCTTGTAATTATTTGCGTGGGCCTAAATCTGGTTTGATCTATTTAATTATATTTCATACTTGATTTCCTCTAACAACAGAATCCCACAAGTGTCGTTATTCAATTAAAATTCAAATTTATTAACTCTTAAGCCATGAAAAAACATATATCATCATCGAGGTCATACCAATCATAGAAATATCTTCTTAACACAACTAAAAGAAAAACTAAAAAATAAAAAAAAACAAAGACTCAATAACTTACTACGACCATGGGATAATGATCAAATATAAATAATGCAACCTATAATGAAATGCAATGCATAACAAAAATTGAAAAATGCGGAGCTACACTTGAATTCCCCACCCTATGCTTAAAATTTTACTTTGTCCTCAAAGTAAAGAAAAAGAAAGAAAGAGGTTGAGGAAAGTCACAATATAATAAGGCATTCGGAAAACCATTTAGCTCAAGAGGAGGTAGTGGTGTAGCCTCTGAACAAACCATAAAATTCAGCAACTTCTCCTAGTTATAGGACCTGTCCAACACCACAAACAGCAACAAAAACAAGCAAAACTTTCTAGCAATCAGCCGCCAATTTAGTTAAGTAACAAAGGAATATCAAAGCATAAAATTTAGCAAGATAGGTGACTATTCCTAAGTACTAACACCCTTAAAACATGATAAGAGAGCAGAGATTACAGCCCTAGGTGTTCAACAGAAGTTGTCAGCTACTCTTGGATGCAATTGGCATTTGTGACCCATCTTGGAGTTGGATAAATATAGGCCTATCCTCTTTGCAAAACGTCTGGCCAAGACACAAAACAAAAAGAATGCACAACAAATAAACACATTCCAACATCCAAGAAAAGATATCATCCAAGCATAGGGACCGAAATCAAATACTAGTAAACCAAAAATCAACCATACGGCTCATGCTCATCAATATTTTGCAAGTAAAATCAACAAAAAATTGATGGACACAGGGAGCAAGAGACAAGCAAGAGAAATCAAGGACGAACATCATCTCATATCGCAGGAAGTAAGTGAGCCAATATTAGTAGCTTGCACTACAAATAATCATGAAGAAAACAACCAAAATCAGCAGCTAGGGCGATCAAATTCAACTATAAATTTGAATTAATTTTCACACATGGTAGACATAAAGCGAAGGCTATCAAACACAGGTGGTTAAGCATAATATCCCTTAGCAAATAGACCTTATCAAAATCAATTTAGCTGCATGAAAATAATAATGCAGTAAAACAATGACTAGGAATGACAGAATGAGAATCAACTATTGAACCCGTCCCAAATCAAGATCTGTTATGACACACTTTTGACCAAAATCAACAATTTATAACTAAGATTCGGGACTAACATGAGAGATCCCTAAGGTGAGAAAATCATCCAATTCATAACTGATATTAGGAAGATAAGGATGTAGACACTCTTACCAAACCATACCATATTGAGGATGAAACTAGACCGCATCGATGAAGATTCTATCCCAAGCCAACCCGAACGCGAACGCATGCACTGGCTGAGAGCAGGATCTTCCTGCCGTGCTGAGAAGAGGCAGAAGAAGGGGTTGTGGCTGCTGGTGGGCCGGCACTGGCGGTCTGGCGAGAGGCGATAGGCTAGCGTTCTCGGAAAAGGGGGCGCCGGAATGGGGGACATCAGAGGCATAGAATAGAAGGGGAAAAGGCGAGACAGGAATGGTGAACAGAAAAAGATAGGATCTTCCTGCCGTGCTGAGAAGAGGCAGAAGAAGGGGTTGTGGCTGCTGGTGGGCCGGCACTGGCGGTCTGGCGAGAGGCGATAGGCTAGCGTTCTCGGAAAAGGGGGCGCCGGAATGGGGGACATCAGAGGCATAGGATAGAAGGGGAAAAGGCGAGACAGGAATGGTGAACAGAAAAAGATAGGAGGGGTAGTCTGGTGGAGGGCATATGGTGCGGCGCCGGCTAGGGTTCAGGTGAAAGGATGGGCTAGGTCCCAGTGAAGAAAAGAGAGGTCTTGGAATGGTGATTGCTGGTGGCTGCGGGCGGTTGAGGTGAACAGAAAAAGGAAAGGCGGCGACGGGGGTGGCGTTCAAACGGGTTTGAGGTGGATAGAGAGAAGGGAAAGAACGAGGGAAACGGGTAGGGTTTTTTTTCTTTTTTTTAACGAAAATAAAAAATATATAAATCCTAACTAAAAATAAAAAGGAATGAAAAACCATACGTTGGTTGCTTCACAATCTCTCTAAGATCGGACATGGCTAACGCCCTCAGCAACTTGTCAAACTCTTGTGCACATATATCAAGCAAGCATATATAACATAATGATAAATTGAAACTAAATAATATTGCAGATAAGACCCGTTTCAAATTATCAAACAAGCAAGTATGACTCTTTGTAGAGGGTATATAATACCAACAATTCAGTTCCATTGGTGACTTTTCAAAGTAGCAATTAAAAAGATCAACATAATCACCATTACCTTCCAAATTGCAAAATTTTACCTTTATTACCTCTCGAGTCTCAGCAGGTGGCTCTAGACATGGTTCATCAATGGGCAAGCTCAGAATGAATGCATTGGATGGAGTAGAAGACACAACACATGAAACTTCATGCGCCGACTCATGAGATTCCATGTCATGAAGCACCAGACTCTCTTCTCCTTGAATTGGTAAATAGAGAGCGGCCATTCCGGGGTTCGAACCGGGGACCTATGGGTACTACCCACAAGTCCTTTCCGGTGAGCCATTCCGGAATGGTTAGACTCTCTTCTCCATCGTCAATGAAACTATCGTCATCTGTGAACAATTCATCCTCGTTCTGAAACCAACTAGGAGTGAATGAATTAAGAACAATGACTTCAACAGGATATTCCATTCTTGCATCTTTAAATGTCTCAGGGGATGGCGGAATGGGTTGACTTTCTTTATCAACCTGAGGGACGTGCATTTGATCTGTTATTATCTCGCTCGATGTTTGAATAAGTTGGCTCAGTTGTTCTCCCAAGTTTTTTATTTCCTCACCATTCTCCTACACCATTTGTGTAAGGGCTTGGATTTCATTTTCCATGTGTATGACAGAGCCCCCCATTGGTGGCAAAGACGTGGTGAGAAACTTTTCTTGTGTCGATTGGTCACCCATGTAGCAGAAAAGATCCCATAGTCCCGACACTCCTAAACCAGCAAAGCTTCCGTTGTTTATGGACTTGGCAAGTTCTCGTGTCTCGGGAATCATTCCGTCAATTATGCAAAGAATCATATCTCGGATGCTGTCTTTATAACCCCGTGAATTACGGATGTCAACATACCTCTGCAATCTGGTAAGATATTGGTGAAAGTTCTCACATTGAAACTACAACAACCTCAACATCTCAAAAATTAGTAGCAAATGTGTTATGAACCGTAAGATAGGTTCAAAACAAAGTTAGTTATATACAATAATTGGCAAACACACAAAACAAAGAAATAAACTTTGATTCCCCGAAAACGACGCCAATTTGATAGACGGTTTTTAGTCGCGTAAACCGTATCAAAATAAATTCGAACTTACCTAACTAATGTAGTGTGATAAGTACGAGTCGATCCCACAGAAAATCAAGTTATTCCTAAGTTAAGTTTATTTACCAATTAATAGAAAGGGGGTTTTGGTGATTGAAAATAAGAAAGAAAAATAACTATATATGAACAAGTTAATGGAGATAACAACTAAAGGATTAGTTTCATCTATAAATATCCACTTTAATTTGACTAGTTGATCCTCGATTCTTCTTCAAGTTCTCTTTTCATCCTATTATTGTTCCTGTCCTGATCTTGTGTAAATTACTAGTCCTATGAGTCCTAGTAACCCTTATTGATTAGATAACCCTAACATGGTCAAGATTCAACCTAATAGTAGCATTAAGATTAAGGATTAACCAGGATACATACAACACCAAACTACGAGTCAACAATTAACATGTAATTGATTCTCTACACACAAGTTTAGTCCTATGAGTCCTAAAAAGGCATGATTGCTACTATGTATTAAGGTTCACTACGAGGACTCTACAAAATCCTATCAATAATCTCAACTAGTTGTACGGACTAGAAGAAATCAACAATATTCGCAAAAGAATCAATACGAATCAATCGGAATAGAACAAGAATAAAAATCTCACAACTTTATCAAACCAAAGCTTCAATCCATATACGAAACGGGAGAGTTTAGATCTCCATAAAAATAAAACAAAGACAATTAGGGTTTAGGAAAATACTGATATAGTCGGCCTCGGTTAGTCTCGGCCGTCTTAGGGTGCACACCCTTTCCTTTGCCGTATGAATTAAATATATAGTATTCCTAACATATCTATCTAATCTATAATATTAATATATCTAATATTTTATCTAACTAATCTAATTTCTAATAAAAACAATGGCAAATCACTAAAGTAGTAACAAGCAGCACTTGCATTCCGTGTGTGGGCTCCCTCCGCCTTGCACCGTCCGAACTCACAAGTTGACGCATCGGGCCGTACGTGAATCGATATGAGCCAGTCTATCTTGCTTTCCAATTCGCAAAACAATCCCATAGGTTACGAACAACCTCCAAATTTATACGATCCAAACCAAAAATACCTGAAATATATAAAAGCACTAGTGTAGACTCCGAAAAGCAAATAATACGAATTAAATATAAAATATGTAAAATATAAATGAAAATGACCTAATATAATATGCAAATATATGACTATAATGGAATCTATCAAAAATCATCACCCCTCTCTAGTTGGAGATGGCGGGTTTGAGCCTCCCTCACTCCCCCGGTGGATGTTTTATTACTTCAGTCGCGATTACACATGCATCATGTTTCCTTATATGTTCTTTTACTTTTGAAGATTCATTCCGTATTTTCTTTTTGCCTGTAGAAATGTTAAACTTGGTCTTGATCTCCTAAAAAGCTTTGGAGTTGGAGGAGGATAAGTTTGAGAAAGATCTGCAGCAAAATTTGTCGGCCCTGAGATTCCACAAGGTTCAACTAGGGAGAAAGATTTGGGCATTCCTCTGAGCGGCTCTCATCACGAGGATAGGCGATCAGGACACGAGATCGTTCTTTCTGACTCGGAAGATCGCTAGGTTGTTACAATGAATCCCCCATCGTCTAGGAGTCATGAGCCCAAGAAGAAACGGAAGATGGACGGGATGCTGGTTACAACTACCACGCTTGGCATAGGTGATCGCGTGGTTAATGTCACCCCTGTTGGGACCGCGACTACTTCCTATTTGCAGTCGGGTTTGTTTTTCCAGAATCCAAAAATAGAATTTGCCAAAGAACTGTTCTCATGCTGAAAGATTGTCTTTAGATAGATTAAGTGTTGATGTTTTGACTGGGAATGGCAAAAAAACCGCAGATTGGGTGAGACAACGATTTTCAAGATTCTTGTTCTCGTGTTCTCTTTCTAAATGATTTACACGCGATCTCTCTGTTTTATATTTTCAGGGGAGATTTTATTGGGACGAAGTTGAGAAGCGCTGTGACTCATTCGCGAATGATTGGAAAGAGGAGAAAGAGAAAAGGAGGCAGTGTGGTAAAGAGAGAGTCCTTGTTAACAAAATGGCGGTTTCCTTGGAGGAAGAATTGGCAAATTTGAAAAGTACAGAATCCAACCTTGCCATTATTGAAAGTTTGCGGAATCAAGTTGAAAACTTAGAATGTCGTCTGGGGAGGCGCCCCGTTCTCAGGAGGAGATTGTTCTAGAGATAAAAAAAGTTGAAGGATGAGATTTCGGTTCTCACAAAGGTCAAGTCGGAGATTGAGGAGACGCATGCTGCTGAAGTCACGGTAAAGAAGGATACTTTGAACGAGAAGGCAGAGGAAGCAACCCAATTCGCAGATCACGTTCATGATCTTTCCCTCAAACTGGATTTATTGAGAGGTCAGCTGTCTGATGCCAATGAAGAAATAGCGAACCTCAATGACCCCGATGCTGACGTGCCCTTGACAAAGGCAACTTTGGGCAAGTATTTTACCACTGACGTTGGTAAAAAAAATGGGTGGATTAATGGCTCGGGTCTAAAGCCGACGAGGATGTTTTGGTTGGGCGTTTAATGCCTACCTTCGTTCAGGGGATGAAAGCTGGCATTCATCAAAGTGTGGTATGTTTTTCTCAACACGAGGTTCTCATGGAAGTTTTTAAACCCAGCTTGAACCACCAGGATTTGGGGCTTGGGGACCAAGCTTGAAGACTTGTTTCTGTTTGACTGATGTAGAATTTTTTGTTACTCTTTCGATTGGTATGCGGGTGGAAAACAATGTTGCCATGGTTTTTTGGCGTTTGTTTGTATGACACAATACTTTGGTTGGCAGATTACAAGATCTTAAAATGCTAGTGGCTGCATAGGATTTACTATTTATTTATTTATCGCGATGTGGAGCGAAAAACAGTTTGTTATAGAAAGCGTTAATTTTGAGTAGGCTTAGGTGATTTCTATATTTCTTCATAGCAGAGGAGGTCATGGAAAACGTCTCCATTCTCTTCTAGTCCTAGTTGCTCTACTGCTACATGGAAGTGTGACTCTTCTTCGTACTCGAAAGTGAGGCAACATCCTATTATTAGGTTATTGACTGTCGTGAATTCCCTCCACCCTTCTGATAGAGAGAACCAATCTCCTTCGTCTCTTTTGACTAACACTTGGAATTCTTTGTTTAGAGGGGAACACAAGAAGATTTGGTCCAGTACTTCGTCTCCAAATTCTACGAAGATGTAGTGTAAGGGAAGCTTGAATAGATGACTCTCCCTAATTAAGGATAATTCTGATGAGCCTGGGGTTTGGGAATATCATGGTATTTGTGATAAAGGTGGGTGGAGAAATTTCTCCTGAAGCCATTTCGAAACTAGGTATTCTGTTTTAGGTGATGTGTTGTTTTTAGATATCATTGTGTGTCTATTTATATCGGAGCTCTTGATGAGGTACAAAGCAGTACTTAGCAGATATTTTTTATTTTTTCTGAGCAAGTGAATGCATGTTGGATGACTGTGTTATGAGTAAGCAGTTGTTTTGCGAGCGTTGGTGAGGTCGTTACCGCTTGTGAGGCGGTGAAGTTTATCCTGACCATTTTTGTCATGGGATTCTTAGTCTTTTGAGACCTCGTTGGTTTAAGAAAGGGGGGTAGCGGTTCCATTTGTTGTTTGCTTTTCATTGCCTCTATTAGAGGTGACATTTTTCATGTATGTTGACATAAGTTGTTTTAGCAATGATGTCTACAGTCCCAGTTGCTATTGCAGGTGTCCCTATTCCTCGCGTTCGAGGTTTTACTAAGGATATACCAATAGAGAGGAATTTATACATGCTTTTAAGTCTCGTAGATTTGTTTGGAATTTTTGTTGTGTATTATTTCTTTTTTTTATTTTTTGTTCCTTTTGCAGCCTCTGCCTTATGTGTATCGCGACTACGGTAACAAAGCTTTGGACTGTGTTCTTCTGTGGTCGTGAGCTGACGAGTAATTTGTAGTGAGGGTGCAAACACTAGGTCCTGATTATTATTGATTTACAGCAGGGTGGCGTGAGTTTATGGTTTCTAATGAACTTCGGATTGGCACTCGTTTGATTTTTGAGTACGAGGGGCTCTCTTATTTCGACGTGGTTGTTATCAATCCATTTCCTATTCAAAATGGTGATTTAGACTTTACAGTTCGTTGTTGATCTTCTAGATCAATGGTTTTGGCGATGTGTTTGTCTTGATTGGAGGTTTGGCTTTGATAATAAAGTTTATTTACGGTTTCACGTGTCTGTGCATGATTACTCGCGAGTGTTTGTAATAAATTTATTTTCGGTGTGTGATAAATAATAAGACCATTTTTTGTCACTATTTACAAAAGTAATTTCCAGCGTATGATATGTGATGGATGTTTTGTCAAAATCGAATGCAATCTTCAACGTCGTAAATGCTAATGAGATTGATCGATATTTACAAAAGTAATCCCCAGCATCTCATGCGCGATGGAGATTTTCTTAAAATTGAATGCAATCTCCAGCGTTGTAAACGCAAATGAGATTGATCGATATTTACCAAAATAATATCCAGTGTCTTATACGCGATGGAGATTTTTTCAAAATCGAATGCAATCTCCAGCGTCGTAAACGCAAAGGAGATTGATCGATATTTACAAAAGTAATCGCTAGTTTCTCATACGCGATGGAGATTTTCTCAAAATTGAATGCAATCTCCAGCGTCGTAAATGCAAAAGAGATTGATCGTAATTTACAAAAGTAATCTCTAGCATCTCATATCCGATGGAGATTTTCTCAAAATAGAATGCAATCTACAGTGTCGTAAATGCAAAGGAGATTGATCGATATTTACAAAAGTAATCTCCAGTGTCTCATATGCAATGAAGATTTTCTAAAAATTGAATGCAATCTCCAGGGTTGTAAACGCAAAGGAGATTGATTGAAATTTACAAAAGTAATCTCTAGCGTCTCATTTGCGATGGATATTTTCTCAAAATTGAATGCAATCTCCAGTGTCGTAAACACAAGGGAGATTGGTCGATATTTACAAAAGCAATATCTAGCGTCTCATATGAAATAGAGATTTTCTCAAAATTGAATGCAATCTCCAGCGTCGTAAACGCAAAGAAGATTGATCGATATTTACAAAAGTAATCTTCAGCGTCTCATACGCGAGGGAGATTTTCTCAAAATCGAATGCAATCTCTAACGTCTTAAATGCAAAGAAGATTGATCGATATTTACAAAAGTAATCTACAACATCTCATACGCGATGGAGATTTTCTCAAAATCAAATACACGCTCCATCGTCATAAACGCAAAGGAGATTGATCGATATTTACGAAAGCATTCTCCAGTGTCTCATATGAGATGGAGATTTTCTCAAAATTGAATTCAATCTCCAGCATCGTAAACGCAAAGGAGATTGATCGATATTTACAAAAGTAATCTCCAGCGTCTCATATGCGATGAAGATTTTCTCAAAATCGAATGCAATCACCAGCGTCGTAAACGCAAAGGAGATTGATCGATATTTACAAAAGTAATCTACAACGTCTCATACGCGAGGGAGATTTTCTCAAAATCAAATGCAATCTCTAGCGTTGTAAATGCAAAGGCGATTGATCAATATTTACAAAAGCAATCTCCAGTGTCTCATATGAGATGGAGATTTTCTCAAGATCGAATGCAATCACTAGCATCCTAAATATAAAGGAGATTGATCGATATTTAAAAAAGTAATCTCCAGTTTCTCATATGTGATGAAGATTTTCTCAAAATCGAATGCAATCTCCAGTGTCGTAAACGCAAAGGAGATTGATCGATATTTACAAAAGTAATCTCTAACATCTCATATGCGATGGAGATTTTCTCTAGCATCTCATATGTGATGGAGATTATATGGTAGCGTTTTTAGTAATGAAGATGCAAGCGTAAGAGTGGCAACGTGACTCTGCAAAAGGCAAGAACTTAGAAACCGTTGCGCAGTGGTCCATCATACTGGGAAGCCTCTATCTCTTCTTCGATATTGTAGCCTTCTTTGTCTAGGAAGTGGACCTTAAACCTTCTTTCTACTTGATAGTTGAATGATATGGTTGTGCCAAGGTCGAGTCTGTGGGATTCAACGAAATTCTTCCCACCTTCCGTTACCCATAACAAATGGTAGTGACCAAATGAGATGCGGACAGGAAAATCTTGCAATGTGCAAGTTGATAATAAAAATTTTCCGACATATGAGTTTCGAATTTTTCACCGAAATTATAGGGTAGCATCATACGTAGAACTTGTTCCTCAAAATCTAAATAGATTTCTAAAGAGAAAGGAATGTTTGAGCTATGGGTTTCCATTTGTTTAGTGTAGGTGATGGTTGGGCAAGGGCCGATGAGTCCTTTTATAGCAGTGGTAGAGGGGTCACCTGTTTGTGAATGGTGATGCTTTGCTAGGATAGGTTGAACTTTCCCATGATTTAAGGGAACTGTTCATTGATTTGAAATATGTAGATGGATTGTTAGGATTCTGAATAGATTCATTCCATGTGTAGGGCATGCAGAGTACTTTGGGAATTCTGGATTCAGGCTTTCTCCCTCGTTCAATGTATTTAATAAATGCGGGTGTAGACTATATAGTTTGTACTTGTATGTCTGTAACATATAAAGGTGTGCGAAATTAGTGTCGTGATTTATCCAATCAGTGCTCTCGTTTTTCTTTTCTTTATGGTAGAGACAAATGGCCTCGTCAGATTCTGGGATGCGGTAGTTTTATCGTTCTATTGATGTGGAGGAGAGGGTTCAATCGCTTGGTGAGCTTTTAGCGTTTTTCAATATTCTTTGCTTTTGCATTGTGATAATCGTTATATAATGATGTTTTATTGCAGCCTCTCCCTTGCATTTTCGAAAGAATGTATGGTCATGTGGTGACAGATCGCGTTCTCCTGGTATCTTTGAGTGGGCGGAAATTCCGTGTTGAAGTTTCTAAGGATAGCTTCAACCGCTGGTGGTTGACCGAGGGTTGGAATAATTTCGTGATTAACAACGACCTTCGCGCTAGAACGACAATGGTATTTTTCTAAGGACAGATTCTCGTCATTTTCTTTACTGGTGTGAGAATCAATGGCTTTTCCTAACCCGAGGTATCAATACTTTATTAGGTCTATTGATTCTGAGGAAAAGCTCAAATATTTGGTAGTACCGTCAACCATTTATACGTGTTTCTTTATTTTTTATGAGCTTTTCCATTAAAGGTTTGCTTTGATTTTTGAAAGCTGCACCATGTATGGACGTATGGTGTCGGATCATGTTTGTTTGATTTCTCCTACTAGGCGGGAGTTTCGTGTGAGGGTATCCCGGGACATTCATGCTCATTACTTATTGACCGAAGGTTGGCGTGCCTTTGCAGAAGACAACTAGCTACATGTCGGTGTGTCCTTTGTAATTTTTAAGTACAAAGGGGGGCATCGCTGTAGTATCATTGTTTTGGAAGCGAGTGAATAAGGTTGTTTTTGTTACCTTAGTGGCAATCTTGGTAGATTATTTGGTGTGTTCTATCGCTTGTCTGGCTTCGACCAACGTTCTTCCTTTCATTTGTTTGTACTTTTATTCGGTTGTTACTGTCTAAATATCCATATTGAATGTTTTGAAAATTGGTTGAATTCATATCCCACGTAATGTTTCACGTGATTTTTAAATTTATTCTCCGTAGAGGCTTGTTTACATATCCGTGTTTGAAAGAGAGCGATTACTAAATTTGTTCTTTGTAGAGGCTTGTTTTCCCATCTGTGTTTGAAAGACATGCGATTGCTAAATTTATTCTCCGTAGAGGCTTATTTGCCCATCCGTATTCAAAAGACACGCAATTGCTAAATTTATTCTCCGTAGAGGCTTGTATGCATATCCGTGTGTTCGAAAGACACGCGATTACTAAATTTATTCTCAGTAGAGTCTTGTTTGCACATCCGTATTCGAAAGACACGTGATTGCTAGATTTATTCTTCGTAGAGGCTTGTTCGCATATATGTGTTCAAAAGACATGCAATTGCTAAATTTATTCTCCATAGATGTTTGTTTGTACATCCGTATTCGAAAGACATGCGATTGCTAAATTTATTCTCAGTAGAGGCTTGTTTGCGCATTCTTGTTCGAAAGACACAAGATTGCTAAATTTACTCTCCATAGAAGCTTGTTTGCGCATCCGTGTTTGAAAGACATGCGATTGCTAAATTTATTCTCTGTAGAGGCTTGTTTGCACATCCGTGTTCGAAAGGCACGCGATTGCTAAATTTATTCTCTGTAGAGACTTATTTTGCACATCTATGTTCGAAAGACACGTGATTGCTAAATTTATTCTCCGTTGAGGCTTAGTTGCACATCCGTGTTCGATAGACATGTGATTGCTTAATTTATTCTCCATAGAGGCTTGTTTGCACAGCCGTGTTCGAAAGACATGCGATTGCTATATTTATTCTCCGCAGAGGCATGTTTGCACATCCGTGTTCGAAAGACACGCAGTTGCTAAATTTATTCTCTGTAGAGGCTTGTTTGCAAATCCGTGTTCGAAAGACACGCGATTGCTAAATTTATTCTCCGTAATGGCTTGTTTGCACATCCGTGTTCGAAAGACACGCGATTGCTAAGTTTATTTTTTCGTAGAGGCTTGTTTGCACATCCGCGTTGGAAAGGCACGCAACTGCTAGATTTATGCATAACGATGACCACATTTGGGTTTGGAAGATTAATTTATATATATGAAGATGTGTACCCAATTGGGATTCCTGGTGACTCCTATACATAGAAAATCTAAGTCATCAGGTCTCTAAGACACATGGCTAACTTTACGCAAAATTTGAGATTTTTGGCATTCCATGACTTTGTGAGGATTGCTCATTTGGAGTTTCGAAGCTTGAAAGAACATCTGCATACTTCTTTTTGAATGGCATAGGGGCCTTCCCATTTTGGTTCAAGTTTTCCTCTTGTTGTTGCTTGTCAGAGGACCAGGTTTCCTTTCTGTATTGGGCGTAAGAAAACGCGCTTGTTGTATCCTTCAGCCAGTCGACGTTGACATTCGTTTGCTTTGAGACAGGTTATGTCTCTCCTTTCTTATCGCAAGTGGAGTTCTAATTCGAGAGCCTCGTCCTTGGTGTCTATGTTCAAATCAATTATTCGGGTTCATGGTAGGAACAACTCGATCGGAGCGATCGCGTCAACCCTGAAGGTCATTGCGAACGGTGTTTCTCCGGTTGGACTTTTTGGCAGAGGTCCTGTAAGACCATAATGCTAGAGGAAAGATTTTGGCCCATTACCCTTTCGTTGTCCCCAGTCTTTTCTTCAGCGCGCTTAAGATCCGACGATTTGTGGTCTCAGCTTGTCTATTAGACTGAGGGTAAGCCACAGATGAGAATCGAAAATAAATGTGAATGGTCGCACAAAAATCGCGGATTCCTTCGCAGTTGAATTGTGGGCCATTGTCGATGATGATGGTTTGTGGGACTCCAAATCGACAGATCATATTCTTCCAGAGGAACTTGCGTACTTTCTTCGCCGTGATGGTAGCCATGGCCTCGGGCTCTACCCATTTTGTAAAGTAATCAACTATAACAATGATGAAACGGAGTTAGCCCGGTGCTTTTGGGAAGGGCCCAAGATGTCCATTTCCCACATCGCGAAAAGGCAGGGTGCGGATATACATTTCAATGGATGAAGAGATCGATGATTGAGCGATGCATGTCGTTGGCAGGGATCACATATGTGGATGATCATTTAAGTGTCTGCTCTAAGAGTGGGCCAGTAGTATCCCAATCGCATGATCTTAGCTGCTACAGCCCTCCACCTTTGGTGGTTCCCGCACATACCTGCATGCAGCTCATGGACGAGGTCAAGACCTTCTTGCCTTGATACACAGAGGAGATCAGGGAGGTTAAAACCTATTTTGGATAGCCGGCCATCCCTGACTTGGAAACGAGCTACCTATTTTCTGATCTCTTGGTCGCCTTGACAAGTTTTTACTAATATGCCTTCGGTGATGTATTGTAAAAGAGGTCTGCGCCAATCTCCGAGATTCGTTATTTTGAAGACCCGTTTGTGGATTCCCCTGTCGTGTTTTTGCTTAATTACCACGCGATCGCTGAAACCGAGGGGCAATGTGGCTCCCATTCTGGAAAAAATGTCGGCGCGTTCGTTCTGCTCGCGGAGAATGGATGAAATAGAGCAGCGCCCGAAAGCTGCTGTTAGTGTCTGTACGCGCGCTAAATACTCTTGGAGCATCCCTGTCTTTGCCTTGTATTCTCATTTTATTTGCTGAGCGAGCACTTCCGAATCTGTGAAAATCTGGACCTGATGGCCCCATTGACCAGTGCTTTTTCGATTTCTGCGATTAGTGCTTCGTACTCAGCCTCGCTGTTGGTGGCTTTGAATAATAGATGGAAAGATAGATCAGTCACCTCTCCGTCTGGGCTTGTGATTGTTGCTCATGCCCCACAACCCCCTGCGGATACTGAACCATCAACATTGATGACCTAATCCTTTCCATCGCGATCCTGAGACTTCGTGAAAATGGCTTCGACCACGAAATCAGCCAGCGCCTGAGCTAAACGAGACTTTCTGGGTTTGAAGTCAATATCAAATTTTGAGAGCTCCACTGCCCATTTCACCATTCTCCCTGAGAGGGGTGGTGAATGAAGATCCTAGTGTAGGGGCAGATTGGAGAGCACTTCGATGGTGCGGACCTGAAAGTAAGACCTCAGTCGTCTAGCCGCAAAGATAGCAGATAGGGCCATTTTCTCTATGGGAGTATATGATGTGCTTGGGAACACTTCGAGCCGCCAGGATCGACGGCGAGGTTCCTCTATTATTCGAAAGGATTAAAGTTTCTACTAGTAACCGATATGTATGGAAAGATCTGCATGCCTCTCACCCTTGAATCTCCCACACTCGATCTCAATCGTCTCGGAATCGCACTATGAGGATCTTGACCCTTCGACAACTTCGCCTCTTACTAGGGTGTCTCCCTCAGCATCTCACAAAACGGTTTTGTTTTTAGCATCTCACCATAAACATGATCCTTAACCCGGAATCAAAGGAAGCAAATGTGCTCAACTTTTCACTTAAAAATTCAATTTGCATTAAAAATGGAAAACCTTACACAATATATATAGGAGAAACTCTAGCCTCCTAAGTGTTTACAAGCGATGTGTGATACTTTTTAAATAGAAAAAGATAAGAAAAATCTATAAGTCTAGATCACATCATCCTCCCCTCCTTTGAAAAAGATTCGTCCTCGAATCTCGCGTTGCCCTTTCGAAAAATACGATACGCCCATGTACGTTGGATCTGCGTAAGGTATCGATGGTTGGTCCCGAAATAGCTCTCAAATCCATAAGGCCCTTCCAAATGGTACATTACGCCCCTGTACTTTGGATCTGCGTAATGCACTTCAATGGTTGGTCCTGCACAAAACTCCAACGGATTGTTGTGGATGCTTGTGAAAACAACACAAAAAGATTGAGGAACCCTAGCCGAAAGCTCTTATACCACTTGATGTGCTCGGGAACACTTCGAGCCGCCAGGATCGACGACGAGGTTCCTCCATTATTTGAAAGGATGAAAGTTTCTACTAGTAACCGATATGTATGGCAAGATCTACAGGCCTCTCACCCTTGAATCTCCCACACTCGATCTCAATCCTCTCGGAATTGCACTCTGAGGATCTCGACCCTTCGACACATTCGCCTCTCACTAGGGTGTCTCCCTCGGTATCTCACCCAAGGGTTTTGTTTTTAGTATCTCCCCAAAAACATGATCCTTAACTTGGAATCAAAGGAAGCAAATGTGCTCAACTTGTCACTCAAAAATTCAACTTGCATTAAAAATGGGAAACCTTACACAATATATAGGAGAAACTCTAGCTTCCTATGTGTTTAGAAGCGATGTGAGATACTTTTTAAATAGAAAAATATAAGAAAAATCTATAAGTCTAGATCACATCAGTATATTTGGACTCGACAGGTTGTAAAACCCTGTTGACGAAGTAGATGGGGAACTTGGATTCCCTGGTGAGCACGGTACCGATGGTGGTTGAACCGACCGCAAGGTATAGTTTAAGGATCTTGTGCTCGCGAGGATAATGAAGAGTGGGGAGTGTTGCGAGGTATTCCTTCATATTCTTGAAAGCTTTGTCCATAACAGAGGTCCATTCCACTGGTCCTTTCTTTTTCAGTTGCTCAATAAAGGGTAGGGAATGATCGGCCAGTCGCAAGCAGAACCTGCTTAGGTAGTTGATGGATCCATTCACTTTTTGGATGTCATTTAGTGTCTTTGGGGGATCCATTTCGAGTATTTTCTGTACTTTTGCGGGGTTCACTTTGATGTCTCGGTGACTTATCATGAAGCCCAAGAACTTTCCGGAATCGACCCCAAATAGGAACTTCTTAGGGTTCAAACAGACACGGTTGCTTCTGAGGGCGTCAATGGTTTCATGGAGGTCGTTAAGATGACTTTCCTTTGTCAAGCTTTTAATCATGATGTCGTCGACGTATACTTCTATATTCCTTCCTAGTTGTGGTCGAAAAACCTTCTTGATCATCCGCTGGAATATGGCACAGACTTTTTTTAGGCCGAAGGGCATTACTTTATAGCAAAATGTGCCTTGATTGGTGGTGAAGGCGGTGCTTTTTTTGTCATGAGAGCTCATCTTGATTTTATTGTAGCCGGACTAGGCATCGAGGAAACTCAAAGTTGCGTGTCCCGCGGTGGTGTCTACCAGTTCATCAATGGAAGGCAGAGGGTAATCGTCTTTGGGATAGGCCTTGTTTAGATCTTTGAAGTCCATGCACATCCTCCATTTTCCAATGCTATTCTTTACCATAACGACATTTGATAGCCAGGTTGAGTCATTCATTTCGCGAATGAATCCGGCCTATAGGAGCTTATCTACTTCTTGCTTGGTTTCCTCGGACTTTTTCGCAGTGATGCGAGACGAACGTCATTGGCACTTTTGCCCTTTATCAAATAGTAATAATATCCAAACTCAAACACAAAACCAATAGATTAGGCAATCAATCATTTGATAAACCAAACAACTACTATACTGAAGTCCGATGTCGAACCCACATGGAGAAGCGATTTCCTATTCAATAACTCTAAGCAAGAACTCTTATGACAAAGCAATGATTTGTAGCAAGTAACTGAGATGTAAAAGTAACCAGATTTATGATTTCAAAGTAGATTGATATCAAAGTAGAAAGAACATTTCACCTGTAATTCTATGACAATGGTTGGAATTCATGGTCCTAGGATTGATCTATCAATTATTCATAAACATAGGTTTACTTGACTAAAGTTGAGAGATACGCAAAGATACACTCGTCTTATACAATATCACTAACGAATAGCATTATGGACTCAAGTAATTAGACCAATTGACACATTGATTCAATGCAATTAAGACAAATAGGTGCAAACCGAACTCATCCCTAATCGAATATACACAACATAGTTCAATTGAAATCATCCACTACAAAGACAAAAAAAATCACTATTTTAATACATTTGTTTGCTATCAAGAAAACAATAACGAATTCATAGCTAAGATGCAATTCCTAACATGGTGATCAATCATAGAAAGGAACACAAATATAATCAATAAGCGCAAGATGATAACTATGAATATGAATAACTAAATAGAATCAAATCCTCACAATCCAAACAACCATGTCATCGAATCACAGGCGAAACTATTAGTTTAGCAACTCATAGGCCAATTCTCTCTCTCTCTCTCTCTCTCTCTCTCTCTCTCTCTCTCTCTCTCTCTAATGGTGTTCATAGTCTCACACACAATAGCCACACATGGTGAATAGACTGAATAAACCTTGTAAAGACTCTCAAAGAGTCGATCAAACCCTAGTGGAAATAGGAATAAAATAATAGGAAATAATGTCTTCGGATCCAATATTGCAAACGCTGGAAACCGGCCCACGACGGGCGTCGTGCAAATGCTGGTGGGCGCCGCCTATGCAGTATTGCAGTGACAGATTTCCCTCGATTGACTTCAATAATTTCCAATGTCGTGCTTCCTTGCTCCTCTCTAGCTTCCTCCTTAGCCTCCATATATTCCAAAACATGTCTCTTAAGCTCTTCCAAAGTCGCTTCAAGGTCGGAATGTAATTCTGCAGAATAAACACTAAAAAGGTGTAGATTCTGAACCGGAATACTTCACAAGCAATATACGAAACTAGACTCAAACATAAGCAAAACCACTACCTAATTGCAATAAGAAATACAAATATATAATGCCTATATGAAATATACATTATCAAACCCCCCATACTTAACTCTTGCTTGTCCTCAAGCAACCATAAGACAAAAACATCATCAAAAGAATCATCTACGCATCCCACAGGAAATTCTTCCATAACTTTACTCATCAAAAGCAACATCATCAATAATGCAAATATAATCAAGGCACATAAACGTCATTACATGTTTATGTGGGATCAAGTGGCTTGTATGCTCAAAAATCCAACCTTACTAAGGATTAAATGTGGCTCTCTCACTCTCATCTGTTTAGGCTTTAAGCAAACACTCAACTCAATTCCATATACAAGAATCAACTAAAATGTTGACATTTATATCACAAAATCTCCACCGGATACGTCAATGCAAAAATATAGACATCAAGAGGACTTTCGCTCAATGGAAACCTTCATAGAAGATTCCATTCGATGGGGTTATAATGGGGCTTGGTAAAGAAACATAAGGGCAAAGAATTTCATTTGGTCATGTGGTGCTATAAATTCCGAGAAAATAAGATTCCAACAACTCCCAACATAACACAAAACAACTCAATAATACTTAAGCTCACAAATGCACAACATCTCTCAATATCATCATAAAACTCCAAAAATCATTCATAATCTCAACTCTCATCTCATCATACCACATTACATATCATGAAATATCCAACACCCAACCAATGTAACTTCTAACCAACATAAATCAAATTCTTCCTCATTATGCAAAAATAAAATAACATGGCTCTTCTATTTCTTTTTTTTCATCTTTCTTTTTTTCAGATTTTTTTTACTTACTTTTACCCCTAGGTGAATTTTATCCTCCCTAGGTCCAAGCTTTTTATTCTTTTTTCTTTTCTTGAGCCGAAATATATGTAAACCAAAATGCATAAAAATGAGGGAATAAATAAGAACATAACATTACATCTTCTCAAAACCATGAACCATAACATTACACTTTAGCTTCATTCTCCTAAATCTCCAAAATAGCTTTCATAACCCACTCAAAATCTCAATTCTCCCGGAATAAGGGTAAGGCTTATCATAGGCTAGAAATAATAATTTTGTGGAGCTATCAATAAAATAGGCTAAAGGCTCAAATTGGCTTCAAAGCAAGATATAACATAAGGTAGACATGGATAAATGTGTGGCTAAAAGGTTGCCTCTATCATTTGAACTTATCAAGCAATGATCATGTATATAATCGGCCTTGAAAATAGATAAACATGGCAATACTCAATGATAAATGCATAGGAAGAGTAAATCACACAAGAAAAGCAAAAGGAATATGGAAGTATCCCTTATAAGGCCAAAAATATCTCATTGGGACAATTTTTTGTCGAATATCAAGCATGCTCCCAAACTTGGATCATACATGCTCAATTACATATGCCTAATCATATTTCACATAAAAACCAATTTTAAGACAAGGTCAAATCATTCCAGAATTCCATGAGATTTATAAGATCATGCTAGCATAAAGTCAAATAGGACAAACTCAAATTAGATGGAAATCTTTGATAACACAATATGCAAAACAACACAACAAGACTCGTATTTTTTTCTTTAGTTTTTTCGATATTTTTTTCAATTTTTTTTTTCATTTTTGACATTTTCTATAACATAAAAGAAATAAACTAAAATCCAAAACAAAACAACAAGAATTCAAACATGATAGTACGTTAGATGATAACACCACCCCTCATTCACGAAGCGTCAGACAACCCGTAAAGAGGAACAAAGCCCGTCATATCATGTGGCGCAAACCACCGAAAGGTGCATTCAAACTCAAATTTGACGGATTGACTCTCGCTGATAACCGTAGTACCGCTGGTGTGGTTATCAGGGACTGGAATGGACAGCCAATACACATAGGCTATAAATAATTGGGTATTAAAAGCGCGCTTCAAGCTGAAGCCCTAGCACTCAAACTTGAGGTACAACTGGCCTTACAACTACATATTGACAAAATCCATATTGAAGAAGATTCCAACATAATCATTAACTATCTCAACAACAAGTCCAGATGCCCATGGAAAATCGAACTCATCTTGTCTGACGTATAATTTCTTCTATCGAATATGAAAGAAATTTCTTTCATTCATGTACCCCGTCTTGGCAATAGAGTGGGTGATAAGGTTGTACACCTTAGCCACTCTGCCAAGGGTATTGAAATTCGTAACAATTTTGGTCTTACAGACCTCATCCGCAAGGATGCTTTCGGGTAGAGCGTGCTCACTCGAATTTTTTCCTAATAAAAAACAAAACAAGAATTCAAACATGAACTAACTTTACCTAATTCAATTCACTTCTCCCGCCCCACACTTACATGTTGCATTGTGCTCAATGCATAGAATCACAAAAAGGAACAATGAAAAATAAAAATAAAGGGTTTGATGGAAGCAAATAACTAACCAGTTACTATGAAAGCGGGGTCTGGGGTCCAAACCGCTGATTGATCAAATCCATCAATAAGAGACAAGCCTCTTGTAATTAATCGATCTTCCCAACCAGAATCGTATGGCACTTTGTTAACTTCATCAATTCAGCCGCTTGCTGCTTCTCAAATTCAGTCAACTTCTTCTCCAAGCAGGCGATGCGCGAGGCATCTCGAACCACAGGCGGTGTCATCTCGATCTGCATATCTTCAACATCGCTCGCAGAGGTCATAGGATCATTAGGCTTCTGCAAATCAGTGTCAACGGGAACACGGGTCAGGCGGAAGTCCACTAACTTCAGCTACATATGTAAAATAGTTGGCAGATACTAATGATAAGACTGCTGGGGTCCAGATAACCAACGAAATCTCTCAATAGCATAAGGCAACTGCAGCTTCTCTACCATCCATGCAGACACAAGAGCATCAATGTCCCACATATAAGAGTGACTCACAGGCTGCAGTGAACTAATATCAACACCATAAAATATTGCCAGAAGTGTAATCATGCCTCCAAAAGGGGTGACAAGAGAATGGTTCTCACCGCGCTGGTCACGAACCCTCTCCCACATCCTAAAAAACAAGAGTACCCAGTCTCATACTATAGTAGACTCAGGAGTCAGGCCATATACAAGATCAATCACACTAGGTTCAACAACAGTAGTGCTATCAGAATCATAGAAAGTAGAGCCCAAAATCCGCAGACAGAGATGAAGAGCGGGATGAGTAATCATGTCATTAGGTTTGAAGTTCTTGAAAGTCTCAGGCATCCCTGTTAGACGTACTCCTCCAAATCTTTCCTGAATCAAGAACACGCAAGGCATTCTGCCACTTCCTATAACACCTCTTCGATACACCAAAAGTAACTCTAATCGCAGCATATGTGTAACACCCCCTTTTTAAAACTAGAGGATGATACAGCGCCATTAGTTACTTGGACTTTAAGGTCTTCGTAACCACCTTAGGCTTATAGGGACATGCTATCATGCTCCCATTGAATCGGTATAAAAGAGAGTATTCAATTCATACAATCAATTGAGGGTTTTAGACTTATCTTCCACGTCAATTTTTAGGATTCCAAATCTTAGGGTTTACGAATTTGGATGCAATTGAGGATGGATTCGTGCATAAATTCAAGATTTGTCCACGTTGTTGATAAGTTGAAATTGATTAGCACTTAATGGGGACGTTTTGAAGGTGAAACGTTCAAAGATTAAAAACCACCATTAAAGCTATGTCCCTGCGTTCAACGTGAAAGGAGGAGGAAGAAGATGGGTCTCGCCGAACCCGGTTCGGTTTTTTTATTTTGTCCGGTTCATCCGGTTCAATAAAACAAAGGTAAAAGTAAATAAATACAATAAAAGATAAAATCATACATACATACATACATACATACACACACACGCACACACACACACACACACACACACACACACACACACACACACACACACACATATATATATATATATATATATATATATATATATATATATATATATATATATATATATATATATATTAAAATATGATATGTGCTTTTATTTAAATAATTATTTCGAATGAAGTCTTGTAATGTTTCAAACTTTATAATAAAAATTTATTATTAGAATAATAAATTCATTCATACCTTTTAATTATACGATACGTTAAATATATAAGTTGGGTCATATGCAATACATATTTTGCATAAGGTTGTATCACAATGAATATTGAAATAATTCACGTTTCAAATAAAATAATGAAATTCAAGCATCCCTTACATTTATAAAATTAATTATTTTGATATTAATACTGATAATAGTAATGATAATATCAATCCTTTATTCTAGTTAAAATAAGTTTCACAATGAAAAATAATAATGTCAACTCAAGTGTCATGTTCTAAATAATAAGAACCGAATAATAAGATATATATATATATATATATATATATATATATATATATATATATATATATATATATATATATATATATATATATATCATAAAGAATTTTATAATTCAAAATTTTATCCTTATATTTTTATTTAACTTAAAACAGAAATATCCAAAAATACTTTGGGGTATTTCATATCTCCCCCCTTCAAAATAAGTTTCGACCCGAAACTTGGACAATGAGAAGAGTAGAGAGAAAGGATATGAAAAAGAAGGTTGTGTAATCGGAAGCTCTGTTACCATGAGGGGTACGAGATGATGAATGAATTGTTAGCACTCGATATAATAAAACACCGTTTGATGGAGGGAATTGGTATCACTGCTCGCTAGCTGACATGGGTCCCTTGTTGCCAATTGCTGAGAACAACCATGCACGAAAATGAAACTTGAAGACGATATAGTTAATGAGCACGTCAAGAATCATATTTGATATTTTATGGTTAAGTGAGTACGTTATGCTATGGTATTGCTCAAAGTGCAAAACAACCTAATTACTTCCATTGTAATTAGTTGTTCACCGAACTCATTCTGGCTAAAGGCTGAGAATTATTTATCTTACAATTGTCTCTTAACTTAGACTTAATCACATACGATTATGTTTTTTTTCCAAACATTTTTTTTTTTCACTTATAACGATCGATATATTAAATTTGGCACAAGTTAGTCAACTCTTATCACACAATGAACATGTTCTCCCAGTCTACCCTTGGCGTTCTTCTCAACCCCATGTGGCTTCCTTTTCCAGGTTACCAAATGGTCGCGCGATGGTTTCAAAGGCAACCACTATAGTTAGAACTGGAATCCTATTCAAGTGTGACGAGTGCTCCGTATAGAACGGGTTCTTCTTTGGGTCTTCTTCAAATGTGATGACTAACACGTTGTCTGGTGTCTTGTCTTCTTCTCAAATGCGGATTACATTTTATGAACAAAAAGTCATTAGAGATATTTTCTCAAACATTAGCCAACAAGAGTTCGGAACATAGTTGAAATAATGCCATCACGCCAACATTACACCTAGATTAGATAGAGAACGTATGGAGTCACTACTAAAGTCTGAACAGAAGAACACAAATGAAGCATAAAGTTTTACCCTACCAGTCGGGTAACACAAAGAATGAATGATCTTTCACCGCACACATGATGCACCAGGACAATTTCACTTCGTCGCTATAGGAGAGTATCTTATGAATCACGAACACTTAATAGTCGTACTGACATATGACTTCGAAGTAGCAAAATACTAAGGCATGAAGCTGCTAGGAATACATCACTTGATGTGCTTTAAGTAGTTTAGAGTCGATCTCGAGAAGTTTGAGTTGAGACATTGGACTTTGACATGATTCAACAACCTTAAAAATCTTTCACGATATTATATTAGTAATTCACTTTCAAAACACTTTGAAATTTGGTACAATGTTTTATTCACCTAAGGAAGCTTCTACGTATATTTGACTACATACACCAACGATCAAAAGAATATGTTACGAATAATCTTTAAACATTTGAACACATGAAACGGGTTTTAAATATCTAAAAATTTGTGGAAGCTTAACACATACTTTCAGGAATGAAAACCTAGAATAGATTACACTGGGAAAAATTAAGGGAATTTTACCGACTCACATAGTTCCAAGCTTAATGTTTTACAATACGAAAATCACATTGATTAATATCTACAAAACACTTTCCATGTAAATTCCTCAAGTACTAGAATTCATTTTAAAACACATGCCAAGTATATAATTTATAATATGTTTACTTTACAATAAAATAATGAAGAAGAATCTAGTAAAATACTGACAACATAACATAATGTCATTTCTTTTAATTTACTTTGAGCGGATTGGGATAAGTAATAATTTTTTTTTTATCACATATATTCATTTTCAAGATTCACAATATCACACACCATTTGAAAGTGGGATTTCAAAACTTGTTAACCCGTTTCAAAGAAGTAAGGAAAGACAACTAAAATATCTTCTCAATACACCTACGGCCATTTAACTATATTAATAAATGCTAACTTTAATCATTATCTTTTACTGTACATTATTAGACGAATTATAGATTTGAAATGTTAAGGATATTTAATCGAACACATTTTTTTTTTACTACCGAACACACCTTCACCTCGGAAATTCGAAGAAGAAAATGTTGATGAGCTATTGAAAACTATATATCTACAGTAATTAAAAATCATGTAGTAATACTTGAGAATTGGGTTCAAATAATACTTAAAGATCTAAACACTACATCTCTTGACAATACATTTGAGTTAAAATATTCATAACAGATTGTAAAATATTAAGATGCCTGACAAATACCTCAATACTTACTTGAAAGCCCTAGACACATTTGGGTATAATTTATTTTAAAATAAATTATTCTTTTTCCTTATCACCCTTGAAAGCTATTACGAAAAGGAAGATTAAAAAATCTTCTGAAAATAATATTTTCATAACCCACTTAATAGAATTGATATTGAGGAAAGTTCTCACACTAGTGTTAGCAATAGCGAATATCTATGATTTTGAAAATCTTAAACAACAAGTTCTAAGTTGTAACAATTTTTTTTAACAGTATATATTTTTAAGTTTAATATTTCTCATTGAGAAAATCACATTGATTATCATAATTCTAAAATATTTAAGTTGAAACAATATCTTGTATTCACCGTTTGCGGGATCCTTCGGAAATGTTGTACAAAAAAAATTCTTTATATTAACATAGATTTTAGATTATTTATTTGAAATGACAAGGACATTTTGTTTGTCTTCCAAAAATGAATACCAAGATGAAAAGAAGATTTCACCTTCAGTTTTGATACTATTTAGTTAAACAATTTAACTTTATTATATTTAAAACTTAATGTAAGATATTTTATGGAAATGCAATTTAAAACTCGTGTACGAAAACTGTTAGCTCTGATACCACCTTCTGTAACACCCCCTTTTTAAAACTAGAGGATGATACAGCGCCAGTAGTTACTTGGACTTTAAGGTCTTCGTAACCACCTTAGGCTTATAGGGACATGCTATCATGCTCCCATTGAATCGGTATAAAAGAGAGTATTCAATTCATACAATCAATTGAGCGTTTTAGACTTATCTTCCACGTCAATTTTTAGGATTCCAAATCTTAGGGTTTACGAATTTGGATGCAATTGAGGATGGATTCGTGCATAAATTCAAGATTTGTCCACGTTGTTGATAAGTTGAAATTGATTAGCACTTAATGGGGACGTTTTGAAGGTGAAACGTTCAAAGATGAAAAACCACCATTAAAGCTATGTCCCTGCGTTCAACGTGAAAGGAGGAGGAAGAAGATGGGTCCCGCCGAACCCGGTTCGGTTTTTTTATTTTGTCCGGTTCATCCGGTTCAATAAAACAAAGGTAAAAGTAAATAAATACAATAAAAGATAAAATCATACATACATATATATATATATATATATATATATATTAAATTATGATATGTGCTTTTATTTAAATAATTATTTCGAATGAAGTCTTGTAATGTTTCAAACTTTATAATAAAATTTATTATTAGAATAATAAATTCATTCATACCTTTTAATTATAAGATACGTTAAATATATAAGTTGGGTCATATGCAATACTTATTTTGCATAAGGTTGTATCACAATGAATATTAAAATAATTCACGTTTCAAATAAAATAATGAAATTCAATCATCCCTTACATTTATAAAATTAATTATTTTGATATTAATACTAATAATAGTAATGATAATATCAAGGATTGTAGTTAAAATAAGTTTCACAATGAAAAATAATAATGTCAACTCAAGTGTCATGTTCTAAATAATAAGAACCGAATAATAAGATATATATATATATATATATATATATCATAAAGAATTTTATAATTCAAAATTTGATCCTTATATTTTTATTTAACTTAAAACAGAAATACCCAAAAATACTTTGGGGTATTTCAATATGAGTAATTACAAGCTCTTTCTCTTAATCAAAATCAAACATCCTTGGGCGAGATTACATCCAAAGTAGTAAGGAACTCCTTGACCAAGCAAGGGTAGGCAGGAGCCCTCCTTCTAATAAAATCATGCAGCCCTCCATGTGTCATCACAGTGATCACCGAATCAAATAAGCCCAACCTTCTTAATGTGGTTTCGTCAAAGAACATGGTTGACGTGTAGGTGCGCTTCCCAAGTGCATTCCATCATAGCACATCAGTATCATCGAAGTAAGCCGACACCTCTTTCTTGATAGAATTACTCATGACTGAGAAAAGAGCAAGGCGAACATAGAAGATCTCTACAAAGCACCGAAAAACGAGCTCACTACAGGGACGGCAAGCGCCGTGGATGGGGTGGCGGATGCCGTGTACACCGAACTTCGAATCCGAGTGAAAACGTTGGATAACCAACGTCCCCACCCTCCAAACTTGAAACTTTGACAAACAACTTGGTTTCAACCGCTTCTTAAGTGATGGATAGGGGAATGGTATGGAAAAGATTGATTTTTGTGGATGCAGGGTAATGGTAGAAAGTGTTTTGATGGACATAATCAATTGAAACACAAGGCTTTAGGTTTTTGGAATGGATTCAAGTAGGCTTTTTGGTTTTGTAGATTCCTTTGAAGAAAGCTTAGCTGATTTAACATAGGGAAAGGAAATATATGGTGTGTTAGAGAGGGAGTATCTATCAAAAAAATAAATAGAAAATATTAGAACTAGATAAATAGAAAATAGAAAATCTAAATCCTATAACTAAGAAATATGGAAACTAACCTAGATAAAACAATCTAATCCTATGATAGATAGAAGATAGATAAAAGATAAATAAACTAACCTAAGATAGTAAATAACTTTAACCTAAGATAGATAGAAATAATCTCAACCTAAAACAAAATAAAAAGAAATAATATAATCCTAACAAACATAAGATAAAACTAACCAAAATGAAAGTAACCAAAAATAAAAAGATAGAAACACTTCCCTTCCAAATTCACCACAAATCCGGACTCGTCAGGCGAATAGGGGCGGTGGGCGCTGTGTGACAGGCGGCGGGCGCCGTGTCCACAGAACGTGACTCGGTACTCAAATTACGCAAATTTGCTTAATTTGAAAGAACTAATTGCGAAATTCAGTGAAATTTGCGAAAAAACTAATTGCGAAATTTGCTTAATTTGAAAAAACTAATTGCGAAAAACCTTAATTGGAGCTGAGTTTTACCATCACTTCAGAAATTCAGCGACACGATTGATCCTCCTTTATTGAATTGAAAAACTAATTACGAAATTGAAATAATATTACCTAGACTACCTTGGGTTGCCTCTCAAGAAACGCATTTGTTTCACGTCTTTGGCTTGACTTGATGCATTTCTTGATTAAGTTATTCCACCAAGATCCTCCGAACTTGTCCTTTTTAAGACAAGAGGGGGAACTTTAGGAATTCCTCTAACATATCCACCAATTGCATCCATCGATTCCTTTTTAAAATGAGTTACTCCTACAGGTTGCCCTGCAATTGCAAAAACCTCAATATTGTTAGGAATCGATTTCTCATAGGGAATATCAATAGAATCATTTGCATTAGACACATTGTCACATGACTTAAACAAGTTCTCAATTTTCCTCTTAATGTCATCTTTCCCTAATCCAATTTCATCTTTCACAGATTCAGTTTCAACAAAAGCATCTAACAAATCATTCGATTCATTCCTGTGATCATTTTTATTAGAGGTTCAAATATAGTAAACTCAATCTTTCTACCATCAATTTTCATAGTTACTGAACCTTCAAAACAATCAATTTTAGCCTTAGCCGGTCGCAAGAATGGCCTTCCCAAGATAATTGGGGTTTCAGGCGTACCTTGTTCCATATCTAGAATGAAGAAATCAGCTAGAAATATAAAATCACTTACCTTAACCAAAACATCCTCAACGACTTCTCTAGGCTTAATACAAGAACGATGAGCGAGTTGTATAGTAACACCAGTTTCAGATAATGCATTGAGACCCAAAAACATGTAGACATTATAAGACATAACATTGATTGAAGCACCTAGGTCTCACATAGCTTTGGTGAACCTAGCATTACCTATTGCACATGGGATAGTAAACATACCTAGATCTCCGCACTTTTAAGGCAATCTTTTCTGAAGTAAAGCAGAAAAATTCTTTCGCGTCCTTTGCTTGTATTTCCTCGTGCATATGTCTTTCAAAAATTTTGCATAGCGAGTTACAGTTTTAATCAAATTGAAAAGTGGAATATTTACATCACAATGAGCAAAGGTGTCATAAAAAATTTGTTCATCTTCCCACTTACGATCAGATCACTCCTTGGAAGATTTCTTCGGGGATTCAACAACGTCAAAAATCGGTTCTGTCACTAGAGAGGGCGGTGGGCGCCGTAGTGAGGGGCGGCGGGCAGCGTGTTCGCAGTGTGTCTCCAATTTCGTCTCGTCCTCTTTTCCCATATCAATTTCTTCCCTATGCCTTTCTTCAACATTTCTAGTAGGCACATTCACTTGTCTACCTCCTCTAAGGATCATGACACTAACATTTTCCTTCGGATTCACTACTACCTGCGATGGTAACTTCCCCGAATCTTTCGCTTTCAATTCTCCAATCTCCATAGCCATTTGACTCAACAACTTTTCTTGAACACTCCTCTTATCCAGCAATAACCTCAATGTCTCATCTCTATCATCCTGTTCAGTGTTTCTCGGACGGTTCTCAAATTGTCCTATCTGAAAAGGAACTTGTTACTACTGGCCTCTGCCGTTGAATCCACTTTGATAGTTCGCATTGTAGCCCTGATAGAAATTATTACCAAAGTTGCGGCGAAGTCCATAATCCATAGCATTCACATCAGCGGTGTCCTCCTGAATAAAGGGACACTTATCATACGGATTAGTTGGATCTCCACAAACACCACAAAGTCTAGGCAGATGAGATTGATTCATTTGCATAACTGATAATGCATATTTCATATAGACATTATAGGTATTTCTAATTGCAATTAGGTAGTGGTTTTGCTATTGTTTGAGTCTAGATTCGTATATTGCTTATGAAGTATTCGACTTCGGAATCTATGTTTTTTTTAGTGTTTATTCTGCAAAATTAAATTCCGACCTTGAAGGGACTTTGGAAGAGCTTAAGAGACAGGTTTTTGCGCATATGGAGGCTAAGGAGGAAGCTATAGAGGAGCAAGGAAGCATGACATTGGAGTTTATTGAATTCTTTTGAGGAAAGTCGGTCACTGCATAGGCACCGCCCGCCGCCCTTTGCACGGCACCCGCCGTTGGCCGGTTTTCGGTGTTTGCGATTTTGAATCCGAAAACATTATATCCTATTATTTTATTCCTCTTTCCACTAGGGTTTGGCCGACTCTTTGAGAGTCTTTATTAGGTTATTTTCAGTTTATTCTAGAGAGGAGAGGATTATTGTGAGACTATGAACAAAATTAGAGAAAGAGAGAATTGGCCTATGAGTTGCTAAACTCATAGTTTCGCATGTGATTCGAAGACATGCTTGTTTGGATTGTGAGAATTTGATTCTATTTAGTTATTCATATTTATAGTTATCGTCTTGTGCATATTGAATATATTTGTGTTCCTTTCTATGCTTGATAACCATGTTAGGAATTGCATCTTAGCTATGAATTCGTTATTATTTTCTTGATAGCAAACAAAGGTATTGAGATAGTAATGTTTCTTTGTCTTTGTAGTGGGTGATTTCAATTGATCTATACTGTGGATATTCGATTATGGCTGAGTTCGGTTTACGCCTATTTGTCTTAATTGTATTGAATCAATGTGCCAATTGGTCTGATTACTTGAGTCATTAATGCTATTCTTTAGTAATATTGAATAAGGCGAGTGTATCTCTACATATATCTCAACCCTAGACAAGTAGACCTATGAATATGATTAATTGATAGATCAATCCTAGGACCATAAATTCCAACCATTGTCAGAGAATTACAGGTGAAATGTTCTTTCTACTTTGATATCAATCTACTTTGCAATCATAAATCTGGTTACTTTTACATCTTGGTTATTTGCTACAAATCATTGCTTTGTCATAGGAGTTCTTACTTAGAGTTATTGAATAGGAAATCGCTTCTCCATGTGGGTTCGACACCGGACTTCATCGCTATACTAGTAGTTGTTTGGTTTATCAATTGATTGATTGCCTAATATATTGGTTTTGTGTTTGAGTTTGGATATTATTTATATTTGATAAAGGGCGAAAGTGCCAATGACGTTCGTCTCTCATCAAATTCTTGGCACCATTGCCGGGGAGAAGAAAGGAGGTTGATCTCTTTCAATTACTCGTTACTTTGAGTCTTTTGTGTTCTTCTATGGTTCAAACTAGAACTTCTAATTCATTGCCTTTGTCTTTTGATTATGAGATTGAAAGATCTGTTAGGTTGAAAAGGAGGCTCGAGTTTGATATAAATAAGGAGATCGCAGACGGAGTTGTTGATCCACCAAGAAGGACCCTGAGAAACGTAAAGGAACCTAATTTGAGTGCTCCTGATCTCTCTGATGGTTCAAGATTTGAGTACAAGTCGAATTGTTCTTCTATTTTACCTTAATTTCATGGATTGCCTAGGGAGGAACCAAACAAGCACCATGCTACCTTTTTGAGTGTTTGTTATAGACTTAGACACCAAGGCCTTACCAATGACCAATTGATGTTAAGAGTGTTCCCTTTTATCTTGAAAGATTCTGCAAGCGATTGGCTTTATTACATACCCCCAGAAAGCATTACTACTTGGGTGCAATTGAAGAAAGCTTTCCTGCAAAAGTACTTTCCTGCGACTCGCCTCAACAAACTTAAGAAGGAGTTGTCCAGTATTGAGCAATCACCTATGGAGAGTCTTTATGAGTATGTTGAGCGGTTTAAGAAGCTTAAGGGTAGTTGTCCGCAACATGGTTGATGTGCCCCTATTTCACCATGTTTTATACTATCTTTTATGTCGATTTCTGTCCATATTTTATGCTTTTATATTGGGAAAGCATGAGATTTGTGTAGTTTGTGTTTATTTGCAATATATGGAGGTCTACACAAGTTTCTGTTTAATTTCTCAGAAATCGCATGCACTTTGGAGTTTAAAGGAAAGTCATGAAGACATTGGAGAAGCTAAGGAAGAGCACGGGATTGTGTAGCTGGAGAAAACGCCACTTTTTAACCATTCATCATTCTGAATCAAGTTTGGATGTTTTCATGAGAGTTGTAACACTCGAAAAGAGCTTTCCAACCCATATTCATATGCGTCAATCGAACAAACGATGACTCGGGAAAGTGCGTTTCAAAACGGAGCAGAATGGTGGAAACTGTCAAGGAGGTCGATATCGACCAAGTTTGGTCGATATCGAGTGGATTATGTCGAGCAAAAATGCCGGAAATTGACCAGAACACTAGGAGAAACACTGCAGAGGTCGATATCGACCGCCTTTGGTCGATATCGACCGCCTTTGGTCGATATCGAGTCGAGCATAGGTAAAAATCCACTCAGAGGCCAAAATCAAGTGAAGCTAAGAAGACAGGTCGATATCGACTGAACATGGTCAATATCAAGTGAACCCCAGAAGCCGATTTCGCGCCATACCGAGTCCTAATCCGAGTGGAGGAAACTTGCACATGAAGAAGAAGATATTTTATCTATTTTATCTACTTTCTATCCTAAAGGGTTCAACAATTAATTACCCTATGGATTTATCTACTTTTACCAGTTTAGATTTATTTCTCTTTTATCTAGAATTATATCCTTAGATAGATGATAGATATTGCTTTCCTATAATAGATAGGATTAAGTCCTATAAATAAAGCCCTAGGGGCTGCTTTTTTTATGAATTCAAGCTAAGTCGTCTTCAGGCGCAAGGAGAGAGGCGAGATAGAAGGAAGAGGAAGGAGTTGAATGGTTGTAAGTTTTACTTTGAGTTTAGTATTAAAGTTGTTTTCTTTTATTATGTCTTGTTTCTAATTTCCCTCTTCTAGGGTTGGGGTGATCCCAACATAGATATATTTGTTTGATTTATGAATTTATGAATTTGTATGTCTTTATCATCACACTACTATAATTAAGGGTTTTGGCAGCGACCCAAAACCGCCACCATATATAGGATAACCGCTCCCTAAGGTCTACGACCGCGGTTTTGAACTGCCCCTTCTGCTGTTATCGCCTTAGATCTATGGCAATGATTTTCTTAACCTAAGGCGGCAGTTTCATAACAAAGGGATACCCGCTGCCAAAAATGAAGAAGAATCACTGCCTATTAGAGCTGGCAAAACCCGACCTGAACCCGAAATCCCGACCCGGTCGACTCGAAATCGATTATTCTGAACACCGACACAACCCGTCCGTTTTGGACCCGAAATCCGATTGAACCGAACCCGATTAACCCGAAACCCATTAAGACCCGAACCCGTTATAACCGAAACCCGAAATAACCCGAACTTTAAGCTTCAATCTAGTAAATTTTTTAAAATGAATATTGAAATAATGAAAACCCGAGACAACCGAAACCCGAATAACCGAAACCCGATACAACCGAAACCCGAACCCGACCCAACCGATTGACCAAATTATTAGACATTACCCGAAACCCGAATGATCCGAAACCCGACTAACCGAACCCAAACTCGACCTGCCCGATTGCCACCTCTACTGCCCATTCCTCTAAAGTAACACTTGGTCTCAAAATCTTATGTATAATATGGCAGCGGTTCTGATTTGTCAATTTTATAGCTTTTTAATTGCATTTTAAATATCTGATTTATATTTACATACAATTATAAAAAAAACTATTGAATATTTATTATAACATCAACATATAGGATTGAAATGCCACTTTTATTAACGTGTTCCCTATATACACCGCAAATGACGCGTCGGATTGGACGTTGCAGCAACGTTGGATTAGACGTTGCTGCAACTTCCAATTCGACGTTGCATTTGTTGGTGAAATTGCCCAAGGGAAGGGGATCCGACGTTGCAACAACGTCGATACGGACGTTGTAGCAACGTCGGATTGGACGTTGCAGCCTGGATCCCAAATGGGCTCCATCGGGCTTAGCAACGTTCATTTGGACGTTGCTACAACGTCAAATTTAATGTTGATGCTAGGTTCAAAATCCCCAGAGGCATACTAAGGGCGGGCTTGGCAACGTTTATTTTGACGTTATAACAACGTCGGATTCGGCGTTGTCACAACGTCAGATTTGACGTTGTGACCACTTCCAGGTTTCCCAATCAACCACCCCTATAAAATGGAATGAGGGCCTTGAATAACTCAACACAACAATTCCACATTCTCATTCCTTCCACATTTTCATTCCTTCCACATTTTCAATCCTTACATGGAGACGATTACATCTGGAATAGTAGGCTCCACGGACAGCATTTATTTTGTAATCGAAAGGGTTCGGTTTCCAATGCCCCCGGAGGAGTCCAAATGTGCTTGCAGCAGTCCAGAATATAGAGGCATGCATCCATGCGCGCTGTTTCGGGTCATTTGTGAAAGAGATAATCACATTTCTACACCCTTGCGGCTCGGGTTTCTTATTTGCAATGATTTTCATCCGGGCATTCTTGGAGCCTACGAGTGGAAGGTTGGAGATCTTCTGCTTCAACATATCCGGTCATTCTTCACCGATGTAAACAGAGGTGGCCACGCTGACGTGGCTCAAACGGCAGGGATACTTGTGAGGGAAGCAAATATGGAGGTTGGAAGATTTCCATTCAACGAGTTAAAGATTAAAATCATTCCGAAGACGAACTAAGAATAGCCTGGTCGATATGAAGAAAAAATTATGTTGTTATCGATGTTGTATTTGTTAGTTTTAGTAATGCCTCGATGTGTAATCTGATCGTTATCTATGAAGTGAAGCGTTTGCATGTGATTGTTTGTTGTTGTGAACGGGTAGAAACCATCCAAAATAATAACGCAAACAACACGAAGTACAAAAGTATAGTATACCGACAAAATACGAAATGTATGTCATAAACAGACGGACTATAATGTATCCACTGCAGAGATCGAATGTAGCCCATGAAATGCTCATACATCTTGTCTAGCTGGGGATGCCCAACCAATGCCTGAATGACATGGGTCATCTCGTCGACCCGGACCTGGCGAGCAGCAGTCTCAGCATCAACCTCATCCCCATCCCCATCTGGTCCGATGTCGTCGTTTGGGTGGGTAGGCGCTGCCGGAGGAACACCAGGTAGTACCACTGTCGTGGGCAACACATGACCTCGACTCTGCGACTGGAACCAAGCGAGGTATTCAGCTGAGACGCCTCCCTGACAGCTCTCGATCGTCCTCCGGTGACAGGGTAGAATCTCTCATCGTCCTGATCTGCCCAACGGTGGTGCTGCATGTCGAACGTCACGATGTAACCCCTCTGCAGGCGAAACGGGCGCTGCACGAAGGACGGAGGGATGACGGCCAATGGCTGCTCCTACACGCGGTCGAACTGTCGGAGCACCCTGTCTGGCATGTACGGCTCAAAGATGCCACCGAATCTGAGGGTGCCTCGATAGGTGGAGGAGCGAAACTGACCTGCGAAATCAAAGTCTCTGTCGAAAGGCATCCACTCGACCTATGTTCAGAAAATGATATAAGGGAAACAATCTTACTCGACATATGTAGTTAAAATCAAAGAAATTGAGAAACAGGTTACATGATCGATGGTCATGTGCTCAAGTTGTGCTCGAAGCTTCTTCTCCTTCTTGCACCTCACCTTGTCGTTCCCCCTCTTCTCGACCTTCGACGGGTCGAACCGTGCCATGTATTGGGGATCATCAGCAAGTGCGTCCTTGTCTGAGCGAAGCGGACCCGCAAAACAAGGGAAGTACGACCAGATCCAAGCCTGAAAATTATAAATCATTAGAGCACTTGTTAAATGTAACTCGCAAGCAAAGGAAGGAATTTACAGTATTAAAGAAACATGTTACCTGCAACAGTGCAGCACACCCACGTAGGCCCTTGGCATCGCCTCTCGTGGTCTCCCCTAATCCCCGGTAAAGGAAGCCAAGCACTCCTGCTCCCCAAGCTAGTCTCCCAGAGTGCGGCATATCCCAAACTAGCCCGAACAACGAGAAGTGTACGCGGCTCTGGGAGTTGTCGGTGAAGAGCGTCGCACCCAGCAGTGTAGCCAAGAAAGAAACGGCGAGGTCGTAATGCCACTCTACGCTAGCTGGATCTACGCCAGCTGGGGTACGGTCGGGCCACTGATCTCGACGGTAGCCGTGCCTATGCTCCTACCAAGGCGTCAATTCCGTGGTGGCAGCTCCGCAAGCCGTCCTATGCTTCTTCAGCAGGGCCCTGGTCCAACCAAATAACTCCTGCAGTAGAGGCTCCAGCTGTAGTGGAAGATAGTAAGGGAGAGGCTCGCAAGGCAGTCCCTCGATCGGCAGCCCCATCAGACAGGCGACGTCGTGGAGGTTGATGGTCATCTCGCCCCATGGAAAATGGAAAGAGTTCGTCTCCGGCTGCCAGTGCTCAATGAACACAGTCAACAACTCGGCATCCACTCCGTTCCAGTTCAAATCAAGCAGCCCCAGTAGACCAGACTGAGCTGCCGCCTGCACCCATGTCCCAGGACCCTCGTACATGTAGTACCTGAACGGAAGGAGGTGTGAAGCCCAATGATGAACCTTCAGCAATTTATGCCGATAGGTCGGGTCCGTCCATAGCCAATGAGCCCTATGGTGTCTAAACGAGACCAAAAGATCTCCTGGAGGCAAGTCGCCATCGGGTAGCTCATCGTCCCAATCACCGTCCTCTCCCCCCCCCCCCCCCCCCTCCCCCCCTCCTCGCAAGCCTCCACCTCATCCCCGGGCGCTGCACCCTATGGCGCCTGGGGCGGCCCCTCACCATCCACCTGAGGGGCCTCCTTGTCCTCACCAGCCACCTGAGGGGCCTCCTGGTCCTCCTCATCCTTCTTGTCACTCTCGTCATCGAGGTCCTCCTGCTCGAACTGAAGATCCTCCGCTATATCCGCCTGCTCCTCCTATGTGTCATCCGCCCCCACAGCAGGTGTGAGGCAGTTAGTTGCTGCTGCGATGACCGCATCCCAAGAAGCGGCTCCATGAGCGCGTCCGGAGGTACTGGCAACAGCCCTAGGATCTGACGCCGTCTGTGCTGACGGAGCTACTACCAACCGCTCATGTGCTGAGGGAACCACAGAACTCAAGCCGAAGAACGTACCATCAGTGTCTGAAGTGTCCTCTGGCCTCCGCTGTGTCGGGGCTGTATCAGGCTGAACCGCCGTATCTCTCACGGTCAAAGTCTCCTGCTCCGCAAGAGCCATGAGATCTGACACCGTCTGCGAAGAAGAGTCAGTGATGATGACCTCCTCTGAATCGGCGCTCTCTACGGCATGTGAAGGCGCATTGCGGTCTCGCCCGAGAACGATGCGAACGGTCCCGTCATTCCGTCTCATCCGAGAATCCTATTAAAATTTTGAACTACTATGTAAATATATTTTTTCATTTAAGTTGAATTTCATATTCACCCCTTTATTAAAATGTGTTATTTCATTCAAGAATTTAATTTTCGATCCGCTTACAGCAGTTCACTGTAAACAACTTCATTTGTAATAATTTGTTTCTATAATTTCTTTTTGTATGTTTCGCCAATTTGTTTCTATGATTTCTGTTTGAACATGTTATTTTGTAACAATTTCTTCTAATACATATTATTTTGTAACAATTTTTTTTCTATAATTTCGCTTTAGACATTAAAGTAGTTATTTTGTAACAATTTGTCTTAAATATATTGTGCATTCAAATTAAATAAGGTTAACTTATCCGATTCATATGATAAAGTTATTCGTTATAAAATTCAACGTTTAAACAACAAAATAAAATGAAAAATTAAATAAATTCAAACTAACCGATGGCGTACTCGTCAGGAGAGATACCTCCTGCGTCCGCCTCTTCCGGCCAGCACCGGCTCTCCCACCACCGCCACCACCCCCATCACCGGCGGTCCTCCCGGCGCCACCACCACCACGGCCACGGCCACCACCACCAGCAGCCCCGGCGCGGGATCCACCTACCCCTCGGCCACCGCCTCCTGGCCCTATGCCCCCTAGGCCACAAGCAGCCCCTGAGCCGCCATCGCCGCCGCGCCCCACACCTCGGCCACCGCCGACTGTCCCTGAGCCGCCATCATCGCTGCGCCCCACACCTCGGCCGCCTCCTGGCCCTCTGCCCCCATCACCGCCGCCTAATTCTAGATGACCGCGCCCAGCACCTTCTCGGCTGCCTCCACCCACGGACACCATCTCTTCTCCCGCACCTCGCCCAGATCCGCCCTCGCCGGCACATCTTTGGCCTCATCCCCGGGATCTCACCATCGGTCTCGCCTGGATCGGTCGCTCTCTCGCACCCTTGTTGATAGGGAGGAAATCGAGATTGTAAATTATAAAATAGCAATAAATCACAGCAAACCAGATTCCGTCCCTTGCAAATAGTTACAAGACCTCCTCCTGATGTAGCAGCGAGAAGTCAGGATCGATCCACGAGGAAGCGTGTCAGCGGATCCTAGGCAGCGGAGAAATCTCACGAACAGAAGTCGACAACAGGGTCCTCGATCTCGACTAGGGTAGTCGACAGAAGATCGGACAGTCGAACACAGCAGCAGCAACTCGGCAAGGGTGGTCGATCTCGACAAGGCTCTACTCGATATCGAGTAGCCTTCGTCTGGGTCGAGTGGGTCTGGTCGAGTTCCTGCACACAGTAAGCTACGGCGACTCTGGATCGAGGATCAGTAGTCGAGATCGACCAGGGTTTGGTCGAGGTCGACGAGGGCAGAAACTTAAAACGAAAACGAAAGAAAGTAAAAACAAATGCTTTGGGATTTCGACTAAACTTAATGTAAAAGGACTTCCAAGATTGGGGTTTGCAACGACAATAACCAAGAATGCATAAGGTAGAACCAAACAGATAATCATGTGAATCACATTAAAGGATTAAGCTTTCGCCTTTTCCAACAATTAGACAACTCTCTCAAGAAACCCTAATTGTCTCTACCGATTTTATGTTTATAATCCAAGTTGTTAGCATGGATCTCCATTAGATGGGCAATAAACACATAAACAAGTAGGAAAATGCTCAAAACATGATAAAGGTCGGATCTTTACCTCAAATATGCATGGCTATCGTCGGGCTCGCCCCAACCCTAGAAGTGGGTGGACTACTCGCGCTTCATCATAATTAAAGACATCAATAATAAAAGGAAATAAACTTGCATTAATAAAATAAAATAGAGCTTACAACGAAAGGAAGTCAATTCCGCTCTCGCTTCACAAAACTCCTCTTGGCCACTCACTCTCTCTCTCTCCTACTACTTCTCCTACTGAAATTGAATGAATAAAACTGAGCCCCATGGGCTTTATTTATAGGCTTCTAATCCTTGCTAGTCAAGGATAGAAATCTCTATCTATATCTAAAATTATATCTAAAAGCTTTAAAGATAAATAAATTGTTTAAGGGAAATAAATCTAAAAGGAAATATATCTAAAGTGTCTTCAATGGATACAACTTTTCTTCTTCATGGTAGATCTTGATATTTTCGAATAGAATCAGCAATCTTCACGCCCAAGCAATCCCAAGTCGAGTAGGATTCGTCGAACCGAGTAAACCCGGCTCGGGAGGTCTACTCGATCTCGACAAGGGTCTGGTCGATCTCGAGTAGGGTTGACTGGCTCGGCTTCGTCGTCTCGGCTAGCTGGCGCTCGACAGACTCGGACTTGGTTCACGGTGCTCGTCGATGTCGACAAGGGCTCGTCGAGGTCGAGTAGACTGGCTATGTCGATTGGGTCTTCTCGGGTGGCTCTACTCGACAGGCTCGGATCTGGACTCGGGGCTCGTCGATCTCGACTAGGGCTTCTCAAGGTCGAGTAGGATTGTGCTCGGCGTCTTCGTCCTCGGCTTCTCGATCAGCTTTCTTTCTCGACTCCGGGTGTGGCGCTGAGGCGTCATCGATCTCGACAAGTGGTACTCGAGATCGAGTAGGCTCCGGAAGTCGGGTTGGTCTGGCTCAGCTCTCTCGACCAGGCTTTGTCGACCAGGCTGCTGAACTTTCTACTCGAGATCGAGTAAAGTCCACTCGAGATCGAGTAGCCTGGGCTTCAGCTTGGTTCTGTATTCTCGGATCCTGGACTTCTGTAGTTGCTTTCCGAGCTTTTTCTGACCTCCTTTAGAGTTGCTGTAAAATGCTCCGTATTCTGCGAAATTAAACAGAAACCGGTGTAGATTCCACAATTTGGCAAATAAACATAAACCACATAGATTATGTACTATCTTAGCCCGAATGAATTAAATGCATGCAGAAATCGATATAAAAGTCACAGTAAAACATGGCAGATTAGGCTCACAACAAACACCCCATACTTAAGCTTGCTTGTCCTCAAGCAATACTTTTAATTGTCATTCAGGGGAAGAATTTAAACTCTCAACATCTTAGATTCATTCTCATATAACCCTGCAATCAATTACCATCCTCGAAAAGGTACTAGTGTCACAGATCCATGCATGTGCAAATATATAAAAGCAACATCTACTCACAAAAGGAGGGTTATGCAAAAACAATTCATGTGACAAAGCATCGATAATCAAGAGGACTTTAATTTAAGCTCAAATAAGGAGTAGATTGGTAAAAGGCTAAAGGTGGGCAATTTTTGGCAATGTGGTGCTAATGATCCAGGGAAATGGAGTATTTCCAAATTGAATTTCCACATTCCTTCTCCATAAGATTCATCACCTTTCATATTGCTTTTATTCATAATAATGCTTTTACCTCTCTAACCTCAACACTGCCTTCTCGCGAGTCGCAAACATGGGTGTCATGAATGGCCCCGGATACTTAGTGCTTTGGACTCCTCACCTGGTGTCCCATCTCGCCAAACTATTATCTCAGCGAGCAGGGTCGATCTTTGATCGGATTTTCTTTCACTCATTAAATTTTCCATATATTTCAAACAATTTTGCCAAACTCCAATAATGATAACAACAATACATCACAAACACCATATAGCATCTCCATAATGTAACATTATTCTCAACATAATCCCCGGATAGGAAATAAGGTAAAGAATGGTCAATATTTAGAACATGTGGAGCAATATATGAAATAAGGCATAATATGGCTTTTGTGATATGCATAAGCATAGGTATGGCTAGGATTATAAACAATGAGCATTATATGGAAATATAAAGTCCTCCATCCTCTTATCATGCAACATGTCAAAAGCAACCTCAAATTTTACCTCCTTTCGTGGTTTTCATCATAATATGCATTTCATTGTGACTTCCCTTTACTAGGCAATTTCATGCTATATCTCTAATGAATCTAATTTTGCATCGTCGAGTTCAATATAAGCTTCCATGACATTATTTCAAAAATTTTCAATGGGGGTCATTTTTCTCAAATTTTGGATAACATGCATATAAGCACATAAATTAATAATGAATTCCAAAATAGCCATGTAGCAATTCAAAGTAATAACTTCTAAATATGCACATTTATGTCAAATATGATCAAATATAGCAAATATGCATAAAGTAAGCCCTTCCCCCACCCCATACATAAAATTTACAGTGTCCTCACTGTATAAAAACAAGTAAAAACAAGAGTAAAGGAAGGAACTCACAGGATAAAGCATCGAGGAAGGTGAAATTGGGCAGGTCGAGTAGCTAGCTTGTCGATATCGAGTACTCCTTACTCGATATCGAGTATACTTCTCAGCGTCTGGTGAAATTTGCAGTCGAGGAGCATCTGGGCTTGTCGATGTCGAGTACGTCTACTCGAGGTCGAGTAACTTCGGGGCTTCTCCTCCTTGTCGTCGTCGACTTGGCCTTCGTCGATTTTGACTGTTTTTCAGGGACTTCTTATTCCACTTATCGCGATCCTTATATGCTTCCCGACCTAAAAGTGTTAGATTGCCCAAAAGAACAAGACTATCAACTTGAAGTATTCTAAAAGACATAAACCCAAACCCAAAAACAAAAACCAAAAACTAAAAAGTTCAAAAGTCCCAAAAATAAATGTCTATGTACATGCTCTAGATTTTAGAGTCGCTAGGCCGACTTCTCCGTTTAGCTCAAGGATCATTATTGTGGGGCCCGCTCATGCTTGGCCCTTCTCCTGGATCATCTAGGTCCTGATGGTAATATGCAAGCTCAGCTGACAGGTGGTTGCTTGCATCATCTCCCTTCTTCTTCTTTGTAACCCTTAGTTTCCGCAGATTCCCTCGCCATGGTGTCTTATCTCCCCTTAAATCATTGAAAATTTTATTTATGGACTGAGGGAGAGTAGAATTCATACCTGAACTCACCTGTTCGGACCCAAAACAGAAATCTTTGGGCTTGGGTCTACTCGATGTCGAGTACTGCTGGTCGAGATCGAGTACAGGGACCCCATACTTAGGCTCCTGGCAAGTTTCTGGCTCAGTGGTGGTGGTCGAAATCGACGAGTCTTGGTCGAGGTCGAGGAGGATGCTTGTCGAGATCGAGGAGGCTTCGTCGATCTCGAGTACAGTTTTGGCTCCTTCCTCCGCTGTTTGCTTGGTCCCGTCGATGCTGATGCTTTTCACCTCCAGCCAAGAAATTTCCTCTTTTGCAGGGCCAAAAGAGAAATCCAAAACCTCATCGCCTATGGTGAAGGTGAGCGAGCGATTCTTAACACTAATCCTGGCATCTGCGGTAGCTAAGAATGGTCTACCAAGAATAATAGGGCTAGTAGGATCTTCAGCACAATCAATGATAAGAAAATCAGCTGGAACAAAGAATTTACCAACCTGGACGGGGACATTCTCAACTATACCTGTAGGGATGACCATTGTATTGTTCGCCATGTATAATTTGGCATCCACAGGTTCTATACATCCTATCTTGACCTTCCGCCAGATTGACAGAGGCATGATGCTCACACTTGCTCCTAAATCGCATAGAGAATCATATTTATATTGTCCAAAACCCACAGTAACAGAAAACTTACCAGGGTCAGGCCTCTTTTCAGGGAAGTGGAGTACTTTGCATTCGCCTGCGATCTCTGAGAAGGATCGCTTCTTGCTCAGGATTTCCTTCAGAAACTTGACATATCCAGGCATCTCTTGCAGGGCTTCTGTAAAAGGAATAGAAACATTCAGTTCTTGCAGCATATTAACAAATCTGGTAAACCTACCTACAATGGGATCTTTCTATGCTTTTGAAGGGAAAGGCAGGGGCTTTTTCTGCTTCGGAGCCAGATCAGTTGTCGGAGATGCTGTAGAGTCGTCGACCTCGGCTTGCTGCTCCTCAATCTCGACCACGGGCTTGTCGATCTCGACTAGGGGCTTGTCGACATCGAGTTGGGTTGTCGACCTCGGGTTGCTGGTCTGCGCAGCGGAGTCCGAGCTCAGCTTCTGGTCTTGGTCGAGTAGAGGCTTGTCGACATCGAGTACGGGCTCCTCGAGATCGACCAGGTTCTGCTCTGTCTCGAGTTGCTGCTCTGCCTTGCTTTGCTGTTTCCCGACCTCTGGCTCGTGTAATTGATGCCCACTCCTGAGTTTAATAGCTGCGACATGTCCGGTTTTCCCCTTAGGATTTGGTTCTGTTTGCCCAGGGAGCTGTCCGGATGGTCGTGGGATCTGTGCAGCGATTTGTCCCATCTGAGTCTCAATGCCCTTTTTCCATATATCCAGCTCTACAAATTTTGTGTTGACATGCTGGAGCTGATTGTTGATGGTGTTTGTAGCCTGCAGGTTCTGTGCATGATTTCGACGCATCTCCTCAAGGATCAGCTGCAGATCATCCTTCTTTTGATCCCTTTCTGGATGTCCTGGGGCTCTGTAGGGTGGGGGATTCCTAGGAGGGCCTTGGTTCCACTGAGGTTGATAGAACCTTTGATCTCCCATGTAGCGATTTGGACCCCCAGCATAGGCTGCTTCCTCATGTGTCTCTGCCATTCTGACTTGCTCGGTGTGTGGGCACTCAGTAGTGGTGTGCCTCTGTGTTCCGCATTCGATGCAAGGCTGGTTGACAGATAGATATTTGACTTGCTTGAGGAGCTTGCGATTCTGGTCCCTGTAGAACTGCTCCCTGACATCTGGGTCAATCTCCTTTGCTGGCTCATAGAGTGGCATAGATGGTGCTGGTCTGGCATAGGCGTTCTCATCATAGTTTGTAGAAGCCCCATACTTGTTGTCATATGCCGTGAGCTTGTCTAGCACACCCCATGCGTCAATTGGTGGCATCGTCAGGTACTCATATCGAGTGTACTGATTGATCCTGTCCTTAGTGACTTGGTCAAGAGAGTTGAAGAAGATCTCCTTAATGACGTAGGGTGGTTGTCCATGAGTAGGGCATGATCGTAGTAGTTCCTTGTACCTTTCCCATGCCTTTGCTAGCGGCTCCCCAGGCTTTTGTTTGAAAGCTGTGATTTTTTGGCGGAGGAATGCTGTCTTGGCAGGAGGGAAGAATTTGTTGAGAAACTCTTGCTCTACTTGTGCCCATGTTGTAAGGGATCTTGGTTTCAGTCCTTCTAGCCACTTCAGTGCAGGTCCAGCGAGCGACCAGCGGAAAGCTTTCATCTTGACATATTCCAGAGTGGTACCTTCAGCAAGAGTACGGCACATGTCATAAAAATTGGTAATATGTTCAAGAGGGCACTCATTAAATCTCCCATGAAAAGCATTGTTTTTAAGTTCTATAAGAAACTGAGTGCGAATTTCAAAAGAGTTTTCAGGGATTAGAATCGCCGATTCAGGCACGACGACAGTTAGATGCATATAATCCTCTGCTGTAGTTGGATATTGGGCAAGCTCAGCTTCTGCTTGCTCCCTTGCTGCTTTCTCTTGCTCCTTCGCTGCCCTTTCATTGGCGATAGTGGTATCTTTTGCGGCTAGCTCCCCTGTGAGCCTGGCAATCAGTTGTTCTTGTGTTTCAGCGGCCGCCATGGCTCTTTGTAGTTTAGCTCTGATGTGTAGAAGGCGCTCTGGTTCGTCTAAGCCGTCAAACTCAGGTTGTTGACTAGAACGGCGCATACACCTGTAAAGTAACTCAAAGCAGACGTGAGATTTAACTACCTAAGGCGCGAATGATAGCTTCCCCGGCAACGGCGCCAATTTGTTGATAGGGAGGAAATCGAGATTGCAAATTATAAAATAGAAATAAATCACAGCAAACCAGATTCCGTCCCTTGCAAATAATTACAAGACCTCCTCCTGATGTAGCAGCGGGAAGTCAGGATCGATCCACGAGGAAGCGTGTCAGCGGATCCTAGGCAGCGGAGAAATCTCACGAACAGAATTCGACAACAGGGTCCTCGATCTCGACTAGGGTAGTCGACAGAAGATCGGACAGTCGAACACAGCAGCAGCAACTCGGCAAGGGTGGTCGATCTCGACAAGGCTCTACTCGATATCGAGTAGCCTTCGTCTGGGTCGAGTGGGTCTGGTCGAGTTCCTGCACACAGTTAGCTACGGTGACTCTGGGTCGAGGATCAGTAGTCGAGATCGACCAGGGTTTGGTCGAGGTCGACGAGGGCAGAAACTTAAAACGAAAACGAAAGAAAGTAAAAACAAATGCTTTGGGGTTTCGACTAAACTTAATGTAAAAGGACTTCCAAGATTGGGGTTTGCAACGACAATAACCAAGAATGCATAAGGTAGAACCAAACAGATAATCATGTGAATCACATTAAAGGATTAAGCGTTCGCCTTTTCCAACAATTAGACAACTCTCTCAAGAAACCCTAATTGTCTCTGCCGATTTTATGTTTATAATCCAAGTTGTTAGCATGGATCTCCATTAGATGGGCAATAAACACATAAACAAGTAGGAAAATGCTCAAAACATGATAAAGGTCGGATCTTTACCTCAAATATGCATGGCTATCGTCGGGCTCGCCCCAACCCTAGAAGTGGGTGGACTACTCGCGCTTCATCATAATTAAAGACATCAATAATAAAAGGAAATAAACTTGCATTAATAAAATAAAATAGAGCTTACAACGAAAGGAAGTCAATTCCGCTCTCGCTTCACAAAACTCCTCTTGGCCACTCACTCTCTCTCTCTCCTACTACTTCTCCTACTGAAATTGAATGAATAAAACTGAGCCCCATGGGCTTTATTTATAGGCTTCTAATCCTTGCTAGTCAAGGATAGAAATCTCTATCTATATCTAAAATTATATCTAAAAGCTTTAAAGATAAATAAATTGTTTAAGGGAAATAAATCTAAAAGGAAATATATCTAAAGTGTCTTCAATGGATACAACTTTTCTTCTTCATGGTAGATCTTGATATTTTCGGATAGAATCAGCAATCTTCACGCCCAAGCAATCCCAAGTCGAGTAGGATTCGTCGAACCGAGTAAACCCGGCTCGGGAGGTCTACTCGATCTCGACAAGGGTCTGGTCGATCTCGAGTAGGGTTGACTGGCTCGGCTTCGTCGTCTCGGCTAGCTGGCGCTCGACAGACTCGGACTTGGTTCACGGTGCTCGTCGATGTCGACAAGGGCTCGTCGAGGTCGAGTAGACTGGCTATGTCGATTGGGTCTTCTCGGGTGGCTCTACTCGACAGGCTCGGATCTGGACTCGGGGCTCGTCGATCTCGACTAGGGCTCCTCAAGGTCGAGTAGGATTGTGCTCGGCGTCTTCGTCCTCGGCTTCTCGATCAGCTTTCTTTCTCGACTCCGGGTGTGGCGCTGAGGCGTCGTCGATCTCGACAAGTGGTACTCGAGATCGAGTAGGCTCCGGAAGTCGGGTTGGTCTGGCTCAGCTCTCTCGACCAGGCTTTGTCGACCAGGCTGCTCGGACTTTCTACTCGAGATCGAGTAAAGTCCACTCGAGATCGAGTAGCCTGGGCTTCAGCTTGGTTCTGTATTCTCGGATCCTGGACTTCTGTAGTTGCTTTCCGAGCTTTTTCTGACCTCCTTTAGAGTTGCTGTAAAATTCTCCGAATTCTGCGAAATTAAACAGAAACTGGTGTAGATTCCACAATTTGGCAAATAAACATAAACCACATAGATTCTGTACTATCTTAGCCCGAATGAATTAAATGCATGCATAAATCGATATAAAAGTCACAATAAAATATGGCAGATTAGGCTCACAACAACCCTCGAAGGAATCGGTCGCTCTCTCGCTCTCTCGGAGGAATCGCTCTCTCTCCCGAATCGCTCGCTTGTGGAGGAAGAAGCACAAATAAATAAAATACCTTAGGTCATATTAATAAATAAATAAAATATATTATTTTCACATTTTAGGTCGTTGAAATTAACTTGGCATATTTAATAAATAAATAAAATACATTATTTTCACATTTTAGTTCGTTAAAATTGAACATTTCTTCCACATATTTAATAAATAAATAAAATACATTCTGTCGTATTAATGTAGGTACAGTAACATAAAATACATAAATAAAACGATAATACATATTTAATTATGAAAATGATAATACATATTGTACATACGCCGGTCTCCGGGCATCTCTATCTCCCAAAAACCCTTTCGGCATAGTCAAATATGAAAATGATAATACATATATTACATACCCCGATCTCCGGTCATCCCCGCCTTTGAAGTCACATATATTACATACATTACATACGATGAGTCTACAACTACGTGGTGCTAACGGTATTGGGTGTACAACTACCAACGGACTCATCTGGACTGGTAGAGATGTCGATTTGTACGTCGATGAACGCGTACGATCGCAACCTATCGTTTCCCGGACCCACCACCCTCTCAATTACGTACGCTGTAACTTTACGGATACAATCCCGACATACATCGACGTAGAACATGTCCAGCATTTCCGTAATCATTTTGCCCATTTCGGATAGGTAGGCCTCTCGGTCGTTTCTATAAATCATGGCGTCGTTGTGGCATCTGAACTCCCACGGCACCGATCTCCTTGAGCCACTCTGGCATGTGATGCGGAAAAGGCAGCATATATGGGAATGCCCCCTTGTACATCCGGTGTTGGCAGTTGCAGTCGCTGGCATCGGGTGGATAACGGTATTTCGTCCCTCTAATCTGATAGCTGATCCCCTCGGACGTTTTTGCGTCTTTTGTGAAGTAAGTGGGAAGTCTATGATTGGGGGCCGACATATGATTGTGGGTGTGGGTGTGGGTGGCTTTTATAGGCACTTCACCATACAACGTTCAATCTAACGTTGCATAAGGTTTTGCAACGTTGGAAGAAACGTTGCATAGGAGAACCCTAGGGGTGGGGTTTAGCAACGTTGGATTGAACGTTGCATAGGGTTAGAAACGTTTGATTAAACGTTGTATGGGGTTAGCAACATTGGATTTAACGTTGCATAGGGCTGCCCTATTCCAACCCTACGCGTAGGGTATATGCTAGGGTTGGAAGGGTTGATAGCAACGCTGGATTCAACGTTGCTAGGGTATAGCAACGTTTGTTTCGACGTTGCAGGTTGACCTTATTATTTTTTCGATGTCGAGTAAATTAAATCGATATCCAGTGATTTTGATAGTGAATATGAACATATAGAGTTAATATTTCGATCTTCCTAGTAGGTTCCATTTAAGCGAATATGAAAATGATTCATATGTTAATGTTTCGATCTTCTTAGTATTCTATTCAAGCGAATATGAAAATGATTCAAATGTTAATGTTTCGATCTTCATAGTAGGTTCCATTCAAGCGAATATGAAAATGATTGATAGGTTAATGTTTCGATCTTCTTAGTATTCTATTCAAGCGAATATTAAAATGATTCAAATGTTAATGTTTCGATCTTCTTAGTAGGTTCAATTCAAGCGAATATGAAAATGATTCATATGTTAATGTTTTGAATTTTAATATCAAGGAGAGTACATAGAGTTCACATCGAATGCGCATTACCAAATATATAACTTATATAATAAATATAAAGTTGCCCCAAATCGAACGTTGAATACACAAAATCAATTGGATCAGTTGCTCCCAACAGACTCAGTAGGTCCCGTTGGTTGAATCAGCGCTTGCTGGAACGCGTAAGTCTCCTTAGTTTGTTGGGCGGGCCGCGCTACTAAGTCAACCACGTACTCGGCAATGCTGTGAATACGCACCTGACTCACATCGATGTAAAGACTTTTGATGTTATCCTTTGTATGGGACAACACGCGAGTATAGTACGACTCAGGGTCTCGGTCGGACTCCATACAATGGAAATACACCTCCCTTGACATCTCAGACCGGCGATTTCACTGCATAGAAAATAAACAGCATGGAAATAAAATGCGATATTTCCTGTGCTTATAGTTGCAAATGTGACGTTCAGCCGGCACTCTGTGCCTCGTCACTCTAATAGTGTAACGGGTGCCATCCGAGAACTCAACTGTCTTCACGAAACTGTACGGAGTTGAAGGCATGGTAGAGGGCTTTTTGGGTGTTGGGTGTTTGGTGTGATAAAGTGGAGGGGGGACCAATGGGGCCGTATATGGTGGCCCCAATTACAACTTTGAAATGGACGTTATAATTGGGACCATCCCCCAATTACAACGTTTTAATGGACGTTGTAATTGGGGGATGTTCCCAATTACAACGTCTGAAGATTACAAAAAATCTGGAACTTTCAACTCTATTCAAGAATCAGGTGTGGGGTTTATTCTCGTCTTCGACGGAGGAGTCGTTCGAGAGGCGGCGTAGATAACTCACCATCGGTCTCGCCTGGATCGGTCGCTCTCTCGCACCCTCGAAGGAATCGGTCGCTCTCTCGCTCTCTCGGAGGAATCGCTCTCTCTCCCGAATCGCTCGCGTGTGGAGGAAGAAGCACAACGTCGGTTCGATGTTGTGCTTTATATAAAAAGAAGCACAATGTCGAATTCGACGTTGTGCACAGCTGGATAACGTCCAATCGGACGTTGTGGGTTTGAACCCCTTCAACTTACAACGTCCATTTTGTCATTGTAATTCACATTACGACGTCAATTTAGACGTTGTAGTTTTCTTTTTTTTTTGTGAATTGAACTTGGCATATTTAATAAATAAATAAAATATATTATTTTCACATTTTAGGTCGTTGAAATTAACTTGGCATATTTAATAAATAAATAAAATACATTATTTTCACATTTTAGTTCGTTGAAATTGAACATTTCTTCCATATTTAATAAATAAATAAAATACATTCTGTCGTATTAATGTAGGTATAGTAACATAAAATACATAAATAAAACGATAATACATATTTAATTATGAAAATGATAATACATATTGTACATACGCCGGTCTCCGGGCATCTCTATCTCCCCAAAACCCTTTCGGCATAGTCAAATATGAAAATGATAATACATATAATAGATACCCCGATCTCCAGTCATCCCCCCCTTTGAAAACACATATATTACATACATTACATATGATGAGTCTACAACTACGTGGTGCTAACGGTATTGGGTGTACAACTACCAACGGACTCATCTGGACTGGTAGAGATGTCGATTTGTACGTCGATGAACGCGTACGATGGCAACCTATCGTTTTCCGGACCCACCACCCTCTCAATTACGTACGCTGTAACTTTACGGATACAATCCCGACATACATCGACGTAGAACATGTCCAGCATTTCCGTAATCATTTTGCCCATTTCGGATAGGTAGGCCTCTCGGTCGTTTCTATAAATCATGGCGTCGTTGTGGCATCTGAACTCCCACGGCACCGATCTCCTTGAGCCACTCTGGCATGTGATGCGGAAAAGGCAGCATATATGGGAATGCCCCCTTGTACATCCGGTGTTGGCAGTTGCAGTCGCTGGCATCGGGTGGATAACGGTATTTCGTCCCTCTAATCTGATAGTTGATCCCCTCGGACGTTTTTGCGTCTTTTGTGAAGTAAATGGGAAGTCTATGATTGGGGGCCGACATTAGGTAGTAATAGTGTGGAAGGGTTTGTGGTGGATGGATTGTGGGTGTGGGTGTGGGTGGCTTTTATAGGCACTTCACCATACAACGTTCAATCTAACGTTGCATAAGGTTTTGCAACGTTGGAAGAAACGTTGCATAGGAGAACCCTAGGGGTGGGGTTTAGCAACGTTGGATTGAACGTTGCATAGGGTTAGAAACGTTTGATTAAACGTTGTATGGGGTTAGCAACGTTGGATTTAACGTTGCATAGGGTTGCCCTATTCCAACCCTACGCGTAGGGTATATGCTAGGGTTGGAAGGGTTGATAGCAACGCTGGCTTCAACGTTGCTAGGGTATAGCAACGTTTGTTTCGACGTTGCAGGTTGACCTTATTATTTTGTCGATGTCGAGTAAATTAAATCGATATCCAGTGATTTTGAAAGTGAATATGAACATATAGAGTTAATATTTCGATCTTCCTAGTAGGTTCCATTCAAGCGAATATGAAAATGATTCATATGTTAATGTTTCGATCTTCTTAGTATTCTATTCAAGCGAATATGAAAATGATTCAAATGTTAATGTTTCGATCTTCATAGTAGGTTCCATTCAAGCGAATATGAAAATGATTGATAGGTTAATGTTTCGATCTTCTTAGTATTCTATTCAAGCGAATATTAAAATGATTCAAATGTTAATGTTTCGATCTTCTTAGTAGGTTCTATTCAAGCGAATATGAAAACGATTCATATGTTAATGTTTTGAATTTTAATATCAAGGAGAGTACATAGAGTTCACATCGAATGCGCATTACCAAATATTTAACTTATATAATAAATATAAAGTTGCCCCAAATCGAACGTTGAATACACAAAATCAATTGGATCAGTTGCTCCCAACAGACTCAGTAGGTCCCGTTGGTTCAATCAGCGCTTGCTGGAACGCGTAAGTCTCCTTAGTTTGTTGGGCGGGCCGCGCTACTAAGTCAACCACGTACTCGGCAATGCTGTGAATACGCACCCGACTCACATCGCTGTAAAGACTTTTGATGTTATCCTTTGTATGGGCCAACACGTGAGTATAGTACGACTCAGGGTCTCGGTCGGACTCCATACAACGGAAATACACCTCCCTTGACATCTCAGACCGGCGATGACACTGCACAGAAAATAAACAGCATGGAAATAAAATGCGATATTTCCTGTGCTTACAGTTGCAAATGTGACGTTCAGCCGGCACTCTGTGCCTCGTCACTCTAATAGTGTAACGGGTGCCATCCGAGAACTCAACTGTCTTCACGAAACTGTACGGAGTTGAAGGCATGGTAGAGGGCTTTTTGGGTGTTGGGTGTTTGGTGTGATAAAGTGGAGGGGGGGACCAATGGGGCCTTATATGGTGGCCCCAATTACAACTTTTAAATGGACGTTATAATTGGGACCAACCCCCAATTACAACGTTTTAATGGACGTTGTAATTGGGGGATGTTCCCAATTACAACGTCTGAAGATTACAAAAAATCTGGAACTTTCAACTCTATTCAAGAATCAGGTGTGGGGTTTATTCTCATCTTCGACGGAGGAGTCGTTCGAGAGGCGGCGTAGATATCTCACCATCGGTCTCGCCTGGATCGGTCGCTCTCTCGCACCCTCGAAGGAATCGGTCGCTCTCTCGCTCTCTCGGAGGAATTGCTCTCTCTCCCGAATCGCTCGCGTGTGGAGGAAGAAGCACAACGTCGGTTTCAATGTTGTGCTTTATATAAAAAGAAGCACAACGTCGAATCCGACGTTGTGCACAACTGGATAACGTCCAATCGGACGTTGTAGGTTTGAACCCCTTCAACTTACAACGTCCATTTTGACGTTGTAATTCAAATTACGACGTCAATTTAGACGTTGTAGTATTCTTTTTTTTTTTTGTGAATTGAACTTGGCATATTTAATAAATAAATAAAATATATTATTTTCACATTTTAGGTCGTTGAAATTAACTTGACATATTTAATAAATAAATAAAATACATTATTTTCACATTTTAGTTCGTTGAAATTGAACATTTCTTCCATATTTAATAAATAAATAAAATACATTCTGCCGTACTAATGTAGGTACAGTAACATAAAATACATAACTAAAACGATAATACATATTTAATTATGAAAATGATAATACATATTGTACATACGCCGGTCTCCGAGCATCTCTATCTCCCAAAAACCCTTTCGGCATAGTCAAATATGAAAATGATAATACATATAATACCTACCCCGATCTCCGGTCATCCCCCCCTTTGAAAACACATATATTACATACATTACATACGATGAGTCTACAACTACGTGGTGCTAACGGTATTGGGTGTACAACTACCAACGGACTCATCTGGACTGGTAGAGATGTCGATTTGTACGTCGATGAACGCGTACGATGGCAACCTATCGTTTTCCGGACCCACCACCCTCTCAATTACGTACGCTGTAACTTTACGGATATAATCCCGACATACATCGACGTAGAACATGTCCAGCATTTCCGTAATCATTTTGCCCATTTCGGATAGGTAGGCCTCTCGGTCGTTTCTATAAATCATGGCGTCGTTGTGACATCTGAACTCCCACGGCACCGATCTCCTTGAGCCACTCTGGCATTGTGATGCGGAAAAGGCAGCATATATGGGAATGCCCCCTTGTACATCCGGTGTTGGCAGTTGCAGTCGCTGGCATCGGGTGGATAACGGTATTTCGTCCCTCTAATCTGATAGCTGATCCCCTCGGATGTTTTTGCGTCTTTTGTGAAGTAAGTGGGAAGTCTATGATTGGGGGACGACATTAGGTAGTAATAGTGTGGAAGGGTTTGTGGTGGATGGATTGTGGATGTGGGTGTGGGTGGCTTTTATAGGCACTTCACCATACAACGTTCAATCTAACGTTGCATAAGGTTTTGCAACGTTGGAAGAAACGTTGCATAGGAGAACCCTAGGGGTGGGGTTTAGCAACGTTGGATTGAACGTTGAATAGGGTTAGAAACGTTTGATTAAACGTTGTATGGGGTTAGCAACGTTGGATTTAACGTTGCATAGGGCTGCCCTATTCCAACCCTACGCGTAGGGTATATGCTAGGGTTGGAAGGGTTGATAGCAACGCTGGATTCAACGTTGCTAGGGTATAGCAACGTTTGTTTCGACGTTGCAGGTTGACCTTATTATTTTGTCGATGTCGAGTAAATTAAATCGATATCCAGTGATTTTGAAAGTGAATATGAACATATAGAGTTAATATTTCGATCTTCCTAGTAGGTTCCATTCAAGCGAATATGAAAATGATTCATATGTTAATGTTTCGATCTTCTTAGTATTCTATTCAAGCGAATATGAAAATGATTCAAATGTTAATGTTTCGATCTTCATAGTAGGTTCCATTCAAGCGAATATGAAAAGGATTGATAGGTTAATGTTTCGATCTTTTTAGTATTCTATTCAAGCGAATATTAAAATGATTCAAATGTTAATGTTTCGATCTTCTTAGTAGGTTCTATTCAAGCGAATATGAAAACGATTCATATGTTAATGTTTTGAATTTTAATATCAAGGAGAGTACATAGAGTTCACATCGAATGCGCATTACCAAATATATAACTTGTATAATAAATATAAAGTTGCCCCAAATCGAACGTTGAATACACAAAATCAATTGGATCAGTTGCTCCCAACAGACTTAGTAGGTCCTGTTGGTTGAATCAGCGCTTGCTGGAACGCGTAAGTCTCCTTAGTTTGTTGGGCGGGCCGCGCTACTAAGTCAACCACGTACTCGGCAATGCTGTGAATACGCGCCCGACTCACTTCGCTGTAAAGACTTTTGATGTTATCCTTTGTATGGGCCAACACGCGAGTATAGTACGACTCAGGGTCTCGGTCGGACTCCATACAACTGAAATACACCTCCCTTGACATCTCAGACCGGAAATGACAATGCACAGAAAATAAACAGCTTGGAAATAAAATGCGATATTTCTTGTGCTTACAATTGCAAATGTGACGTTCAGCCGGCACTCTGTGCCTCGTCACTCTAATAGTGTAACGGGTGCCATCCGAGAACTCAACTGTCTTCACGAAACTGTACGGAGTTGAAGGCATGGTAGGGGCTTTTTGGGTGTTGGGTGTTTGGTGTGATAAAGTGGAGGGGGGACCAATGGGGCCTTATATGGTTTCCCCAATTACAACTTTGAAATGGACGTTGTAATTGGGAACATCCCCCAATTACAACGTCTGAATGGACGTTGTAATTGGGGGATGTTCCCATTTACAACGTCTGAAGATTACAAAAAATCTGGAACTTTCAACTCTATTCAAGAATCAGGTGTGGGGTTTATTCTCGTCTTCGACGGAGGAGTCGTTCAAGAGGCGGCGTAGATATCTTCACGCCCAATGGCAACCATTTCCCGGGGTCATGGGGTATCTGGAAATAGTGTGGCTCATCCACCGGACGAGCCTTGTCAGATGTCACACCGACCACGTCCTGAACTTTGGAACAAGGACAACCAATATGTACGCATATCGTTTTCGTCGTTACCCTTGTCACTCCTTTACTACATTTTGACAGTCGTTCACCTCAAGCACATGATGCATCGTGTAGGGTTGAAGGCCAACATAAAGTGTTGAAAGAAGCATTACACTCGTCCACTGGTGATTTCTGTGTCGTGGTGGATGCCATTCATCGGGTGAATGAATGTCAGGCGCACGAGATCCAGACTGCTTTGGAGATAGATCGTTTCAAGTGGCCAACTAACGCACACGAAGTCCCCTTATTCGATCAGATTAAGCACGTAGTTTCAAAGAAGTGTTTCGAACTTCTCTACGGTCATTGGAGGAAAGTTGTCGACAAAACACTAGCTTCAGAGTGCGTCGACCGTTATTGGAGAATATGCTATGGGATACCTTGTGTGCACGACGTTCAGCGTTTTGTTGATGAAGGAGTTCCAATAACACCTGACGACATCCACCCATTTTGGATGGATCTGACGTGGGATGAATCAGACAACGCGATCTTACCCTATGCTAGGTCGACTTCGTACACTGCATCCAATGAAGCTTATGACCCTGATCTGCACCCACCGGAGCGGGGTAGCATACGGTCAAAGGGCAGACTTAGAGGGAGGAGGAACCCGTGCAGAATGAATCCCTTGTGATTTGAGCGAAATCGGGCGAATTTTGAAAGGGAGGAAGCCAGATCAGGTCGCCGCGGTAGGGACCGACAGTCCGGACATCCGTCTGACGCACAGTATTGGGGATTTAACTAGGGAGACAACAATGTGGACCCTTTCATGTTCAGGCACATTGCGGCAGCTGTCAACACCGTGGGAGATGGTCACTGTGGATATCGAGCTTTGGCGCAACTGATGTTACGGCCAGGGGAGGCACGGTTCGCAGATATGAAAGGGTTATTGTGCAACCATCTAGAGCATAACTATCACCTTTACGCTGGTTGTTACACGGGAGGGTATTCGGTCCGAGAGTTTGTCGACCTGCAGAGTTACTCCGGCAGAGTGGGAGGTGACCGGAGATACTGCATCGAGTTGCCGATCATGGGTCTTGTGTTCGCAACCGTCTACCAGGTGCCCCTTGTCGTCTTATCTTGGCACATGCCCTTCACATGCCTCTCTATGTACACCAAACAACCAAATGGCGCACCTCACGAGGTCATTCTAGGCATGGCATGCATCGGGAACCAAGATCATTTCGCAGCGGTGAGTATGATCTCGCTCCAACCATAAATTAACTATCATTAATTACCCCACTTAACATTATACTATACTTTTTGCCCTTTTTGCAGATATGGTTACATCCCAACGCCCCTTTACCTCCTCCAACGCATGAATGGACGTCATACCATCACCCGAGCGTCAACGGATGGGATACTCCCTTCCAAGACCAATTTGATAGATTTAGAGCATTGCGGATTCAGGAAGGTCGCCCTCTACACCATGTTTAGGAGTCATGAAAGTTGGAATTATCTGTGTCGTATTTGTTTGTTTTCTTGTCTATGAAGTTCAGAGTTGAAAGTTGAATGTTTGTTGTTATGAAGACGTAGAAACAATATAAAAAAGCAATCATTCAACCAAAACAAACATCAGTTGGCCCCATATCTAAAATTACAAACGGGTTTTAATGTTACATTTCAACAAGGGTTGTTGTATTAAACGGAACAACTATCGACCGACTCTTCAGGAATGTTTGGGTATATACTAATCTACACCTGCTGGAACGCATATGTCGTCATCAGATCTTGGGCAGGGCGCACTACTGTATCAACTGCATACTGTGCTACTCTGCGACAGCGCGACGGAGACATGTCGTCGTACAAAACGATCAGGATATCCGTTATCTGCTCAATCATCCGTGTATAGTACGATGCATGGTCATCATCACACTCCTGACACCCGAACTGCAATTGTGTTGACATCTCCAGGATGCGGGAAACCTGCACAGAAAGTAGATTGCATCGAAAATAATGTGTATAGTTCATATGCTTGCAGTTGCAAGCATCCTCCTTAGGCGGACGAGGGTGTCTCCTCACTTCAACAATGAAACGGGTTCCATCATTGAACTTGGCATATTTGACAAAGGAATTTGGGGTTGATGTCATTACGTGTGTTTCGTGTATGCCAATAACGCAAATGTTGATGTATTTATAGATGGCCTAATTAGCAACGTCCAATTAAACGTTGTTATGTGAGTTCACATAACACAACGTTTAATGTGACGTTGTAACAACGTCCAATTAAACGTTGCTGCAACGTTCAATGTAACGTTTTAACAACGTCATATTTGGCGTTGTAGTAAGGAAGCCTCACAAAAAACGAGAAAGGATTTTCCACTATAAATTACGCCATGCGAGGGTCAAAATTACAACATCTCGTTTGACGGTAGAAGAGATGGCGACCGGTAACACACCAAGACCTTTCTTCTCGGTCACAGGGAGCGGCCCTAGAGATTTTTTCTGGTGGGTAGAAGACGTCTCGCTTACAAATACTGGTAAGCCCCCTTCGGTCTCACATCCGATTTACAACGGTCCCAACTCACTACATAGATCTTGACATCTGCAGCCTCTGCCTTCCAACTTCGAGGAAGAATACATGCTGGGGGGCGTCGAAAGAATAACGCTGACTAATGGGCCAGGGAGGAGAGGCACCAGCATCCGGGTAGAGCGCAACAGCTCCGGGGCACTCTGGCTCGCACAAGGATTGAATACGTTCGCGAGATCGCGTGGCGTGCGGGTAGGCGCGGGTTTGATGTTTAGCTACTTAGGCAACGCTCGCTTCCGGGTCGTTGTAGTGCCGCCGGAGAATGTTTCACCATCAGAGGAAGAGAACAACAATGATTTTCTGTGAGGTGGGACATGGCGGCGACCCGAAAAAACTTCTTAACTAAGTTATTTTTGCTGTAATCTTCTATCATTAATATGAGAACTGAGGCAGTCTAAACGTTTTCATGTAACGTGTTTTTCCTTGAAATAACCACAAATCATATTTGAAAACCCTCCACGAGGGGCAAAACGCCCCAACAAAATAAAAGATGCAGACATCGCACTAAGTTTTCGCCAACATACTATCCAACAAAAACAAAGATAATAGAACTTCAAAGTTGATCCAAGTGTTGCTGTTAAAAATGTCAGACTTAACGTTGTATTCATATTGCAACGTTGTATTGAACGTTGTTGTCTGGCCCGACGAGGCCCACTTTAGCAACGTCGGATTAGACGTTGCTAAAGTGTCCGACCCGCCCAACTTCATTCAATTCACAACGTTGTGTAGGACAAATGACAACGTCGAAACGAACGTTGCTGCAACATGGAATCCAACGTTTCTACGTCACATTCGACGTTTCATTAACAGCGCTAATCGTGGATTTGCGGTGTATATAGGGTGACCCTTTATTAACTAAAAAAAGTAATATTACATTACATTTATATCAATTCATTACTTGGATTTGCTTACAAAGTAAACAAAAGATTTGACAACTCAAGTAAACTAGCCAAAATATAGTGATAACACGACAAGTCGTAGTTGGATACCGGGATCAATCTCTTCGAAGACAACCTGCACATACATGAACACTTAGATATTAGCCATATATAATTCAACATAAAGGTATTTCTACAAAACAAAACAAAGTTTCGAAAATTCGTGTGTCAAGCTCGTCACTCAAGGTCAAAATCCATAATCTAATCTTATTGAGGTATATCTAAGAGCTACTCTTCTTTTAAAGGTTTGGCATGCAAGGGAGTAAGAAAAAAAAAGGAGCAACAAGTACATAGAACTGATGATAAAGATTAAAACATCATGTCAACGAGGTATCTCGTTTGGATGTAGCAAGAGTACTAGATAAAATTACAACCAACTCGACTCTTCTATAGTTCAGGATTTCTAAAATACCATCAATGGTAGTTTCATAGAAAGCAACATTGATTTTTAATTTTCACAAAGAACAATTACTCGAGAAAATATACGCCAATTTAAAATTACCACCAACTAGATTAGTTTTAGAATGAACAATAACCCAGAATTCCACGCCGTCATAATCAAGAAAGGTTATACCAAAAACCATTTGTGAATGTACTTGAGAACTGAACATTTTTTTGCTCTAAACTGTCCCCCAACCCAACCTCAAGTATAGCGACATCAACATGCTGATATTTATGAATAGGGAAAATTACAGAAAACCACCCTTTAAATATGGGTGTTTTCACTTAACCACCCCTTAAATTCAAAATTACAGAAAACCACCCTTTAAATGGTATTTGGTTACAATTCACCACCCATTCGACTATTTTTGTTACTTTATCATTCAATATATTATATTTTAATATTTTTTAACTCAAATTTGATTGTAAATATATTCAAATTTTGAATTTAAGAGCCCAATTATATTTTAGGGATCATTGTATTTATTTTTAAAAATAATAATTATAGGCTATATTTATTATTATTTTTTAAAAATAAATACAATAATCTCTAAAATATGATCAAGCCCTTAAATTCAAAATATGAATATATTTACAATCAAATTTGAGTTTAAAAATATTAAAATATAATATATTAAACCATAAATTAAAGAAAATAGTTGAATGAGTGGTGAGTTGTAAACAAATACCATTTAAAGGGTGGTTTTCTGTAATTTTGAATTTAAGGGGTGGTTAAGTGAAAACACCCATATTTAAAGGGTGGTTTTATGTAATTTTGCCTTATGAATAATGATAAATCATCACTCACACCAAGGAAATCATGGGTGCTACTTTGGTAAAAATCAGCTATAAAACTGAACACCAATCACTATTGATAAAGAACCTTCTCTGCTAAAAATATCTCAAAGGCAAGCAATGCCAAGAATCGAAATTAAGTAGGCATTAGTACACTGTCAGTTTTTTTTTTGTATACCTAAAAATAAGGCAAGGAATGCCAAGAATAAAAATTAAGTAGGCATTGGTACGTATGATTTGAATGCAAATCAACAAATCTGTATTAACACCAGCATATTGGACCATTTTTTATACCCGAAATCTTAATTGTACACATTTAGCTTATGCTTAATGCAAATCGACAACTGTGAATAGAACCTTAAGGAGCAACATACCGTGTATGAATGTACTGGCTGGTTTGAGAGCTTGTGGGTTCTTTGCAACTGAGCCCTTTCGGAACTAGAGTTGTGCATCCAAACACCATCTGATTGAACCTACAAAAGCATCCGAATCATAAACATCTCAACTTTTCTATCAATTGCAATCATCTGACCACTCCGTGCATAAAAAATTTAAGTAGAAAAAGTTCATATTTCTTTTTTCACATGAAAATAAAGAATGAAATTTAATACGATTGCAATCAAACCAAAAACTAACTAATATAAGACTTCACTTGCTGATTTCATAGACTGTAGGATTTTATTCACTGATCAAATATGTTGGACATAAGAGCAAGTCAAGTTCTTTAAAAAAATAGGGAAAACAAGAGAAGAAAAATGAAGATGGAAAAAACAATTAATCCCAAAATCCAAAACATGGAAATGAAGATGTAAAGCATACCAATTTGAAAGAAGAAAAATGATTTTTATAGTAGATCCATTTTTTCCAATAATCAAATGATCTCAGGATATTTTGTACTAGAGTTGATGGTGAGCTGAGGCTAAAAAAATATGCACCAAGAAAGAAAGACCAACTCAAGCTTTATATGTAAAACGGGAGGTGCAATAAATAAAGGATACATAAACACTTAATGCAGGTCACCAACTCAAGCTTTATACTACAAGCTAAAATGATTGATTTGTTCCACAATGCATCTTAGCTAAGCTCCAGCTCTCCATCCGAATTCATGATTGATTCATCAGTAATAACAGGACTTAACAACCACACAAGCTAACCTTGTGAATAAACCAAGATTAGAAAGAAAGGGAAATCCTAAAAAAATACTTCCTATTTCATCAAAATAAAGAAAACATAACATAAAAAGGTAATGCAATGAAAACAAACACAAAAAGAGAATAAAATAAGCAACTCTATTCACAAAGAATGAAATAAGCAACTGTACAAAATGCACACATACAACAGGAAATATATGGCTTGAATTCAAAGCACGGACTTATTAGCCATCTCCACCTTGTCTGATGACCTAACCCTCGTATTAACCACAGTGCATCAGCTGCAGAAAATCAAACAATCCTTAAATTCGAAAGTACAATGTATTAGGATCTAGAATTAGGACTCAAGCCTTCAGTATAGATTATAGAATTCTAGGCAATATCTCAAATTCCATATATTATGAATTGCAATGTTGTATGCATTCATTCATTTAATAGTCTAATAACTTGAATTCGAAACAAACACACGAATACATATCTCATGGAGAAGGAATTTATAAAGAAAACGCATCAAGAAAATGGATTGAGTTTGCATATGTTAGTCTAAATTATACATACTTTCACAAAATAAGATTACTACTATATATCATCTTATATATTTCCTAAGATGCCAACTATTGTATATGTTAGTCTAAATTAATTAATTATATTTCAAGTTATTTTTCAAAAATTTATCTAGATAGCATTTACTCTATAATTTTTTTAATGTGGAATAAGAATTAATATCTCATGAAGCTTCATAAGAGATTCTTTATTCCCCCTGTTTGGAAGTTGTACAAGCCAAAAAAATATTCTAAAGGTTGGATCTTCTAAACTATTAGACGTACACTTCTTTTAAAGGTTGGAAAGATGGAACATAAACTTTTGGATTACTTCACTTTTTAATACATTGAATTATCAGGATGAATTGATCAAAGACTTTATTTCACAAAAGATCAATTCTTTTTTGATTCCCAATTCAATTTTAAAATACATTAACTTGCTAACAGTTACTAATAGTTTTAGAATAACAACAGTTTGACAGGTTAACTACTTATCAGACTAATTATACACTTCACATAGGTGTACAATTTAGATTGAAGAGAGAAGAAAAGATTTTTTTTATCAAAAAGTAACTATTTCACATACATGTATAATTTATTTAAAGAGAAAGAAGAAAAGAAAAGAGTTTATCAAAAATAAGTATTTCTCTAATTTTATTCTCAATTTATATTTCCCTGGTATTATTGGCTTAGTTGTTAGGAATCAAATTGTGACATGATTCTTGCAGCCACTTACCACCCATTTGAGGTGTCAATTAAGGTATAAACCATTGCACAGCTCATGCAAGCTCTTTGTAACTTTGAAACAGCTAGATTTTTAACAGATACATCATTACCCCTACATACATTTAGGGAAAGTGAACAACAAATAAAGAATATTGTTAAGTGCTTAAAACATACAAGACAGTAGACAACAGAAAATAAATGTAGCAGGGGCTATTTCATTATATGATTTCTTTTACTTATCATATGGGATAATTAAATCAAATTATGTAATTTGGCTAGTTTTCGAAAGATAAACAGAAGACATTGTTATTTAGCAAAAGAAAGGTATGTATTATGTAATCCAAAGAAGTTAATGCTTAGATATGAAAGACTGCTTTTTATCAACTCTTTGTACAAGCCACTGTTGCCATCCTGTTCATATACACTTGGATACTCCAATTTATGGATAGGAAAAAGATACAATTCCTAAGGAACAAGTCAGACAATCGAGTTGAACAAAATAACTCATATATAATTATATATTGACCACATAAAGCATGCGTTGTGGAACTGAATATGTGATAACAAGTACAACCCCTTAGTTCTTCATTAATATAGACAAACTGAGTAATTCTAGTTCGTAATAAAGCACATTTCTATTGATTTGGTACTAGATGCTGCTGATAGAAACTCAACCAGCAAAGTTGAAATTCATAAATTTTTATTCAATAGCAATACATCATGGAAATCCTAATCTGTATTTCTCTCTCTTAGATACCAATCCAAGAACTCTCTTCTCTCTCAAATTGAGAGGAATTTAAAGCAACAATCGAACACCTTACCCTTACTATCAAATCAAAGGAGGAATCGAAACCCTAGATTGAAAATTTATAATAGCTTTGAATACGCAACAAATAAGTAAAGGTTCCAAATTAGTAAAGCTTTAGAAATTAACTAAGCTCATACCTCCAATCTCTTGAAGCTTTGAAAAATCGAACAGTTGCTGGACATGAATCATTTGAAGCTTCGAATTTCTCTCAAATTGACCCGGCAATTGCTTCTCCCCAAATCGCTTGAAGCATGAAGTCCTAAATGCTCGCCGCTTCTAATTTCTCCTCCAAAATAGCTTGAAGTTGTTGCGCCATGGTCAAACCTCCAGCCTCTGAAATATTCCATCATCGCACCAGTCACTCCCCCAAATCTCCTCCTCTCATCGTCTAAACCTAGACGACTATTGGGGTTTCACAATTGTTAAGATATTATAATTCTAGTTTACATAAGCTTGTATTATACATATCTTATATTACGTCTTCTATAGCCTTAAATTGGAATGGGCTTGCATACCATCAGACTTGTCAAGGCCCAGCTCCGCCCAACCCATCAACAGCTTCAGCTACTTGATGCGTGTCTTCAACCTCCTCTGCACAGCATTTTGATGAAGGGTAAGCTTCATATATAAGCCTACTTTCTTCTTGTCCCGACACTGTAGCACGGAGAGATACACAGAGGCGGCACACATTGAGAGAGAGCGAGGGTTAGGGCTTCAGCGAGAGCCGTCGCCGCCAAGAGAGCTCAGGAGCTTCTCCATGGCTGCTCCGGTGATGATAAGGCGGATGGCTCTCCGGTGAGAGAAAAGCTGAGAGAAGAGAGAGAGGCGCCTATGTCTGAAGCGCCCGAGTGCTCGAGAGGCGAGGGAGATCCAGCGAGAGCGAGAGAGTTCGAGGGCGAGCGATCTCCGGGACCTTTTCTTGAGCGTAGTCACGGGAAGAAGACAAGCGCAGCAACTCATATCCGTGAAGATCAAAGACGAAAGCGAGGCTTAAACAAGATGGAGAGTTGAAGAACGGATTAGATGAAGATCTATAGATCTTGGCCTCCATCTACAATCAAACCGGATATGAAGGATTGCAAGGGCGGCGGACGGCGACTCGGCTTTGGCTCCGACGATTCCGCCGCCACGCCTCAAATCAGGAAGTGCTTTACTTTCTTGTCCATTTCCTTCTTCTATAGATCTGTAGGTTTTGATTAGATGTTCATTCTTGAGACTTGTATTGATTCTTGTTTAGTCAGCCCTTAGGATCTTTTGTATGATTTCAGATTTGCCTTAGAGCACAGTGGAACGCTCTCTTGAGCCGGGGACGTAGGGAACTTTTCCCGAACCTCGTAAACAAACATTGTGTCCTGTTCGTTTTCTGGTTGATCTAGATTCGGTTCAATCTAGAACCGAGTTTGTGATGATTGATATGATAAATGACTTGATTGATCTTATTCGATACCTAGAACCAGGTTTTACAGATTGGTATCAGAGCCTGGTTGGCTCGTCCTTGATTTCTGGCATTCTTCTTGTGTGATAATGCTTGAAATCTGCTTATATTCATGTTCTTAGATTAGTTACAGTTTCCGCTGCATACTTTCTATGTTTCTGAATGTCTATGCTTCAAGAAAGTTGGTTACTACTTTGTTTAGTTTCCTTAAGACATGTTGTTTGTGCTTTCTTGAAAGTTCAGTTTAGTAAACATTGTTGTGTGTGACTCTTGAGCATGAATTCTGAGATCCTGCTGGTTATTTGGTATTGTTTTATCAACCTTCTATTTGATCTGTTTTGCCTTTTGTTTTCTATGTGAATTCATGGTTGTACGGTTCTACTTTGGTTGAGTTTTGGTCAATCTCTTGGACTCATATTTACTCTTTGAATCCTTATGCACCACATACTTGTTTTGATGAATCTTGTGTACATTGACACTTGTTGCATCTCAGTTTACAACTTACTAAAGATGCTTATTCATCATCTGCTGATGTATGTGCTTGTCAGATATTGCATGTATTTGATATCTGTTTTAGGATTCTTAGTGTGAGTTCCGTTGTGCTCTTTCTTCCCTTTAATTCAAGTATGAACATGGTTGTGACTTGTGTATTCCATAGCTTTGAGTTTTTGGGATTACTTGCCCTGCCATAACTTGTTCTTTGGTGCTCTTTTAAGAGCCTTACTTGAATTTCAGATTGCATGCTCTGTCTGTGCTCTCATGTTTCTGATTGTTTTCAGATTTATTTCCCTCTCTTGCATTCTCTTATTGCCCTTATCTATATAGCTTGACAACCTTTTGTTTAGGCTCAACACCCTAGTTACTACCATCATACATTTCTGATTTGACTACTTGTTTTTATGCTTGATAAATTGGATGATTGTTACTCCTGGCCATAGTAATGCATTGTCCTTAGTTTCTTGCATGTTTTAGTAGTGAATTGGATGTTGTCTTACATGGTATTTGGGTGTCCTGTCAGATTTGTATGTCTTATTCTTTATCTTGTATGATTTAGAAATAGATGTTCTGTTTGAAATCTGATCTGCTTATTGGTTGTTTAAGTTTGGGCTTATATGAAGCTATATATGTTGTCTATTCAAGTGTTTGTGAACATAGAAAATGAGTAACTTTCCTAAGTTTCTAGAGTTTTTTCTTTGTCTTGTGCATAACTTGATATGGTCTACAACATTCATGCTTCTTTTCCTTGGTACTCTCTGTTGCCCTATGCTATCACTTGTTTCATTGCATTCATATGACTCTAAGATAGATTCTTGGTACCCAACTACCTGGTGTTATGGCATATACATATAGTTCTCAATTACTCATGTTTGTAGTAATTTTTTCTTGCTATATCAAGTGCCCGATAAACTGTCTTTGGTAGTGTCCTGAATCTGCACTCTTATATCTTGTATGCTTAGAACAGGTTCTTGAGTTTTACTCTATGTGTAAACCTTTTCAATGCTTTTAACACGTGATCCTCTGCTACTGATTATGTGTTTGGTGTCATATATGAGTGTCCCACTTGTTTGTGCTTACATGATAATATATCTTGATGTTACTTCCTGTACTCACATCACTTCTAGTCTGGTTCATGTCTTTGTGATGCCATGATCATGGGAGTAATAAGATCTATTCATGTTATGCCTATATGAATTCAGATTTACATGCTTCTCTTATTTTGTGCAAATTGGAAAGTCATGATCTGTTTTCTACATTGGGATACCTCTACTAAGTGTCTCTCTTCTTTGCTTCTGTCTGATTCAGTTTTTAGAGAAATTCTTATCTTATTGGCCTATAATTGGGTATGATCACTAACTCCTGGTATTCTCTTTTTGCAAGGAGAAACCCCCAACAAGTGCTAAGGAAACTGAAAGGTGAAACCATGTGTTTGAGCCAGAAAGAGAAGGATGTAGATCAGGAACCACGACTGACACTGTGGAATTCCTTCGAGATGAGAGCTTCATCGAAGTTGGCTGACTAGGAAACCATGACGATGGTTATCCTTGGAGATGCTCGCTCCATCAAGCATCTGCTAAAGAAGAATCAGGGATTACTTCTTTCTCCGTTCTCTATTTTACAGTTTTATTTACATTTGCTAAAATGTGTTGCACTTGGATGAGTTTAGTCTGATCTTTGTTTCCCATCTGATCCTTGTTCATCTTGTGATCTATGTTTGGCCACTTTCTAAGATAGTTTCTCTTGCTAAACTGAATCTGATGTTGTATGTCTTTGATTAAGTATTTCTGAGCATGACATATTCTGACACTTTATGTTCTTGAATTCCAATGTGTGCTTGAGTTACTTACTAATGATCTGTGTTATATGATCTGTCATGACATAAACTAGGATGTAAATGCTTATTTAATTGATTAACCTTGTTGTTTTTCTTTTAAACTTAGAGCATATAATCTACAAGTTTATGTTCAGCTATAAATCCTTCTTTTAGTTGATTTCAGTGTGTTGTTCAGCATGTTTATCTCCATGATTGAATGCTTTACGTAATCCGCACCTCATTGTCAAAATCATGCTATTAGGATTTCTTGTGAATGTATCAAGTACTGTTTGTGATATTCTTTTCCCTTCTGTGAGGATCTTAAATGTCACATATGTGCTTGTCTCCTTCTGTACTCTCTTTGTTATCCTCTGTGAAATATTTCTGATTAAGATGACTAAGCAAGTCTTCTGTTTTCTCAGAAAACGTTCTCTGAAGAGTTAAGTGACCGTGTCACTTGTCAGCCAAACAACTATGGGATTCCAGATGGCTCGTCGTAGCCCTTCTCATCTGCTAGACTCTTCTAGGAGTTGGAGGATAGTAGAGTAAAGGAGAAAAACCAACCAGAGGAACTTCTCCACCACAAAAGAAGAAAAGTAAAGGAATTTAAAAAGGCCAAGTGTACTAAGAGTTCAGAAGCTCATGAGGAGTCTGAACCAACATCACTCTACAGCCATTGCTAACGTTAAACGGTAGCTACGAGATTTGAAAAATTGATTCACTCACCAAATCAAGGGGGCAAAGGTAAGTATTTGTGTTCCTAAATCTAAAAGGACAACTCTCATGCTTTCATAAGCTCACTGAGTTGTGCTCTCTCATGCTAGACATGTGGTTGTCTTGCCATGAGTTTGTGTGTGTTGTCTTACATATGTCAATGTATGCTATTCACATGTTTGAGCTCCTTTAAATCATAAAATACTTGCAAGTTCTTGCTTTATAATTTCGGTGATTGATCATTTGAATCTGTTGGCTTTCCTTTGTTGGCTTATTCATTCCTTGCATGTTTTCTTCCTATGGGAATCAAATTTCAGTTTGCTTTCCCTCGTATGTGGAGGTCCGACAGCTTGTTAACCAAGCTTCCCTCCTTGTGTGTGGTGTTCTGCAGCATGTCTATCATGCATGTGTTACCTGGTTGTGCACTACTCTGTTCATTGACTTTGTATACATGTTCTTGAGTGTTTTTTTTCACTTTTATGAACTCATGTATTACCTTTGTTAAAGTCTTTGATTTGCCTTCACATCTAGATCTGTTAGAGTATGTGCTTTGGCCTTCACTTGCACTAAAAATCAGTTTGCTTATACTTGCTAATTGCTATTCATTAGTTGTATAAATGCTTGCTTTTTTTTTTTGTGTTGCTTGTGGTATTGGCCTCGAGAAGGCATTACATGTCATATTGCCTCTCATGCGTCTCATTGACTAGAGGGACTCATTCCCTTAGAGACTTTTATGTCTTGATAGTCTATATGAGATATGCTTTCATGGTTACACATCTAGCTTGCTATAAATTTCTGTGCATCTATTATATGCTGAGTTTATGCTTTATACGCTAGAGTTCACTATGAAAAAGACCTGCTGAAATTCTTAGTTTCTATCTCCTTTGTTATGCTTAATACTTGGTATTGCTAATCGTGTGTGGAGAAAGTGCAGGTACAACGATGACAGACTTCGTTTCATTGTGCTATTAGGTTTTCTTTCTCTTTACTGATTTCTTTCGTAAACTAGACTTAAGAGGGCAATTGTTGAGATATTATAATTCTAGTTTACATAAGCTTGTATTATACATATCTTATATTACGTCTTCTATAGCCTTAAATTGGAATGGGCTTGTGTTGTGAGGAGGAAATCGAGTATGAAATATAATGAAATAGATCAAACCAGACTTAGGCCCCAGCAAATAAATACAAGACTCCTCCAATGCAGTAAGAGAAAGTCAGGATCGAATCCACGAGGAAGCACGTCAGCAGTTCTTAGGTAGCTGTAAATCTCACAGACAAAGCAGCAGAAAGACAGAAACACAGAAACAAGGAAAGAAAACAGAAAATAACAAACAAAAGCAATGAACTAAACGAAGACAGAAAAGACAAAGCAAAGCAGAAACTAAATCGAGGACACAGAAGCTACTCGACCTCGAGTAGCTGTCCTCTATATCGACAAAGAACAGTGATGAAAACAGAAAACAGAAACGAAAGCAATCAACTCGATCTCGACCACACCTACTCGAGATCGACTAGGGACAGCAAAGACAGAAACTTCAGAAATCGACAACAGAACAGAAGAAAACTCAACTCGACCTAGACGAGCCCCTACTCGAGATCGACAAGAGCTGTACTCGATCTCGACAAAGTTCTCCTCTGTATCGACTAGAATGCAGAAATTTTAATTGCAAATTCTCGAACCCAAACTCAGATTTTTGACGAAATAAATCAATATATAAAAGACTTCCAAAGCCAGGGTATCAACGCCACAACGATAACCATGCAAAGTAACACATAAAGGCATAAAAGATCATGCTTTCCATCAAATAACTTTCGTTATTAACAAATAGGCATATAGAGGCTTTCGCATAAACCCTAATTGTTACTAACCCTTTTCACATAATTAATCCAAGTTGCATTAAGATCACTTTCGTTTCAATAATACAAACAAGGATCACCTTCAACTCTCGCAAAAGAATCATGCTCATAGGGATAGAAGACGAATTGCATAAAAAATCTGACCTTTACCGCGTCATCTCACATGGCCACCGTCGGGCTCACCCCAGCCCCAGAAGTGGGTGGACTACTCGCTCTTGATCATCAAGAAAGACATCAAATAACAAAAGGGACTAAATTGCATTAAATTAAATAAAGAAAGCTTACAACCGACAAGACAAATCCGCTTTCGCCTCTCCACCTTGCTTGCTACAAACTCTCTCTCTCTATCCTACTTACTTGAATGGAATTGTGTCTTGGAATGAATGAAAAACCAGCCCCTAGGGCCTTATTTATAGTGATCAAACCCCGCTAATCAAGGAAATAATCATCTATCTCTATATCTAAATCTATATCTAATATGCTAAAAGATAAATAAAATGCTTTAAGGAAATAAATCAACAAGGAAAAGATAATTCTAAAGTGGGTAAGTCTTCATGTCTTGATAGATCTTGCTTCCTTGGATAGAATTGATCAACTTTGGATAGAATCTTCCTCCTTCGGCCCCAAGGAATCCCAACTCTACTCGGACAGCACTTCGTCGACGCGTTTCTGGGATCTAGTCTACTCGACATCGACAAGGGCCTCGTCGACCTCGACAAGGATTGTTCGTCGACTGGACTTTCTCGGGCGACTCTGCTCGACAGGCTCGGATCTGGGTTCCTGGTGCTCGTCGATCTCGACTACTCCTTGTCGAGATCGAGTAGGGATGTTCACCGACTAGGTCTTCTCGGGTAGGTGTGCTCAACAAGCTCGGATCTGGGCTCTGGGCGTCGTCGATCTCGACTAGGGTTCTTCGAGATCGACTAGGGTGTGGCCTTCTCTGGTCGAGCAGCTTCTCCTCGGCACGGACTCGGACTGGCGTTGTGGGGCTTGTCGATCTCGACTAGAGCTTGTCCAGATCGAGTAGGGTTGCTCGCCATCCTCGTCCTCGGCTTCTCGGTCAGCTTCTCTCCTCGTCGACTCCGGGTGTGGCACTGGGCTTCGTCGATCTCGACCAGGTCTTTGTCGAGATCGAGTTGGGTTCCGGAGCTGGGTTGGTCTGGCTCTCGACGTTGCTCCTGGTCGACAAGGCGGTGCTCAGACATGCTCGTCGAGATCGAGTAAGGTCTACTCGAGATCGAGTAGCCTGGGTTTTCGGCTCGATTCGACTGGTTCCGCTGCTTCTTTGACCTTGGACTTCTGTAGTGGATTTCCGAGCTTTTCCGACCTTCCTTAGAATTGCTGAAAAACGCCTCGAATTCTGCGATTTAAACAGAAACTGGTGTAGGTTCCATAATTTGGCAAATAAACATAAACTACATAGGTTCTGTACTATCTTAGCCCAAATGAATGAAATGTATGCAGAAATCGACATAAAAGTAAATGTAAAACATGGCAAATTCAGCTCACAACAAACACCCCATACTTAAGCTTGCTTGTCCTCAAGCAATACTTTTAATTGTCATTCAGGGGAAGAAATCAAAACTCTCAACATATTAGATTCATTCTCATATGTTCCCGCAGTCAATTACCATCCTTGAAAAGGTACTAGTGTCACAAGTCCATGCATGTGCAATTATACAAAAGCAACATCTACTCATAAAAGGAGGGTTATGCAAAAAACATTCATTTGTGACAAAGCATTAATAATCAAGAGGACTTTAATTTATGCTCAATAAGGAGTAGATTGGTAAAAGGCTAAAGGTGGGCAATTTTTGGCAATATGGTGCTAATGATCCGGGGAAATGGAGTATTTCCAAACTGAATTTCCACATTCCTTCTCTTTGAGATTCATCACCTTTCATAATGCTTTTATCCATAATATTGCTTTTACCTCTCTAACCTCAGCACTGCCTTCTCGCGAGTCGCAAACATGGGTGTCATGAATGGGCCCGGATACTTAGTGCTTCGGACTCCTCACCTGGTGTCCCATCTCGCCAAACTATTATCTCAGCGAGCAGGGTCGATCTTTGATCGGATTTTCTTTCACTCATTAAATTTTCCATATATTTCAAACATTTCCGCCAAACTCCAAATATGACAATAACGACACAATCACCATATAACATCTCCATAATGTAACATCATTCTCAACATAATCCCCGGATAAGGAAAAGAATGGCAAATATTTAGATCATGTGGAGCAATATATGAAATAAGGCATATTATGGCTTTTGTGATGCATAAGCATAGGTAAGGCTAGGATTATAACAATATGAGCATTATATGGAAATATAAAGTCCTCCATCCTCTTATCATGCAACATGTCAAAAGCAATTTCAAATTTTACCTCCTTTCATGGTTTTCAAGAAATAATGCACTTCATTGTGACTTCCCTTTACTAGACAATTTCATGCTATATCTCTAATGAATCTAATTTTGCATCGTCGAGTTCAATATAAGCTTCCATGACATTAATCAAAATTTTCAATGGGGGTCATTTTTCTAAATTTTGGAAAACATGCATATAAACACATAAATCAATAATGCATTCCAAAATAGCCATGTAGCAATTCAAAGAAATAATGCACACATAATGTCTCAATATAGCAAATATGCATAATGTAAGCCCTTCCCCCACCCCATACTTAAACATTACAGTGTCCTCACTGTATAAAAACAAGGGTAAAGAAAGAAACTCACAAGACAGGTGTGCAGGGCTTCTTAATATCAAATGGAATGCCTGAGCCGAGTCCGTTTTTAGCTTGCATCTTATCCATGGACCTGAAAAGTGTAGAAGACATATACCCACAAAAACAAAACCAGAAGTGTTCAAAACCAAAAACAAGCAAAACAAAGTCTCAAAAGTCCTAAAAAGTCTATGTACAAGCTCTAGATTTTAGAGTCGCTAGGCCGACTTTTCCTTTTAGCTCAAGGTGGCATTTGCAGGGCCCATGTAGCTTGGGCTTCAAATAAGACTCCATTCTTGTCCCTCAGCTGCAATCCTCCAGAAGGGATCTTGTTCACCACGAACGGTCCCATCCGCTTCTTGTTGAATTTGTTAGGGAACCAATGATTCTTTGATTTAGAGACATAGAGCTTGTCTCCAACTTCACATTCCTTGGGCTCATCATTGGATATCCTACATAAGCGCACATACCAAGGCAAACCTCTCCCATGTATAGATAGATCTTTAATGGAAATAGGAGAAGAAAGATCCATACCTTGGCTTACCTTCGCAGAGACGGAATCGGGGACCACTGTGTTTGGTCGATCTCGACTAGGGCTAGTCGATCTCAACAAGACTGCAGGTTCTGGTGGTGATCGGCTCGCAGATGCAGAAGTCGATGAAGGGCAAGTCTTGTCGACCTCGAGTAGCCTACTTGATATCGAGTAGGGCTCTGCTCCGGGTGGCTCCAGCGTCGAGGAGGAAGAAACTGGGGGAGTCGAGTGGTGGTCGATCTCGACAAGGCTGGTCGAGATCGACGAGCTTGGTCCGTCTGGTGGAGTCTGTGTCAAGGAAGACGGTGTCGAGTCAGCAGAGGGCTTGTCGATCTCGACAAGGGTGGTCGATCTCAACGAGGATCCTGGCTCTGGTGTCGTCAGCGTCGAGGAAGGCGAAGTCGAGAAGACCGAGTGGTGGTCGACCTCGACAAGTCTAGTCGAGGTCGAGTAAGGTTCTGCTTCCGTCTGGCTGCCCGACGAGGCTGGTGCTGGTGGAGTCTCCTTGGTTTGGTCGAGGTCGACTAGGGTCCTCGATGTCGAAGAGTCTTGGTCGATCTTGACCCCATACTTAGTTCCTGTCAAGGCATCCGAAAAATAATTAATCCATAACGACTTACCTTGATCTGTGTCGATTGGATTTTCTGTGTTCTCTTTGAGGATTGCCATGATCTCCTCCACCTGAGCCTCCATGTCCCTCTTTTCCAGCTCCTCAAGGGTCATATTTCTGACCTTGGGTTCCCCGCAGGTAATATAGCCAGCTGAGATAGATTTGACCTCTTCCATTGGACCTGTATGCCTTTCAGTTTTATTAAAAGAATACTCAATTACCTCATCGCTGATGTTGAAGGTGAGCACTCCTTTCCTTACGCTTATGTTGGCATCCACCGTCGCCAAGAATGGTCTTCCTAAGATAATTGGACAAGTAGGATCTTCTTGCATATCAACAACTAGAAAATCAGCAGGGACGAAGAATTTACCTACTTGTACTGGCACATTGTCCACCATGCCTGTTGGAATGACCACCGTGTTGTTGGCCATGTAAAGTCTAGCATCCACAGGCTCTAGGGCACCTATCTTAATCTTGGACCAAATTGTTAAAGGCATTATACTCACACTAGCTCCAAGATCACATAAGGCATTAATTTTGTATGGACCAAATCCAATAGTTATAGCAAACTTACCTGGATCCGGCCTCTTTTCCAGTATGTCCAAGTGGCTGCACTCCTCTGTGATTTCAGCCATCGATCGCTTTTTGCTCAGAATCTCCTTCAGGAACTTGACATAAGATGGCATTTCATTGAGAGCTTCTGTGAAGGGGATGGTGACGTTGAGCTTCTGAAGCATCTTGATGAAGCGCTGAAATTTCTTTTCTGCCGGGTCCTTTAGAGATTTTGTGGGGAAAGGCAGCTTCTTTTTCTGATTCGGAGCCAGAACAGATGTCGGAGGTGCTGTAGGCTGCTCTATGTCGACCAGGGGCTCCTCGACATCGACTACAGTCTTGTCGATCTCGACTAGATTTGGTGCTGTCGAGTTGCTGTGTGGTGCAGACGAGGACTATGGAAGTTTCTCCTCGACATCGAGTAGGCCCTCCTCGAGGTCGACTAGGCCCTGGTCGATGTCGACTTGCTATTCCTCGTTGTTCTTCTGCTTTCCGACTTCTGGCTCTTGCAATTGATGGCCGCTTCTGAGTTTTACAGCAGCGATGTGTCCACTCTTCCCTTTAGGATTTGGTTCTGAAGATCCAGGGAGCGCACCTGACTGTCTGGGGATTCCTGCTGCTAATTGACCAATCTGTGTATCAACTGATTTTCTCCATATATCAATTTCCCCAAGCCTAGAGTTGACACCTTGCATCTGAGTGTAGATGGAGTTGAAGGATTGCCTAGTTTCTGAGTGGTTCCTCCGTATCTCCTCCAGGACTGTCTGTATATCATCCTTTTTCTGGTCCCTTTCCGGATGTCCTGGAGCTCTGTAGGGCGGGGGGTTCCTAGGGACACCTTGGTTCCATTGTGGTTGCTGAAACCTTTGGTCCCCCATGTAGCGATTGGGACCCCCTGCGTAAGCTACCTCCTCTTGGTTTTCTGCCAGCCTGACTTGCTCGGTGTGTGGGCACTCAGTAGTGGTGTGCCTCTGTGATCCGCATTCAATACAAGGCTGGTTGACAGAGAGATACTTTACTTGTTTGATGAGCTTTTTGTTCTGGTCTCTGTAGTACTGCTCCCTAACATCTGGATCAATCTCCTTAGGTGGATCATATAGGGGCATGGATGGTGCTGGCCTGGCGTATGGGTTCTCTTCATAAGTTGCAGTAGACCCATACTTGTTGTCGTATGTAGTGAGCTTCTCTAGCACACCCCATGCGTCACTTGGCGGCATTGTCAGATACTCATAGCGAGTATAATGGTTGATTCTGTCCTTAGTGACTTGATCAAGAGAGTTGAAGAAGATCTCCTGAATGACGTAGGGTGGCTGTCCATGAGTAGGGCAAGATCGCAGAAGTTCTTTGTAGCGCTCCCATGCCTTTGCCAGCGGTTCCCCTTGCTTCTGTCCGAAGGCGGTGATTTTCTGGCGGAGATGTGCTGTTTTGGCGGGTGGGAAGAATTTGTTCAGGAACTCTTGCTCTACTTGGGCCCAGGTTGTGAGTGATTTTGGTTTCAGCCCTTCCAGCCATTTCAGTGCAGGCCCAACGAGAGACCAGCGAAAAGCTTTCATCTTGACATATTCCAAAGTTGTACCTTCAGCAAGAGTACGACACATGTCAGCAAAGTTTGTAATATGTTCAAGAGGACACTCATTAAATCTACCATAAAAGGCATTATTTTTAAGCTCTATAAGAAATTGAGTGCGAATTTCAAAAGAGTTATCAGGGATAAGAATCGCCGATTCAGGCACGACGAGAGTTGGGTGCATGTAGTCCTCTGCCGTGGTTGGGTATTGGGCAAGCTCAGCCTGTGCTTGTTCCCTTGCTGCTTTCTCAGCGGCGATAGCAGCATCTTTAGCGGCCAATTCCCTGGTAAGCCTAGCGATCAGCTGTTCCTGTGTCTCCGCAGCTGCCATGGCTCTTTGCAGTTTAGCTCTGATGTGTAGTAGGCGCTCTGGTTCGTCTAAGCCGTCAAACTCAGGTGGTTGACCAGAACGGCGCATACACCTGTAAATTAACTCAAAGAAAAAGTGAGAACTGACTACCTAAGGCGCGATTGATAGCTTCCCCGGCAACGGCGCCAATTTGTTGTGAGGAGGAAATCGAGTATGAAATATAATGAAATAGATCAAACCAGACTTAGGCCCCAGCAAATAAATACAAGACTCCTCCAATGCAGTAAGAGAAAGTCAGGATCGAATCCACGAGGAAGCACGTCAGCAGTTCTTAGGTAGCTGTAAATCTCACAGACAAAGCAGCAGAAAGACAGAAACACAGAAACAAGGAAAGAAAACAGAAAATAACAAACAAAAGCAATGAACTAAACGAAGACAGAAAAGACAAAGCAAAGCAGAAACTAAATCGAGGACACAGAAGCTACTCGACCTCGAGTAGCTGTCCTCTATATCGACAAAGAACAGTGATGAAAACAGAAAACAGAAACGAAAGCAATCAACTCGATCTCGACCACACCTACTCGAGATCGACTAGGGACAGCAAAGACAGAAACTTCAGAAATCGACAACAGAACAGAAGAAAACTCAACTCGACCTAGACGAGCCCCTACTCGAGATCGACAAGAGCTGTACTCGATCTCGACAAAGTTCTCCTCTGTATCGACTAGAATGCAGAAATTTTAATTGCAAATTCTCGAACCCAAACTCAGATTTTTGACGAAATAAATCAATATATAAAAGACTTCCAAAGCCAGGGTATCAACGCCACAACGATAACCATGCAAAGTAACACATAAAGGCATAAAAGATCATGCTTTCCATCAAATAACTTTCGTTATTAACAAATAGGCATATAGAGGCTTTCGCATAAACCCTAATTGTTACTAACCCTTTTCACATAATTAATCCAAGTTGCATTAAGATCACTTTCGTTTCAATAATACAAACAAGGATCACCTTCAACTCTCGCAAAAGAATCATGCTCATAGGGATAGAAGACGAATTGCATAAAAAATCTGACCTTTACCGCGTCATCTCACATGGCCACCGTCGGGCTCACCCCAGCCCCAGAAGTGGGTGGACTACTCGCTCTTGATCATCAAGAAAGACATCAAATAACAAAAGGGACTAAATTGCATTAAATTAAATAAAGAAAGCTTACAACCGACAAGACAAATCCGCTTTCGCCTCTCCACCTTGCTTGCTACAAACTCTCTCTCTCTATCCTACTTACTTGAATGGAATTGTGTCTTGGAATGAATGAAAAACCAGCCCCTAGGGCCTTATTTATAGTGATCAAACCCCGCTAATCAAGGAAATAATCATCTATCTCTATATCTAAATCTATATCTAATATGCTAAAAGATAAATAAAATGCTTTAAGGAAATAAATCAACAAGGAAAAGATAATTCTAAAGTGGGTAAGTCTTCATGTCTTGATAGATCTTGCTTCCTTGGATAGAATTGATCAACTTTGGATAGAATCTTCCTCCTTCGGCCCCAAGGAATCCCAACTCTACTCGGACAGCACTTCGTCGACGCGTTTCTGGGATCTAGTCTACTCGACATCGACAAGGGCCTCGTCGACCTCGACAAGGATTGTTCGTCGACTGGACTTTCTCGGGCGACTCTGCTCGACAGGCTCGGATCTGGGTTCCTGGTGCTCGTCGATCTCGTCTACTCCTTGTCGAGATCGAGTAGGGATGTTCACCGACTAGGTCTTCTCGGGTAGGTGTGCTCAACAAGCTCGGATCTGGGCTCTGGGCGTCGTCGATCTCGACTAGGGTTCTTCGAGATCGACTAGGGTGTGGCCTTCTCTGGTCGAGCAGCTTCTCCTCGGCACGGACTCGGACTGGCGTTGTGGGGCTTGTCGATCTCGACTAGAGCTTGTCCAGATCGAGTAGGGTTGCTCGCCATCCTCGTCCTCGGCTTCTCGGTCAGCTTCTCTCCTCGTCGACTCCGGGTGTGGCACTGGGCTTCGTCGATCTCGACCAGGTCTTTGTCGAGATCGAGTTGGGTTCCGGAGCTGGGTTGGTCTGGCTCTCGACGTTGCTCCTGGTCAACAAGGCGGTGCTCAGACATGCTCGTCGAGATCGAGTAAGGTCTACTCGAGATCGAGTAGCCTGGATTTTCGGCTCGATTCGACTGGTTCCGCTGCTTCTTTGACCTTGGACTTCTGTAGTGGATTTCCGAGCTTTTCCGACCTTCCTTAGAATTGCTGAAAAACGCCCCGAATTCTGCGATTTAAACAGAAACTGGTGTAGATTCCATAATTTGGCAAATAAACATAAACTACATAGGTTCTGTACTATCTTAGCCGAAATGAATGAAATGTATGCAGAAATCGACATAAAAGTAAATGTAAAACATGGCAAATTCAGCTCACAACAGCTTGCATACCATCAGACTTGTCAAGGCCCAGCTCCGCCCAGCCCATCAACAGCTTCAACTACTTGATGCGTTTCTTCAACCTCCTCTGCACAGCGTTTTGATGAAGGGTAAGCTTCATATATAAGCCTACTTTCTTCTTGTCCCGAAACTGTAGCACGGAGAGATACACAAAGGCGGCACAAATTGAGAGAGAGAGAGGGTTAGGGCTTCAGCGAGAGCCATCGCCGCCGAGAGAGATTGGGAGCTTCTCCCATGGCTGCTCCGGTGATGATAAGGCGGATGGCTCTCCGGTGAGAGAAAAGCCGAGAGAAGAGAGAGAGGCGCCTATGTCTGAAGCGCCCGAGTGCTCGAGAGGCGAGGGAGATCCAGCGAGAGCGAGAGAGTTCGAGGGCGAGCGATCTCCGGGACCTTTTCTTGAGCGCAGTCACGGGAAGAAGACAAGCGCAGCAACTCATATCCGTGAAGATCAAAGACGAAAGTGAGGCTTAAACAAGATGGAGAGTTGAAGAACGGATTAGAGGAAGATCTATAGATCTTGGCCTCCATCTACAATCAAACCGGATCTGAAGGATTGCAAGGGCGGCGGACGGCGACTCGGCTTTGGCTCCGACGATTCCGCGGCGACGCCTCAAATCAGGGAGTGCTTTACTTCCTTGTCCATTTCCTTCTATAGATCTGTAGGTTTTGATTAGATGTTCATTCTTGAGACTTGTATAGATTCTTGTTTAGTCAGCCCTCTTAGGATCGTTTGTATGATTTCAGATTTGCCTTAGAGCACAGTGGAACGCTCTCTTGAGCCGGGGACGTAGGGAACTTTTCCCGAACCTCGTAAACAAACATTGTGTCCTGTTCGTTTTCTGGTTGATCTAGATTCGGTTCAATCTAGAACCGAGTCTGTGATGATTGATATGATAAATGACTTGATAGATCTTATTCCATACCTAGAACCAGGTTTTACAAGAATGAGTTTTGTAACTTTGTCTGGGAAATAAATGTTTTTATTTATTTAGCGGCTTTTCTTTTTTGGAAAAATTAGGCGGGCCGGGAATGAAATATTATTTAGTTAACCCGCCATTTCAGTTGGACCGCCCCTATAGGTCTTTTGTTTTAGGAATTTTTTTTCAGAATATTCATGAAATAAAAAATAATTACAAAAATGTTCATCGTTTTAAACATTTTGTCAAAATGTTCAAAGTTGTCAAGTCGAGCAGAAAAGCGCGGTTTCAAACCGCGCTTTTCTTTGAATCTCTGACAGATCAGAGAACAGCAAAAAAAATATATATAATAAGGTGAACCGCGGTTCTGCCTTTCCTTAATTTTTTTTAAATGAAAAGACATAAACTGCGTGATGAAACCGCGGTTTATGTGGTGGTTGTTGGTCAAACCTAGGCATTTAATGAGCCACGGTTTCATCACGCGGTTTATGTCTTTTCATTAAAAAAAATAAAAAAAGGTAGAACCACGGTTTGAAACCGCGGTTCACCTTATTATATATATATTTTTTTTGCTGTTCTCTGATCTGTCAGAGATTCAAAGAAAAGCACGGTTTGAAACCGCGCTTTTCTGCTCGACCTGATATCTTTGAACCTTTTGACAAAATGTTTAAAATGATGAACATTTTTGTAATTATTTCCTATTTCATGAATATTCTGGAAAAAAATTCTTGTTTTAGCGCGTTTTGCTGAACTGTTGCTTAGGTATTTAGACCGCCACCATAGGTATGAGATATAAAAACCGCTGCCACAACCGCCACCATAGATATGAGATATAAAAACCGCGACTATGAACCGCCTCCTTAATCAAACAGCCGCCATAAACTGCACCCTTTGCTCTTAATTGTAGTAGCGTCATCTACCTATATGCTTAATCCTTTACGAGAGTTGAGGAAACTCTTTATTCATGATATTGAAGCGAATGTGATCTTATTATGAATTCGGATAGTAATTAGGGTTTATTTGCGATAGCCGACTAATCCTAATTAAGAAACAATTAGGTTTTTATGCGAGAGCCTCTATTACCAAAATTGTTGGAATTTGCGAAAATCGATTCTTTGATATAAAGCATGCATCTTTATGTGATTTATGAGTTACATATATGTTTATTGTTGTAGTGATTTATGAGTTACATATATGTTTCAAACCGCGCTTTTCTTTGAATCTCTGACAGATCAGAGAACAGCAAAAAAAAATATATATATAATAAGGTGAACCACGGTTCTGCCTTTCCTTAATTTTTTTTAAATGAAAAGACATAAACTGCGTGATGAAACCGCGGTTTATGTGGTGGTTGTTGGTCAAACCTGGGCATTTAATGAGCCACGGTCTGATGCAGTGGTTTTCCCCAAGAAAACCAGGGTTTGGGTCAGCGGTTTTTGTGTGGATAGAAATCAAAACAAAACCCTACCCCTTTCCCCCATTTCATCTCTTCATCTTCTTCACCCTAAACGAAACCGGGATTTCATCCGCTCATGGCTCCCTCTCGGTGTTGAGCTCCAGCCGGACTTCCACCCCACCCTAATACCTCTTATTTATCTCCATCCCATCCTCTTACTTGGTTCATAACCTTTCCGACTCAGATCTCTTTTTAATCTGGGCTTCCATCACCGATTGAGGTTAGTGCCTTGTTCTTCGGATATGTATGCAATTCTTTGTAGCTTTTAATACTAATTTGGCTCTAATAATGCAAATATAGGATATTATGCAGTAGTATAGGGCATGTGAAGGTAGATTAACTACTGTCCCTGGGTTTGAGGCTTGTAGGGCTGCCATAAACCTAGGCAACTCGGTGTAAGACTCCTCCCAATCACCGTAAATCTCAGCAATTGCCTTTTGCTTTGCCTTCCAAGCCTTTGTGTATGAGATACATACACTATACATTTTTTTGGAGATGCTCAATTATGGTACTTGGCTTTGTGTCTGAATCTTTGCGGATAAACCCCAGAATCTCACCCCTAATGAAGTTTGAAGTGATATTGCGATTATCCAACTGCATCAGTTCTCCAACACAGTTTTGTGCATGGGGACCAGCATAACTCACAACTCTCCACATTCCAGGAGTTCGGTTTACTCGACGAGCTGACAAGCGCCATGTGCACCCGCAACTATCCTTCCTATCGCAGACAATAGTATACCAATCTGGAGTAGCCTTCATTGTCCGATATTGTTTCCTCAGCTGCAAAGAATACTCCGTCGGGTGAAATTTCAATTCCTCCAAAGAATCAAAGAGTTGATCACGATAAAATCTCCTTCCTTCCACATCTTGCGTATATGTGTTCAACGCTTGCCATGAGTTAATTATCGTAGGGTCAAGCTGTTCGACAATATTCTAATTTGGATTTGTGGCCTCAGCTATAATTGCTTCCTCCCTAGCTTCATCATCATCTTCCTCAGACTGATCCAACTCATCTTCATGATCGACCCCAAGTGAATCGACATGAATATCATCTATCGCCTCCTCATGAGATGAATTGTAGTGGTCATCCATCCTGTGCGTACTACCAACCACAAGAAGTTAGTTTTCATCATTTTCTTTACCACATTATAACTAATTCAATGGTATATCAACATTTACATAATTAATTAATTACCACCACCACTTCTAAAATGTACATATTTTACTCAATTGTATGATGATCAACTATTTTCAAGAAGGTAATAATCAGTTGCACTTGCTAGATCATAGCATTACTAAACCAACACTACTAAACTTTCACTTGCATATCAATGCTACAAATATTGTTCAAGTCTTTAGGTTAACAACTAGAAAATTAAAAAATTTCTTTAACTCCATGACAACATAGTAATATTCATTAAACCAACATAGAATACTTATAAAAATAAAAAAAAAACTGATGGTTTGTATGAACTAACTTTCAATTGACTTCTTCAAACTCTTGATATACTTCTTTGATAGTACTAATATGCTTATAGAAGGTAGAAAGAAACCATGGATGAGTGAAGTAATGCAGCGTATCCGGTGGAGCTGAAGAAGAATATGAGAATTAATGAAGCCCACGACGAATATGGTGAGAGCTGAAGATTGATATGCAACAAGAAACGCGAATTCGGTCCGCGTTTTACTTTAGGGTTTCAGTTTAGGGTTCCAGGCTCGGGAATCTTTGACGATTATTACAACATAAACCGCGGCTTAGAACCGTGTTTCACCTGCAAAGATTCCACGTCTGACTGACAAGATCCCACATCTGCATAATTTTAATCAACCACCACATAAACCGCGGTTTCATCACGCGGTTTATGTCTTTTCATTAAAAAAAATTAAAAAAAGGTAGAACCACGGTTTGAAACCGCGGTTCACCTTATTATATATATATATATATTTTTTTTTTGCTGTTCTCTGATCTGTCAGAGATTCAAAGAAAAGCGCGGTTTGAAACCGCGCTTTTCTGCTCGACCTGACATCTTTGAACCTTTTGACAAAATGTTTAAAATGATGAACATTTTTGTAATTATTTCCTATTTCATGAATATTCTGGAAAAAAATTCTTATTTTAGCGCGTTTTGCTGAACCGCCTCCTTAATCAAACAGCCGCCATAAACTGCACCCTTTGCTCTTAATTGTAGTAGCGTCATCTACCTATATGCTTAATCCTTTACGAGAGTTGAGGAAACTCTTTATTCATGATACTGAAGCGAATGTGATCTTATTATGAATTCGGATAGTAATTAGGGTTTATTTGCGATAGCCGACTAATCCTAATTAAGAAACAATTAGGTTTTTATGCGAGAGCCTCTATTACCAAAATTGTTGGAATTGGCGAACGTCGATTCTTTGATATAAAGCATGCATCTTTATGTGATTTATGAGTTACATATATGTTTATTTTTGTAGTGATCCCTAACCTTGGAAGTTTGCACTTTTATTATCTTTGTTTTCACTATTTTTGCTTAAATTCTACACAGATTACCCGACATCCACCACCATTCCCTCTCCATCCCTCGACATCAACCAAGTCTCAGTCGACGTCGATAGCAACCCTAGCCACCTTTTCCCGCTATTCCCGAACCCCGAAACCAACTAAACCTTGAACCGCTGACTTCTCTCCTGAGTACGAACCTCACTCCACTATCCTATAGCGGGGTATTGACTACAAATTTATTTAGTCGAGAAACCCTCTCGTCAAATTGGCGCCGTTGTCGGGGACGTCGAGTGTTGGGATCTTTTACACCTTTAGCATTATTCTTATATGATTATCCCGATAAAGGTAGATAAAGGTAGATCCTGCTATAACCACATAAGAAGAGGAACCACCAGATCCACCTATACCTCCGGACAAAGATAAGCCAATCTAATGCTTAAAGGGAAGTAGGTCGAGCTAGCGACTTAAACCCTAGCGCTTACGGGAGGCGACCCGTTATAATTATTTTTTTCCTTTAATAAAATTATTTTTGTTTTATTTTCTTTACTTCGTGCAAGGTTTTCTTTCCCTTTGATGACTTTAGGTAAATCGGAGAACAAGAAGCCCACTCGACGTCGACTCCTGGCAGACGCTTACAACACCTATTTCGATCATCTGCACGTCTGTCTAGTAAGTTTCTTCCTTTACCCTTGTTTCATACAGTGAGGACACTGTAATCTTTAAGTATGGGGTGGGGGAAAGACTTACTTTCATCATATTTGTGCATATTTTATCATATTTCTCGAATTGTTCATATGTGGTTACTTGGATTTCATATTTCATCTATGTGCTTACATGTTGTTTTCCAAAGTTTATTTTTATCACCCCCATTGAATTTTTTTTATTAGTGTCATGGAAGTTATATTGAACTCGACGATGCAAAATTGGATTCATTAGAGATATAGCATGAAATTACTTAGTAAAGGGAAGTCACAATGAAATGCATATTTTTTGAAAAATATGAAATGAGGTAAAATTTGAAGTTGCTTTTGACATATGCATGATAAGAGGATGGAGGACTTTATATTTTCCATACAATGCTCATATTGTTTATATCCCTAGCCATACCTATTCTTATGCATTGCAAAAGAGCCATATTGAGCCTTATTTCATATATTGCTCCACATGATCTAAATATTGCCCTTTTTCTACCTTATTACCCATCCGGGGAGTATGTTGACAAATTAATGTCATATTTTGGAGATGATTATATGGTTGTTGTGTTGTTACCACTATTTTGGAGTTTGGTAGGAAAGTTTCAAGTATATGGAAAATTTAATGAGTGAAAGAAAATCCGGTCACCTCATGAGATAAAGGTAGATCGACCCTACTTGCGTTGAGATGTTAGTTCCGCATGATGGGACACCAAGGTGAGGAGTCCGAAGCACTAAGTATTCGGGGCCATTCATGACACCCATATTTGTGACTCGCGAGAAGGCAGTGCTGAGGTTAGAGAGGTAAAATCATAATATTGAAAAAAGCATTGAGCAAATGAATGAAAGGTGAGAAATCGAATGAAGAAGGAATGTGGTATAAAAGTTTGGAAATTACTTCATTTCCCTAGATCATTAGCACCAGATGGCCAAAAACATCTCATCTTAAGCCTTTTACCAATCTACTCCTTATTGAGCTTACTAAAGTCCTCTTGATTATTATTGTTTTGTCACATATGAATTGTTTTTGCATAACCCTCCTTTTGTGTGTGAAGTTGCTTTTCTTCACATGCATGGATTTGTGGCACAAGTACCTTTTCGAGGATGCTAATTGATTGCAGGGACATATAAGAATGAATCTATGATATTGAGAGTTTAATTTCTTCCCTTGTATGACCATTAAAAGTATTGGTTGAGGACAAGCAAGTTTAAGTGTGGGGTGTTTGTTGTGCGCCTAAATTGCAATGTTTTACATTAACTTTTATATCAATTTATGCATGCATTTCATATCATTGGGTTAGAATTATACAGAATCTATGCAGTTTATGCTTATTTGCAAAATTATGGAGTCTACACTAGTTTCTGTTTAATTTTGCGGAATTCGAGATAATTTACAGCAGTTCGGAGAAGGAAGAAAACCATGGAAGAAGCTCGAGGTCGACTACACCAAACCAGAGGTCGAGTAGCAGCTAAACCAGAGCATGTCGAGCAGAAAACAAGGAAGAGAAGTGCTCGATAGGACTAGTCGACGTCGACCAGACTGGTCGATGTCGAGTACCTGTTAGTAGATTACAGCTCCAGAACACCCAGATCAAGCACAGAACCACTCGAGGAGCATAAAAGTCCTCGACGTCGAGTACCTTACTCGATGACGAGTATCCATCGAGAGTTCGAATCCTAGTCGAGCTCGAGCACAGTCGGAGGAGAGCGAGCAGAGAACGCAACTCTACTCGACGTCGACTACTCTTGTCGATGTTGAGTACTTCCTGGTGCTATTCCGAGTCTAGATCGAGTGGAATCCGAGTGATGGTGTTTACTTGCAAGCGAAGTCACGTGGAATTCTATTAAGACATGTGAAGATATATCAAGAGTAGAATAAATTTATCCACATTAGATATTTTCCATACTTACCTCAGAGATTTATTTCTTTTATTTACCAAGTTTTATCATAAAGTCTTTAGATAGATAGTTTTAGATATAGATAGATTGTTCTTTCCTTGCATATCGAGGATTAAATACTATAAATAAGGCCATAAGGGCTGAGTTTTAGGATAATCCAAGCCACAAGAAATTGTGTTTTACTCATAGTTAGACAATTTTTGAGAGTAGAGAGAGCTTTTGGCCAAGAAGGGTTGTGCCTTGCGAGTGCGGATTTGGCTTCGATCGATTGTAAGCTTTGTTTTGATTCGATGCAATTTTGTTCTTTTTTTATGTTATTGATGTTTGTTATGATGAAGAATGAGTAGTCACCCAACTTCTAAGGTCGGGGTGGGCCCGACAGTAGCCATATAAGGTAATGCGATAAAGGTACAACTTTTAATGCGAATTCATGTTTTATCCCTATGAGCATGATTCTTCTGCGACAGTCGAAGGTTATCCTTATTTGTGTTATTGAAGCAAAAGTGATCTTAATGCAAACTTGCATTAATTATGTGAAAAGGGTTAGTAACAATTAGGGTTTATGTGAAAGCCTCTACTTTCCTATTTGTTAATGACGACAATTATTTGATGAAAAGACATTATCTTTTATACCTTTTGCATTATTCTTATATGGTTATCGTTGTGGTGTTGATACCCCGATTCTAGAAGCTTTTATATTATTGAATTCGAATCCCACCAATTTCGTGTTGTTTCTATTTATAAGTCACGTAAACCGTATCAAAATAAAACTCAAACCTACAAACTAGTATAGCAAGTAAGTAAGAGGTCGATCCCACAGAGAATCAAGTATTTCAGCAATGTGTATTTACCAATTAGTTGAAAGGGGGGGTTTTTGGGTGATTGAAATAAGAAAGAAAACAAAATAAACTATAAACAGATTGATGCAAAACAATTTAGAGAAGATGGCTCTACCTACAACTATCCACTTTATTTGGTTGAATTGATATTGTAACTTCCTCTTGTCCTTTTAATCTTCCTATGAATGCCCTTGTCCCGACCTAATATAGTTACTAGTCCAATCAGTCCTAGAAACCCTTATCAATCGAACAGTCCCTAAAAAATGATTTAACCCAATTGATAGCTTTAAGTTCAGAGTTTAACCAAGGTATTTGCAGTCCCTAAAGAGGGATTTAACAACACATCCAACTTCCTACCCATCCAATTAGTTCAATCAGCCCTAAAGGGACAAGTTTGCTACTTGGGTTTAGGTTCGCAATCAGGAATCTACAAAACCCTAGCAATTGAATTGATCTAACTAGTTGGCCAGACAAGATAGAACAAAACAATAAACAATCAAGCACAAAGAAGTTGAAGCATTCAAATATAGTAAACAAGGAACAAGAATTAGAAACTCAAAATCAATCCAAATAAAGCTTCAAATTGCAAGTAGAACAAAGAGAGTTTAGTCGCCCATGGCGAACATCGCTCTCTCTCTAATTGTCTAATCAATGTAAGAATAGAATAAAAGTCCTTAAAAAACTAACAATAATCGGCCTTTTAAAGGGTCTAAGTCGGCCACCAAACAAAATAACATAAACTAGGGTTTTCGTAAACAAAACGGCGCACAGACGTCAAATGCTGCGGCCGCTGCAAATTGAACTGCCGCGGCCGCAGCCAGGGGCCTCTCACGGAAAATCTATCCCGAATTTGCTTGTCAACAAGAAAGTTGTAGTCCTCTGAAAGAGCTTTCCAACGTGTGGTCATAATAGTCAATCAAACAACCGAGGCCTCCAGAAAGTGCAAAACAAGTTCAGCATGTCTGGCGACAACTTCTGCAGACTTGTTCTTCGTTTAGGCTCGCTTCTTCTTCTCAGGACCTCTTTAGATCTTCATGTAAGCTTCTCCGATCAACTATACATTCTCATCTAGTGCGTCATCAACCCATGCCTCATCTTCGGATCCACAGTTACCTGAAATAATCAATAAAAGTCTGTAGATTTCGACTCCACCAACGTAGAGAGCAAATATGCAAATTGTACTTAATCCACCCATGAAATGCATCTTAACTAAGCTAAATGCAACCTATTATGCCTACCTAAATGCATGCTATCAAACTCCCCCACACTTACCCTTTGCTTGTCCTCAAGAAATGATAGAATGAACATGAATCAACGCATCCCATAGGAAATCCCTTCAAGTTTCAACCTCATCAAAAAGCAACATCATATTAGGTGAAAACATAAACAAAGCAAACAAACATCATAGCATGTATTCCAGTGATCAAAGCTTAGAAGTAGACAACTCTCAACTCAATCCAAAATGCACTAAGCTCATAGACATTGACCACCATATCACCAAATATCTACCGAAATGTCATAACTTGCGGGACACAATAAAGACAACTAAATAAAATGTGACACTTTTCTTTTCTTCTCTTCTTTTTTTTTTCTTTTTTTTTCTTGTCTTGGTGCTTTCCTTACGCGAGGCGCAAACATGTGTGTCATGAATAGCCCCGGTCTATCAACACCTCAGCCTACTAATATGAAGTCCACTTGAACATCTTTTGACGCAAGTTGCAAACATGGGTGTCATGAATGAACCTGGTTACTCAATGATCTAGCTTTCTTTCCTAGTGGATAGTTTTCAACACCTTTTTGCGCGAATCATACCCATGGGTGTCATGCGTAGACCCGGTTACTAAGTGAATCAACCATTGCCACCTTATTCACTAAATATACACAATTCAAACCAAAAGACTCAAAATATAAACATAAACTCCGCAAGCAACAAACATGTGAGTTGGTCTTGAAAAATCGATACTGCAGTCAATGCCAAGAGGTAGCAACACAAGGAGAGTATTTCACACAATTGAGCAAAAGAATTCAAATAAGGCCAAACATTCTCACAGGGTCATGTTTTGAGGACTTCAATTATACTTTAGCTCAATCATACATGCTCAATTACATTTGCTAGCTCATGTTCCACAAAAATCAAATAAAGACATAACCAAAACATCCAGAACTCCATGGGATTTTTATGAACATGCTTGAAATTTAAATTAGAGGACAAACTAAGCCAGATGGATATTTGAATAACACATATGTATACAATGTATGCTTATTTTTGGATTTTTCAATTTTTTTATGATTTTTTTTACAAAAATTTAAAATTAACTAAACTAAACAGAAATTACAGAAACTTAAACATGATGCAGAAAATTAAATATGATCTCCTATATGCATCTATATATACAGAATTCATCTCCCCCACACTTAAAGTTTTCGTTGTCCTCAATGAAACAATAAAGACAACAAAAGTAAATCAAATATAATCAGGGTGAAGGAAAAGAAAAAAGAAAAAGAAAGAAAAACATACCTCGGGTTGCCTCCCGATAAGCGCCTTTGTTTCAAGTCTTTGGCTCGACGTACTGGCCCTTGATTGGCCTAGGTCCCTCCACCAGGGTCACCAACACCTGTCATCTCATTGACAAATGCGGGCACCCTTGGAAGGTGTAGCTTTCTATCCAAGCAATCATCCATTACCCTCAGCTTCTCTCCTTGAGCTATGCCTGGGGGTTGTCCTGAAATCACAAAAGGTTTCAATTTGTTAGGAGGCTCAAATTTCCATAAACTATTTTCCTTAGGTATCTCTAACAAATCACGAGAATTATTGTTGCGATCAATATTGTTAGAAATAGGCATATCAAAAGAATTTTTAGGAGAAAGCTTAGCATGATTAAAGAGAGAGAATTCTATCTTTCTTCCATCAAACTCCATAGTCAATAGACCCTCACAACAATCAATTTTCGTTTTCGCAGTTTTCAAGAATGGTCTTCCTAGTATAATGGGTGTTTCAGGGGCTCCCTGCTCCATATCTAAAACAAAGAAATCAACAGGGAAAAACAAATCATCCACCATAACCAAAACATCTTCAACAACGCCTCTTGGCCTGATTTGTGATCGATCAGCAAGTTGCACTGTAACCCCAGTCTCAGTCAGAACACCCAAACCCAAAGACATGTACATGTTATAGGAAATAACATTAATCGAGGCTCCTAGATCTAGCATGGCTTGTTTGAATCTAGTATTCCCAATTGCACATGGAATTGTAAACATATCTGGGTCTCCACATTTTTCAGGCAATTTCCTTTGCAACATAGCAGAGACATTTTCATTCAAGCTTACCTTTTCCTTCTTTTTCAATCTTTGCTTCTTCTTGATGGTGCACAATTCCTTCAAAAATTTAGCATATCTAGGAATGCTCTTAATCAATTTGAGTAAAGGAATATTTACCTCACACCTTTTGAACGTCTCAAAGATCTCCTTATCGTTCTCATACCTTTGTGTATCCTTCAGGGCTTCCGGAAAAGGTGGAACTGGCTTTGGAATCTCCATAGGTAGGGAAGAGGAAGGAGGAGAAGAAGGAGGAGGAAGAGGAGGAGGGGACGAAGAAGAAGAAGGGACGGGAGACGGAAAATGTGTACCTGGCACCGACGGGTTGGCGAGGCTACTGGCGGCGGGTGCGGCCTTTTGCTGCGGGCGCAACATGGTTGATTGGCCGCGGCGGCGGCATGGTTGCTGCGGCCGCAGCACAGTACGGCTTGCGTCCTCTTCGTCTATTACTTCCCTTTCTTCGTCCATGCTTCCTTCATTGTCCTTTTGAGGCGTGACAATCAGTTCCTTGCCACTCCTAAGCATTATTGCACTGACATTGTCCCTAGGATTCTCAATCGTTTGCGATGGGAGCTTCCCTAAGTCATTTGCCTCTTTTGCACTTAGCAGTTGAATGATTTGACTCATTTGATTCTCCAAGTTCTTAGATCGTTCACCTTGGTCCAAGACTGCCTGTGCGAGGGTCTTAGTGCACGTCTCTAAGTTCTTTGTGCGTTCAGCCTGGATTTCCATCAGGTACACTTGCCTGAGGCTGTCCTCCCTGACAGAGGTCAAGCTGTTGTTGTGGCCTCACCTGATGCCCTCCTTGTTGATTGAAAGGTTCTTGGTAGTTGCCATAACCATAGCCCTGCTGATAGCCTCCATTGAAGTTATTATTATTGAAGTGCCCAGGATTACCAAAGTTGCCTTGCCTAGGCCTTTGTGGAGCGAAATTCCCAATTGCATTCAACTCAACACTAGGTTCTTGCCAAGTTGAGTACATATCCATAGGATGGAATGGATCGCTGTAGGATTCACATGCTTTCAACTGCTGAGCTGCTCTGTCAACTACCAGCTTCTTGATCATCTCTTTCATCTCTGCCATATCAGTCTGTAATGCAGCCACTAGGGCATCAATAGCAAGTACAGCTCTAGCCTGAGTGCTCTTGTTGAACTGCCTAGAGCCCTCAAAGAGCTCCTTAAACACTTCCCAAGCTGCAGCAGGCGTCTTATTCAGCATGTTTCCCCCACAACAAGAATTTACCATTTTGCGCTCATCATCAGTAAGCCCATTGAAGAGAAATAAGACCAAATCCTTCTGAGAGAAGCCATGGCATGGGCAGCTAGCACAGAGTTTCTTGAAGTGCTCAAAGTACTCATGTATCGACTCCGTCGCGTACTGCTCAATGCTGCTGATTGACCTTTTCAAAGCATTGAGCTTTGTTGCAGGAAAGTACATCTCCAGGAAGACTCTCTTCATCTCAGCCCAAGTAGTAATAGATCCCGGTGGTAGATAGAAGAACCACTCCCTCACATCATCCTTCAATGAGAAGGGAAAAGCTCTCAGCTTGAAATAATCAATAAAAGTGTGTAGATTCCGACTCCACCAACATAGAGAGAAAATATGCAAATTGTACTTAATCCATCCATGAAATGCATCTTAACTAAGCTAAATGCAACCTATTATGCCTACCTAAATGCATGCTATCAAATTCACAGCAAATTTACGATTATTTTTCTGCATTGACTGCTCGATCTCAACCATTACTAGTCGACGTCGAGTACATTGGTAGACGTCGAGTACAACTCTAGTCGACATTGCTTGCTTTGTCTTCTGTGGTGCAGATTTTCAGGTTTCACTCGATTGAGGTAGTCGACATTGAGTACTTTTACTCGCCGTCGAGGACTTTGCTGGTTGATACGAGAGCAAATTTGGAACGAGAAAGGCGAGCGCTGACACGCTTCCTCGTGGACACGATCCTAATTCCCTTCCACTACAACGAGAGGAAGTCTTGTAATTTTATTTGTGTGGTTCAGGGAGTCGATTTGGAATTTATATTTGATATTTATTTCATACTTGATTTTCCTCATAAAAAATTTTGGCACCGTTGCCGGGGAGATATCAATCGCGCCTATCTTAGTTGTTTTTAAAGTTTAGGAACATCCCATCCTTTTTTCTTACTACCACATACCCTACCACCATCCGCCTCACCGGTAACAACTAGGTGCCAAGCTTTTTATACTAATTCGTGCTTTCTTGATTCCGATTTCAAAGCTTAGGTGCAAAGATGGAAAACTTTTGTGAAGGGAATCCCGAATGGGATAGATGGGTCCGAGATATGATGCGGCGAAATAGGATCGCAGTGGAGGAGGCACGATTAAGGAAAATAACTCGGCTGGAAGACGAAATCCAAATGCTTGAGGCTTCCATTCAGTCTAAAGGACCATGCCTTCCTCCCGACGAGCTAATTGACCCACTCGATGTCGATAGCCGGGTAAGTCCTTCATCGAATTTCATTCCTAATTTTCTATCTAGTTGATGAACCATATGAAGGATCCTAAAATGAAATAGCACTAGAAGAGAAGAAAGCAGACATTGTTGCCCAGGGTGTTCCAAGGTCGCTTTTACCTTACAAGGTGAAGGCTATCCCCTATGATTTTGAGAAACCGATGTTCATATTTAAGTATGGGGTCCTAGCAAAGTGGCATGGAGCTCCGCATGATGAGGAGGAAATATCTCTTCCCACTCCACCGGTCTGCTGTGGTGGAGATACACAACCAAGTCAACCTATGAAGCGGAAGAGGTATGATAACGAGGTATGCATCTTTTCTTTATGTCTTCCCTTATGCAGGCTAACTGGGGCTCGGGAAGATGAATGGGTGAAGCCATGGAGCGTTCACTCGGGAAGGTTTAAGCTTCTTCACATGATGCCCCCGGATGACATTCCACGCTTCCCACCACCAGATCCACCTATACCTCTAGACAAAGATGAGCCAGGCTAAGACTTAAAGGGAAGTAGGTCAAGCTAAAGACTAAAATTTTAGCGCTTACCGGGATGCAACCCGCTATTTCTTATTTTTTAGGGTTTTAGATACTGTTGGTTTACGTTTTAAATATTATTTTGGGCTTTGCCTTTGTGGATTTTGTCTTTCTATACGCTCCATGGTTTCTCCTCATGTGTGGTCGGCGTCGAGTAGAGTACTCGACGAACTCCTCACTTTGGTGTCCCATCTTGCCGAACTAACATCTCAATGAGCAGGGTCGATCTACCTTTATATCCTGAGGTGATCGAGGCCATTCATGATACCCATGTTTGCGACTCGCGAGAAGGCAGTGTTGATGTTAGAGGGGTAAAAGCATCAATAGTGAAAAAAAGCAAAGAGTGAATTTTGAGAGGATGAGTGATTTGGAAATTATGAAGGGAGAAAGTGCATCAAAGCAAGAAAGCAAGTTGGAAGAGTTCTCCACGAATTTAGCACCACATTGCCCAAATATAGCCCACCACTATACCTTTTACCTTTTCTTCACCATGTGCATAAAATTCTTGTACATTATCAATGCTATGTAATGTATGAAATTGTTTTTTGCATAACCCTCCTTTTATGCGTAGATGTTGCTTTGGTGACATTAGTACCTTTTCGAGGATGATGATTGATTGCAGGGACGTATAAGAATGAATCCAAGATGTTGAGAGTTTAGTTTCTTCCCCTTATGACCATTGAAAGTATTGCTTGGGGACAAGCAAGCTTAAGTATGGGGTGTTGACGTGCGCCTATTTCACCATGTTTTATACTATCTTTTATGTCGATTTCTGTCCATATTTTATACTTTTATATTGGGAAAGCATGAGATTTGTGTAGTTTGTGTTTATCTGCAATATATGGAGGTCTACACAAGTTTTTGTTTAATTTCGTAGAAATCGGACGCACTTTGGAGCTTAAAGGAAAGCCAGGAAGACATTGGAGAACCTAAGGAAGAGCACGAGATGGTGTAGCTGGAGAAAACGCCACTTTTCACCATTCCTCATTCTGAATCAAGTTTGGATGTCTGTATGAGAGTCGTAGCCCTCAAAAAGAGTTTTCAAACCCATATTCATATGCATCAATCAGACGAATGAGGACTCGGGAAAGTGCATTTCAAAACGGGGCAGAATGTTGGAAACTGTCAAGGAGGTCGATATCGACCAAGTTTGGTCGATATCAAGTGGAGTGCATCGAGCAGAAATGCTAGAAATCGACCAGAATACTGGGAGCAACACTGCAGATGTCGATATCGACCACCTTTGGTCATTATCGAGTCGATCACAGGTCGAAATCCACTCCAGAGGCCAAAATCGAGTGAAGCTGAGAAGACAGGTGGATATCGACTGAACATGGTCGATATCAAGTGAAATCCATAAGCCGGTGTCGAGCCATACCGAGTCCTAATTCGAGTGGAGGAAACTTGCACATGAAGGAGAAGATATTTTATCTATTTTATCTACTTTTTATCCTAAAGAGTTGAACAATTAATTACCCTATGGATTATCTACTTTTACCTAGAATTATATCCTTAGATAGATGATAGATATTGCTTTCCTAGAATAGCTAGGATTAAGCCCTATAAATAAAGCCCTAGGGTCTGGTTTTTTGATGAATTCAAGCCAAGTCGTCTTCGGGCGGAAGGAGAGAGGAGAGAGAGAGAGAGGCGAGAGAGAAGGAAGAGGAAGGAGTCGAATGGTTGTAAGTTTTAGTTTGAGTTTAATATTAGAGTTGTTTTCTTTTATTATGTCATGTTTCTAATTTTCCTCTTCTAGGGTTGTGGTGATCCTAATATAGATATATGTGTTTGATTTATGAATTTATGAATTTGTATGTCTTTATCATCATCTACATATATGTTGAATCCTTTGCGAGAGTTGAGGAAATTTCTTATTCATGATATTGAAGCGAAAGTGATCTTATTATGAATTTGGATAGTAATTAGGGTTTATTTTCGAGAGCTGACTAATCCTAATTAAGAAAAGATAGAAATAATTAGGTTTTTATGCGAGAGCCTCTATTACCTAAATTGTTGGAATTTGCGAAAGTCGATCCTTATGCTCCAGATGGTTGCACAATAACCCTTTCATATATGCGAATCGTGCCTCCCCTGGCCATAACATCAACTGCGCCAAAGCTCGATATCCGCAGTGACCATCTCCCACGGTATTGACGGCCGCCGCAATGTGCCTGAACATGAAAGGGTCCACATTGTTGTCTCCCCAGCTAAATCCCCAATATTGTGCGTCAGACGGAAGTCCGGACTGTCGGTCCCTACCGCGGCGACCTGATCTGGCTTCCTCCCTTTCAAAATTCGCCCGATTTTGCTCAGATCGCAAGGGATTCGTTCTGCACGGGTTCGTCCTCCCTCTAGGTCTGCCCTTTGATCGTATGGTACCCCGCTCCGGTGGGTGCAAATCAGGGCCACAAGCTTCATTAGATGCAGTGTACGAAGCCGACCTGGCATAGGGTAAGATCGCATTGTCTGATTCATCCCACGTCAGATCCATCCAAAATGGGTGGATGTCGTCAGGTGTTATTTGAACTCCTTCATCAACAAAACGCTGAACGTCGTGCACACAAGGTATCCTATGGCATATTCTCCAATGACGGTTGACGCACTCTGAAGCTACTGGTTTGTCGACAACTTTCCTCCAATGACCGTAGAGAAGTTCGAAACACTTCTTTGAAACCACGTGCTTAATCTGATCGAATAAGGGGACTTCGTGTGCGTTAGTTGGCCACTTGAAACGATCTATCTCCAACGCAGTCTGGATCTCGTGCACCTGACATTCATTCACCCGATGAATGGCATCCACCACGACACAGAAATCACCAGTGGACGAGTGTAATGCTTCCTTCAACACTTTATGTTGGACTTCAACCCTACACGATGCATCATGTGCTTGAGGTGAACGACTGTCGAAATGTAGTAAAGGAATGACAAGGGTAACGACGAAAACGATATGCGTACCTATTGGTTGTCCTCGTTCCAAAGTGCAGGACGTGGTCGGTGTAACATCTGACAAGGCTCGTCCGGTGGATGAGCCACACTGTTTCCAGATACCCCATGACCCCGGGAAAAGGCTACCATTGGGCGTGAAGATATCTACGCCGCCTCTCGAACGACTCCTCCGTCGAAGACGAGAATAAACCCCACACCTGATTCTTGAATAGAGTTGAAATTTCCAGGTTTTTTGTAATCTTCAAAGCGGTGTCTTCACAGTTGCGAGTTACATGTAACCAGCACAGTAGATGTTGCACCTCGGGGAAGACGGCCCTAAGTGCAGCCATAAGGCCCAGCTCTCGATCTGTCATGATTGAATCGGGCACCTTACCCTGAAAAATAACACGTAGGTTGTTGAGCACCCAAGTGTACGTGTCCGTGTCCTCGTGAGCCATAAAGGCATATGCTATGCAAAATTTGTTTCCCGTTGGCGTTAAGCCGACTATCTCACACAACGCGACGTTGTACCTGTGGACGCGGTGCCGCAACGTACGCACATTAGCATATCACTATTTATGGAAGAAATGTACGAAGACATAGGATATAGTACTTACGCGTTTGTCTTGTACGTACTATCCATGACGACGACGTAAGGGTATTTGTTCAAGAGACGAATCCCATCCGGGTGTGCGAGAAAAAGGTCATTCAATACATTGCCATCGTGTGGGCTCCTCTTGAATTCGTAGTAGTAGCCCCTTTCTCGGAGACGGTGGAGGGTATCTTGGGTCATCGTTCGATTTCCTCTCTCTTTAATGGCGAGCTTGTTGAGGGTGTTTTCCAGTGATCGCGCTGAGGTGACGCTATTTGCATCTGCTTGTCGTAGCCCGTACGAGATGGCCTTCGGCGGAGTTCCTATGACTTTCATCCACTTGCACATTTTCTTCTCCCCTGGTGTCATTCTTCTCGCGTAAGCATGGCCCTTCAATCGTTGAGGGAGCCCATGGTTGTGCGTTCCATTTTGCACGGTCATCGTCCACATATTCGCCCCCCCCCTCATGACCGAGTAAGGAGAACGAGCAGTTGCTTAGTTTGCTCTGCGTGCTGCGAATCTGCTTCCCCCTTCTGCGAAACACCCCATATTGCTCGCACGCTAACAACACGCCACCCGGTCTGTTTGAAGCGGTCGACCACGATCGCTTGATTACTAAGACCATGTTGTTCTTCAAGCCGAGTTGCTTGAAATGGTCGACCATTTCGTTCCGGGATTGCCAAGTACGGGTGTCGGTAAACGAACATGTAAAGTCTCGAAACTAGATAAAGGCATAACAACGTACATGCACTTGAGATTACTTAAAGGGTATATATTTATTTCGGGTTAAATAATGGAAAAATACATAGAGACAGATAATACAACCATAGGATTTTACCTGTGGGACGAAATTGTTTCGTCGGGGGGGGGGGGGGGGGGGGGGCGGCTGGTACCACCTCCAGCGCTTCTTCACTTTCTAAGGATGACATTTTCAAATCTACGAATGAAATATTAATTATTGTCTTGAATTGTGAGGTAAAGGGATGCATTCATTCGGTCTGATGGTGGAGGTATATAAGGGCATAAGAGGGGGACCATACATGAAGTCAATTACGTGTTTTGTGTCAGTCGTAACAACGTCACATCAAACGTTGTAATTGGGAGCATTCCCCAATTACAACGTCCATTCAGACGTGGTAATTGGGAGCATTTCCCATTTACAATGTCTGAATGTACGTTGTAATTGGGAACATCCACCAATTACAACGTCGGAATGGACGTTGTAATTAGGGAACGTTCCCAATTATAACGTCTGAACAGATGTTGTAATTGAGGCCACCATATAAGGCCCCATTGGTCCCCCCTCCACTTTATCACACCAAACACCCAACACCCAAAAAGCCATCTACCATGCCTTCAACTCCGTACAGTTTCGTGAAGACAATTGAGTTCTCGGATGGCACCCGTTACACTATTAGAGTGACGAGGCACAGTGTGCCGGCTGAACGTCACATTTGCATCTGTAAGCACAAGAAATATTGCATTTTATTTCCATGCTGTTTATTTTCTGTGCAGTGTCATCGCCGGTCCGAGATGTCAAGGGAGGTGTATTTCCGTTGTATGGAGTCCGACCGAGACCCTGAGTCGTACTATACTCGCGTATTGGCCCATACAAATGATAACATCAAAAGTCTTTACTGCGATGTGAGTTGGGCGCGTATTCACAGCATTGCCGAGTATGTGGTTGACTTAGTAGCGCGGCCCGCCCAACAAACTAAGGAGACTTACGTGTTCCAGCAAGCGTTGATTGAGATTCAACCAGCGGGACCTGCTGAGTCTGTTGGGAGCAACTGATCCAATTGATTTTGAGTATTCAACGTTCGATTAGCGCTGGAACTTTATATTTATTATATAAGTTATATATTTGGTAATGTGCATTCGATGTGAACTCTATGTACTCTCCTTGATATTAAAATTCGAAACATTAACATATGAACCGTTTTCATAATCGCTTGAATAGAACCTACTAAGAAGATCGAAACATTAACATTTGAATCATTTTCATATTCGCTTGAATAGAATACTAAGAAGATCGAAATATTAACCTATCAATCATTTTCATATTCGCTTGAATGGAACCTACTAAGAAGATCGAAACATTAACATATGAATCATTTTCATTTTCGCTTGAATGGAACCTACTAAGAAGATCGAAATATTAATTCTATATGTTCATATTCACTTTCAAAATCACTGGATATCGATTTAATTAACTCGACATCGACAAAATAATAAGGTCAACTGCAACGTCGGAAACAACGTTGCTATACCCTAGCAACGTTTAAACCAGCGTTGCTATCAACCCTTCTAACCCTAGCATATACCCTACGCGTAGGGTTGGAATAGGGCAGCCCTATGCAACGTTAAATCAAACGTTGCTAACCCCATACAACGTTTAATCGAACGTTTATAACCCTATACAATGTTAAATTCAACGTTGCTAAACCCCACCTTTAGGGTTCCCCGATGCAACGTTTCTTCCAACGTTGCAAAACCTTATGCAACGTTAGATTGAACGTTGTATGCTAAAGTGCCTATAAAAGCCACCCACACCCACACCCACACTCCATCCATCACAAAATCCTTCCACACTATTACTACCTAATGTCGGCCCCCAATCATAGACTTCCCACTTACTTCACAAAAGATGCAGAAACATCCGAGGGGATCAGCTATCAGATTAGAGGGACGAAATACCGTTATCCACCCGATGCCAGCGACTGCAACTGCCAACACCGGATCTACAAGGGGGCATTCCCATGCTGCCTTTTCCGCATATCATGTCAGAGTGGCTCAAGGAGATCGGTTGCGGGGGAGTTCGGATGCCACAACGACGCAGAGATTTATAGAAACGACCGAGAGGCCCACCTATCCGACATGGGCAAAGTCATTACGGAAATGCTGGACATGTTCTACGCCGATGTATGTTGGGATTGTATCCGTGAAGTTACAGCGTACGTAATTGAGAGGGTGGTCGGTCCGGGAAACGATAGGTTGCGATCGTACGCGTTCATCGACTTACAAATCGACATCTCTACCAGTCTAGATGAGTCCGTTGGTAGTTGTACACCCAGTACCGTTAGCACCACGTAGTTGAAGACTTATCGTATGTAATGTATGTAATATATGTATTTTCAAGGGGGGGGGGGGGGGGATGACCGGAGATCGGGGTATTTAATATATGTATTATCGTTTTCATATTTGACTATGCCGGAAGGGTTTTTGGGAGATAGAGATGCCCGGAGACCGGCGTATGTACAATATGTATTATAATTTTCATAATTAATTATGTATTATCGTTTTATTTATGTATTTTATGTTACTGTACCTACATTAATACGACAGAATTTATTTTATTTATTTATTAAATATGGAAGAAATGTTCAATTTCAACGAACTAATGTATTTTATTTATTTATTTTATGTTACTGTGCAAATAATGTATTTTATTTATTTATTAAATATGCCAAGTTAATTTCAACGATCTAAAATGTCCAAATAATATATTTTATTTATTTATTAAATATGCCAAGTTCAATTCACAAAAAAAAATAAGATGACTACAACATCTAAATTGACGTTGTAATTTGAAATACAACGTCAAAATAGACGTTGTAAGTGGAAGGGGTCCAATGTAGGTTTCGAGGTTGAAGGGGTCCAGCTGTGCACAACGTCAAATACAACGTTGTGAGTTGAAGGGGTCCAGCTCTGCACAACGTCGAATCCGACGTTGTTGTGCTTATTATATAAAGCACAACATCGAAACCGACGTTGTGCTTCTTCTTCCTCCACACGCGAGCGATTCGGGAGAGAGAGCGATTCCTCCGAGAGAGCGAGAGAGCGGCCGAGGGTGCGAGCGAGCGACCGATCCAGGCGAGATCGATGGTGAGATCTCGGGGAGGAGGCCAAGGATTCGCCGGTGAGGGTGGATCTGGACGAGGTGCGGGAGAGGAGATGCTGTCCGTAGGTGGAGGCGGCTGAGGAGGTGCTGGGCGAGGTCATCTCGAATTAGGCGGCGGTGATGGGGGCATAGGGCCAGGAGGCCGTGGCCGAGGTGAGGGGCGCGGCGGCGATGGCGGCTCAGGGGCTGTTGGTGGCCGAGGGGTGGGTGGATCTCGCACTGGGGCTGCTGGTGGTGGAGGCCGTGGCCGTGGTGGTGGTGGCGCCGGGAGGACCGCTGGTGATGGCAGTGGTGGCGGTGGTGGGAGAGCCGGTGCTGGCCAAAAGAGGCGGACGCAGGAGGTATCTCCCCTGACGAGTACGCCATCGGTTAGTTTGACTTTATTTAATTTATTTTTCATTTTATTTTGTTGTTTAATTGTTGAATTTTATAACGAATAAGTTTATCATATGAATCGGATAAGTTAACCTTATTTAATTTGAATGCACAATATATTTAAGACAAATTGTTACAAAATAACTACTTTAATGTCTAAAGCGAAATTATAGAAAAAAAATTGTTAAAAAATAATATGTATTAGAAAAAATTGTTACAAAATAACATGTATTAGAAGAAATTGTTACAAAATAACATGTTCAAAAACAAATCATAGAAACGAATTGGCGAACCATACAAAAAGAAATTATAGAAACAAATTATTAGAAATGAAGTTGTTTACAGTGAACTATTGTAAGCGGATCGAAAATTAAATTCTTCAATGAAATAACACATTTTAATAAAGGGGTGAATATTTACATAGTAGTTCAAAAATTTAATAGGATTCTCGGATGAGACGGAATGCCGGGACCTTTCGCATCGTTCTCGGGCGAGACCGCAATGCGCCTTCAAATGCAGGAGAGAGCGCCGATTCGGAGGAGGTCATCATCACTGACTCGTCTTCGCAGACGGTGTCAGATCTCATGGCTCTTGCGGAGCAGGAGACATTGACCGTGAGAGATACAGCGGTTTAGCCTGATACAGCCCTGACACCGTTGAGGCCAGAGGACGATACTGACACTGACCGTACGTTCTTCCACTTGAGTAATTCTGTGGTGCCCACATCACATGGTCTGTTGGATGTAGAACCGCCAGCGCAGACGGCGTCAGATCCTAGGGCTGTTGCCAGTACCTCCGGACACGCTCATGGAGACGCTGCTTGGGCTGCGGTCATCGCAGCAGCAGCTGACTGCCTCACACCTGCTATGGGGGCGGTTGACACACAGGAGGAGTAGGCGGATATAGCAGAGGATCTTCAGTTCGAGCAGGAGGACCTCGATGACGAGAGTGACGAGGAGGATGAGGAGGACTATCAGGTGGCTGGTGACGATGAGGAGGCCCCTCAGGTGGATGGTGAGGGGCCGCCCCAGGCGCCACAGGATGCGGCGCCCGGGGATGGGGTGGAGGCTCAGGAGGAGGAGGAGGGGGGCGAGCAGGAGGAGGGGGACGATGAGCACCCTGATGGCGACTTGCCTCCAGGAGATCTTTTGGTCTCGTTTAGGAACCATAGGGCTCAGTGGCTATGGACGGACCCGACCTATCGGCATAAATTGCTGAAGATTCATCATCGGGCTTCATACCTCTGTCCGTTCAGGTACTACATGTACGAGGGTCATGGGACATGGGTGCAGGCGACAGCTCAGTCTAGTCTACTGGGGCTGCTTGATTTGAACTGGGACGGAGTGGATGGCCAGTTGTTGACTCTGTTCATTTAGCACTGGCAGCCGGAGACGAACTTCTTCCACTTTCCATGGGGCGAGATGACCATCACCCTCCACGACGTCGCCTGTTTGATGGGGCTGCCGATCGAGGGACTGCCTTGCTAGCCTCTCCCTGACTATCTTCCACTACAGCTGGAGCCTCTACTGCAGAATTTATTTGGTTGGACCCCGGCCCTGCTGAAGAAGCATAGGACGGCTTGCGGTTTTGCCATCCCGTTGTTGACGGATTGGTGCATGGGAGGCGAGGCACGGCTACCGTCGGGATCAGTGGCCCGACCGTACCCCAGATGGCGTAGTGCCAGAGAGTGTGGAGTGGTAGCACGACCTCGCCGTTTCTTTCTTGGCTACGCTGCTAGGTGCGACGCTCTTCATCGACAAGTCCTAGAGCCGCGTACACTTCTCGTTATTCGGGCTAGTTTGGGATTTGCCGCACACCGGGAGACTAGCTTGGGGAGCAGGAGTGCTTGCCTTCCTTTACCGGGGATTAGGGGAGGCCACGAGAGGCGATGCTAGAGGCCTACGTTGGTGTGCTGCACTGTTAAAGGTAACACATTTCTTTAATACTGTAAATACGTTCCTCTGCTTGCGATTTACATTTAATAAGTGCTCTAATGGCTTATAATTTTCAGGCATGGATCTGGTTGTACTTCCCTTGTTTTGCGGGTCCTCTTCGCTCGGACAAGGATTCATTTGCTGATGATCCCCGATACATGGCACGGTTCGACCCGTCGAAGGCCGAGAAGAGGGGGAACGACAAGACGAGGCTCAAGAAGGACAAGACGTTTCGAGCACAGCTTGAGCGCATGACCATCGATCAGGTAACCTGTTTATCACTTTCTTTGATTTTAACTACATATGTCGAGTAAGATTGTTTCCCTTATATCATTTTCTGAACATAGGTCGAGTGGGTGCCTTTCGGCAGAGACTTGGATTTCGTTGGTCATTTTCGCTCCTCCACATATCGAGGCACCCTCAGATTCTGTGGCATCTTTGAGCCGTACATGCCAGACAGGGTGCTCCGACAGTTCGGCCGCGTGCAGGAGCAGCCATTGGTCGTCACCCGTCCGTCCTTCATGCAGCGCCCGTTTCGCCTGCAGAGGCGTTACATCGTGACGTTCGACATGCAGCACCACCGTTGGGCAGATCAGGACGATGAGAGATTCTACCCTGTCACCGGTCAAAGGAGGACGATTGAGAGCTGTCAGGGAGGCGTCACAGCTGACTACCTCGCTTGGTTCCAGTCGCAGAGTCGAGGTCATGTGTTGCCCACGACAGTGGTACTACCTGGTGCTCCTCCGGCTACGCCTACCCACCCAGACGATGACATCGGACCATATGGGGATGGGGATGAGGTTGATGCTGAGACTGCTGCTCGCCAGGCTCGGGTCGATGAGATGACCCATGCCATTCAGGCATTGGTCGGGCATCCCCAGCTAGACCAGATGTATGAGCATTTCATGGGCTATATTCGATCTCTGCAGTAGATACATTATAGTCCCTTTGTTTATGACATACATTTCGTATTTTATCGGTATGCTATATTTGTGTATTTCGTATTGTTTGCGTTATTATTTTCGATGGTTTCTACCCGATCACAACAACAAACAATCACATGCAAACGCTTCACTTCATAGATAACGATCAGATTTCACATCGAGGCATTACTAAAACTAACAAATCACATATATCGAGGCATTACTAAAACTAACAAATTACATACTTCGAGGCATTACCACAACTAACAAATAGAACATCGATAACACCATAATTTTTTCTTCATATCGACCATGCTATTCTTAGTTCGTCTTCGGAATTATTTTAATCTTTAAATCGTTGAATGGAAAGGCTCCAACCTCTTTATTTGCTCCCCTCACAAGTATCCCTGTCGTTTGAGCCACGTCAACGTGGTCACATCTGTTTACATCGGCAAAGAATGACCGGATATGTTGAAGCAGAAGATCTCCAACCTTCCACTCGTAGGCTCCACGAATGCTCGGATGAAAATCATTGCACTCCAGACACCCGAGCCGCAAGGGTGCAGAAATGTGATTCTCTTTTTCACAAACGACCTGAAACAGCGCGCATGGATGCATGCCTCTGTATTCTGGACTGCTGCAAGCACATTTGGACTCCTCCGGGGGCATTGTGTACCGAACCCTTTCGATTGCATAATCAATTCTGCCCATGGAGCCTACTACTCCAGATGTAACCGGCTCCATGGAAGGATTGAAAATGTGGAAGGAATCAGAATGTGGAATTGTTGTGTTGAGTTATTCAAGGTCCTCATTCCCTTTTATAGGAGTGGTTGGTTACAACGTCCAAATAAACGCTTCTAAGCCCGCCCCTAGTTTGCATCTAGGGATTTGGAGGTAGCAGCAACGTTAAATTTATCGTTGTAGCAACGTCCAAATAAACGTTGCTAAGCCCGATGGAGCCCGTTGGGATCCAGGGTGCAACGTCCGATCCGACGTTGCAACAACGTCCGATCTAACGTTGTTACAACGTCGGATCCCCTTTACTTGGGCAATTTCCCCAACAAATGAAACGTCAAATTGGACGTTTGGCAACGTCTAATCCAACGTTGCTGCAACGTCCAATTCGACGTGTCATTTGCGGTGTATATAGGGAACGCGTATGTAGATCTAGATGCGATTTTAAAGGTAAGGAGTTAGAGAAATGTTGATGTTGATTTTAATCTAGGCTTTGTACTTGGAAAATTTTGGCCAACACTACTTGCAATTGCAAGAAAAAAAGATACTCCTCTAAAATACATTTAAAGAAGATATTTGAAAAGATGTTAAAGATATTTTAAATATTATTTTACTTGGGAAAAAAAAGCAAACTAATACGAGGGCAATGGTGCACAGTGTGGCAAATTGACAAGGGAATTGATATTTTAAACATTATAATGTGACAGGGAATTGACAATATGTTAAAATTTCATTGGGAAAACATTTAGGCTCAAAAAAACGACAATGGTGCACAGTGTGGCAAAACTCTTATCCTTTTTCGTATCATACACATTAGTTATACTAATGTGTTGCATTTTGTTATCATGTTTTGACTAAAGATTTCCTTACTTTGCTGAAGAGGCCTTGTTGTGTAATTTTTCTGGTTGTTTCAATATCTTAACTCAAATTGCTCATTGTTGACATAATCAGGAAGCATTTATGCACTCTTTCTGGCTTTGTACTTGCAATTTACATTTGTGCTAAATTATTATCATAATTTATTTAATGTTTGTTTGCTTTACCTTATAGGTGCTCTCACACAAGAACTCAAGGCAAGTTGGCAAGATTAATGGATGATTAGTTGATTACAACTTTCATCATTTGCTTTAAGTGTAAACTTTTATTTTATGGATGTGTTTGTTTTAATTTTAAACTTTGCATGTTGAGTTGGATTTGTTGTTTTAACTTTTAAACAGTGTTTTCTTTTTGAATTTGATCATGCATGAATCAACAATCATGAATGAATTTATTTTCAATTTATAGGACTTTACATATTACAGAAATATGAACAGGTTGGTGTGTACAGATTTAGTTTGAGGCTGTTGTAAGTATAAACAGCTGTTGTAAGTGTAAACAGTTGTTGTAATTCAACAGAAGCTACTGTAATTCAACAAAAACTACTGTAAAGAGCTGCTGTAATTTTGTAAAATAGGGTTGTTGTAATAGCTGCTGTAAAACACAGCTTCTATATTGTGTAAAAAAAGGAATTTGGGCCGCTGTCAATGTTGTCAAGCTGTGCGAGGAAAAAAAAACCAAAAAAGCACGAATTTGGGCCTACTGGTCCAACCGGTCTTTACGGTCCGCGGACCGGAAAACCCAGGACCATGTTTCTCGGTCCCGGTCCGATTCGCGGTCCAAGTTTCCGAAAATTCCTGTCCATCGGATCGAACCGGGACCGGAATATCCGGTCCGATCCAGTCCAGACCGGAAGCCCAATCCTAGTACTACCGCTAGCCAGCGGTGTCATCGATTGGTGGTGCTTGGCTCCGAGTTTAGTCTACGTTGTCCTTGACTTTTTTGGGTTAGACTCGTTTGTTCGACTAGGGCTCTTTGTTTGCCTCTTTTTGTATTGCACCGTTTTTATTTTATGTTGTATGTTTGACGGTTCACTGTCTGCCGACTTTGTCGGCCTCTCGAGAAACCAAATTTGTTTAGTTCTCGAATTATTTCCTAGAGAAAATTGTAGTGGATATACCACTTCATGCGGCCCATTGCAAAAATAACCCCCCCTGCGGCCCAAATGGCATGAATGTCAAAAAAATCCAAAAAATTGCAAACATAACCGGTTGTGGATACCTGTTGTAGCGGGTTAAAAATCAGTTGGAAATTGGAAAGAGAAAAGAGAAAAAAGAATACATCACATCACGAACGTCTTCAGTCACATTCACTACTTCTCAAACCTGTAGGAATTCAAAAGGTTGGAGTGGAAAACCGCCATTGACAAAGCTTGGATGGAGCAACTTGCAACGCCGGAACCGAGAGCGAGAGGGGAAGTGAGGGGCGACCCGACATTGGGGAGAGACAACACCCCTGGTGTCCAGTCCGCCATTGAAGAGAGGTAATCCCCCATCCTCTATCTCAAAGCTTTGTCCTTTAATGGTAGTTAGGGGGTTTCAATGCATGTAAATTCAATTTCGGGCCGGTTGGAATAATTGGGTGAAAGGGGTTCGAAACATGGGAACGGGAAACCCTAACTGTAAGTGTGGTGGGCGGTTTGGGGATAGGGGTGGAGAGTTGCCATTTATGATAAGTTGGGGATGAAATTGAAGGTCCTAAAAGGGTATAAAAGGTTCGACAACCCAAATGAAACAATGAAATTGGGAATGTGATCACTCGTTAATGGCGAGCGGGATCCTTCTTGTGGATAGGGGAAACGATTGAATGGCTAGGTATAAGAAAATCTGGGTTGGATTTGATTTGGGGAAGTAACGGAAACTAATAGCATTTTGTAGCATAAAATGAAATCAATGGTGAGATCTCTAAGAATTTAACCTAAAAACAGCATATGGATATGAAGTTGTTTGAGTTTCGTTGCTCTTGTATATTGAATAACAAAAACAGAGATCTTGAAACCATTTTTGTGGTGTTGTCATTTGTTGATGGTTTTTCCGAGCACTTGTATATTGAATAACAAAAACAGCATATAATAAAAACAGTTCAGTTGTTGATGGTTTTTCCAAGCATTTGTGTGGTGTTGTCATTTGGAAAATGTTAAAATTTCTGGCAGAATAATTATTTTGACTGGCTATGCATTCGTATGTACTGGCAAGGATTATTGCTAAAATGAGTGTTATCTGAATGACAGCTTAAGGACACAATGGCAAAAGGGAAAGGAAAAAAGGTCGCGACGCCTTCGAGCTAGAAGGTATCAGCTGTAATCTCTTATATATGAGCCAAATTAGGGGCGTTATTTTTTTGTGTTCGTGATGTGAACATCGTTACTCTCTTATGATATTTGTGCATGCGACTCTTGCCCTTCCTCCGGTGAAATATTTTAGAGGGAGGTCCAACCAGTTCTCGAAGATGGGTGTTCTGAAAGGAATGGATGATGGGCTATCTACAACTGATTGGAAAATGCTCAATGACAGCAGGCTCATCGGCATTGTCAAGATCGGATCCAATGTGCCCTATTGCTCAACCCTGATCCATTACTTCCTGGAGAGGAAGCTCACGACACTAAAGAAATGTGAGACATGGTATGAGATCTAGGGGCGACTCCTCCGGTTCTCCATCAAGGAATTTCGCCTCGTCACCGGCCTCAAATGTGCTGGAAGGAATCGGGCATTTGAGGCGGAGGATCACAAAGACGCAATTCGGAGCTTCTTTGGAAGGGAAAGGGTAAAGGTGTCCGATCTTCCCGTCATTTGGGAGGTCGCAAAGGCGAAAGAGAGGAGTGAGAGGAAGAGGTTGAAGCTTGCACTCCTCATCATTGTAGAGTGCATCCCGCTGCCAGGGGATATGGGCAGGGCAGTGAAAGGGTGAGTGGTCACCCTCATGCAAGACCTCGACTGATTCTTCGACTACTCGTGGGGTAAGGTATGTTACGAAGCCACCCACGAGAGTCTGGATGGGGTACTGGTGAGGAAGGTGGAGCAGGGAGTCAAAGCTGGGAATGAGAGGTCCGGCTACTCGCTCAATGGATTCCCATTAGCGTTCCAAGTACGAGTTGAAACTATATGCGGTTTAACAGATGGCGAGGAAATTTTGTTTTTATGTCTGTTCCATAACCGAGTATGGCTAGGGTTTTGTCAAAACTGGCTAGTAAAATTATGATATTCTGGCCGTGTAGATTTGGATGTATGAAGCGGTGTCGGGTGTGGACAACCACTTTGCCAACAGGAGTCGTGGGGTTATCTTTCCCCGATGCGTTAGGTGGAACATAACGGAGGCGCACCTCCCCTATGAGAGGGTAAAGATGATGCTGGACATAGACAATGAGGATGGGATCAAGTGCAACGATGCTCGGAGGACCTTTGTGCCGGAAGCGGCTGAGCGGGAGAGTTTCCTCGGTGCTGGGTACCCCCACGAGGACTCCGATGACTTGTTTGACAAGGCCGCCATGGCGTACGAGGAATCACTCCCACCTATCGACATTCCTCCTAACGACACATTGCCTTCCCCCACTCATGGAGCTCGTGAGGATACAACGATTATCACGATGCTCCAAGAGGTCCTAACGCGGTTATTGGGCCTCGAGAAAGCAATGGAAGAAATCAAGAGCCACCTCACCGACGTCAAAAAGGTCGGACCTTAGTCGGATAAAGAGCAAGAGGTAAGGCATATTGTTAGGCCTTATTTACACCTTAGTCACACATCTGAAACTGGCTATGAAGAGTTAGTTAATGGCTAGTTCACCTGCAAACTTGGCAGGAGAATGTCTTCATGGGGGTTAACAACGACAAGGAAGAGGATATTGGCACCGAAAACTCCGAGCCAGCTGCCACAACACAGGCCGTTGTCACACAACAGGAGAGTGTCACCAAATAGGAGCCCCCTGCACCGGCTGAGGTGAAGGGGACGGGGAGGCCGAAACGCACGATTTGCAAGAGAACATTGGCACCAAAAAGGCCCAACCAGCAGCCACAACTAAGGAGGTTGTCACGCATCAGGAGAGTGTCACGCAGGAGTCCCCCTCTCCACATGCACCTGCGAAGCCGAAAGCTCGAGGGAGGCCTAAATGTGCCAAGAAGCAAGAGGAGATTTACACCAAAAAGTCCAAGCCAGTTGCGACAAATGAAGAGCTTGTCACCCAACAGGAGCCGACTGTGATGCAGGAGGCCCATCCTTAACCTACACCTCCTCAGCCAAAGAGGATGGGGAGGCCAAAACGCAACAAGCAGGAAGAAACAGATGTCGATGAACAGGTCGTGTCGGCCGTCAATAAGAGAGCCCGTGTCGTCAAGTTCAAGCTCACTCAGGTACTTCCGTCAGAAGTTGTTGTCTTTGAGGGTCTCATCACGAAGGAGGGCGTCGACGCCGTCGACGGGTGGCTGTCTAGGTGCGTTGTCATAGTGGCCTCATCCTTATTCCTTTTAATTGTTGGCCAAGTCGTGTATTCATTTGTTAACTAACAGATACGTTCCCAGGGGAGGACCCACACTAACCGCAGCACAGGGGACGACAATCACCCAGGGATTCTTTGAGATTGTCAGGACTCCGACGTTCTGGTTGTCTGCTAAGGTATGCCTTGTACGGTATGAGTGAATCGTGTCATCCTCTATGTACCCCTTATACTTGCATTCTCACACCTATCTCCATTGCGTTGGATAGTAGCACATGGACCAGGCCCTGTGTATCCAACAGGAGAAAGTGAAGGAAGATGAAGCGAAGTTCAAAGAGGTCATCGTTATGGATAGCTTTTGTCCTTTCGTGTTGGAGACAGAGTGGGCGAAGCACAAGACATCGACAACCGGCTACACTGTCGGGAAGAAGATGCTAGCCTACCTCGACGAGTCGGCCCCCGCATTCATGGGGTAGAGCTGGGCTGAGGCACAGTACATTATTGCCCCTGTAAACCTCTGGAAGAAGCATTGGGTGGCAATGGAAGTATGCCTCGACGAGTGGACGGTCAAGTTGTACGATAGCGATGTCCATGCCGTCCGTGACCTCCAACTTGGGAATGAGATGCGGTTCGTTGTAGACTTCCTGCCACATGTTATTGCCACTCACCCAAAGCTCGCCCTCCGTATAGGGTGTCCCTCGCTGTCGCCTTCGCGCGTCGAGCCTTCCAATAGTTGCAAGTAACTCCAAGCTCGGACTTCGATAAGGCCTGTATGTGGGCTGGAGTTACCGGCTTACGGGTACTAGTGAAACTGCATTGCATATCATCAATCGTGCCAGGTAACAAACTGGCTAGATGTTTATTATCACTAACTAGGATATGTAGTAAATTGGCTAGTGTTTCACGGTTAGGGGTCACTAAGAATTTTTTTCATCTTGATACAAGGCTCTTCCCAATAAGCTCGGACGTTGCCTGTCGATCGTGATTGTGTGTAACATTAACCCCGCAGGTGTGCTCCTGCACGTACTTCCTCACTTTCCACAAACTGGTTTTCAGGTATGTTGACGCACGGCACATCCACTTGCACTCGGGATCGATGCACACCACGGAGTAGACTTCCGACGATGACCTCTTCACATGTGTGTCAAAACAGCCCTCCAACGCAGACCACCTTACCTGGTTTTGCACCTCCTCCTTGGACTTCAACAACAATCCCTCATGAAGGTCGGTGTTCTTGCGTCGGGGGTCCCATCCCTGCGGAAAAGCTTTGTCCAACATCTTCTCCACATCCTCGGTCGACATCCTTGGAGCTTTCGTCCTCGAAACCCACCGTTCGGCCTCGTACATCTCATCATCGGATGATATACAACCCATTGATGAAGTTTCCTCAAGCGACTCCAATTTTATTACTCCGATATTTCCATTCTCCTCCTCCGAAGAGGTCGCCAAGTCGACGGAAACAACACTCCCCTTATGCCCACCCACATATATATTATCCTCCTCATCACTACTCAGACATACGATCTGTTTCCCCCGGTCCACGTCCAGCACTTGACCTCTCATCTCCGAAGTGACGGTTGTCGGTTCTGCCTTAGCTTTCTGGATTACCTTGCCAGTCGTGTGATTTTCCTTGCCAGCTAAAGTGTTTTCCTTGCCATCAATGGTGTTATCCGGGCCGTTCTCCGAATTCAGATGAAGATGCGATATTGACCCATCGATGACCATATCAACCCAACCACCCTCTTCCACCACGAGTGTTGTGATGTCTCCATCTGGTGATTTGTTGCGTTGTTCCATGTTCCCAACCATGGAGCGACTTCCATGTTGGCTTCCACCTTCGTTCATTGAAGCGTACAAAGGAAGGGGACATGGCCCATCGCCAACCCTTGAGTTGTAGTACTTGAAAGCATCCCCATCACTTTCATCATCCACTTGAATCGGATAACATCCCTCTGTCTTCGTATCGAGTAGATATTTCAACTCTAACTCGTAGCACCTCGGGTCAACCGCGAGCTTCTCCATTATCTTGCTCCTGACGGACCCAAACGACATGGTCTCCTCTATGAGCATTATTTTGTGGGCGTTTTGACCTTGATACACCCATCCTCCTCCGAGATGCTCCCATCTATCATTGGAAACGAGAGTAAGTAAGACCACCCCTTTCTCCCCTGCAAAATAAAGAGGTTAAGATGGTCCTCTCAGTATCGGTTAGAGGTAAGGGAAGGATGGGGAAAATCCATTACTCTGAATACAAAACAAAATTGGAGTCGCTTGAGGATGACTAGGATTTTCCTGTCGTTGATGTATATTTTATGCAATTGCCACGTGTATCCCTGTCTATGGCTACATATCTTCGGTGGATGACTAGGATTTCCCTTTGCATGGCTAATAACTGAATTCCTGGGTTTTATTCTTCCAACTTGAAGTTAATGGCAGCCATGGGGAAGAATCAAATGTTTTTCACTTTTTGGTCCACCTGGCGAGCTCCCCCATCTCCTTTTATACTCCCTCTGAGAACCGATAAAATCCCAATGGGATTTCCCTCCATTTTGCCTTGGCGGGAACTTTTTTTGTGAAAAGTGAACCATATCTCTCATAGCATTAAATGTCGGTCATTCCAAGCTTACTCACCCTCTCTCCCAGCGTCACTGTTGAGAAAGAGGAAATCGAGACTTGCAATTAAAATATAAATAAATCAAAGCAAACCAGATTCCGTCCGGTGCAAATAATTACAAGACTCCCTCCCGATGTAGCAGTGGGAAGTCAGGTTCGAATGCTCGAGGAAGCGTGTCAGCGGATCCTAGGCAGCAACGGAATCTCACGAACAGAAATCGACAACAGATTACCTCGATCTCAAATAGGGTTAGTCGACAGAAGATCGGACAAGTCGAAGCAAGCAGCAGCAGCTCCCGGTGGTTGGTCGATATCGAGGAGAGTTTACTCGATATCGAGTAAAGCTTTCGTCGACGTCGAGTTCCTGAAAACCAGAAGCTACAGCGATCCTTGTGATCGAATATCAGTAGTCGATGTCGATCAGATTTGGTCGATATCGAGGAGAACAGTGACTTCAAAATGAAAGAAAATAAAGAACAAGGCTTTGCAAAACTCGAAATAAACTATGTGAATGAAAACTTCCAAGATTGGGGTTTGCAACGTCGATAACCAAGCATGCATAAGGCAAGATAAAGAAATAATCATGCAATCACATCGAAGGATTAAGCTTTCGCCTTTTCCAACAATTAGATAACTCTTTCAAGAAACCGTAATTGTATCTACCGATTTTATGTTTACAATCCAAGTTGTTAGCATGGATCTCCATTGGATGGGTAATAAACACATAAAAGGTAGTAGATGCTCAAGACAAGACAAAGATCAAACCTTTACCTCAAACACGCATGGCTATCGTCGGGCTTGCCCCAACCCTTAAAGTGGGTGGACTACTCGCGCCTCATCGCAATCGTAGACATTGATTGAAAAGAAATAAATTGCATTCTATATTCAAAGTCTTTACAATCCCGGCACTCCAACTTTCGTTGAACGCCAAAACCCTAAAACCTTTGAACTCCTAAACTTCTCTGTGGAACTACTTCTCTAGCTTCTAAATTCAATTCTAAAATCAGCCCCATGGGCTTTATTTATAGCCTTCATTCCTTGCAAATCAAGGAAAGAAAGTATATCTAATTTCTAAAGATAAAACTAAATAAAAATAAAACATTAATTCTAAAAGGAATATCTAAATATCTCTTTATCTTCTTTTCTTAAGCGAATAATCTTTTCTTCATGGATAAATCCTTGGTAAAACTTGATAGACTTGATAGACTCGACCTTCCACGCATCCAAGCAGCCCAACTCGTAGTTGGACAGCCCAACAGGGTCACGCGGCCCAGAAGCTTTTTAGTCGACATCGAGTAAAACTACTCGATATCGAGGAGAGATGTCGTCGACTTCGGCTTTGGCTTTCTCAAGTAACTCTTCCCAGAACTGGCTCGGTCATGTGTTGCTGGTTTACTCGACATCGAGTAATTTTGTCGATATCGAGTAAATGTTGCTCGATGTGTCTTGCTCTTCGGATTCTCGATCAGATTTCCTTCCTCGATTACGGGTGTGGCTTCAGGTCTTAGTCGACATCGAGTAAGTTTACTCGATATCGAGGAACTTCTGAACTCGAGTTGGCTCCGTCTCTCAGTTCCTCGAGGAGCTTCTCCTCGATCATGCTTTGCTCGGACATGTTTGGTCGATATCGAGGAAAAATGCTCGATATCGAGTAAGGCTCAGCTTCCGTCTTTGCTTCTTGGTTTTTCCCCGGAATGGCTCTAAATTCTGCAATATTAAACCAAAACTTTTGTAGACCTCTATTTCTTGCAAATAAGCATATATTACATAAATTCGACATATTCCCAGTCCGAAATATGCAAAGTATATAGAACATGGAGCTAAAATGTGCATTTCAACATGGCTATTTTAGTAGACATCAAATCACCCCATACTTAAACTTGCTTGTCCCCAAGCAATAACTTGGATGATCATTCAGGGGAAGAAGTCAAAACTCTCAACATCATAGATTCGTTCTCATATAACCCTGCAATCAATTTCCATCATCGAAAAGGTACTTGTGTCACAAATCCATGCATGAGCAACTAAAAAGCAACATTTACTCATAAAAGGAGGGTAATGCAAAAACAATTTATGTGACAAAGCATTAATAATCAAGAGGACTTTAATTTAAGCTCAATAGGGAGTAGATTGGTAAAAGGCTAAAGGTGGGCAATTTTTGGCAATGTGGTGCTAATAATCCAGGGAAATGGAGTACTTTCCAAACTGAATTTCCACATTCCTTCTTCATAAGATTCATCACCTTTCATAATGCTTTTATCAATAATAATGCTTTTACCTCTCTAACCTCAGCACTACCTTCTCGCGAGTCGCAAACATGGGTGTCATGAATGGCCCTGGATAATTAGTGCTTTGGACTCCTCACTTGGTGTCCCATCTCGCCAAACTATTATCTCAGCGAGCAGGGTCGATCTTTGATCGGATTTTCTTTCACTCATTTAATTTTCCATATATTTCAAACAATCCATCCAAACTCCAATAATGATAACCACAACACAAACACCATATAATAATCTCCATAATGTAACATCATTCCCAACATAATCCCCGGATAGGTAAGGAATGACAATATTTAGAACATGTGGAGCAATATATGAAATAAGGCCTAATATGGCTTTTGTGTAATGCATAAGCATCGGTATAGGCTAGGATATAACAATATGAGCATTATATGGAAATATAAAGTCCTCCATCCTCTTATCATGCAGCATGTCAAAAGCAACATCAAATTTTACCTCCTTTCATGGTTTTCAAGAAAATAACGCACTTCATTGTGACTTCGCTTTACTAGGCAATTTCATGCTATATCTCTAATGAATCCAATTTTGCATCATCGAGTTCAATATACCTTCCATGACACTATTTCTTTGAACAATTTACAAGCATTGGGAGATGTCTTATAGAATTTTGAGTTTAGCCTTATGCACAAAAATTTAAAAATTTACTCAAAATTCACCATGTAATAGCAAAACAAGAAGAAAACATATAATAATGATAATGAGCCCTTCTCCCACCCCATACTTAAACTATACAGTGTCCTCACTGTATAAAATTAATATAAAACATAGGTAAAGGAAGGAACTCACCGAATAATGCGTCGAGGAAAGCAAAACAGGGCCTGTCGAGTACTGGGTTGGTCGACATCGAGGAGGTGTTGTCGATGTCGAGTAAAATGTCAGCGTTGATTGGAATGCTGAAGTCGAGGAGCTTTCTGACTTGGTCGATGTCGAGTTGGCCTACTCGATATCGAGTACAACTGGGCTGCTTCTCTTGGTCGTTCTCGACTTGGCCTTCGTCGATTCCGACTAACTTTCAAGGACTTCTCTTTCCACCCTTCGCGATCCTTTTATACTCGCCGACCTAAAAGTGTTAGATTTCACACGAAGACAAGACTTTCCACATGAAATATTTAAAACTAGAAATAAAAACAAAACCGAAACCGAAAGTTTCAAAGTCCCAAAATTCAAAAGTTTTATGTACATGCTCTAGATTTTAGAGTCGCTAGGCCGACTTCTCCGTTTGTGCTTAAGGACCGTCAATGTGGGGTCCGCTTGTGCTTGACCCTTCTCCTGGATCATCTAGGTCCTGATTGTAGTATGTAAGCTCAGCTGATAGGTGGTCGCTTGCATAATCCCCCTTTCCTTCCTTTTTCTTCTTTCCAGCTCTGATTCTTCACAGATTTGCTCGCCACGGGGCCTTACCTCCCCTCAAATTATTTAAAAGTTTCTTAATGGACTGAGGAGGAGTAGAATTCATACCTGAACTTACCTTTTCGGGCCCAAAACAGAAATCTTTGGGCTTAGGGTTGGTCGATGTCGAGTTAGGCTGGTCGACATCGAGTATAGGGACCCCATACTTAGGCTCTTCGCAAGTCTGATGCTCAGCAGGGGAAGTCGATGTCAAGGAATATTGGTCGACATCGAGTAACACTTTAGTCGACATCGAGGAAATGTTGTCGATGTCGAGCAGCATTTTGGTGCCTTCCTCCGTTGTTTGCTTGGTCCCGTGGTCATTGATGCTTTTCACCTCCAGCCATGAAATTTCCTCCTTTGCAGGGCCAAAGGAGAAATCTAAGACCTCGTCGCCTATGGTGAAGGTGAGCAATCGCTGTTTGACACTAATCTTGGCATCTGCAGTAGCTAGAAATGGTCTACTAGGAATAATAGGGCTAGTAGGATCTTCAGCACAGTCTATAATAAGGAAATCAGCGGGAATAAAGAACTTATCAACCTGGACAGGGACATTTTCAACCATACCTGTAGGGATGACTACTGTATTGTTTGCCATGTATAGCTTGGCATCCACAGGCTCTATAGATCCTATCTTCACCTTTTGCCAGATTGATAAGGGCATGATACTCACGCTTGCTCCTAAATCACACAAGGACTCATATTTATATTGCCCAAGTCCTACAGTAATGGAAAACTTACCAGGGTCAGGTCTCTTTTCAGGAAAGTGGAGCATTTTGCATTCGCGGGTGATTTCTGAGAGTGATCGCTTGTTGCTAAGGATTTCCTTGAGGAATTTGACATACGCAGGAATCTCTTGAAGAGCTTCTGTAAAAGGAATAGAGACATTCAGTTCTCGAAGCATATTAACAAAACGTTTAAACTTACCTGCAGTTGGATCCTTCAGCGCTTTGGAAGGGAAAGGCAGTGTCTTTTTCTGCTTCGGAGCCAGAACAGATGTCGGAGGTGTTGCAGAGTCCTCGACATCGACCACTTTGTTCTCGACATCGACAAGGGTTTGGTCGACATCGAGTAAAGTCGTCGACTTCGGGTTGCTGAGCTGTGCAGACGAGTCCAAGCTTGGCTTCTGCTCTATGTCGAGTTGTGTTTTATCGATATCGACCAACTGTTGGTCAACATCGAGTTGCTGCTGGTCGTTGCCGAGTTGCTGCTCTGCTTTGTCCTGCTGCTTTCCGATCTCTGGCTCGCGTAATTGGTGCCCGCTCCTGAGCTTTACAGCTGCGACGTGTCCGGTGTTTCCCTTGGGGTTTGGTTCAGTTTGCCTAGGGAGTTGCCCGGTTGGTTGTGGAATCTGCGCCGCGAATTGACCCATCTGGGTCTCTATGCTTCTCTTTCAGATATCCAGCTCTCCAAATCTTGTGTTAAAATTCTGGAGCTGATTATTGATGGCGCTTGTAGCCTGCTGGTTTTGTGCTTGATTTCTCCTCATTTCATCGAGGATAAGCTGTAGATCGTCCTTCCATTGATCCCTTTCTAGATGACCAGGAGCTCTGTATGGCGGGGGGTTTCTAGGGGCACCTTGGTTCCATTGTGGTTGCTGAAACCTTTGGTCTCCCATATAGTGATTGGGACCCCCTGCGTAAGCTACCTCCTCGTGAGTTTCTGCCATCCTGACTTGCTCTGTGTGTGGGCATTCAGTAGTGGTGTGCCGCTGTGATCCGCATTCGATGCAGGGCTGGTTGACAGAAAGATACTTGACTTGCTTGAGGAGCTTGCGATTCTGATCTCTGTAGTACTGCTCCCTGACATATGGGTCAATCTCCTTAGAAGGCTCGTAGAGAAGCATGGACGGGGCTAGCCTAGCATAGGCATCTTCATCATAGTTTGTTGAAGGCCCATACTTATTATCGTAGTTGGTGAGCTTGTCGAGTACACCCCATGCATCAGCTGGTGGCATTGTCATATACTCATATCGAGTATACTGGTTGATCCTATCCTTGGTGGTTTGGTCAAGAGAATTGAAGAAGATCTCTTGAATGACATAGGGTGGTTGTCCATGTGTGGGGCAAGATCGCAGGAGTTCCTTATATCGTTCCCATGCTTTTGCCAGCGGTTCCCCAGGCTTCTGTTTGAAAGCTGTAATCTTCTGGCGGAGGAGTGCTGTCTTGGCAGGAGGAAAGAATTTGTTGAGAAATTCCTGCTCTACTTGAGCCCATGTCGTGAGGGATCGTGGTTTTAGTCCTTCTAGCCACTTCAATGCAGGACCGGCGAGAGACCAACGAAGAGCCTTCATCTTGACATATTCCAGGGTAATACCTTCAGCAAGAGTATGGCACATGTCAGTAAAATTGGTAATATGTTCAAGAGGGCATTCATTAAATCTACCATGAAAAGCATTATTTTTAAGTTCAATAAGGAAGTGAGTGCGAATTTCAAAATTATTCTGAGGGATTAGAATGGCCGATTCATGCACGACGAGAGTCGGGTGCATGTAGTCCTCAGCAGTGGTAGGGTATTGGGCAAGCTCAGCTTCTGCCTGCCTCCTTCGCTCAGCTTCCTGTTCCCTTCCTGTTTTCTCAGCGGTGAGAGCAGTGTCTTTGGCGGCTAGTTCCCTCTGAAGCCTCTCAATCAACTGTTCTTGTGTTTCTGCGGCCTCCACGGCTCTTTTCAATTTAGCTTGGATGTGTATAAGGCGTTCCGGATTGTCTAAGGTGTCAAACTCAGGTGTTTGACCAGAACGACGCATATACCTGCAAAGTAACTCAAAGCAAACGTGAGATTTAACTACATAAGGCGCGAATGATAGCTTCCCCAGCAACGGCGCCAATTTGTTGAGAATGAGGAAATCAAGACTTGCAATTAAAATATAAATAAATCAAAGCAAACCAGATTCCATCCCGTGTAAATAATTACAAGACTACCTCCCGATGTAGCAGTGGGAAGTCAGGTTCGAATCCTCGAGGAAGCGTGTCAGCAGATCCTAGGCAGCAGCGGAATCTCACGAACAAAAATCGACAACAGATTACCTCGATCTCGACTAGGGTTAGTCGACAGAAGATCGGACAAGTCGAAGCAAGCAGCAGCAGCTCCCGGTGGTTGGTCGATATCGAGGAGAGTTTACTCGATATCGAGTAAAGCTTTCGTCGACGTCGAGTTCCTGCAAACCAGAAGCTACATCGATCCTTGTGATCGAATATCAGTAGTCGATGTCGACCAGATTTGGTCGATATCGAGGAGAACAGTGACTTCAAAACAAAAGAAAATAAAGAACAAGGCTTTGTGAAACTCGAAATAAACTATGTGAATGAAAACTTCCAAGATTGGGGTTTGCAACGATGATAACCACGCATGCATAAGGCAAGATAAAGAAATAATCATGCAATCACATCGAAGGATTAAGCTTTTGCCTTTTCCAACAATTAGACAACTCTTTCAAGAAACCCTAATTGTATCTACCGATTTTATGTTTACAATCCAAGTTGTTAGCATGGATCTCCATTGGATGGGTAATAAACACATAAAAGGTAGTAGATGCTCAAGACAAGACAAAGATCAAACCTTTACCTCAAACACGCATGACTATCGTCGGGCTCGCCCCAACCCTAGAAGTGGTTGCACTACTCGCGCCTCATCGCAATCGCATACATTGATTGAAAAGAAATAAATTGCATTCTATATTCAAAGTCTTTACAATCCCGGCACTCCAACTTTCGTTGAACGCCAAAACCCTAAAACCTTTGAACTCCTAAACTTCTCTGTGGAACTACTTCTCTAGCTTCTAAATTCAATTCTAAAATCAGCCCCATGGGCTTTATTTATAGCCTTCATTCCTTGCAAATCAAGGAAAGAAAGTATATCTAATTTCTAAAGATAAAACTAAATAAAAATAAAACATTAATTCTAAAAGGAATATCTAAATATCTCTTTATCTTCTTTTCTTAAGCGAATAATCTTTTCTTCATGGATAAATCCTTGGTAAAACTTGATAGACTTGATAGACTCGACCTTCCACGCATCCAAGCAGCCCAACTCGTAATTGGACAGCCCAACAGGGTCACGCGGCCCAGAAGCTTTTTAGTCGACATCGAGTAAAACTACTCGATATCGAGGAGAGATGTCGTCGACTTCGGCTTTGGCTTTCTCAAGTAACTCTTCCCAGAACTGGCTCGGTCATGTGTTGCTGGTTTACTCGACATCGAGTAATTTTGTCGATATCGAGTAAATGTTGCTCGATGTGTCTTGCTCTTCGGATTCTCGATCAGATTTCCTTCCTCGATTACGGGTGTGGCTTCAGGTCTTAGTCGACATCGAGTAAGTTTACTCGATATCGAGGAACTTCTGAACTCGAGTTGGCTCCGTCTCTCAGTTCCTTGAGCAACTTCTCCTCGATCATGCTTTGCTCGGACATGTTTGGTCGATATCGAGGAAAAATGCTCGATATCGAGTAAGGCTCAACTTCCGTCTTTGCTTCTTGGTTTTGCCCCAGAATGGCTCCAAATTCGGCAATATTAAACCAAAACTTATGTAGACCTCTATTTCTTGCAAATAAGCATATATTACATAAATTCAACATATTCCCAGTCCGAAATATGCAAAGTATATAGAACATGGAGCTAAAATGTGCATTTCAACATGGCTATTTTAGTAGACATCAGTCACTGTCAACCCTATGCAGTCCTTCCTTTTTTTATTTTTTTTTGGCCAAAATGATTACAATCCCTCCCTCTTTCCAGTCGACACGTGTCCCACATTGTCACAACTTTTCCCGGTTTGTGCAAAGGGTAACCGGCAACCTGTTGGGCCTAATTTGCAAGAATGACAATTTGTCATGCCTTTACCAATTTTCTGGGGTGGAGTTTATTTTTGCAAAGTGGAGGATGAAATGGTATATTCATGCAAATCATCCTATTTCCTAATCAAAAAAAAAACTTACTTGAAATTTTACCAAAATAAAAGTGGTAATGCTGACGGATCCCAAACCCTTCACCAAAAAAATTTGAAATTTGGATTTTGGCTAAAAAAAATTGAAAAAATTTGCAAAATAGGCACTTTTTTTGACGAATTTCCAAAATGGTCACGTTTTTGGACAAATTAGCAAAATGTCCATCATTTATACCCTAATTTGATCTGTTTCATTCCCCCTGTTTCTCTCTCGTGCATCTCCGTCTTCTCCTCCTCCTCCTGCTCCGGCAAAATTAATCGAGAATCACCTCTTTTGATATCGATTTGGCTCACGCACGAGACTCTAGAAGAATCAGGCTCCGATTCCGACTCGGAATCCATTCGGCTTCTCCTCGGTGGAATTGCTAGGCTGATAGAGGTTCCTTAGGCCAGACATCACCAGATTCAGATTCGATTTGTGTGCGATTGCGAAGCCGCCGATTCAGTCGTCGCCTCCGCCGAGGATTCTGCTTTGGTCTCTTCCAACGCCACCGGTTCTTCTATATCGCCATCGAAAGATCCGCCTTGGATCTTGCTGGAGTCGCTGGCCGGATTCCTGCACTGTGTTGTCGTTGGCGGTGGCCCAACAGGAGTCGAGTTCAGTGGTGAATATGGAGGAACATCTCAAGGTGGCGTCGGTGCTCTTGTTGGCTCTCTCCCGATCAACTGTTGCTCTCTCGGTCAGTTTCTGCGCCTCCCTTCTCTCATTCTCAGGCCACCGCCTCCGCTCTAATCTCCCATCCTTGGTTGCTGTGTGTCGATCTCGAGCTCGAATGGGTTATGATTGTCGTCTACTTCCTCCTCTGGTAAGTGATTCTCGATCTCAAGCTCTAATCTCACCGAGTCTCTCCTCCGACCACCGCTGTAATCTCTCATCTCTCAATTGCAGATGCTGGAGTAACCGTCAAAAGATCTGGACTAGACCTATCTTGTTGAGTCGCAGCTCTCGCCCGGTCTCTCCTCCTTCGCTCTGTCTCGTTGCTCGTCTCGCCCAGGTATACACCGAACCTCACCTTCTTCTTGTAATCTGACCTTCAATTCTTTGCATTTCAGATTTAATTGTGCTGGTCAATTGATTTCAATGATTTGTGCAGTGTATTTGCATTTCAGATTTACAGTGGTTATGAATATATGATTTGTGCAGTATTGCAGTGATTATTATTGTGTATTTGTGCAATGATCAAGGACTCTCTCCCCTGTTAGTTCTAATACATATATAAACATACCTTTGTTCAACAAAAAAGAATAAATTATGATTCAAGCTAGCTAGCTAGTAAAAATTCAAGTGTTCACCTATACATTTCTAGTTGGCTTCTGTAAAAAAGATCGAGCTATCTCATAGTTGAAGTCTAGTAAATGGTGTCTGTAGTTTTAGTTGTTGAATATGTAGATTGACAGAGTTAGTTCTCTTACCCTTTCTGGAGAAGTGAAGCTTTTAATTGATGTGCTTGTCGGTTAGTCGTCTTTAGGGATCAGTTACAAGTGAAGTTTCTCCTTGATCAGTTTGGAAACTGAGAATATGTTGCTTAGCTCATTGAGGGAAGTTCGAGTTCTTTAATCTGCCTATGAACTTGATTTTCTATGGATATTTTTTACCAATCCTGTTATGGTTGTGTCACTTAACTCTTCCATGTTGTATCGTTGTATATGATTGTCTTGTAAGATCGACTTATCCCTTTTTCATTGTTTTCTTCAAATCTGTTGCCTTTATTATGTTTTAACTTCTTCTTGGAGTTGATTGTTGTGTTCTTTTGCTATATACTGCAGCTTGAGGTATGGAAGTTGATTGTTGTGCAACTCTAAGAGAGAGTTGTGCAACTCTAAGAGAGATTTTTTGCAACTCTAAGAGAGAGTTGTGCAACTCAGCTCTAAGACTGAGTTGTGCAACTCTAATTAATTATGCATCTGTACGCGTGGAAGGAGCTTGAATTTGTACTTGTGAACATTCAACTGAATTATTGAATTTGATATGCTTTCTTGTTTTCTTTATGATTACTCAATCATTAAAGTGGTTAAACTTTGTTTTGTTGTGAAATCAGGGATATTGTGGCAGAAAGTGGGGCAGTTGAAGAGCTAACTGCATTGGTCACCCGTTGTTCCTTGACTTCTGAGGTAAAAAAACAAAGTCTGTGTGCACTGTGGAACTTGTCTGCAGATGAAAAACTCAAAGTGAAGATGGTGAATTCCGATCTTCTTCCTTTACTTGTCAAGTTTTTGGATGATGAGTCCGAACAAGTGAAGGAGGTTGCTGGTGGAGTGTTGGCCAATCTGGCATTAAGCCACTCTAATCAAAGTCTCTTGGTGGAAGCAGGTGTTATTGCCAAACTGGTATGTTTTACTTTATATTGTGACGGATATTAGGTATTCTTTTGTTTGGAAGGGAACTACTTTAACTTAATAGAGGATAATTTTGAATGCCAAGCAGATGGTATCCTTGTGATGCATTATATGCCTACATACTGTCATCATCAGTCTTTTTTGTTTATTTCAATCATCAGCTTTTTCCAGTGAAAAGTAAACCTAAGGAAATATTTGACTATCCATTTTATTTTATTTTTAATGAGAACTTGAACTATCCTAAATTAGCTTAAAGTCTTCACATACGTTGGTTGGTTATCTTCATGATGAGAAGGAATATTTAACCAGCAAATGCAATTAAAATATGTTTTTGTGGTTGGTTATCTTCACATACGTTGGTTGGTTATCTTCATGATGAGGAGGATGCAATTTGGTCTTGGTGGGCCTATTGTTTTCGAGTTCAATTTTCGGTTAAAGGAATGGAAGCAATTACTTCACTGTCACTATTTGATTTTGGAGCTATTCATTTGGTTGTGGAGTTATTGAGTTTCCTAGTCGAATGCTTTTAGCCTATTAGCTCAAATGGAAGAGCATTCTGCTCATGCACAATGCTCTCCCATTTTAGTTTGAATTTTACTTCGTGTTTGAATTGTGATTTTGTCTTGAATGAGTTTTGTACACTAGATGAATGGGTTTTGTGCTGACAGAAGGGGTTGGACTGGATGAATGAGTTTTGTGTTGACAGAAGGGGTTGGACTCTTGAATGTAAGTTTGTTATATAATATAGTAAGCTAATTTCACAACATAATCGGCTTAACTAATAGAAATTCTAAAATTAATTAAGGGATTGCGATGATTCAAATTTCCCAATCACTCAAACCCTTTGTAAAAGACTATTTTTTCTTGGCGTCAGCAATGTTGGTTATGAATGCTATCGTTTACCACCTCCATCTATGATTTTTAGTTGCTGACACTGTTTTTTGTTTAGGGAGAACCAAATCATAAAATGAACAAATTAGATTAAAAAGTGCAAAACTAATATTATAAAGTGCCCAAATTAGATTTTTAGTTTATGGAGAACAAATTAGATTTTAGAGTAAAATTACTCAATAGATTATTGCACAACACGGTCTTATTTTTGCTCATCAATAGAGTACAATTGCACAACATGGGGGATTGGTGAAAATTTGCTCAACATCATCTTATTTTTGCTCAACAATAGGTTATTTTTGCACAACAATCACTACTACATAAATGATTTATAGTAGCGGCCAAAAAACGCCACAAAAACAGGGAAAACCGCTTCCTAAAGGGTAATCTGGCGGTTAATCTGGCGGTTTTATAGCCGCTACATCTGCTGCCGCTGCATTAGCTCAAACGTAGCGGTTTTTTAAAGCTAATGTAGCGGTTTTAGGAAGGAAAGACAAACCGCCACATAAGACATAGAAAACCGCCGGCTGATAAAGTAATGTAGCGGTTTTCTCTAGAAAATATAGTGGCGGTTAATAAGGCTTTGGTGGCGGTTATTAATTTTCTATTGCAACGGTTTGTTGGCTTTTGCAGCGGTTTTTGTCTTGTAAACAAATATGGGGGCTGTCCATTTATTTTTTTATTGTTTACTAATTATACATTTATTGTTCATATATGCTTGATTTATTATATTTGTATTCTTTATACTAATTATACATTTATAAGCCGCACTTAAAAATTAATAGTTAAAAACAAAGGATAAATTAGATTAATATATACTATCATTCATGGATATATACACAAAATCAGAATTTATCCGTAGTATCTAACATTTTCAAGCTAGCTAAGTTTCATATAAAAATAACATATACGTACTAAAAGGAAGAATTTCACCTAAAAGCACAAACTAGCCAAGTAATTAAAGTTTCAAATTTATCTTTAACAAAATATTAGCTACCCAACTATCAAGTATCTGTCTAGTGCACAACCACCTAGCTAGACATAATCTTCAAAAGGTTGGAACAAACACTTATCCATGAGATCGACCAAAATACATTATCCCAATTCCTGCAATGAAAAAAAAAGGATATAATATTAAACTAAAATTGACCAAAGAGAAGTTAACTACAAAGACATATTTATTCAATTTATGTTAATAATTGAAACAAATACAGAATAATTTTTCTCGCACAAATACACCTTCATGACTAACAGATTTGAAACATTAATGTATCTTCTTGCAGAGTTAGAGAAATCTCAAAGCTCACCTATACTCAATCACCATTATCTAAAAGTCTTTCTACAGCTAATGTGACCAAAGAATTCAAATTGAAATTCCAAGCTTATAAACTGCAAAGAACAGCTAATGGGGTGTTTGTTGTGAGCCTAATCTGCCATGTTTTACTGTGACTTTTATATCGATTTCTGCATACATTTCATTCATTCGGGCTAAGATAGTACAGAATCTATGTGGTTTATGTTTATTTGCCAAATTGTGGAATCTACACCAGTTTCTGTTTAATTTCGCAGAATTCAGAGCATTTTACAGCAACTCTAAAGAAGGTCAGAAAAGCTCGGAAAGCAACTACAGAAGTCCAGGATCCGAGAATACAGAACCAAGCTGAAGCCCAGGCTACTCGATCTCGAGTGGACTTTACTCGATCTCGAGTAGAAAGTCCGAGCAGCCTGGTCGACAAAGCCTGGTCGAGAGAGCTGAGCCAGACCAACCCGACTTTCGGAGTCTACTCGATCTCGAGTACTACTTGTCGAGATCGACGACGCCTCAGCGCCACACCCGGAGTCGAGAAAGAAAGCTGATCGAGAAGCCGAGGACGAAGACGCCGAGCACAATCCTACTCGACCTCGATAAGACCTTGTCGAGGTCGACGAGACAACCAGCGCCTGTCCGAGTCCTTGCCGAGGAGAAGCTGCTCGACCAGAGAAGACCACACCCTAGTCGATCTCGAGGAGCCCTAGTCGAGATCGACGAAGCCCCGAGTCCAGATCCGAGCCTGTCGAGTAGAGCCACCCGAGAAGACCCAGTCGACATAGCCAGTCTACTCGACCTCGACGAGCCCTTGTCGGCATCGACGAGCACTGTGAACCAAGTCCGAGTTTGTCAAGCGCCAGCTAGCCGAGACGACGAAGCCGAGCCAGTCAACCCTACTCGAGATCGACCAGACCCTTGTCGAGATCGAGTAGACCTCCAGAGCCGCGTTACTCGGTTCGACGAATCCTACTCGACTTGGGATTGCTTGGGCGTGAAGATTGCTGACTCTATCCGAAAATCTATCAAGATCTACCATGAAGAAGAGAGTTCTATCCATTGAAGACCTTTTAGATATAATTCCTATTTTTGGATTTAATTTTGTTATGTCTTTTATTTATCTTTAAAGTCTTAGATATAGTTTTAGATATAGATATAGATATTCTATCCTTGAATAGCAAGGAATAGAAGGCTATAAATAAAGCCCTAGGGGCTGGTTTTTCATTCATTCCAATTCACACACAATTCAATTTCGGAGAGAAGTAAGTAGGAGAAGTAGTAGGAGAGAGAGAGAGTGAGTGGCCAAGAGGAGTTTTGTGAAGCGAGAGCGGAATTGACTTCCTTTGGTTGTAAGCTCTATTTTATTTTATTAATGCAAGTTTATTTCCTTTTATTATTGATGTCTTTAATTATGATGAAGCGTGAGTAGTCCACCCACTTCTAGGGTTGGGGCGAGCCCGACGATAGCCCTGCGTGCCTGAGGTAAAGATCCGACCTTTATCATGTTTTGAGCATTTTCCTACTTGTTGATGTGTTTATTGCCCATCTAATGGAGATCCATGTTAACCACTTGGATTATAAACATAAAATCGGTAGAGACAATTAGGGTTTCTTGAGAGAGTTGTCTAATTGTTGGAAAAGGCGAAAGCTTAGTCCTTTAATGCGAATTATATGAATATCTGTTTGGTTCTACCTTATGCATGCTTGGTTATTGTCGTTGCAAACCCCAATCTTGGAAGTCTTTTTACATTAAGTTTAGTCGAATCCCCCAAAGCATTTGTTTTTTTTTTCTTTTATTTCGTTTTACTCCCTGCCCTCGTCGATCTCGACCAGCCCCTGGTCGACCTCGACTACTGATTCTCGACCCAGAGTCGCCGTAGCTTAATTGTGCAGGAGATCGACAAAGACAAGCCGAAGTCGACAAGACCTTACTCGACATCGAGTACCCTCTGGTCGAGATCGACTAGAAATTGCCGAGCTGCTGCGCTGTGTTCGACTGTCCGATCTTCTGTTGACTACTCTAGTCGAGATCGAGGACCCTGTTTTCGACTTCTGACCGTGAGATTTCTCCGCTACCTAGGATCCGCTGACACGCTTCCTCGTGGATCGATCCTGACTTCCCACTGCTACATCAGGAGGAGGTCTTGTAATTATTTGCAAGGGACGGAATCTGGTTTGCTGGGAATTATTTATATTAAATTTTGCATACTCGATTTCCTCCTATCAACAAATTGGCGCCGTTGCCGGGGAAGCTATCATTCGCGCCTTAGGTAGTTAAATCTCACATTTCTCTTGAGTTAATTTGCAGATGTATGCGCCGTTCTAGTCAACCACATGAGTTTGACACCTTAGATGATCCGGAACGTGTCCTACACATCCATTCTAAACTGAAAAGAGCCATGGCGGCCGCAGAAACACAGGAGCAGCTGATACAGAGGCTTACAAGGGAGCTAGCCGCAAAGGATACCACTATCGCCAATGAAAGGGCAGCGAAGGAACAAGAGAAAGCAGCAAGGGAACGGGCAGAAGCTAAACTTGTGTTGCGTAGATGGGAACATTACGCTAAATCGCCCAAATCAACAATGACAAGTTGGTTCGACAATGTCCCCTTCTATGAGCCAGTCAACATCGACTACCTGGACTCGACATGTACACATTATGGAGGAACTGATCCAGAAACACTAGCCGAAATCGTCTGTACCACAGAAACCCAGGTATGTCCTTCCTCTATTTCGATATCTACTTCGCTATCTATCTTTGAAGAACCTTTGGAAGGATCCCAAGAAGAAGAAGAGCCACCAACGCAAAATCCGGACGTCGTTGCCCATGGTGCTTCAAGGTCGCTTTTGCCTTATAAGGTGAAGGCTATCCCTGACGATTTTGAGCAACCGATGTTCATATTCAAGTATGGGGTCCTCGCAAAGTGGCATGAAGCTCCGCATGATGAGGTGGAAATATCTCTTCCCACTCCACCGTTTTGCTGTGGTGGAGACGCGCAAACAAATCAACCAATGGAGCAGAAGAGGTATGATGATGAGGTATGCAAATTTCCTTTATATATTCCTTTATGCATGCCAGCTGGAGCCCAGGAAGATGAATGGGCAAAGCCAAGGAGCGTTCACTCAGGGAGGTTTAAGTTTCTTCACATGATGCCCCCAGATGACATCCCACGCTTCCCACCACCGGAGGAATCACCAGATCCACCTATACCTCCGAACAAAGATGAGCCAGGCTAATGCTTAATGGAGAAAGTCGGCCTAGCGACTATAAAATCTAGAGCTTGTAAATAGACATTTATTTTTGGGACTTCTGAACTTTTTAGTTTTTGGTTTTTGTTTTTTGTTGTTTTTTGGTTTTATGTCTTTTAGAATACTTCATGTGGATAGTCTTGTTCTTTTGGGCAATCTAACACTTTTAGGTCGGGAAGCATATAAGGATCGCGATAAGTGTAATAAAAAGTCCCTGAAAAACAGTCAAAATCGACGAAGGCCAAGTCGACGACGACAAAGAGGAGAAGCCCAGAAGTTACTCGACCTCGAGTAGATGTACTCGACATCGACAAGCCCAGATGCTCCTCGACTTCAAATTTCACCAGACGCTGAGAAGTATACTCGATATCGAGTAAGGAGTACTCGATATCGACAAGCTAGCTACTCGACCTGCCCAATTTCGCCTTCCTTGATGCTTTATCCTGTGAGTTCCTTCCTTTACTCTTATTTTTACTTGTTTTTATACAGTGAGGACACTGTAAATTTTAAGTATGGGGTGGGGGAAGGGCTTACTTTATGCATATTTGCTATATTTGATCATATTTGACATAAATGTGCATATTTAGAAGTTATTACTTTGAATTGCTACATGGCTATTTTGGAATGCATTATTGATTTATGTGCTTATATGCATGATTTCCAAAAGTTTGAAAAATGACCCCCATTTGAAAAATTTTGAAATAATGTCATGGAAGCTTATATTGAACTCGACGATGCAAAATTGGATTCATTAGAGATGTAGCATGAAATTGCCTAGTAAAGGGAAGTCACAATGAAATGCATTATTTCTTGAAAACCATGAAAGGAGGTAAAATTTGAAGTTGCTTTTTGACATGTTGCATGATAAGAGGATGGAGGACTTTATATTTCCATATAATGCTCATTGTTTATAATCCTAGCCATACCTATGCTTATGCATATCACAAAAGCCATATTATGCCTTATTTCATATTTGCTCCACAGAATCTAAATATTTCCATTCTTTACCTTATCCGGGGATTATGTTGAGAATGATGTTACATTATGGAGATGCTATATGGTGTTTGTGATGGGTTGTTGTTATCATTATTGGAGTTTGGCGAAATTGTTTGAAATATATGGAAAATTTAATGAGTGAAAGAAAATCTGATCAAAGATCGACCCTGCTCTCTGAGATAATAGTTTGGAGAGATGGGACACATGGTGAGGAGTCCGACGCACTAAGTATCCGGGGCCATTCATGACACCCATGTTTGCGACTCGCGAGAAGGCAGTGCTGAGGTTAGAGAGGTAAAAGCATTATTATTGAGAAAAGCATTATGAAAGGTGATGAATCTTATGGAGAAGGAATGTGGAAATTCAATTTGGAAATACTCCATTTCCCCGGATCATTAGCACCACAAGGCCAAAAATTGCCCACCTTTAGCCTTTTACCAATCTACTCCTTATTTGAGCTTAAATTAAAGTCCTCTTGATTATCGATGCTTTGTCACATGAATTGTTTTTGCATAACCCTCCTTTTGCGAGTAGATGTTGCTTTTATATATTTGCACATGCATGGATCTGTGACACTAGTACCTTTTCGAGGATGGTAATTTATTGCAGGGTTATATGAGAATGAATCTGAGATGTTGAGAGTTTTGATTTCTTTCCCTGAATGACAATTAAAAGTATTGCTTGAGGACAAGCAAGCTTAAGTATGGGGTGTTTGTTGTGAGCCTAATCTGCCATGTTTTACTGTGACTTTTATATCGATTTCTGCATACATTTCATTCATTCGGGCTAAGATAGTACAGAATCTATGTGGTTTATGTTTATTTGCCAAATTGTGGAATCTACACCAGTTTCTGTTTAATTTCGCAGAATTCGGAGCATTTTACAGCAACTCTAAAGAAGGTCAGAAAAGCTCGGAAAGCAACTACAGAAGTCCAGGATCCGAGAATACAGAACCAAGCTGAAGCCCAGGCTACTCGATCTCGAGTGGACTTTACTCGATCTCGAGTAGAAAGTCCGAGCAGCCTGGTCGACAAAGCCTGGTCGAGAGAGCTGAGCCAGACCAACCCGACTTCCGGAGTCTACTCGATCTCGAGTACTACTTGTCGAGATCGACGACGCCTCAGCGCCACACCCGGAGTCGAGAAAGAAAGCTGATCGAGAAGCCGAGGACGAAGACGCCGAGCACAATCCTACTCGACCTCGATAAGACCTTGTCGAGGTCGACGAGACAACCAGCGCCTGTCCGAGTCCTTGCCGAGGAGAAGCTGCTCGACCAGAGAAGACCACACCCTAGTCGATCTCGAGGAGCCCTAGTCGAGATCGACGAAGCCCCGAGTCCAGATCCGAGCCTGTCGAGTAGAGCCACCCGAGAAGACCCAGTCGACATAGCCAGTCTACTCGACCTCGACGAGCCCTTGTCGGCATCGACGAGCACTGTGAACCAAGTCCGAGTTTGTCAAGCGCCAGCTAGCCGAGACGACGAAGCCGAGCCAGTCAACCCTACTCGAGATCGACCAGACCCTTGTCGAGATCGAGTAGACCTCCAGAGTCGCGTTACTCGGTTCGACGAATCCTACTCGACTTGGGATTGCTTGGGCGTGAAGATTGTTGACTCTATCCGAAAATCTATCAAGATCTACCATGAAGAAGAGAGTTCTATCCATTGAAGACCTTTTAGATATAATTCCTATTTTTGGATTTAATTATGTTATGTCTTTTATTTATCTTTAAAGTCTTAGATATAGTTTTAGATATAGATATAGATATTCTATCCTTGAATAGCAAGGAATAGAAGGCTATAAAGAAAGCCTTAGGGGCTGGTTTTTCATTCATTCCAATTCACACACAATTCAATTTCGGAGAGAAGTAAGTAGGAGAAGTAGTAGGAGAGAGAGAGAGTGAGTGGCCAAGAGGAGTTTTGTGAAGCGAGAGCGGAATTGACTTCCTTTGGTTGTAAGCTCTATTTTATTTTATTAATGCAAGTTTATTTCCTTTTGTTATTGATGTCTTTAATTATGATGAAGCGTGAGTAGTCCACCCACTTCTAGGGTTGGGGCGAGCCCGACGATAGCCCTGCGTGCCTGAGGTAAAGATCCGACCTTTATCATGTTTTGAGCATTTTCCTACTTGTTGATGTGTTTATTGCCCATCTAATGGAGATCCATGTTAACCACTTGGATTATAAACATAAAATCGGTAGAGACAATTAGGGTTTCTTGAGAGAGTTGTCTAATTGTTGGAAAAGGCGAAAGCTTAGTCCTTTAATGCGAATTATATGAATATCTGTTTGGTTCTACCTTATGCATGCTTGGTTATTGTCGTTGCAAACCCCAATCTTGGAAGTCTTTTTACATTAAGTTTAGTCGAATCCCCCAAAGCATTTGTTTTTTTTTCTTTTATTTCGTTTTACTCCCTGCCCTCGTCGATCTCGACCAGCCCCTGGTCGACCTCGACTACTGATTCTCGACCCAGAGTCGCCGTAGCTTAATTGTGCAGGAGATCGACAAAGACAAGCCGAAGTCGACAAGACCTTACTCGACATCGAGTACCCTCTGGTCGAGATCGACTAGAAATTGCCGAGCTGCTGCGCTGTGCTCGACTGTCCGATCTTCTGTCGACTACTCTAGTCGAGATCGAGGACCCTGTTGTCGACTTCTGACCGTGAGATTTCTCCGCTACCTAGGATCCGCTGACACGCTTCCTCGTGGATCGATCCTGACTTCCCACTGCTACATCAGGAGGAGGTCTTGTAATTATTTGCAAGGGACGGAATCTGGTTTGCTGTGAATTATTTATATTAAATTTTGCATACTCGATTTCCTCCTATCAACAACTTCTCTGAACCCACGCCGGCGGCGGTCTCGCTCTTAAATCACGATCCACGTCACTAGAGTCGATCTCCGGAAACCTCCCGTTCACGCCGTCGCTCGGTTTCACCAATTTGGCGATCTCCGAAAATCTCCAGTCGATCTCCGGAGAAGACGCGGCCTCCACGACGCCAGTGGTGAGCATGTCGAACGCTGCCTCGTCGGAAGCGTCTGCGAATTCAAAACGAAGGAGACAAATTCGTCGATGGCTACAACACGTCTGCGAATCCACGACGAAACAGACGAACGATTTTGGGCAGTTTTTGTATTATTTACAAAACTAGCCCTGAAATTATCAAAATTTCGGATGGGCATGCATTTTTCTGATAAATAACAGAAAAGACCCAAACTTTCAGGGTTACAAGTTTTGTCCCTAGTGAAGGTTCCCGTGAGTGGAAAATCTCTTCCCAGAAGCAATGAGATTTAGCGAATGAAGTAGATAAACACATCCCCCGAAGAGGATGTATATATAAATTATATCAATCCCCGAAGTGCGCCGTCGTGAAGATAAGTAGAGGTAAGTACAATTTGATTTTTCTAATTTATTATTTTGCTTATAAATAATTTAATTGGTCTCCTGAAGTAGAAAATATTAAATCCCTCGAAGTGGATGAAAGTAAAGAAATTGATATTATGAATCACTTGATGTGATTGATAAATTTCATCCCCGTAGTGATGAAGCAATAATTATCTTTCATGTAGCGATGAGTAATGATTATTGTTTTATTTTGTTTTGTTTTATTTGTATATTATATTTTTATCATCATCTCTTGGAGTAGATGAAAAGTCATATCTCTCGAAGTAGATAGTGAATAAAAATAGATTGTCGCCAATTGGAAAGATAATCAAAATAAGGCATTATGATAATATTGTAAATCTGTTTTGGAGTGTGATTATGTACATGTTGCTCACATAAGAGGTATGTTGACTTTCCTTGCTTGATTAATTAGAATTTCAAAAGGTTTAAGGCCTTATACATAAGGATGGATATAATTATGTTATATGATATGTGTTTTAAATAAACCATGATTATAATTTATTAATATTTTGATTTGGTGATATGGATGGTGTCATGTGAGTGGTTTGTCCACGGATCCACACTAGGATATCATGGTAAAAGGAGGCGAATCCTAGAAGATTGAACTCTACTTGGTAATGGGTCTATATGGGTTAGGCTCAACTTTATGCCTCGTGATGGAGTTGGACTGATTTTCAATATTGGTATATGCGATTGAGCTTGCGATCAGGTAAGCCTAAACATCATATATTTGAATTATGATTTGTGTGCCTCTTGATCATGAGTGATTATATATGTGTGTTATGAGTTCATCTCGTACATTAAATATGGATTACCATTTACAGTTGCTAATTGCAATATGACGTTATTGATTGCACATGTAGATTTTATATCATAAATCATCCCATAGTGCTAATATACTTTGATATATAAGAATTTAGAGCATTGATAAATTATGTGCGATTTGGGGTTGACGATGCATATATGATATAGATATGGTTATTGGAAAAATTGACCATATATTGGACGGATACATGATAAATGATATCTATATGAATTGATACATTGATAAGTTGATGAATAAATAACGTCATCATGCATCGATTAAATATTAGCCTCATCTTTGTAGTGATGAGCTAAGATGATATTGTTGATTCCATCTTGTACTTGTAACTATTTGTTTCATATATGATTTGTTTCATAGAAGGTTAAATATAAACTCCTGAAGTGGTTAAACTTGTTTAATTCCTGGTCACCAGAAGTTGACATTATTTATATGTCATGAAGTTGATTTGTATATAATTTAAATTGGAGATAGTTATTGAACCTATCACTTTAAGTTGACATATTAATCTATATGTGAATTGTATTGTTTATTGAAACAAATGATGAATATCTGAATCGATATCCACCTGAAGTGGTCAAATAAATTTTAATTATGTTTCTAGTGTATTTGTTTTTGTTGAGATTACTTTTGTTATTCACTTGTGAAGTGTATATATCTCAATTTACCTTTTTGTAATTCAAAACTCAAATTGTTTATAGAAGAAACAACTTGTTAAGAGTTTGTATGTCATAAACATATGTGGTTTTATATTATATATATTGTTTGTGTTAATAAAAGTTATCTCTTGAAGTAGATAAACTTATCTATACATATGAAAGATTATCAACGAAAGAGCCTAGATGATCCAGCACCTTTGATTCTGCAAACTTGGTCGTATTTGGTTTGTTATTAGTATAATTTGGCTATTTGAAGCTACATGGAATCTATGTTTTATTTATCTATTTGATTTGATTTGCATTTTATGTATATGTATATGCATTGGAAATGCTTCTTGAAGAAACCATTATGGGTAGATGATGCCAATTTTATTCAACAAATGATGATTTGGGAGAAAAGTTTGAAGCACATCTTTGTTAAATTGTGTGAAATTGATAAAAATTAGTTCATGAGAGCCCGAAGACTCTATATTTTGAGATCTTGTTCTTAATCTACTTGGGTATGGTAGAACTCAAATAAATAGCTAGCTAAATGACCTATGGTTCATAACAACCTCTCTTATTGCCAGATGCAATATATATTGTTACCTCTAGCAGAGGACATAAAGAGGATATGGTGTGCGCGACCGTTGTTAGGATATTTGTCATAATTTTGAAAATGATTATAGATAATCATGTATGAGTCGACTCCCACATCAAGGAGAATGTGGAAGAACAACTCAAGGATGATGGTTTGCCTAATTTGGATTTGTAATCTCCCAAACTGTGAATGAATCATCGCATGAAAATATTAGAATGGTTTAGAGCTTGGTATCTAATGATATGGAAAACCTGAAGTTTTCTGGATGAAATAACTAATGAGTATTTGTATAAAGTCTATACTTGGCATAATTAAACTTTACATATCTCCAGAAGAGTATCAAATTAGTCATCAAATGACTGCTGATATAATCAAGCAATAAATTCATGTAAGAAGATGGCTCTAGAAGAGCATCAAACACTCTAAAGGGAAGGAGTGATGACAGATAAATTGGGATTGTGAAAGCCGATAATTGCCAGAAGCAATGAGTTTTCCTCTGGTTGAGGATGTTAAAAGAAGATCCGACATATATTAAATAGATTACCCATATTGGCAATATGGATGTAATATGGAAATGCTATCAATAAAATTGATATTTTGGATATATGAGCATTGAGACGCTGACGATTAAACCGACCAAGTGAAGTCGTTACTTATGAGATTGCCATTTAGGATAATGCTAATACATGGGATGACCCAGTAGAGTCATCAATAATAGCTAATAAGCAGGCATGAATATCAAGAGCTTGATTCGATTTTGGTTAACAATAGAAGAAATTCTCCTTCTTGTAATTTATCTCTAGTAGAGAGCTTGATATTTACATGTTCTGTATAGGCACCGAAATCTCTCACGATTACACTAAGTTGTTATAAATCAAGAAAGTTGATGTATATGGAGGATTGGGTCCCCATATATGATCAAATACCTAGAGTTTATCACGGATGATAAAATACTCGGTATTTAGGGGGAGAGGAAAAGGAGATCAAGAAGCAATATATGGCATGGAAGAGAATTGAACCAATGCACTAGCATGATTTATAGATTGAGGTTCTAGTAGTAACTTCAAACAATGGTGATACGTCCACAAGTATAAAACTCCTGAAGAGATTTCATGAACATTGACAGTGTTAGAATTGATTATGAGTTGTCTTGAAATGACCAGATCCTTGATTATCGTTGATAACACATATCTAAGTTTGCACTTGAAGTGCTGGATAAGAATAATTAGATCTTCTAAACAGAAGTATATCTACATTAACATGATTAATTTAATAAGTTAAACATTAATATTTTGGACCCGTAGCTCCAATATTAAAGATGTGAAATCATTTGACTAGTAATGAATTTCCTTACAAACGCTAAGAGCGTAATGCGATTGGTTTATTGAACAATTCATAAGATATCCAATAAACAGATGATTAGTTGGAAATTAGTTGAAAGCTCTAAAAATATCTCGACCTGTAGTTCGAGTGTACAAAGAGAGATATATTACAATATGAAGACAAATGATCTTTTCATCTTTGATTAGATTGTGAAAGGATATTAAAGGTCCAGAAGTACGATATCTTTATAAAATTGGTGATTTATATGCTAAATTGAGGGGGAGAAAAGTTGTACTCTTTTCATTAACTTTGGTTTTTGTCCCATTTGGGTTTTTCCAAAGCAAGGTTTTTAATGAGGCAACTCCCCTCACAAGGATACATGGTATATCCCAATTCTAGAAAGAAATAATTCATGCAAAGATGGATTATTTAAGCATGAAGTTTTTGACTTGTAGCTCCAACATTGAAAAGTGTAGCATTAATTGATTGCACACAAGCCTATTAAAGGTTACATGAAAATGCATTCACCAGGAGTGAAAATGCCTGAAGCATTATTATCAAAGTCATGTCATGTACAGTTGGTTAAAGAGTCTTATTAGAGTACCTGAATTATCTATAACTAGTTTTACCGCCCGCGATCTTCGCGGCTTTTTTATACGAAGTATAACTTTTATTATTTATACACAAACTAGGTAAAATCATAAAAATTATATAAAATATTATTTTTTAACCTTATAATTTTCTACTTATTATCAATTTACTATTTAGTGATAATTTTTTTGAACTACTAACTTTATTCGCTAAAATATTATAAAATACATATTTTCTCTTGGTCCACTATATATATATATATATGTATATATGAATAGTTAATGGTAAAATTTAATCTATAGGCCGGATTAAGAGCATTTAATTTCAAATTTGTATTGTGTAATTTCGTTATTCTTTTCCTAATTTTTTTCATAAAAAAAATTATTTTATTGCTAAACAAAGCATTTGTATAATGGATCTAATATTTTTATGTGATGATGTGAATTCAATATAGATTATAGTTTACTAATATTGCTATTGATGTAAAATTAAAACGTGGAGAGCTAGATCGGATTTGATCAACAATAATAGTTTACTAATATTGCTATTGATGAAAAAAAACGTGGAGAGCTAGATCGGATTCGATCAACAATAAATTAGATTTTTTTTTCATATAAATATTTAATATAATCTAGATTTTTTTCTAGATAAAATATTTTTAAAATACTATAGGTAAAACGATAAGATTGGTAAGATATGAATTTGAATATTTAAAATAAAATTTTAATTTAATCATTAATTAAAAGGGACACATAGGATGACACATGTATAAATAGATGAGGTTATCGTCTAATGTGACTTAAATTTATTGGATCATCATTAATTGACGTGGCGAAAAACCCGGCCAGAATGCACCATCAAACGACACGTGAGCAAATTGCACCAGAGCCCGCCACATAGGATTTCCACGTCTCTGTTTTAGTATTATATATTGATTGTGAAAGTGGTGACATTTTATTAGGTCCCGAAGTACCAAACAAAGTTGTACTCTTTTCCTTGATCTTGGTTTTTATCCCATCGGGTTTTTCCAAGGTAAGGTTTTTAATGAGGCAACTTAAGCACCATTTAATACATCAGATCCTCCAGATCAATAATGAAAAGCACACTAGGTCCTGAAGTACCTTATGCTTTTGCATCCAAAGCAGCTCAGCACCAATACATGGAATTCAAGCGCGTCAAAGTCAATCATGAAGGCATTCCAGCTTATACACATCAAAGACAATGTTGAGATTCGACCATAAGCTCATGAAGACGACGATATTAAGAAGAGTGAGAAGACTTCGAGAAGGATGTTGAATTCAGGGGGAGCATATACGCACTGCACTCTTTTTCCCTTCGATCAGGTTTTGTCCCACTGGGTTTTCCTGACAAGGTTTTTAACGAGGCAGTACAACAAGAGCGTACATGGAAGGCTGCACTCTTTTTCCCTAAGTTATGGGTTTGTCCCATTGGGTTTTCCTAGCTAGGTTTTTAACGAGGCAGCTGGAGGAACAAGGAATGTACATCCAAGGGGGAGTGTTATAATATTATTATATATGCATGAAAAGAAACGCAACATAGAGAATCTTAAACAAAGATACATCATGGAAGAGATTAAAAGCAACAAATCTGCACAATATTCTCCAACTGAATGCATAGAGAACACAAAGAATAAGCACACAAATTTTGTAGCCATCACAAACAAAATCGAGTTCCTTATCAATCGATCGAAGATCGATTGATAAGGAAAACAGTAGGAAGCAAAGATCGATCAGTTAGAAGCAAAATCTGTCACATGTATGCTCAATTTTAAAGCCTTCACAGTGCAATTCGACAAAGAAACATAAATACAAACACCTTGAGACTTCAAAATCGACTCCAATACTTAAAAAATCGAAGAAAATTTGCGCATTCGGCGCAAATTTTCTATGATTCCGTTGCACTGATTACTATATTCGATTGTATACTTCAGAATCTACTCTGAAACGTTAACAAATCGGTGGTTTTGATTGGATCGGAGAGATCGGCGGTATCGGCGAGCAGTTGAGCAACAAAGAAAGCGTAGGAGGAGAGAACAGTGTGAAGGAGAGAGAGCGTCGCGAAGGAGAGAGAGCGTCGGAGAGAGAGCGCGAAGGAGAGAGAGAGCATCGGAGAGAGAGCAACGCGAAGGAGAGAGAGCAGTATATATTTAGGACATTTCGCAAACTAGGCCCTATTTGAGGAACGTCAAAATCACCGATTTTGATCTTAAATGGACCATCTTTCTCATGATATGCGAAGGGAAAGTGCAAAATTATCCAACATTGACCTACTTCTGGAGAGACGCGGTAAAGAGTTTGTTGGTTCTAGATACAAGGATCCTTTATCGAGCTTCTCAGATTTCCAAGCATTCTTTGTTGTACTCTTTCCTATTGCTATTCTTCTTGCTCAATATTTAGCTTCATAGAGGAGTTTGATCAGAGAATTTTTGGACTTGTTCATTTTTTTATTTTAAATATTACATATTTAGCATGTATAGTACTGCAAGTATGCATTGCATAACTCATTGATTGGCGAATACAATATTTACTTTCATGCAAGAAGGTTGTATTTCAGTAGGTGACCATGCACTTACATGTCTTCTGGTTACTATTTCTTTCACATGGTGATTGGTCATGAAATGCCATCTGTTGAGTTGGTTGTTGCCGAGTTCATGGGTCCCATTGTTGGTGAGTGGGACTACCATGTAATGTTCTTATTGTACTCACAAGCTGATTTTGTTTGAGTTGGTTAGTAATGCTAGATAGACGAGGAAACTTGATGAAATAATTTGAGAACTTGATTTTGTTTGAGTGTGTTGTCGTGATGCAATATTTTTGGGGATGACATTGATGTAATAAGAATAGGATTTGAATCTATTTTTGGTATTTTATCATGTATTTGATCCGATTTTGATTATTTGAGAAGTAGCCTATAATGGATATAAACAGGAAATGAGACATCATTTAATAGAATGAAAACGATTTTAAAATGTATTGAAACACAACAAAACGACTAATAAAACTAATGTCTTTTGCGAAATTATACATTGTTATTCATAAAAAAAATGATGTTATAATCTTTTTAGACATCATTTTTTTCCAATATACTGATTTTAAATACATACATATAACATTGTCTTTATAAATATGAAAAATGACCAAGAATAATACGGACTATCACATGTGAACCAAAAATAATACAAACTTTAAAAATTACAAATTGGTATACAAACTATATCCAATTAAACCGATTTCGATACAATGGTTAAAATTCATAAATGAAAACGTAATTTAAACTAAAAATATAATTAGCAAGAAGTTTGGGAAATTTTTGTAAAATTGGAAGAATATAGATTAACAGCTCATCGTCTTTCTTCTGTTCATCTCCATTGCCGGGGGCGGGGCTGTCGCTGGCGGCTGGCGTAGGAGTGGCGGGAGCCAGCAGAGGAGTCGCTGGAGCGGAGTAGGCGGGGAAGTGAGCGGAGTAGGCGGGGAAGTGACTGGAGCAGGCGAGGGGATGGTCGCCGATGGCGGAGAGGGAGGTGGGGTGGCCGGCGCTAGAGGGGGAACGACGGGAGGAGTCTGAAGCGGCGTGCGATGGGGAGGAGCGGCGTTCATCGATGGAGGGGAGGATGTAGGCGGAGGAGTAGAAGGAGGGGGAGCGAAAGTGGGAGGAGATGAGGCGGCCGGCGGCGAGGAGGACGGGGAGCTGGTCGGGGTCTGGGCAGTGGGCAGAGACGCCGAGGGAGGTAAAGGCGCAAGCCGATGGCGATGGAGATGAACAGTGAGTCGGTGACTACTTTTTCGATTTTACAAAACTTTCCCGAACTAATTGTTAATTATATTTTGAGTTTAAATTGTTTTTTCTTTAAAAAATTTAGCCATGGTATCAAAATCAGTTTAATTTGATATAGTTTATATACCAATAAGTAATTTTTAAAGTTCGTATTATTTTTAGTTCACGGGTGATAGTTCGTATTATTGTTGGTCATTTTTCCTTATAAATATTGAATGTTGTATACTATTTTTTAACCCAGATAAGAAGACAAAATACAAAGGAAAAGTTAATAAAGATGAAATGAATCATCTATAACTAATGTAAATAAGATATTACAACATTGTTTTTGGAAAAAATATCGATGTTAATGTGAATCTTTTTATTGCTCTACATATCTTTAAATAGTTAGAAATGCAAAATAATAATATTTTAATAGTTAGTGAATTAATCAAAATGTAATTATATTCATGCATTTAAGTCGATATTAAAAAGAGAAACGATTTTATAAATCATTATAGACATCGGTTATAAACCGATGTGGTAAAGTTTGGATTTTTAATGCCACCCACTAACACTTCGATTTTTTTTTTTACTAACATCGGCTTATACCCGATGTCTATGAACAAAATTCTAGTAGTGGTAGAGAGAGCTTTTGGCCGAGAAGGGTTGCGTCTTGCGAGAGCGGATTTGGCTTCGATCGGTTGTAAGCTTTGTTTTGATTTAATGCAATTTAGTTCTTTTTTTTATGTTATTGATGTTTGTTATGATCAAGAGCAAGTAGTCACCCAACTTCTAGGGTCAGGGTGAGCCTGACGGTTGTCATATAAGGTAATACGATAAAGGTACAACTTTTAATGCGAATTCATCTTCTATACCTATGAGCATGATTCTTCTGCGATAATCGAAGGTGATCCTTATTTGTGTTATTGAAGCGAAAATGAGCTTAATGCAAACTTGGATTAATTATGTGAAAATGGTTAGTAACAATTAGAGTTTATGCGAAAGCCTCTACTTTCCTATTTGTTAATGACGAAAGTTATTTGATGAAAGGCATGATATTTTATACCTTTAACATTATTCTTATATGGTTATCATTGTGACATTGATACCCCGATTCTGGAAGCTTTTATTTTATTGAATTACATCCCACCAATTTTGTGTTTATTTCTGTTTCTGCGTTATTTCTTTACGTTTTTACACTGCACAACGCACTCGATCTCGACCATTACTAGTTGACGTCGAGTACATTGGTCGACGTCGAGTACTGCCCTACTCGACATAGTTTGTTTTCTTCGTTTTTGGTTGTGCAGCTGCAGATCTAGTCGATATCGAGTACTCTACTCAACGTCGAGGAGCCTTCTGGTCGGTTCGAGAGAAAATTTGGAACGATCTTGATTTCCTTCCACTACAACGGGAGGAAGTCTTGTAATTTGATTTGCGTGGTTCATGGAGTCGATTTGGACTTTATATTTGATATTTATTTCATACTTGATTTTCCTCCTAAAAAATTTTAGCGCCGTTGCCGGGGAGATAAAGGTAGATCCCGCTCCACCTGGTTATTGGCCAGTCGAGCTCCGAGGAATCTTATAGGACAACAACGACGATGCGCTCTTCTCACACTGTCATCAAGTGCTACACTGCTCTGGGTATCCACTCTCCACAACGCTCCTTGGAGAACAGCCCCCCGTCAGAGGATTCCCCTAAGGATGACTCGGCTACCTCTCGTATGAAGAAATGTAAGTTCTAATATGAAGGTTACAATCTATGTAAAGTTTGGGAACTTGTCTCGATTCTATAGTTATCAAGCCTCTTTGTTCTTATCGACTTACCAGCCGATAGCTTTTGGAGGGATGGGCTTTGAACCCATTTTCTTTAGGGTCCTCATTTCCATATATGTTGATTTGTTTGATCTACATCTGGTTTCTTGTGGTTCTTCTGAACCTCCTCCAATTATGGACTTAATAAATAAGCTCTCATTCTACTATTGTTCTTACCATGGATGTGATTTGGACTCAATCAGTCCCTATTTTGATCGGTTGTTTAATGACTTGAGATCCACAAATCGTTATGGGATTAATTCCCTCGTTATTTTTAAAGTTAAGTTTTTGATTTCTCGCTCTGATGCAAGTGTTCGTTGTTATGGTTTCAGTTTGTGTTCATGGTATCCGATTCTTCTCAGGTTTGATCTTGGGTCCTTGTCTGCGGTTTGCATGTCTGCCTGCTCCTGTAGCTGTGCTAGTGTGTGTTTTAGTTTAGCTTTCAGCACCTTATTCTACGATATGTTAATCTACACTCTTTCGTTTGGCCGGTTTTCCTGGTTTATGGCCTTCTGTTGGTTTGTGTTTCTGCTGCTCGGCGTTTGTATCCTCGTTAGGACAACCTATAAGTTCCTGACCTTTGACTCAGACTTGTTTATGCTTGATCGTTTGCTTCTTGTTAGTCTTTATATTGAAATGTTCTCTCTCTCTCTCTCTCTCTCTCTCTCTCTCTCTCTCTCTGGGGGTTGGCCTATCTTGATCCTTTTGGTCTTGATAGTTTTGTCCCGTATCAGGGACTTAGTGCTTACCTTCTGATGGTAAATATTTTTAAGAAGGGTATTCCAAACCTTCTGTTGCTCTCATGCCACAGGTTTGCGTTTGACTTGGTGCTTTTGCTTCTTGGTTTTGGGTGTTTTGCCTTGATTGGTACTCTCATTTCAAGTGTCAAAATCTCATTTATAAAACTAATCCTACAAGTGGCTATTCTTCTCGGCATGTTTGGTCTACACAGCTTTACATTGTTAGTCGACTACTTAATTCAGTTCTTACCCATTTCTATTTACTTTCAACTATCATGTTATTTTATCCTAAGTTGCTCGGATGTATGATTGGTATTTTATTTTATCAGTTATCCATTTGTGTGCTCTTCTACAGGTTATCTACTCCTGTTGATTACAGATCTTTTGCACTAGCTTATTTAACCAATCCTGCTCCCAACCTTCGAGGTTACTACATTCTTGACCGAATGAGTGCCATTCATACCAATCTCGGGTTATTTAAAGATCATTTTATATGAAGCTATGCACATGGAATTGTTGGGGTATCCGGCGGAGGAACTTATGAACAAATGTTGATATTTTTTGCAAGAACAATGCTATACAAGTCCTAGCGCTAATCGAACCAAAGCATCTTATCCCCCGGATGATGGGTTGTGGAAAAAGTGTGGCTTTCATAATGCTGCCTTCGATCCTTCTATAGGTTTTGCAGGGAGGATTCTTCTCCTTTGGAAAGACATTCCATCCACCATCGATTCGATCCAATTGATTGCTGTTATGCATAGGTTCATTCATTTGGATTACCATGACAATCAGACTAATACTACTACGGCTATAATCGGTGTATATGTTCCACCAGACAATAGGCATAAAAACACTTTCTAGGACAATGTTATTTCATACGTGACAAACTTAACATCTCCATATTGTTTTATGGGAGATTTGAATGAGATTTCATGTAGTAGTGATAAACTTGGTGGTGCTTCACCGGCGTTTTCCCGTTTCTCTCGGCTTCATGATTTCAAGACTCGACTTAGCCTTTCGGATGTGCCTTCGTTTGGTGGTCAATTCACTTGGAGGAAAAGGAAGGATGGCCCCTTCAATAGCTTTGCTAAATTGGATCATCTACTCATTCATAGTTCTTCTCTCAACTACTTTTCGGGTTTACGGGTTCAAATTAAACCCTTCACTAGCTCGGATCATGCACCAATCTCAATGGAGTTTTCTCAAATAATAAGCAAGTGTAAAAAGCCATTTCGTTTTGAAATGGCCTAGACAACACGTAGAGAATTCAAAAACATTGTTAAACAGGCATGGCGAGTAAATCACGCAAGTTCATCAATGTTTGCTCTAGAAAAAAAAATTAAGCTTCTAAAAGGCTTATCCAAAGCATGGCATAAGAGGACTGCGAGAAATATTCATAAACAAGTCCAGTCGACTGATGATGCTCTTGTGCTCATTCAAACTAAATTCCTACCGGATCGTAATCAGCGTAATCTCACCATACAAAATAACCTCCTTAATAAACGAGAGAGTATGCTCGACATCCAACGAAGATACTGGGGTCAACGGGCAAAACTAAAGCATATCAAGCTTAATGAATCGAATTCGGGGTACTTCCACATGATCGCTTCTGTAAGGCGAGCTAAGAAACTAGTGGCAAATATTACATTGGACAACGGTATCCATTTGTCAGATCCTAACCTCATCCGAAAGGAATTCCAAGTGGATTACGGTAGGAGATTTACTTCTTCTTATCACCCTACGCTCGATGCTAGTGCACAAATTGAGGTTATATCGCATGAAATACTAGACTTTGAGAATGAAATGCTTATTCAGCATGTTTCCAACTCCGAAACTAAAGAGGCATTATTCTCAATGTCTGCTGATAAAACGCCTGGACCAGACAGTCTGCCACCGAGTTTCTTTTAGAAATACTGGGCTACGGTTAGCCCTTCCATCATTAAAGCTGTAAAGTCCTTCTTTCTGTCCGGTAAGCTCCTTAAGCAATTCAATCATACATTCATTACACTGATTCCAAAACGTGACAACCCTTCCACTATTAATCACTTTAGACCTATCAGTTTATGTTCTACAATTTACAAAATCATTGCAAAAATCATCTCAAATAGACTGGGAAGGGTTTTTGATAAGCTGATTCACCCATTACAAGGGGTTTTCACTAAAGGTCGATATATTCAGGATAATATCCTCATTGCACACGAAATTTTCCACAACTTCAGAGCGAAAAAGGGTAAAGTTGGGTACGTTGCTATGAAACTAGATATGGAAAAAACTTATGATTGGGTCGAGTGGCCCTTTCTCTTTAATGTTCTTACCAAATTCGATTTTCAGGCTAAGTTCATTGATTGGATCAAGGAGTGTATCACCTCTGTTACATACTCTCTTCTGATCAATGATGAGCCTTCAAAACAATTCATGCCCTCAAGAGGTCTCTGGCAAGGGGATCCGTTGTCTCCTTTCTTGTTCATTTTGACGGTTGAGGTACTGGCTCGTAATCTGCATAGGGAATCGGTGGTCTCAAAGGACTTTGGTTTCAGCTGCTCTACAAAAGGTATGAAGATACCATTCCTCGCTTTTGCTGATGACATTATTATTTTCTTTAAAGCTACTCCTTCTGCTTGTTATAAAGCGTATATTATTTTACAGAACTTTTGTTCCATTTCTGGTCAAAAATTAATTTGCATAAATCTACCTTCCAAGTCTCTACAAACACCAGTGCTACTACTATTAACTCTATCTCGGCTACTCTTGGTATTGGTCATACTAATGCCTTGGATAAATACTTGGGTTGCCTATCATTAACGATAGAGTCAATAAGTCCACCATCGAGGATGTTGTCCTTAAAACAAACTGTCAACTGACTAAGTGGAAGGCTCAACCGCTTTTTCTCATGCAGTCTTTTATGCTTCCTAAGGCTATTCTTAATGAACTTGATAGTGTTTACCGCAAGTTCTTCTGGAACAAAGCGGATAATTTCACTGCCATGATTAGTTGGGATAAGATTTGTTCGGATATCCAGTCTGGTGGCCTCGGTATCTATAAGGCTGAGAGTATGAATACTGCTTTACAGATGAAAATTCTGTGGAAAATTCTGGCCAATCCGGATAACTTATGGGTTCGTATTGTTACTGAAAAATACCTGAAAAATGTTCCTCTTTTGGAATATGATAGGAAAAAGTCTTCTTCTTGGCAATGGGCGAAGTTGATGTCAATCAAGCCTCTTTTCTCCAAGGGTCTTCGTTGGAGTGTAGGTGATGGTCGTACTATCAAGTTTTGGACCGATAATTGGATTTCAGATAAGCCACTTACTTCCCTTCTTTAGCCGCGGGTGGATGTGCCCCAACTAAAGGATACGGTAAGTGAATATATTCTTCCAACAAATAACTAGAATGTGTCTAAACTACAGGCAAAGCTAGCCAATGTGCTCCAAGCTCAGATATTGAATCTTATACAACAAACCGTTCTTCCTTATCACTCTATCCAAGATCGCCTCTATTGGGGGCCGAGTTCTTATGGATGGTTCTCGACGAAGTCTGCTACCACGCAAGTGCCTAACGGTGTGGCAACAACAGATTTTGACTGTAAGTGGATTTGGAAACTTAACATTCCACATAAAATTCGGATGTTCCTTTGGAAACAGTCTAGGGACGGTTTACCTACCAAGGAGAGATTGGCGAAGTCCAACATACATGTAACCATGACATGTGTTCTCTGCGACTCCTGCTCGGAGTCTATAGATCACTTTCTCTCTACTTGTAGTGTCACCAAAGAGGTTATGAAAACCATGGGAGTACAGATTGCTATCCACAACTTACCAGTCTTTAATGGGACTAAAAACTATCTCACGTTAAACTCATACTACAAAAATCTGGGTTTTAAAAACATGTCACTCTTGGCCTATTGTTGGTGGGCTGTGTGGTACTTCCGAAATCAGGTCACGTTTGGTAATATCGACTCCGTCCGTATTACTGATATTACTGTTTTCATCCACACCTGCTGGCAATTGTGGCTAGCGGCTGCTTGTTTCGTCCCTGGTGAGGACTTGGTGACCCCTTCATCAAATCTTGCTCCCAGCTTGCCCACGGGCGGTAGTGGGCTTTCCAGGTCTAATACTCGCCCTGTTCGACCTTGGGAAAATCCTCCATCGGACTGTCACAAACAAAATTTTGATGGGTCTAGGCTATCTTTTGGAGACGCTTCCTACGATTTTGATATTCGTGATTCGACGGGTAATATCGTTTCTCTTGGTAATGGCTCGTACCCATGGGTCTCGATCTTGTATGCTCAAGCCCTTGGACTGGCCATGGGTGTTCGACAAGCATTAAATATTGGTTCACAATCCCTGCTTGTGGAGGGTGATAACCTTACGGTAGTAAAAGCTCTTCTAGGTGACTGGAAATGTCCCTGGAACATTGAGCTTCTACTATCATATACGAAATTAACTCTTACTGAAATTTCTAATGTTTATGTCCGTCATATTTTTAGGGAATCTAACGCTGTAGCAGACCGGATTGCTCGTCTTGCCTATAGTTCCCCTACCGATGGACTCTGGGATTCTGATGCAGAACTTGCGGTTCTCGTTCGGAAGGACGCTCTAGGAAGGTGTCGGGCTGACCGTCCTCAACTTCCTGCCTAAATTCTTTCCTTGCTTAAAAAAATAAAAATAAAATATAAAAAATAAAATAAAATCAACATCTCTCGCGCTTCTAAGCGCTGGAGATTGAACTTGATTTTAGAAAAATCTCCATCGCGTATGAAACGCTGGAGATTGCCATTTGTAAATTATAAAATTAACATCTCTCTCGCTTCTAAGCGCTGGAGATTGAACTTGATTTTAGAAAAATCTTCATCGCGTATCAAACGCTGGAGATGGCCATTTGTAATTATAAAATCAACATATCTCGCGCTTCTAAGCGCTGGAGATTGAACTTGATTTTAGAAAAATCTCCGTCGCATATGAAACGCTGGAGAGTGTCATTTGTAAATTATAAAATCAACATCTCTTGCGTTTCTAAGCGCTGGAGATTGAAATTGATTTTAGAAAAATCTTCGTCGCGTATGAAACGCTAGAGATTGCCATTTGTAAATTATTAAATCAACATCTCTCGCACTTCTAAGCATTGGAGATTGAACTTGATTCTAGAGAAATCTCCGTCACGTATGAGATGCTAGAGATTACCACTTCGTAATTATAAAATCAATCCCTCTCGCGTTTCTAACCATAGAGGATTAAAATTCATTTTTAGGAGAACCACTACCACAACTCCAACCATTGGAGCTTGTTTCTAAGTCATCAAAGATCCCATTCACATACACAACAATAGGTAGGATTCTTAGAAAATCGCTTCTTTATTTATCATAAACTATCGTACACCAAAAGGAAACTTACAACAAACACTCGGGAAGTATCATATACAGGCTCACGATAGCACAAAACCATTAACCGGAAAATCACCAGCGAACAAAAAACTCCAAATCACCATTTTGACCAGGAACAGGATCAACGACAACAACATCAAAACAAGAGTGCTCCTCATACTCAAAGATCAAACGAGTACCAATCCTAAGCTCATTAGCAACCAAACTCATACCACCCCGACGTAAAACAGTAATAATTAGGTTCTAATGGCTCCACCCTCACTATAAATTCCTCATCTGCTCGCGATATACGTAGGGCAGAGGGTACAGTGACAACAAACAAAGCTCAGAGAAAAGCAACATAAAAATTAAAACCATAGACCATGACAAGAGCTTACAAGCCGATATAAGTGTCATTCCACCGCTATGTTCCGAGTAAAACCTCTAACACGAGGAATAGGCACACCCGGAATATCAACCGCCATGGTAGGCGTCATTACTAAAACAAACTACACCAGGGAATACGAGTAAGCTTACTCTTTATAAGAAGCATTAAAACAGAACCAACAAACTGCACCGCTGTCCAACAATGCCGAGACAGTAAGCAAAAGGTGCCAGGAAAAATCAACCACCCTCAAAACAAGCATTTGACACGCATCCACCAGCAACAAAAGTATCAAAACAAAAGGTGCCAGGAAAAATCAACCACAAGAATCAAAAGTATCAAAACAAAAGGTGTTAGGAAAAATCAACCACCCTCCAAGTGGAAACAACCTTACAAAGAGCGGCAAGACAGTAAGCAACCCGCAAAACAAGCATTTGACACGCATCCACCAGCAACAAAAGTATCAAAACCAGCATTCGACACGTACCCACCGGCGGGAACAGTACTAAAACCAACACAAAGAGACAACGCTCACCATCGCAAATAAAACCCTACTATAAATAGACACGTGAGCATTAGCCAAAGCTAAACCCTCACCCAAAACCAAATGCTTAGTTTCGATATGGCTTTAGGGAAAGTCTCCCCACCCACCTTTATCACAAACACCATGACTTTCCCAAACCCTAGGTTTAACATAATGATCCTTAGAGAGATTCATCTATACAGGCTCCCCTTACCATACATCTTTGTAGAATTTAGAGACGAAATACTAGACCAAATCTTCCTATGCTCTCCCCTAAATCAAGAATTTATAGTTTTAGTCGAAAGAGATGAGGGAGATTGGTTCTCTCTATCAGAAGGATGGAGGCAATCCGCGATGATAAACAACCAAAGGGTTGGATCTCTCCTCACTTTTGAATACCAAGGAGAATCACACTTCGACGTTTCAATAGAGCAGTGATGCGGGACGAACGTCGTTGGCACTTTCTCCCTTCCCCAAGTTAGTAATAAAATCCAAACTTAAACACAAACCAATAGATTAGGCAATCAATCCCTTGCTACCCCAAATAACTACTAGTATAGCGATGAAGTCCAGTGTCAAACCCACCGGGAGAAGCGATTTCGTATTTAATAACTCTAAGAAAAGACTCTTATAGCAAAGCAATGATTCGTAACAAGTAGCAAAGATGAAATAGTAATCAAATTTATGATTGGAGAGTAAATTGATATCAAAGTAGAAAAGACATTTCACCTGCAATTCTCGGACAATGGTTGGAATTCATGGTCCTCGGATTGATCCATTAATTATTCATATTCCTAGGTCTACTTGACTAAAGTTGAGAGATCCGCAGAGATTCACTCATCTTATTTAATATTACTAAAGAATAGCATTGAGGACTCAAGTAATCAAGACCAATTAGCACATTGACTCGACTCAATTAAGACTAATAGGCGCATACCGAACTCAGCCCTAATCGAATCTACACAACATAGATCAGTCGAAATCATCCACTACAAAGACAAAGAGACATCACTATCATCAATACCTTTGTTTGCTATCGAGAAAACAACCAAGAATTCATAGCTAAGATGCAATTCCTAACATGTTGATCAGGCATAGAAAGGAACACAAATATAACAGTTAAGCAAACAATGATAAATAAGAAGATGAATAATCAAATACAATCAAATCCTCACAATCCAAACAACCATGTCTTCGAATCACCGACGAAACTATGAGTTTAGCAACTCATAGGCCAATCCTCTCTAATTGTGTTCATCGTCTCACAATACCACACACAATAACTCTCTCTCAATGGAACTGAAAAACAACTAATAAAGACTCTAAAAGTAGGCAAACCCCTAGTAGGAAATAGAATAAAGTAATAGGAAATAATGTCTTCGGATCCAAAACCGCGTATCAGGAAAACAGGTGAACGGCGGGCGCCGTGCAAAGGGCGGCGGGCGCCGCCTATGCACTGTCCGTCGTTCCTCAATTGTCTTCAATAGATTCCAATATCGTGCTTCCTTGCTCCTCTCTAGCTCCTCATCTAGCCTCCATATACTCTAAAACATGCTTCTTAAGCTCTTCCCAAAGTCCATCCAAGGTCGGAATGTAATTCTGCAGAATAAACACTTAAAACGCGTAGATTCCGAACTCGAATACTTTACAAGCAATATACGAAACTAGACTCAAATTATAGCAAAACCTCTATTTAATAGCAATAAGAAACACCTATAATGCCTATATGAAATATGTATTATCAAATCCCCCCACACTTGACTCTTGCTTGTCCTTAAGTAACCATAAAGCAAAACATCATCTACGCATCCCACATGAAATCTTTCATAATTTTACTCATCAAAACCAACATCATCAATAGTGCAAATATAATCAAACATATAAACGTCGTAACATGTATATATGGGATCAAGTTGCTTGCATGCTCAAAACTCAACCTTACCAAGAATAAAATGTGTATCTCTCGCTCTCATGTTTTTAGGCTTTAAGCACACACTCTCTTCAATTCCATATACAACTATCAACTCAAATATTGATATTTATATCACAAAATATCCACCGGATACATCAAAGCAAAAATAAGGACATCAAGAGGACTTTCGCTAAATGGAGACCTTCATAGAAGATTCCATTCGGCGGGGTTTTTATGGGGCTTGGTAGAAACATAAGGGCATAGAATTGTATTTGGCCATGTGGTGCAATAAATTCCATGAAAATAAGATTCCAAAACACCCAACATAACACAAACCAACTCAATAACATCAAGCTCACAAATGCACAACATCTCTCAATATCATCATAAACTTAAAATATAATCTCTCATCTCATCATATCTTATCTCATCATCTCACATATCATGAAATCTCAACACCCAACCAATAAGACTCATAACTAACCTAAATCCAATTCTTCCTCATTATTCAAAAATAAGATAAATGGCTCTTATTTCTTTTCTTTCTTTCTTTTTTTCTTTTTTTTTTCTTTTTGAGCCAAAATACATGAAATTCAAATGCATAAAAATGAGGGACTGCATAAGCACATAACATTACATCTTCTCAAAACCAAAAACCAAAAACCATAACATCACACTTTAGCTTCATTCTCCTCAATCTCCAAAATAGATTCCATAACCCACTTAAAATCTCAATTCCCCTGGAATAAGGGTAAGACTCATCACAGGCTAGGAATAATAATTTTGTGGAGCTATCAATAAAAATGATAAAGGCTTAAATTGGCTTCAACGCAAGATATAACATTAGGTAGACATGGATAAATATATGGCTAAAAGGTTGCCTCTATCATTTGAACTTATCAAGCAATGAATATGTATATAATCGGGCTTGAAAATAGATAATCATGGCAATATTCAATGATAAATGCATAGGAAGAGTAAATCACACAAGAAAAGCAAAAGGAATAAAGATGTATCCCTTATAAGGACAAAAATATCTCACTGGGACAAATTTTTGTTGAATTCCAAGCATACTCCCAAACTTAGATCATACATGCTCAATTACATATGCTTAATCATATTTCACATAAAAACCAATTTCCAGGATAAGATCTAATCATTCCAGAATTACATGGGATTTATAAGATCATGCCAGTATGAAGTCAAAATAGGTCAAACTCAAATTAGATGGAAATCTTTGATAACACAACATGCAAAACAACAAAACAAGACTCGCTTTTTTTTTTTCATTTTTTCCGATATTTTTCTATTCTTTTCATTTTTGACATTTTCTATAACATAAAAGAAGTAAGATAAAGAAAATAACCAAAAATTCAAAAACAGAAATTCAAACATGAACTAACCTAACTAATTCACTTCATTCTCCCCCCTACTTACATGTTGCATTGTCCTCAATGCATAGAAACACAAAAAAAACAATGAAAAATATAAAAGGAAATGGTTTGAAAGACACAAATGACTAACCTATTACTGTGAAGGCGGGGTCTGGGGTCCGGACCGCTGATTGATGTCCAAAGAAATTTGCGCCCAGGGCTTCAGAAGGCATGCTTGTATCTTGTCTATCTTCTTCTCTAGACTCAACTAATGCTCATGTAGTCTACGAAAACTTCTCAGATGCTGATCTTCCATTCTTGTCAAGCGACTGTCAAGAATCACCATAAGCTCAAACAAAGAACTGCTCTCAGTGGGGATATCAAGATCATCATTGGCCTCATCTCACAGGAGAAATCCGCAACCATCCCAACAGGTGCTGGAACATGAAGAATACAAAAAGCAGTCAAATCGGGCCAACAGGTAAATGCACAGGAAGATACTGGTGGTGCTCAACCTTCGCGCCAGATAACCAACGAAAACACTCATGCACTACTGTTGGAGCGGATAACCCTTTCAATAAAACGAGCGTTTAGTAGGAATGAAATATCACAATAGAAAGGCGATGGTAAGGGTTGCAGGGATCTCAAATCCATACCCATATAGTGTTCTATAAGGGTAATCAATCAACCAAAAGTAACAATATGGGTACTCGTATCATCTCTCCCACGAAATGCGTCCGCACAAGCAGTTGGAAACAACTCTATCAATTCTGGTACACACTCGGCCTCTGGCGTCAAACAGTATAACCACATCCACATCCTCTTAGGGATAACCGTTGGATCAGTAGAACCATAGAAGTCAGTGGTTAACACCCTGTGGCATAGCCTAAGGGCAGGATGCGTAATTAGATAATCATAAAAGTTCTCAGTCCCTCCAGTATGGCCTAACACTATAGCCCAAGTCTCAGCAGGTGTAATAGTAAACGAGCTCCGACGCCAAGGATTAGACCAAGGTATATGCATTCCCAAAGCATGAGATAGAAATCTTTTCTATATTGAGCATTCGGTACCCAATAGTATGGAACAGATGTTTTTGTCAGAACGCACATCCAGAGTTGACAGGAACTCACGCACTAACACATGATAAGTCGGCGCGCTCATCGATATGAAGTTAGCTAGACCTCCCTTATCCAGCAGTAGAGATGTTGTACCATGGAGACCAAGCCTCTACAATGTCTCCATATGAAAGAATTGCGTCGACTGGTAACTTACATCCCTCAACTGAAACCAACGTTCCTTCTCAACCGTAGACAAATAAGTTGGAGCATCCATCTTAGAAGCACGAGACATAACTCACAGGATTGAGGAAGAAAACCACGAAAACGACCAAAAGATGGGCTTAATGTAGGGACGGTGGACGTCGATGGGGCGGCGGGCGCCGTGTACTCAAAACCACGAATCCGAGTGAAAACATTGGAAGAACGATGTCCACACTCTCCAAACTCGAACTTTTCACGAACAACTTGGTTTCAAAGGGTTCTTTGGTGATAGGTAGGAAAATGGTATGAAAATGTTGAATTTTGTGGATGTAGGGTAATGGTGGAAAGTGTTTTGGTGGATAGAATCGATTGAAATGCAAGGCTTTTAGGTATTTGGAATGGATTCTAGTAGGCTTTTGGGTTTTGTAGATTTCTCGAGCAAGCTTGGTTGATTCACAATGGGGAGTGGCGATATATGGTGAGTTGGAAGGAAAATCAAAATTTGGATTCGTCAGCCGGACAGGGGGTGGCGGGCGCCGTGTGACTGGTGGCTAGCGCCGTCTCCACAGAATGGGACTCCTTTATTCCAAATCAATCAAAACTTGACCCAACACAGGTTTCACTTACCTTAGCTTCCGAAATCCAGCGACACGATTGATCATACTTCATTGAATAGAAAACTAATTGCAAAATATAAATAATACTACCTAACGATCTTGGGTTGCCTCCCAAGAAGCGCCTTTGTTTCACGTCTTTGGTTCGACGTGATGCATCTCTTGATCAAGTTATTCCACCAAGATCCCCCACACTTGTCCTTTTGAAGGCAAGAGGTGGAACTTTCGGAACTTCCCCAACATATCCATCGATTGATTCCTTCTTGAAATGAGTTACTCCTGGAGGTTATCTTGCAATTGAAAAAATCTCGGCATTGTTACGAATTAATTTCTCACAGGGAATAGTAACAGAATAATTTGAATTAGACAGATTGTCATGTGACTTAAACAAATTATCACTTTTCTTCTCAATATCATCTTTCCCTAATCCAATTTCATCTTTGTTAGAAAACTCAAGAGTCATAGATTTAGTTTTCAACAGAAGAATCTAACAAACCATTTGATTTATTCATGTGATTACCTTCATTAGAGTCAAGAACATATACAGAATCATTGGTAGAAGAAACAATACGCTCAAATATAGAAAACTCAATCTTTCTACCATCAAACTCCATAGTTAGTGAATCTTCAAAACAATCAATCTTAGTCTTAGCCGTTCGCAAGAATGGACTTACCAAGATAATTGGGGTTTCAGGCATACCTTGTTCCATGTCTAGAATGAAGAAATTAGCCGGAAATATCAAATCATTTACCTTAACCAAAACATTCTCAACAACTCTTCTAAGCTTAATACTAGAACGATCAGCGAGTTGTATACTAACACCAGTTTCAGACAATGAATTGAGACCAAAAAAATATGTACAAGTTATAAGACATAACATTAATTGAAGCACCTAGGTCTAACATAGTTTTGGTGAAGCTAGCATTGCCTATTGTACATGGGATAATAAACATACATGGATCTCCGCACTTTTCAGGCAATCGTTTCTGAAGTAAAGCATAAACATTCTCACTTAAACTTACCTTTTCTTTCTTTTGCATTCTTTGCTTGCGCTTCATCATGCATAGTTCTTTCAAAAATTTCACATAGCGAGGCACATTTTTAATAAAAGTAAAAAGTGGAATATTTACCTCACAATGAGCAAGGGTGTCATAAAGAATTTGGTCATCTTCCCACTTACGATAAGATCTTAAGGCATAAGGAAATGGTGGTGCAGGTCTTGAAACCTTAGAAGACCACTCTTTAGAAGAATTCTTCAGGGATTGCACAACATCATAAGTCGCATCTGTCATTGGAGGAGGCGGCGGGCGCCGTGGTGAGGGGCGGCGGGCTCCGTCTATGCAGTGTGTCTACAATTCCGTCTCTTCCTCCTTATTTCCCAAATCAACTTGTTCCCTATTGGGCATATTCACTTGTTTACCTCCTCTAAGGATCATGGCGCTAACATTCTCCTTTGGATTCACTACCACCTGCGATGGTGATGTGCGCCTAAGTTGCCATGTTTTACACTTACTTTTATATCGATTTCTGCATGCATTTCATACATTTGGGTTAGAATAGTACAAAATCTGTGTAGTTTATGTTTATTTGCAAAATTATGGAGTCTACACTAGTTTCTGTTTAATTTCGCAGAAATCAGACGCACTTTGCAGCTTAAAGGAAAGTCATGAAGAAGCTAAGGATGGTGCCGCTGAAGAAAACGCCATTTTTCACCATTCATCATTCTGAATCAAGTTCTGATGTCTTCATGAGAGTTGTAGAGCTTTCCATCGCATACTCATATATGTCAATCTGACAAACGAGGACTCGGGAAAGTGCGTTTCAAGAACGGAGCTTTCCATCGCATACTCATAGGAAGGAACAACTATAGATATAGTTGTTCCTTCCTAGATTAGCTACATGGAACACTATAAATAAGGCTTTAGGGGCTGGATTTTAGGATCATTCAATCATCCAACAATCCAAGCTAAAAGCCAATAGGAGTTTTCGAGAGTAGAGAGAGAGAGAGAGAGAGGCCGAGTGGAGCAAAGAGAGCGGAAGTGATCTGACTTTGTTCGATTTGTATTTTCTTCAGTTTATTTTAATGCAATTTAGTTCCTTTTTGTTATTGATGTGTTTATTGATGATGAAGAGCGAGTAGTCACCCAACTTCTAGGGTCGGGGTGAGCCCGACGGTAGCCATGTAAGGTAATGCGCTAAAGGTACAATCTTTTGATGCGATTTCATCTTCTATCCCTATGAGCATGATTCTTTTGTGAAAGTTGAAGGTGATCCTTGTTTGTGTTATTGAAGCGAAAGTGATCTTAATACAACTTGGATTAGTTATGTGAAAAAGGGTTAGTAACAATTAGGGTTTTATGTGTAAGCCTCTATATTCTTATTTGTTAATAACATTTGATGAAAAGGCATGATCTTTTATACCTTATGCATTATTTTATATGGTTGTCGTTGTGGTGTTGAAACCCCGATCTTGGAAGTCTCTTAGTTTATTGATTTTATTCCCGATTTCGTGTTTCCTTTCGTTTTATTGCAATTTAAAGTTACGGTTTTCGGTTTTGAGTTGCTCGATTTCGAGCACTTCTAGTCGACTTTGGGTAAGTTTTGGTCGACGTCGAGTATTGTAGTACTCGAAGTAGACTACTTTGCTTTCGTTTTCTTCCGTTTATTTGCTTCTGTTTGCTTCTGTTTGCAATTTCTGTTCGGCTGAGTAGTCGACGTCGAGGACACTGGTCGACGTCGAGTGGTTCCTGTGTCAATTTCGAGAGTTTCTGAACTGAAAAGGCGGATGCTGACACGCTTCCTTGTGGATCGATCTTGAATGCCCTCTACTACAATGGGAAGAAGTCTTGTATTTATTTGCTGAGACAGGGAGTCAGTTTGATTTCATATTTTATATTTATTTTCATACTCGACCAACCTCCTGCAACAACAAATTGACGCCGTTGCCGGGGAAGCAATCAATCACGCCCTTTTTAGTTCCTATTTACTCTCTTTTTCTTTTCCTTTCTGTTTTGCAGGTGCATGCGAAGAACTGATCGCACACCTATATACCCTATTCTCGAACCTGAGCGATACTTCCATCTTCGAGAAAGACTAAGGAGGACGTCGCAAGTCAACAATGAAATGAGGTCCAGCTCACACCAGCACATGAGCTTGAGCAACTCCGCATACGCATTGAGGAATTAACCACCAGAGAAGCAGAATACGCCCAACGAGAGGCGGAATACACACAGAATCAACAAAGGTGGGATGCAAGGGTAGATCGTGAGGTCAACGCGAGAAGGGAACTTGAGGAGCAAATTGGGAATGTCCCAACCAACGCAAAGGAGTATTTGCATCCTACTCTGAAAGTTCCAGAACACCGATCGTTCTTCCCCCTGTTAATTATGACATTCGTCCTTCTTTTATTACTGAAATAAGGAGGAGTCAATTTAGGGGAAGACCCAATGAATGTCCTTTAGAGCACGTTACTACTTTTCTAGATTTATGTGAAGCAATTACAGATGATGCTAATCTAGAATACTTAAAACTAAAGGCTTTTCGTTGGTCCCTTGCAGGAACAGCCTCACAGTGGCATGAAGGATTGCCAGCACGATCAATTCGCACGTAGAATGAAATGCAGGACTTGTTCCTTAGCAAGTTCTTTCCTCCTGCAAAGATAGCTGCTCTCAGACAACAGATCATGACTTTTAGACAGAAGCCAAGGGAAACATTAGCACAAGTCTAGGAGCGCTACAAAAGGCTTCTGAAATCCTGTCCTACGCACGGACAACCACCCTATGTCATCCAACAGATCATCTTCAACTGCCTGGATGCGCCTACTAAGGATCGGATCAACAACTACACCGCTTATAGGTATCTCAAGTACACCCCACGGTGTGCTTAGGAGACCTTTGAGACATTGGCAAACTACGACAACACATATGGGACTTTTGCGGCCTCTGGCGATGAAAGATATGAAAGGCCTTCCTAATCTATGCCTCTATATGTGCCACCTAAGGAGATTGATCCAGACGTCAGGGACCAGTTCCACAATGATCAGGTACGTCGCCTGACCAAACAAGTTAAATTCCTTTCTAAAGATAAACCTTGTTTGGAATGTGAGTCTGTGACGCACAACACTATTGCGTGTCCACAAGGAGATCAAATACTCATGGCTGAAACCCACAAAGAGGCGAGGTATGCGGGGGGAAACTACTCAGGGCAGCATCAGCAACAGCAAAACTGGAGCCACTATTGCCAGCCCAAGCATCAAAACCCTCTGCCCTACAGAGCTCCTGGTCACTCTGATAGGGAAGGTAAGAAAGATGACCTGCAGCTGATACTTCAAGAGATGCGGAGGAACCATGCAGAAAGCAAACATTCCATCAATTCCATCCACACACATCTTGGGGAAATCGATATCTGGCAGAAATCTATGGAGACCCAGATTGGTCAATTGGCAACATCCCTCCCCAGGCAATCTGGTACGCTCCCTGGATCCTTTGAACCTAATCTTAAAACTAAATTTGCAGGACATGTAGCTGTCATGAATCTCAGGAGTAAGCGACAGACACAAACGCCCAGAAAAAGCATGGAGCAGAAGGACGCAGAGAAGTAGTCGACGCCGACTAGTCCACTCGACGTCGACCAGATTCTGGTCGATGTCGAGGACCCTGCAATCGATGTCGAGGAGAACCACGAGCCCAATCCGAATTCGACTTCTGTACTCGACGTCGAGGACCCTCCAGTCGACGTCGACCAGTCTTCTGCCCCTGTCAACCACACTCCTACACCTTGGCCGAAGAAGAAGCTGCCATTCCCAACAAAATCTCCAAAGGATCCAGCAGAGAAGAAGTTCCAATGGTTCTTGAAGATACTTCAGCACGATTCCTTTCACAAAAGCCCTTCATGAGATGCCGTCCTACGCCAAGCTCCTCAAGGAGATTATGAGCAAGAAGCGGTCGATGGCTGAGATCGCAGAGGAGTGCAACCAGATGGACATTCTAGAAAAAAGGCCAGATCCAGGTAAGTTTGCTATAACCATTGGATTTGGTCAATAAAAGTTTAATGCTTTGTGTGACTTAGGAGCCAGTGTAAGTATAATGCCTCTATCAATCTTGTCCAAAGTCAAGATAGGTGCTTTAGAGCCTGTGGATGCAAAACTATACATGGCAAACAACACTATGGTCATCCCAACATGCATGGTGGACAATGTACCGGTGCAAGTAGGTAAGTTCTTTGTGCATGCTGATTTCTTAGTTATTGATATGGCAGAGGACCCTGCTTGTCCAATCATATTAGGAAGGCCCTTCTTAGCGACGGTGGATGCAAACATAAGCGTTCGGAAGGGAGTACTCACTTTCAACATCAGCGATGAGGTAATTGAGTATTCTTTTAATAAATTTGAAAGACACACAGGTCCCATGGAAGAGGTCAAATCAATATCAGCCAGGTATATCACTTGCGGGGAGCCTAAGGTAAGAAATATGACCCCCGAGGAGCTGGAGAAAAGGGATATGGAAGCCCAGGTGAAGGAAATCATGGCGATTCTGAACGATGATACAGAAGATCTACTCGACATCGACCCAGGTAAGTTGATATCGACTAACCTTTATTCAGAATCATTGTCAGGTCTAAAGTATGGGGTCGATGTCGACCAGAAGTACTCGACGTTGAGTAGTCTAGTCGACGTCGACCAAGATCAGACACCTCCCTCGAGCACACCATCGTCAAGCAAACCACTCGAGACCGAGCACTACTCGACATCGACTATTATAGCAGCCAAAGTCGACCAGACCGGGAACTGATGTTAGCCAAATTCGCCATGTTTTATAGTTACTTTTATATCGTTTTCCGCATCCATTTCATACATTTAGGCTAGAATAGTACATAATCTATGTAGTTTATGCTTATTTCCCAAATTATGGAATCTACACCAGTTTTTGTTTAATTTCGCAGAAATCAAAGCAATTTACAGCAGTTCTGAGAAAGGAGAAAAGCTCGAAGTCAAAAGAAGTCCGAGATAAAGGAGCATCGGAACCAGGACAAATCGAGCCAGAAGCAGAAAAAATCGAGCCAACACAGCTTGGTCGATTTTGAGTACCATTAGTCGATATCGAGTAAGTCGCTCGATTTTTACTAGAGTTAGCCAGAATCGAGGGAGCAAAGGAAGAGGAAGAACACAGAAGTCGATATCGACTACCATTAGTCGATATCGAGTAACCCATATCGAGCTGAAGACCCCGGAGTCGACGAAGAAGCTGGAACTGAAAACTGGAAGTCGATATCGATTTAACTTACTCGATATCGAGTAAAAACCAAGTCGACATGCATCCTGTTGGCCGGTATTTAGTAGCTGAGCTGAAACTGAGGAAATGTTGGTCGATATCGAGTTGGACCACAGAAGCCGAAATCCAGCTATCCGAATTTTTTTAAGATTCTATCTCAAATCCGATGGAGATATTTTCGAGGGCAAATTCCATCAAGATCTATCAAGTGCTATCAAGAGGAAGAGATATTTACCTACTTTAGATATAATTCCTTTAGATTTATTTATTTATTTCCATGTTTTAATATTTAGATAAAAGATAGATAGATATAGATTTAGATATAGTTTTCTTTCTTAATAAGAGAGGGAATGAAGCCTATAAATAAAGCCTTAGGGGCTGATTTCGATTAATTGAATTCTAGGGAAGGAGAAGAGATAGTAAGTAGAGAGAGAAAGAGAGCTTGTAGCCGAGAAGGGTTGGAGTTTGCGAAAGCGGTTTTGGCTTCGATCGGTTGTAAGTTTTGGTTATTTTTAATGCAATTTATTTTCCTGAAATCTTTGATGAGTCTATTGATGATGAAGAGCGAGTAGTCCACCCGTTTCTAGGGTCGGGGTGAGCCCGACGGTAGCCATGTGAGGTGATGCGGTAAAGGTACAAGCTTTTTATACAATTCGTCTTCTATCCCTCCAAGCATGATTCTTTTGCGAAAGTTGAAGGTGATCCTTGTTTGTGTTATTGAAGCGAAAGTGATCTTAATACAACTTGGGTTAATTATGTGAAAAGGGTTAGTAACAATTAGGGTTCATGCGAAAGCCTCTATCTTCCTATTTGTTAATAATGAAAGTTATTTGATGATAAGCATGACCTTTTATGCCTTTATGTGTTATTTTACATGGTTATCGTTGTGGTGTTGATGCCCTGACCTTGGAAGTCTTTAGTTTATTCATTTATTTCATCGAAAATCGTGTTCTGTGTTGCCAAAAGTTGCAATTCCTGTTTCTGAGTTACTCAAAATCGAGAAGATTTGGTCGACATCGAGGAATCCGGTCGATGTCGAGTTGAGTTTTGTCGAGGTTGAGTTACGTTGCTGAATTTTGCTTTCTGTCAGTCGATATTGAGTCACTGTGGTCGGTTTCCTTACTCGATATCGAGTTGCAGTAGTCGATATCGACCAAAGCTGCTGTCTTTGCTTTCTTTTCTGTTTTTTTCTCTGTTGTTTCTGTTTGTCTGTTTGATTTTCTGCCTGTGAGATTCTTCCGCTGCCTAAGATCCGCTGACACGCTTCCTCGAGGATTGATCGTGACTTCTCGTTGCTACATCGGGAGGGAGTCTTGTAATCATTTGCGTGGGCACGAATCTGGTTTGATCTAGTTCATTATATTTTAAACTCGATTTCCTCCTACAACAGGAAATCGACTACTTCGTCCTCGATGAGCAAGCCACCAGACGATGAAACGTACTCGACGTCGAGTACTTGTACTCGAAGTCGAGTAGAACTTGAGGTCCCGAATTGCAATTCTGCAAAGGTAAGCCAAGGTACGGACATCTCTTCTCCTATTTCTATTAAAGATTTATCTATACATGGGAGAGGTTTGCCTTGGTATGTGCGATTATGTAGGGTTTCCAATGATGAGCCTAAGGAATGTGAAGTCGGAGACAAAGTCTATGTCTCCAAATCAAAGGATCATTGGTTCCCCAACAAATTCACCAAGAAAAAGATGGGACCTTTCACGGTGAACAAGATCCATTCAGGAGGACTACAGCTGATGGACAAGAATGGAATCCTATTCGAAGCCCAAGCTACATAGGCCCTGCAGATGCCACCTTGAGCTTGAACGGAGACAGTCGGCCTAGCGACTATAAAGTCTAGCTTGTAAATAAAACAATTAGTTTTTGGATTTTTGGACATTATTACTTTTGGTTTTTGGTTTTGAATCATTATTTTTAAGTTTTTCTATTGTGGATATTCTCTTTCTAACAATTTTTGCAAGTCCGAAGAAGCAGCAGAAGTACTCGACGTCAAGTAAAGTACTCGACGTCAACCACCATCTCGAGCAAAGAAGTCGTGGTCGAGGAGAATGGCCACCCTGAGGTTTCACTATACTTGATGTCGAGTAGTTGTAGTCGACGTCGACTACTTCTACTCGAGATCGACCACTTCTGCGCACACATCATCACTTGATTCCGACGTTCTGCACATCTGTCTAGTGAGTTTCTTTCTTTATCCTTGTTTTTATACAGTGAGGACACTGTAATGTTTAAGTATGGGGTGGGGGAAGGGCTTACTTTATGTATATTTGACTTTATTCGACATATGTGTGCATATTTTTATGTATTTCTTGAATTGCTTATACATGGCTACTTTGGATTTCATATTTTATTTATGTGCTTATATGTTTTCCAAAGTTCATAAACATCACCCCCATTAAAAATTTTGAGTAGTGTCATGGAAGCTTAAATTGAACTCGACGATACAAAATTGGATTCATTAGAGATATAGCATGAAATTGCCTAGTAAAGGGAAGTCACAATGAAATGCATATTTTCTTGAAACCATGAAAGGAGGTAAAATTTGAAGTTTCTTTTGACATGTTGCATGATAAAAGGATGGAGGACTTTATAATTTCCCTACAATGCTCATATTGTTATATCCTAGCCTTACCTATGCTTATACATCACAAAGCCATATTATGCCTTATTTCATTATTGCTCCACATGTCTTACACATTGTCCATTTTCTACCTTATTTTCATCCGGGGATTATGTTGAGAATGAAAGCTACATTTTGGAGATCATTATATTGTGTTTGTTTTGTTATTACTATTATTGGACTTTGGCAGGAAATTGAAAAGATATGAAAAATTTAATGAGTGAAAGATAATCCGGTCACCTCAGGAGATAAAGGTAGATCGACCCTTCCTGCGTCGAGATAATAGTTCCGCAGGATGGGACAGGTGAGGAGTCCGAAGCACTAAGTATCCGGGGCCATTCATGACACCCATGTTTGCGACTCGCGAGAAGGCAGTGTTGAGGTTAGAGAGGTAAAAGCATTTAAGTGAAAAAAACAAAGAGTGAATTATGAAAGGATGAGTGATGTGGAAATTATGATGGGAGAAAGTGCATCAAAGCAAGAAAGCAAGTTTGAGAAATTATCCCCGGATTCAGCACCACATTGCCCAAAAATAGCCCACCACTTTGCCTTTTATCTTTTCTTCACAATGAGCTTAAAAATAATGTCCTCTTGATTATTAATCATTTGTCACCAACGAATGTTTTTGCATAACCCTCCTTTTGTGTGTAGAAGTTGCTTTTATTCACAGGCATGAATTTGTGACATTAGTTCTTTTTCGAGGATGGTAATTGATTGCAGGGACATATGAGAATGGATCCACAATGTTGAGAGTTTTAATTTCTTCCCTTGTATGACCATTAAAAGTATTGCTTGAGGACAAGCAAGCTTAAGTATGGGGTGTTTGATGTGCGCCTAAATTACCATGTTTTACACTTACTTTTATATCGATTTCTGCATGCATTTCATACATTTGGGTTAGAATAGTACATAATCTGTATAGTTTATATCTATTTTCCAAATTACGGAGTCTACAATAGTTTCTGTTTAATTTCGCAGAAATCGGACGCACTTTGGAGCTTAAACGAAAGTCATGAAGAAGCTAAGGATGGTGCAGCTAGAGAAGACGCCATTTTTCGCAATTCATCATTCTGAATCAAGTTCTGATGTCTTCATGAGAGTTGTAGCCCTCGAAAAGAGCTTTCTAACGCATACTCATATGTGTCAATCCGACAAACGAGATCTTGGGAAAGTGCGTTTCAATAACGGAGAAGAATGCTGAAAGCTGACAGGACTAGTCGACGTCGACTACAACTAGTCGAAGTCGAGTACTCCGGAGCCAGAAGTTCACACAGAGTCGAGCAGATCACTCGAGGAGCCCAGAGCTACTCGACGTCAAGTGCTACAGTACTCGAAGTCGAGTACACCCGTCGATTCCAGAACGTGCCCGAGCTCGAGTGCAACCCAGAAGAAAAATTCCGGTCGAAGTCGAGTACGTCTAGTCGAAGTCGAGTACTACCCATTGCGAGTCCGAGTCCGAGATCAAGTGGAGAAGAGAAGATAGAGTGCTTGCAAGAGAAGATTTGTGTAATTCCATTGATAATGCACATTTCTAATGTGCATTATAGGATAATTTAGTTGCATTTACATTGTAGAATATGCATGTTTTAGTGTTAAATTAGATTAAACTCTTTTTGTGGAAAAGTTCGGAATCTACGCTATTTCGGTTGAATTGTGCAGAATCGTAGATCCGACATGGTGGAAAGCAAGGGAAAGTTGTTAAACATGGCCAAGTGAAGTCAAGAAATCAAGCTAAGAAGAGAAAGAAAGAAGGAAAGAAAGAACGAGGGAAGAACAATGAAGAATCAAGCTTCTGGGCGTCAGTCGCTGCCAGCGAATGCTCTAGTCGCTGACAGCGAGTGGAACCAGAAGCTTGGAGCCCAGCAAGCGACGAAGGAGAGCCAGCGAGGGAGCCAGCGAGAGAAGAAGAGGCCAGCGAGAGAGGAAGCTGCCCAGCAAAGCGAGCAAGCCAACACCGTCCGCTGCCAGCGGGATTCCACTCGCGCAGCGAGCCACTCGCTGTCGCGGAAAATCTTCGCTTCCAGCGAGAGGCACCATGATGATGAGGACTCGACAACTCGCCCCAGGGGAAGGATGTACTCGCAGCCGCCAAAGGAGGAACTCGCTCCAGCGAGTTGGATCTCTCGCGGCATCGGGTTCAGTGTCTCGCGGCAGCGGGTTCAGTGTCTCGCGGAAGCGAAACGAAGGGTCCGAAGAGCTCCTGTTGGATTTTCGCTACCACACTCGCTGACAGCGAGTGTGGTAGCGAAAATTGTTGTTGCAGGAGGATGGTCAAGTATGAAATAAATATGAAATAAAGTTCAGACTGACTTCCCTGTCTCAGCAAATAAATACAAGACTTCCTCCCGTTGTAGTAAGAGAAAATCAGGATCGAATCCACGAGGAAGCACGTCAGCAGTTCTTAGGTAGCTGTAAATTCTCACAACAGCAGCAGAAAGATAGAAACACAGAAAAGAAACAGAAATAAAAGCAGAAAGTAACAAACAAAAGCAAAGAACTAAACTAAGACAGAAAAGACAAAGCAAAGCAACAAATAAAACGAGGACACAGAAGCTACTCGATCTCGAGTAAGCTGTCCTCTATATCGACAAAGCAGTGAACAACAGAAAACAGAAACGAAAGCAAACAACTCGACAGACAACAGGCAACTCGATCTCGACAACCTCTACTCAAGATCGACAAGAAAAGCAGAAATAGAAACTGAAAATCGACAAAAGACAGAAGCTTCACTCGACCTAGACTGGACCTACTCGATCTCGACTAAGCCCCTACTCGAGATCGACGAAACTCTACTCTATGTCGACAAGAAAGACAGAAAATATAAATTTGCAGAATCTCGAACAAAACTCAGAATTTCGACAGAAATAAACTCAATATGCTAAAAGACTTCCAAGGCCAGGGTTTCAACACCACAACGATAACCATGCAAAGTAACACATAAAGGCATAAAAGATCATGCTTTCCATCAAATAACTTTCGTTATTAACAAATAGGCATATAGAGGCTTTCGCATAAACCCTAATTGTTACTAACCCTTTTTCACATAATTAATCCAAGTTGCATTAAGATCACTTTCGCTTCAATAACACAAACAAGGATCACCTTTAACTCTCGTAAAAGAATCATGCTCATAGGGATAGAAGATGAATTGCATAACAAAATCTGACCTTTATCGCGTTATCTCACATGGCCACCGTCGGGCTCACCCCAGCCCTAGAAGTGGGTGGACTACTCACGCCTCATTGCAATAACAGACATTGATTGATGAAAAGAACTAAATTGCATTAAAACTAAATTCAAAAGCCTTTACAATCCTGGCAATCAACTTTCGCAGAAAGCCAAAACCTTAAAAACCTTAGAACTCCTAAACTCTATGTGTAACTAACTAATTGTCTCTGAGATTGAATTGGAATAAGATGCCTAATGCTCAGCCCCTAGGGCTTTATTTATAGCCTTCATTCCCTAGCTAATCTAGGAAAGAAGATATCTATCTCTCTCTAAAATTATATCTAAAGCTTGAAAGGATAAATAAAATGTTTTAAGGAAATAAATCAACTAGGGAAAGATAAAACTAAATAGGGTAAGTCTTCATGTCTTGATAGATTGCGTCTTCCATAGATAGAACTTGACGGATTTGGATAGAATCTTCCTTCTTCGGCACCAAGGAATCCCAAGTCTACTCGGACAGGTCTTCGTCGACGCGTTTCTGGACACTGGGCTACTCGACTTCGACCACGGCTCGTCGACCTCGACAAGGGTGGTTCGTCGACTGGGCTCTTCGGCTAGATCTTGCTCGATGTGGCTCGGACTTGGTTTAGGCGCTCGTCGACCTCGACAAAGCCTTGTCGATCTCGAGTTGGGTGTGGCCTTCTCTGGTCGAGCAACTTCTCCTCGGCACGGACTCGGACTGACGATGTGGGTCTTGTCGATCTCGACTAGGACTCATCGAGATCGAGTAGGGTTGTCCGGGTTCTCGTCCTCGGCTTCTCGATCAGTTCTCTTCTCGACTCCGGGTGTGGTTTCTGGTCTTCGTCGATCTCGACTAGTGGTCCTCGAGATCGAGTTGGGTCCGGAGCTCGGGTTGGTCTGGCTCTCGATCAGGCTCTGTCGACAAGGCGGTGCTCGGACATGCTCGTCCATGTCGACTAGGGTCAACTCGAGATCGAGTTACCCTGACTTTCAGCTTGGTTCCGCTGCTTTGACCTTGGACTTCTGTAGCGGTTTTCCGAACTTTTCCGACCTTCTGTAGAATTGCTGTAAAATGCCTCGATTTCTGCGAATTAAACAGAAACTGGTGTAGATTCCATAATTTTGGCAAATAAACATAAACTACATAGATTCTGTACTATCTAAACCCAAATGAATGCAATGTATACAGAAATCGATATAAAAGTTACTGTAAAACATGGCAGATTCAGCTCACAACAAACACCCCATACTTAAGCTTGCTTGTCCTCAAGCAATACTTTTAGTTGTCATTCAGGGGAAGAAATTAAAACTCTCAACATCTTATTCATTCTTTATATGTCCCTGCAATCAATTACCATCCTCGAAAAGGTACTAGTGTCACAGATCCATGCATGTGAAAATATATAAGAGCAACATCTACTCACAAAAGGAGGGTTATGCACAAATAATTTTTATGTGACAAAGCAACAATAATCAAGAGGACTTTAATTTAAGCTCAATAAGGAGTAGATTGGTAAAAGGCTAAAGGTGGGCAATTTTTGGCAATGTGGTGCTAATGATCCGGGGAAATGGAGTATTTCCAAACTGAATTTCCACATTCCTTCTCTTTGAGATTCATCACCTTTCATAATGCTTTTATCCATAATAATGCTTTTACCTCTCTAACCTCAGCACTGCCTTCTCGCGAGTCGCAAACATGGGTGTCATGAATGGCCCCGGATACTTAGTGCGTCGTACTCCTCACCTGGTGTCCCATCTCTCCAAACTATTATCTCAGAGAGCAGGGTCGATCTTTGATCGGATTTTCTTTCACTCATTAAATTTTCCATATATTTCAAACACTTTTCCGCCAAACTCCAATAATGATAAACAACACAAACACCATATAACATCTCCATAATGTAACATCATTCTCAACATAATCCCCGGATAAGGTAAAGAATGGCAATATTTAGAACATGTGGAGCAATAATTGAAATAGGGCATATTATGGCTTTTGTGTAATGCATAAGCATAGGTATGGCTAGGATATAGCAATATGAGCATTATATGGAAATTTAAAGTCCTCCATCCTCTTATCATGCAACATGTCAAAAGCAACATCAAATTTTACCTCCTTTCATGGTTTTCAAGAAATAATACACTTCATTGTGACATCCCTTTACTAGGCAATTTCATGCTATATCTCTAATGAATCTAATTTTGCATCGTCGAGTTCAATATAAGCTTCCATGACATTATTCAAAAATTTCAAATGGGGGTCATTTTTTCAAACTTTTGGAAAACATGTATGTAAGCTCATAAATTGATAATGTATTTTTTCAAACTTTTGGAAAACATGTATGTAAGCTCACAAATCAATAATGCATTCCAAAATAGCCATGTAGCAATTCTAAGAAATAATGCACAAAGTAATGCCAAATAGGATCAATATGCACAAAGAAAGCCCTTCCCCCACCCCATACTTAAACATTACAGTGTCCTCACTGTATAAGAAACAAGGTAAGGGTAAAGAAAGAAACTCACAAGACAGATGTGCAGGGCCTTATAATTTCGACTGGAGCACCTCCTAGGCCGAGTATTTCTTGTAGCTTGGTTCCATCCATGAATCTGAAAAAGTATAGAAGACATATACCCACAATAGCAAACCAAAACACAAAGCAACAAAGTCTCAAAACGTCCTAAAAAGTCTATATACATGCTCTAGATTTTATAGTCGCTAGGCCGACTTTCCATTTATGCTCAAGGTGGCATTTGCAGGGCCCATGTAGCTTGGGCCTCAAATAAGACTCCATTCTTGTCCATCAGCTGTAATCCTCCAGAATGGATCTTGTTCACCACGAATGGTCCCATCCGCTTCTTGTTGAATTTGTTGGGAAACCAATGATCTTTAGATTTAGAGACATAGAGCTTGTCTCCAACTTCATATTCCTTAGGCTCATCATTGGATATCCTACATAAGCGCACATAGCAAGGCAGACCTCTCCCATGTATAGATAAATCTTTAATGGAAATAGGAGAAGAAAGATCCATACCTTGGCTTA